>CAKLNU010000787.1:0-669135 GCA_922788865.1 Poeciliopsis turneri
TTTCTGGAGTCAGCAGGATTCAGGCCATGAGAGAAACTCTGCACATCTGTAACCGATGCGAAGGGGGAGAAGAGTGTACCGATAAGACTTTGATGTGCTGATAAGGACGTTGCAGAGCGTAGGTATGGCTGGCGCGTTAGGGAGTAAAATAAGTGCGGGGAAGAAAGGCACCACTCTGTGATAGCTAGAGAGGAGAGGGAAGATGAGAAGAGCGGGAGAAGTGCGGGTTTGGCGCAGGACTGAGGAAGCATGCGAGTTGCTTATTGTCTGAAGAGGAAGTCCTGGGGGTTTGAAAGAAAAGCAGGAGCTGACGCCTGGAACTTTTCATAGTCTTACATCCAAACTCTGAATCAAAAGGAAGAGCAGGGAAGATGCTTCTCACCGTGACCTGTTTAGCTGTTTTAGAAAGACGGGGCCCTACATTTGATGTCTCCCGTGGTATTCTGCTCACCCAGTCAGCAAGATTAAGTGGACGGATTTCAGAGAAGGAGGTCAATGTTTAATTTTTAGTTGAATTGATAAATAAATTACAGCCGGATCGATGGACTTTTAATCTGTGGCCGGTCTTGACGGGCAGCCAAGTCTTGCTCTCCGCCCACCATTTGCAGCCTGATTACCAATGAAACTTGTGTCCAACAGGGTTGACCATTCACCTGCCCTCACTCCGATGTACATTTAGCACGAAGAAGTACAAACACGCCCAACCCTGAAAGTTGTGAAGTGTCTCTTGAGACTGCGGGGTGTCCCTTCCTAAAATTATCCTTAGGGTGAGACAAATGAGCGGTGATTTTATGACAGACGCGCGAATTTCTGTGAAGAAAAGCTCCTTCGTATAATCATTTTTGAGACAGTGATAAGCACACACCCACTGAAAGAAACACAACTGGGAAAGGCTTCTCCAAGTGTTTGGAGTCTGGCAGTGATCACCATTCCTCTTGATCCTCTTCCAGCAAATTCCCTTGTGGTTGACTTTCCGTCTCAACAGGGTGTGACTACTTGGATGTCAGCTGTGGTAATTGCAGATTCCAAACACCTGATTCCCAGGTAGGTGGAGCTACCCTGGTCTTCTAAGCAGTAGCTAAAGTTGATTTGGTGAGCTCCTCTGCAGGATTTCCCCCAGGCCTGCCTTGGTGATACTTGGCCCACGTTCCTTTGGCATGCCTGCCAATCAAAAACCGCTCGTATTTGATCTTTTCAGGCCAAACTTTTTATTCTCTAATTCTCCCGCTTTGCCACAAGATGCTCATTGCGTGGCGTCAACAGGTGATGCAACCAACAGAAAAGTTGTAAGATAAAAGTTGTTTCAGTGTCATCTATCCTAACCCTAACAAACCCAAACCTAACCCTAACCCATCTTTCATTTCCCAGGGAAGTAAGTTGAGTTTACTTACCCAGAACTGACAGGATACTTTCCAGGACATTCAGATTACTCATCATGTTAGTTTCCTCAATGCTTAGAAGACATTTCCTTGTTCATTCTAAAACATTTGTGTGAATTTCCTGGAACTTACAGGCTACAAACCTGGCATTTACAGGTTACATTGACAGAACTAACGTGGTACTTTCTGTCAAAAAAAAAATATAAATAAATAAAAAAAAAAACGGTAATAAAACCGCTTTGAGCTGTGACACTGCAAAGAACTCTGCATGTCTTAGGGAAGCACATTGCATGTTTTGACGTGCCCAGCAGAATAAGCTGCAAAAAGTTCGGGCTGTAGAGATGCACGCTTGCAAAACTTTGAGAAAGTTTCTGGAAATGAAAGCTATTCATGCCCAGGTCATAAATAGACCTCCATGAAGGGAAAACAATATTTATGGTTTATGAAATCTGCATACTGACATTTTCCTGACACACTGTTACTATAGGTAAGTCCGATTAAAGGCAATAGTTTTCGTAGAAAATTTCAGTACCACAATGACAAGATTAGCTCGTAATCTAAAATGGAAAATGTATGTTTTGTATGTATGTATGTTTTGCTTGAAACAAGCATATATATGACGTTCTTTAGTGACCTGCTTTACAAATACTGAGCCACTGAGATTTAATCTGCAGCTTAATATTTCCAGAATTCATAGCCACTCTTTATTTTCATTTTTTCCCAATAACACACTATGAGTTACATATTTCTTCTCCCTGTCAAAACAAAACCTTAGGAAGGGAAAATTTAGGTGGGGACGTGCATTGATTTCTTCCTCCGCAGTTCCGGCAGAGTAGCGCTACTTTCAATACAAATGAAATGAGCACAACTTTATGGAGCCACACAGCAACGTTTGGTTTAAAAGGCGGGGGGGCGGGGTCTTCATCCATCAAGTGATGAATTGCATTTCCTAGTGTGGTAACTGCTTTAGTGCCTTAATGCACTTTTGAAAACAATGGGGCACTTCGACCTTTGCAAACAGGCAGCAGGAAAAGCTGCTCTAAAATGAGGTCAGAGGTACTTTTTAAAACAGAACTGGAAAAAAAAACCAATGAAATCTTTGATTTGAATATTTGTGATATTGTTAACATGTGTTACAAATTATTTTTTTTAAAAATATGTAAAAGTTTTCCGTCTCAAAACTCAGTTAAAAAGGTGTTTGGTATTCAGTTTAGAATTGGGGGCGGCTGGGGAGCAACTGGCAGCACCCAACTGGGTGCATTGATTAGGGTACAAAAGAGCATGACACAAGTGTGCCACATTAGTAATTTGGACTTTGAGAGAGTCAAACTTGCGGAAGAAAAGCTGTCCAGAATACGGTGGACCAGAAAAACGCGTACCGTACCGCTCCGTAGAAACAAGGCAGTGCGATACAACCTCGACTCAGCTTTGCTGCACAGTTGCAACCCTTAAAGCTCGCTGACACAAACATGTTGACACCCAGGTCACCTCGGTTTAAGACTTGGCTACAGAAGCATATCCCGACCAGATGATGTCAAAATCAATACGGCAATGTCATCGGCGCTGCTTCAGGAGTAATAAGGCTTCCTCGCCACTCTCTAGAGCCAGGCACATACTTAAGTACCCTCTTATTGTCCCCCTCCCGCTTCGTCGTCGTATCATCAAGCCCATCAGCAGGCTTAACCGGGAAGGGATCAATACAATGCAAGGGGTCATGGTGAACAGGGCGAGGCTCGTGATGCTGGTGCTAATGCCGCCGCCTGCCCACTCAGCTCCACTCATCACTGTCAGACCAACTGTCCCATGACTGTCCTTATCATTGCCGTCTTTGCCCCGGTCTAAGCTACTGACTCTCTCAGCGGCTGACCAACAGTTTGAAACGATAACAAAGCAAAGGTCAATCCTTGTTGATACTGCCAAACCTTGAGGTACATAGAGGAAACGTTGCTCCTGACATCCAGATGGGATCTTGTCAGATTAGAGCTGGTCTCGCCTTGCATCGTCCATTAGAGCTCCTGGCTTAAAGGAGGGTCCCCCCT
The DNA here is from genome assembly GCA_922788865.1 of Poeciliopsis turneri. Taxonomy (NCBI): domain Eukaryota; kingdom Metazoa; phylum Chordata; class Actinopteri; order Cyprinodontiformes; family Poeciliidae; genus Poeciliopsis; species Poeciliopsis turneri. Next base: position 3,419 of record CAKLNU010000787.1, read on the forward strand.
CCCGCCCCTCCCGCCTCGGGTCTCTTCCATCCTAACCCCTCATTACAGCCAGTTTATCATGCCAAGAAGAAAGTGGCAAAAACAAATTAGTCCACGGAAGGGGAAAATAGCCCAGCATATCGATTCCTCCTTTTCATGCCAGAGTGGAGCACAGAAAATATTGGGCTATAAAAGGGAAACAAGGATATAAAGCCATTACGGTCCGCACTTAATTGATCCTACTTCCCATAACAAATTAATTGAGCGGAAAATGGCAGATGGCTTTGATGAATGTCATAAAAAAGAGGCTTGTCAGCAGGCCCGGCGTGTGCGACCTCTCTTTGCATGGTGCGAAGGAGCGACTCAGGAACAGGCTTCTGGGAGTGCGACGTGTGTTTCTTTGAGTACTTACATCCCAGTGATCCGGATGTTAATCACATTGACTTATTGACATCATTGCTAATTGTCTGCTGCTACTCCATGGACCTTTTTCCCTTAATGTCCGATTTCATTCCATAACTGCAGTCGCTGTTCAGGTGTTTTGTTTGCCAGCGTGGGAGTGTGTCCGTGTGTGTTTGCCTCACCGTGTGTTTATACTGACAAGCTGATGTCCCAGAAGCAGAACAAATGCTAATTTAATCAATTGGCTATAAATCCTACTGGCCGCTGACTCATGGGTCTGCTGCCCTGGGGACTCCGACAAAAAAAAAAAAAACCCTACCAGTGCATTTTTCTTGGGGTACACATACACGCCAATGCCAGCGCACACACACATCCAAGCATCCATCTTCCATTCTCATCTTTCTGTTTGCGTCCCTGCAGCACAAGGAAGAGGAGCCACAGAGTACAAGCTGATATGCATATGTTGACACACGGAGATAATTGCTTTTTTTTTTTTTTTTTTTGACGCCACCCAGTTTAAGTTCCTCAGCTGTCCTCAGGAACTTGGAAGACGTACAGAGCCAGATTACTGCATTTTTCAGTTAGGATGTGTGCAACACAACTTCCAGAGGGACTCCTAACCATTAGATGGGATGTACACATTTGAGCCTGTATGCTTGTTGCTCACCATGGGTGTAGATCCAAATAGACCCAAAACGCAATTTGGACGGTGGAATTATTTATCGGGAGCATTTCCCCTTGTAAATTTAGCCTCTGCTCTTCACATATTTCTGACACAGCTGCAGTTTCACAAGATCCACTTTTGTTAAATTTACTGATCTGGCGTCTCCAGCGGGACTCGACTTGGGGGGGTTGAGGGAGGGACCAGTGGAAAACAAAAACAACAAAAAAAAATGGAGATGCAGAAAAGTGACAGAAAGTAACACGGAAACAGAGGTGACAAAAGAGAGGAGGAGGAAGCCGCCCGCTGCCAGCAAGCGCTGCTGGATGATGCCCACGGGCTCTGTTCAGAATTCTGCGGGGCCTCTGCGGCCCCCGTGCTCCCCATCAATCTCCGCCAGCTCTGGCAGCCGCCGACGGCTGCATCTTAATCTGCCGGGGCCCCGACGTGAGGACGGACAGGTCGCCTGGGCCGCGCAGTAAATAACCCGTCTGTCCTCTTCGGTTCCTCTGTGCCGACACGCTCACAGAATATTTCTCCGCAAATATCCTGACTTTTGGAAGCATCTGCGGGGTCTAGAGGGTGATTTTGTTTCAAATCTAACATTTTGTTCCGAGAGAATGTGTCGTTTTCAGCCATACAAAAACATTGCACTTTGTAAATCTATACGTCTGCATCAAACCCGGAGATCGGTGCCATGAATTCCAACTATTCTGAAAGTTGTTCCATCCATCCATGGTTCTATTTCTCTCTCTACAGAGACTCAGAAGGGTCTCTGACCACCACATCAAAGCCTCCTACTTCTCAGGTTGCTTCAACAAGGTTCACAAGGTTAATTGACCCACATGGTGACATGATATTATTGACATCTTGGTGTGCAAATGAGTGATGGAAAACCAATGTTGGCGCCTCTGGCAAGACGAAAGTCAAAGTGTCATGGGACGAATCAGGAGTCTGAGGTCTGCAGAAATGCCACAACTCCGGGTTGTGGCGTTAGGAAATACTTGCGATATTTTTGGGATTCTGTTCTATATGTAAACTGATTCATTTCCTATCCGATAATAGTCTGACTTTCTGCAACGATATGACTTTGAATGCTCCTTTCACATCTGGTGTGAAATGTGTACTTTTCTGTTCCTCTGTCACACACAAGCGTGTGCGCGCACTCGCACAAAGCGGCCGTTGCCGAGGCCTGACACAAAAAGACGCTCTATCACAGCGACCCGGTGGAGGCGAGGCGAGATCAGAGGGCGGTTATCTCCCGGCGCCCAGGGCCCTCTGGAAAATCCGGGACGCGGCCCGGCACGAGTCGCCGAGCTCCGGAGCTGCTCCGCCCACAACCTTTAGCGCCGGCCCCCCAGAGAGGATCAAACCTACCTGCACTCCCCCAACCCACTTCTGTTCCCCACCTACATGGGTCAAAGGTCACAGAATCCTCCCCTACCGCCACCCGCACTTGCTCCACTTGCTTCGGGGCAGAGCACATTGTCTTCCCACTCGGATGCAGGTTTCCATGGCAACCTTTGAACTCCGCAGCAGGAGTCGGGGAGGGATAACAGCAGGGTTTGCTGGGTAAAAGAAGTCTAGATTTGTGAATTGGCAGCTTCTCATCATATATATATATATATATATATATATATATATATATATATATATATATATATATATAATAGAAGTCTAGATGGACACAGTTCAATAAAGACACACTTTGCTCCTTTGTTTGACAGATGACCTTATGGTCTGTGTCACTGAGCTGAAGCGTCTGCCTCTGTTGGGAACAACAGTGTCTAAAATGACATGTTATGACGGAGAGCGGTCCAACACGCTCACACACACAAAGGACTGCGGATTTCCATCTGTGTACATCTTGCCTACTGCATCCCTACACGCATGAGGTGGCTGGAAACAAATGCAAGGCTTGTGCCGAAGGTTCACAAACGTTTCTTTCCTTTTTTACTACAACTGCCGTTAAATATAGATCTATAATCAAGTCGAGGAGAGTCGTTTTTACCGCATCATATACGGGAAAATGACCAGGAGTGGATGGTTCTTGCTGCCTGATCCACTTTCACCTTGAAGCAACTCCTGCTGCCTCTAATCTTAAACCTTCTCGGTGGCTCTTTGCCGACCGATTCCCAGCATGTTGGATGGTTCTCGTGTCTGAAGGACTTTGACCTCGCCGCCCTGCTTAATTATGTCCTCTAAGACGCTCGTTTCCGAACTTTCCAGCCTCGTTTCAAACCCGCCGTGAAGATGGTCATAGCAGTCAGTTGCTAAACAGAGGCGTAATTTATCTGGGGACAAAGTGCAATATTTTTCAATCTAATTTCGCCCCGAGAAATAATCTCACTCTGCACGCAGTGACACCCCTTTGTGGTAAGCACCGCTCTAGGGGGACATGACGAACTCTACGGGGTTTTTTCCACCTTTTACTGACCTACTTTTTTTAGCTGCTGGTAGTGATTTTTTTTTTTTTTTTTTTTGCTTTTCAGCTTTGTTTGTTTGTTTGTTTGTGACTCCTTCCTGTCCTTTACAGAAATAATGACGCCGGAACCAAAAGGAGAAAAAGGCCTTAGCACAATCTATGAAAATAAATGCAAATATGAGAATCAGGAGAAATGAGTAAAGTATGAAACTAGACCCAAAAATTACTAATAATTCAAAAAGTTTTGAATGGAATTAGCTCTGAATGGATGGATTTGTACTATAGCGTGTCAAGTAAATTGAACTGATGAGCATTTGGGAGGAAAAAACCCCCCAAAATAAAATATTATTATTATTATTATTATTACTAATTTTGTTGTCAGGATTGCGCATCTTATATCTGTTTTGCTTTTGACGTTTTTGTTTGTTCGCATGTGTCATCGTCTGTTGTCGTGGCTCGACTTTTTCGCCGCTGCGTTTCGTCCAATTTGTGTTCGTCACACCAGGAAGTGAAAGGTGCAATTTATTTCCCGCAGCCGCCTGTCTGTCTGCCCGTCCGTCCATGTGGAAGAGTGGAAGTCACTGACAAAGCAATGATTGTTTCGTAATGAAGCTGAAAATGAAATCCCATTTCCATTTCAGACTCTCCCCGTGTCTCAAGATTCCGTTGAGGGGCGGGAAGAAAAAAAAAAAGAAGAAAAATCCTTACCTTGATGTATCCACTGAGAGGTGACTTATTTAAAGTGCTCGTGTGATTAGACCTGAACATATTTAACCTTTAAGTAAAAATGGGAGTGATGTGTGATGTGGGGGGGAGGCTGCTGGGAGGAGGAAGGAGCCGGCCGATTGAGATCGGCCGATGCGATCCGGCCGCCGCCGCCTCCGGGCCGGATTAGCGGGAGGTTCGGGTCGGCCGGCGTCGCCAGATAAACTTCCCTGCCTCACAGCGGCTGCTTGATACCGAGCCATCGTCTTCCTTTCTATCTCTGAAACTCACGTCTTCAAATTTTAAGGACCTGGCTTGTGAGATACAGAGCAAGAGAGAGAAAGAGCGACAGAGAGAGAGAGAGAGAGAGAGAGAGGAGGAGAGCGGGGCCCTGTATCCATGGCAACCCCGGCCAGGTGCGCTGGTTCATATGCAATTCAGGTAATTCAACACCACAATGAAAAGCAGCATGCATATAAGGTCGGTGGTATTCAAATGCGCCGCGTGTTCCTGGCTCTGTGTTCCTATTTTTGCTCGCTCTCTTGACCTCCCGGCGCGGCCACGTGACCTGACCTCTGCCATGACCCCCCCTATCCCTATCCTGCTTGACTGGCAGGTACGGCATTCCCTTTCTGCATCTAAAGTCTAAAGGCAGACAACAAACGTTGACGGAATCTTATAAATTCGCCGGCATCGACGCAGACACAACAACACGAGACGCGCGTGTCACATACATTCTTTTTATGCATATATATATGTGTATAACTGCATGCTTAAAAAATACACAGTGCAAGATACTCTGCACAAATGGAAGACGATGAAAAGAAGGGAGAGAGAGCGACATGGAGGGCTGGATGTCGATGGGGGTGTTAGAGACTTGCATTAAGCCGGGGGCTTTAACAGCTGGGTTTAAGGGGAGAGAAGAGGGATGAAGTCAGGTTCCTGCTTCACGTTCCCATCCTCCTCCTTTCAGATTTCTCTTCGTGCAATTCTTTTTCTCGGTTTTTGTCGCAATGAAATGTTTCAGGCCTGCAAAATGAATGCACGTCGCAGCTCTGCGATGTCCTAGCCCTAACCCTAAGCGTGACCACGTGCAGACCGCGAGCAAAGCGGTGTTCTGAAATGACCGTATAAAACACGGCGGGTTTTCTTTGCAAATATTTCCAAAGTAGCGCCACCGAATTTTTGATTTTGGTTGCAAAATTCAGGAGCGATTTGAGGTTTAGGTGTTTTTGTTGCTTTTCCTTGGAATTATCTTGTTCAAACTTGGAACAGAAGTCGACAAAATACTTAATATTTTAACATAATAAGCAGAAACAAGAGAAAAACTAATTTATAGAGCGCGTTTTAAAAAGCCTGCAGCTCTGTGCAGTGCTTCGATCAACCTTAACTGGGAGATTGGTGATATTATGTCTTTTTTTAATGATTTTTGCAGTATATTTTTTTTAAATAATAAAGTTCTTTGTATATTTGTTGTAATAAATGACTCAGAGCAAGTCTAACTTAGAACTTTTATACATTTCTATTAATACATGGGCTCAATAAATGGAATACAGCACAAACTTCAGTTTTCTTCAAGAAAACTGAGGCAATTTTTAAAAAAATTATTTTTGAATGCATTCCCTATTTTAGCCGCTACGACCAAACTGCAGCTGCAGGCAAGGATGCAGTCCTTCATTTTTCTTGTGAACGAACGCTCGAAATACGATCAAACTGAAAACATGCACAGAACGTGCAACTGTGAAACCTCCAGGTGCGACAGTGCATCGACAAAAAGGGGAAGCTCTCCTCTGGTGCCGGGGCTAATTATGGCTAGCTCAGGCCATCCTGGCTGGTGGTCATCATTACTGGAAATCAATGCACAATCAAGTTTCTGACATGCACTCTCGCGGTAGAAATGAAGGCAGCCTGGTGACGGATGTTGATCAGATTTGCTGGGAGCTCTCCATGATAACCAGGCGCTTTATTATCAGGGCCAGAAAGTTGCAGATTTTAAGATTTTACTTCAAGCTATTTTTAACAGCAAGGTCAGATCAAGATTATTTCCACATTGATGGAGTAAATCAGCCAGGAGGAGAAGCTGAGCACATGCACAAGTGTTGCTGGTGTGTGGGTGTGTGTGTGTGTGTGTGCGTGTGTGTGGGTAGGGCGCCTGGAATGACCTCGCACATACAAATGATGGCCATAAATTGGACTGAAATCCCATTCCCGTCCTCGCAGGATTTGGACCAGCTGTAGCTGCTTAGGACCAATTTCATTCCCGCAGAAAAGCGTCCCGGCGCACCGACTAGCGGGAGTTAATGAGCGCAGGAAGAGCACGCACGCACGCACGCACGTTGTGGTTTATCACCCGATAAATAATTCAAATAACCTGCTAATACAAAGCCTGTCACGCATTTGAAGGATGACTCACGTGTTATTTGATCATATTAGGCGAGGATTAAAAGAACTTGAAGCAGAGAACGACAATAAGGAAAGATTTGCTGCCATCACATGGCCAATAATTGCAACTGCAGCTCAACTGTGTTTTTTTTTTGTTTTTTTTTTTTTAAACCTCGCAGTTCTCACTCCACTGCAGTAGATGGCAGTAGAAGGAAGAATAAATAATAGCTTTTTATTTTTTCCCCGAGAGAAAACGCGGAACGTTAAAAATTAAAACGTTTACATTTGCAGTTTCTTTGCATTGTTTTCAGTAAAGCTAGCAAGAAAAAAAAAAAAGCCACATTCTCGGTCGTCTTCGCGTTCCCTACCTCCAGTCGGCGTTTTCCGTAACCCCTCGGCTTCACCCGCCGACCCTCGGAGCCTCTCGCCGGAGTTGATCCTTCTCTGTCGTCGTCCGCCTCGTCCTCCTCTCCGTGTTGTTGTTCTCGGTGACGCGACGGAGGTGTAGCCTGACGCGGTCTCTTACGTGTCGGTCTGAATAAAAGTGGAGCTCCGTAGACCCGGGAGTGACGAAGCGAGTCTGTGTTGGTAAGAGGACACGCGTCCGATGTTTGCTAAACAGATAATATACATGGCTGCCCGCTGACGATATTTGTAGCCAAATTTCCGCACAGGGCCAACAAAGAGATCATGGCGGCGGCTGTTGCAGCGGCGGAGGCTCACAAAATGAGTCAGTCTCTGCAGGCTGAGACATAGGTATTAATGTGGGAGTGGGTTTTATTATTTAATTGAATAAAATGCACAGGAGTTCGTTTCTGAACCGCATTGCTCTGCGGCGTTAACATAGCCTTATTTTCAACCAGTAATGGCTTATGACGGATAAAACAAAGTAGTAAATGTGTCTTGTTGTAAAGAAGAAGAAGAAGCAGAAAAAAAACTGGCATGCAGACATTTCCCTCCATGCAAGCTTCTAGCTAGCAGCATAGCGGCTAACACGGCTTCGGGGAAAAGCTACATTGATATTGCTAATGCTAACACCAGGCTCCGGACACTGAGATATATATTAAGATGAAGGCTAATTAGCAGGAGTGCTAATATATCATAAATGAGCTTCTGCTGAACTCATTCATTGCCGTGACGTTAGCCACATAGCATGCTAACATTAGTAGCGATGCTATTCATTTAGCTGCGGGGCTAAATCCCAAACGCACGAACTATTCGTCTTTCTGCCGCCAACATAAGTCTTACAGTTGCAACTCAAACGCCAATGACGTCACTATTTGATTTTTTTTTTTTTTTTTTTTTTTTAAACGGGACGGGAGGGAAATATGTAATCAACACCCAGGAAGTGACGTAGCAGTTTTGGAGAGGCTGAGAGCTGCTGAATTATTCAGGTTTTTACTAGTCTGCAGAAATCTGTTTTCTACACGTTGCCGAATGCAGTTTTGTGTTAATATTTCGACTTTTTCTTGTAAGTTTTCAGCACAAGATTTGTCCACCAGATGGCAGCACACTAAAAAAAAAAAAAAAAAGGCATCACTTTCCGCCTGCCTTGTGACTTAAATATATTCTTATGCATATAAATAATGAATTTAGAATGAAGAATCAGAATGTTGCAGCAAACCATTGGGCTAGCTTAGCGCTTCATAGGAGCTTTGAAACACTTAATAATAACAATAATAATAAAATGCGTTTAAGTCAATGTTGAAAAAGTAGGTCTATGTTTTAGGCTAAAGTAGTTTTCAAAGATTTATTTGTGATCGCATGAAGATAGTAATAATATAACTGCTTCTTCCTGGTACACAAACCAGACATGTAAGTGGAGAGCAAATACTTTCCCACAGCTCTGTAGGACCTGATGTCATGTTTCTGTTCGCTGCTGATTGCAGATGAAGATGGAAGCCGGTTCAGAGGTGCAGCAGAGCGGCGAAGCAGCAGTCTCTGAGTCCGAGGCGCAGCAGATCACCCTCGCCCAGGTAATCCCCTCCGTCCATCATTCCCCACTTCTAGACCGCCGCGCGGTTCGGTTCGCTAAAGCCGAACCGTCGGCATGCTGATCTGCCTGCAGGCGCCCATCACAGCAGGCCACGTGACCTCCAGCAGCCCCGGGGTCACCATCGTGCAGCTCCCCAACGGTCAGACGGTGCAGGTGCACGGCGTGATCCAGGCGGCTCAGCCCTCCGTCATCCAGTCGCCTCAAGTCCAGGCCGTTCAGGTATGCCGCTGACTCGCCGTGCCGCACTGCGCCGCGTCCGCCCAGGCCTCTGCCGCTCAGGCCTCTGCCGCTCACAGCCCTGTGCTCTTCCAGATCTCCACCGTGGAGAGCGAAGACTCCCAGGAGTCTGTGGACAGCGTCACGGATTCCCAGAAGAGGAGAGAGATTCTGTCCAGACGGCCGTCCTACAGGTCGGAGAGCAGAGAGGAGGAAGACGTCTCCGCTGTTTCGGCACCGACCCTTCATCGTCTGCTCTGATCCTCCCAAACAGGAAGATTCTCAACGACTTGTCGTCCGACGTTCCCGGCGTGCCTCGCATCGAGGAGGAGAAATCTGAAGACGACTCGGGTCCAGCCATCACCACGGTTACCATGCCCACCCCCATCTATCAGACCAGCAGTGGGCAGTACAGTAAGTTTAATGGTGGGCTTTGTGTGGGAGGGTTCAGGTGTGATCTGTGGAAGCTGAAGCAGCGGTTCCCTCTGCAGTCGCCATCACGCAGGGCGGGGCCATCCAGCTGGCCAGCAACGGCACCGACGGGGTCCAGGGCCTGCAGACCCTCACCATGGCCAACGCCGCCGCCTCGCAGCCCGGCACCACCATCCTGCAGTACGCCCAGACCAGCGACGGCCAGCAGATCCTCGTCCCCAGCAACCAGGTCGTCGTTCAAGGTGAAACCAGGGACACTCTTCAGTCGTCACGGCGCTGCGCCACTTCCTGTTTGTCTCAAACGCGTCCTGCATGTCTGTCGCTTTCCTCCCAATCAGCCGCTTCCGGCGACGTCCAGGCCTATCAGATCCGGACAGCTCCGACCAGCACCATCACGCCGGGCGTCGTCATGACGGCGTCTCCCGCGTTGGGAACAGGAGGAGGCACAGAGGAAGTCACGCGGAAACGGGAGGTCCGGCTAATGAAAAACAGGTGCTGGTTCGCCGTCCGGAATTGATGCGGAAAAGTTTTACTTTTAAAACAATACAGAACTTTATTGTGTGTGTGACGCAGGGAGGCAGCCCGGGAGTGTCGCAGGAAGAAGAAGGAGTACGTGAAGTGTTTGGAGAACCGCGTGGCCGTACTGGAGAACCAGAACAAAACCCTCATCGAGGAGCTCAAAGCCCTCAAAGACTTGTACTGCCACAAATCAGAGTAGAGCGCCCCCCTGTGTACAGAGACTCCGCTCAGAGCCGCACCCGGAAAGCCACTCCTCCTTTTCTACGTTTCCTGCTTTCTTATAAAAAAAACAAAACAAAAAAAACAAAACAAAAAAACTTCTGATAAATCTGACAGTGGGAATTACTGAGACATAAAACACACCTGTCCCTCTTTACGCATCGCTTTCCCTTCATAAGAGGACAGTGAGCGTTTCAGAGCTCCTGGAAAGCATTCCAGTCACTTGGGCCCAATCAAGCTGGGCTGAATCACCAGCAAAGAGGAAGTGACATCAGCCACCTCCCGAGAGGCCGGTCGCTTGATAACTCAGAGGTTACGTTTCTATTCCTAACTTGCATTAATCTGTTACTCTAATCACGCTATGAACTGTAGGTGGGTCGTTTTATCTCTCGTATTTTGTTTATTCCCAATTTATTTGCTTCTGTGACGCCTTTTTTGTTGTTGTTGTTTTTATTATTGTTTTATTTTTACATATGCCTTTTTAGGACAAACAGCTAAATATGAACTGTAAAATGCAGCTTTAAAAATACAGTATTGACCTTGGGAAACATTTGGGACACAATTTGTCTTTTTTTGTTTGTTTTGTTTTCTTTTCTAGAATAATATAGCTAAATCATTTTGATGATAGCGCAATGGTTTTTCTAGTTTTTATGTTAAAAGTGAATTTAAACAACTGTCATGAACATTTATTTTTATTTTCTTTTTTTTTTACAAAAAGACCTTTTGCAGTAAAAATGAATATCTGCATATAGTTAAGTCAAAAGTACACCTGTAAATCAGAAGGTTTATTTCCGTTAAGACATAATTGACCGTTTTTTTTTGTTTGTTTGTTTGTTTTCAGGTTCAAAAGTTATTTAAATCCAACCTCATTTGAAAAAGCCACAATTTAATGCAGAAAACCGGAGAAACGATGTGGAAAACTGAAACATAACCCAATGACAGGCGACCCGGCATGTCACAGGCCCACATAACCACCCCTCCACCACCGTGCCGAACAGCTGGTGTACTTAGCTTTTAACTCTCAACTTTAGAAATATGCCCATAACTTTAATAAATGACATGTTTTAAATCTATGACTCTTCGGGCCAGTTTTAAGAGATAACTATTTTAATTACAAGAATAAACTAACAGTATGAGAATATAGACGATTCATAAAATTACGAGAAAATTTTATTTTATTTTTTTCCCTCTCTTCAACATAGACTGTTCATAATACTTTTATGCTGTTTAAAAAGATGTAACTCCTTATTTGTTAAAAAGATACCAAAGTATGACTTCACAAAGTGCTCAACATTCATTTTAATACATTTCATGTAGTTCTCAAATTTGCCTCCTAATAGGACTTCATCACCTTTATTCTCATATTTTCTTTCTTGTAATTAAAACGTTTTGGACTTATTCTGGTCTTAATCTGTATAAATACTATTAGAACCTGGTTTAAAAAAAAAAAAAAAAAAAGAGCATACCCGAAGATTTAGAGGGTGTACTTTCTATTCATCGTGACTTTATTTGTAAGCTCACTGGATGAACGGATTGCTCGTTTTATAATGTTCAATATGCCTGGTTCCATATCTGGACATGCAGTTCCATTTTATCCTCGCAGTGTGTGCACTTTCCTTGCTTTTACAATCCTGAGACATTTAAAAAAAAAAATAAATAAAATTCCATTCATAAATTCCGAAAGGCTCAACTGCTCCCTGTTCGGTTAAAAGACGGGATTTGGTCCAAATTTCACGGAAGCCCTGAAAAAAAAAACGTAAAGCGAGACCAAATCAAAACAAAGCTGTTATTTTTCAAAAAACAAAATGCCATATTGTACTCTTTATGTATGGTTATAAATTGGTATGTTTCTTTTTTTTTATGTTGCTTTTTAATTTTTTTATTCACATTTTCAAAATGTCAACAGTAACATGTATAACGATGCATTTATGTTAGAGCCATATAAATGAGTTTTGGCAGCTGAAAATAAATGTGTTCTTGCTCTTTTCTTCTATTTTAAATATAAAAAAATTCACTCAAATCTTCCCGGACTGCTTTGGAAAACTCGTCATAAATCCCTCTTGCGGAGCCTGGACGCCCGGTACAGACGGATGTCCCTGTCTTTGTCGTAGTGGACCTCCTCCACGGCGAAGCGGCGCCGCAGCATGCTCAGGAAGCGCGCGTCCCGCTCGTAGCGGATCTTGCAGGCCAGCAGGACGACGGTGCTGTCCGAGCACAAGTGCTCCAGGGTCCGCAGCAGGGAGGGGAAGGTCTCCTCCAGGTAGACGATGTCCGCTCCCAGGACCACGTCAAACCCCCCTTTGGGGAAACGCTCCAGGCCCTGACCCCAGGTCAGCTCCGAGACCACCACCAAGTCGCCGGCCGGCGGGGGGAGGTTGGCCGCGACGTTGGCGGACAGGAACTCCAGGGCGGGCTTCCTGTCTGTGATGGTCACATGAGCACCTGGGGGGGAAAAAATGAATCTTTTATGAATTATTGTTTTTTTTTTTTAATGCTGTAGTCATCATTAGACAAATGCTTAAATATCTTAATTTTCCAAAACAGGAATGCCGCCACAACCCCTAAAGTAAATGATCTTGTGTCTACATGCCAATATATCGATATATATGTCTGCTAAATATCGGCTCGGGTGCTGGCCTTGGAAAACAATCAGTCAGCTGTGACCTCACCCAGCAGAGCTGCCACAATCCCCACCAGTCCAGTCCCAGCTCCCAGTTCAACGACCTTCTTCCCCTTCAGCTCCACTGCTCCCATCTCCAGATACATGCACATAACAACCGCCTGGCAACAAAAATACATATATCATTACGGATTTCCTCCCCCCTCCCGGAACCCTCAATGGTTTTGCGGCAAAAGCGAGTCACTTACGGCATCCCAGACCACTGCAGCCACCCCCAGCCTGCCCCAGTCCTGAGCCAGGCGAAGCTCCTGGTTAGCAAAGCGGAACTGAGCCGAGGCGTTGTGGAGTTTGGATAATGCGGGGAGCGGGTTCGCCTGATAAGGAACGAGAGCCATGCTTCAAACGCGTATAACACGGCCGCGGTGCGAACTCTTCTTCTCGCATCTTGACGGCGCACTGACTCAGCAGTGCCATCTTCTGTGGCGTTTCAACAGCGCCCGCTCCGCTTTCAGCTGTAAATTCGTTCAGTTCTACTCGTGCTTCGAGTTACCAGTCCACCACAAATGCGGACTTCGGTTAACACAGAACATGTATGATAATAAAATGTCTCTTGTTAGGTTAAACCTCTTAACACACACGGCAAAAAGCGCTCTGAGTCCAGTCCCCTCAATGAACGACTCGACCAATCACGTTACACCTTAAATGATATCACCCAATGAGAGAGCGTGTTTTTCTGAAGGCCGTGCGAGAGGCGTGGTCTCCTCGTTAAATCAATTGTGAATCAGTTAGCTTTGAAACGTTGTCGCTTCCGGTTTGTTGGCGCTAGGAATTCAGAATAAAAGCAATCGATTTAATACGAGCAGGTTTAACCAAATTTCGTGCTAAACATTCATTCAAAATGTGATTTTAATTCTGACCACCCCACTTTGTCCTCACTGCTCTCGTCAAATGTATGATAACCAGCTGCTTCGAACACGTCAGGGCAACGCGGCATTTTATTTTGAAATCCAAAATTCGGAAGCTGCCTCTGCGCGCAGCCGCGGCGCTCCCAGCGCCTGTGACGTAGAGGACGTGTTCTCCTGCCAATGCGACGAGATGAACGTTCTCTGCGTTATCAGTCGGCGCTCGCTTCCCGTGCTCCCGGCTCCGTTCGGAGGCTTTTCCAGCCGCTGAGTCCGTGTTCTGCTTGCGGGTGCGTCAGCCCGAGGCCGAGGTCCCTGCGGGCTGCAGCGGACATGGATTGATCCATTATTCCTCGGAATTGGGGGGGTGGGGGGGGTATAAAGCAGCAGAGCCTGGGTTAGAACCGAGCGTTTAGTCGGACAGCCATGGAGGCTGATAGAAGAGCCTGGGACTCCGCTTTGTTCAATCAGATTGGGTTGTAAATATTTGCTATTGGGAGAACTGGTGGCTTCATCCATGCAAAAACTGGGAAAAGCGTCCAGACGCCCTGAATATGTCAGCCGTCTGTGCAGAAACCTTAGTGGTTCCATGCAACCCCTTCTGCAGCTAGAGAGGAACATTTTCACTAAGCTGAATGTTGAAACTGATATAAAACCCATCTAAAGGTGTTATGTGTTTTTAAGTGCCCCCCCCCCAATTCCCCCATTCCTTCCTAAAAGGTCTAGGTTGAACTTTGACCCCTGGAGTGCAGCGTTGTCAACAGGAGGCCCAAGCTTTAGTTATATGGGAACCAGCTCTGGCCGCAGCAGGACAGCTGTAGGTCGGCAATGGGAGGCTCCGTGTCCTGCTGCTTCTCTCCGGGAGAGAGTCCAAAACTCCACCGGAGACGCGTGGACCTGGACGAGTGTCCCATCACCACCACGGAGGACGTGAGCGAGGACACGGGCACCTACCTGCAGCACATCAGCGACAGGGAGCTCCCCGATGGTGGGTTTTGGCTCGCGGGCCCTCTGATGCCCTCTGACGTCGACGTGTCGCCATTTGGTTCAATGAAATGTTTCCTTTGCAAACAGAACTGGCCCAGGAGGCGAACCCGTCGGACCACCCCAGAGCCAGCACCCTCTTCCTCAATAAGTCCCAGACGGACGGTCGGTATGCCTCTACGTATGGTGCTTAGTTGTCATTTACTTGCCTGTCTTGACTCATTTTGTCTCATTCCAGTGCGGGAAAAAAGGAAAAGCAACTACATGAACCACGTAAGTTCATCAGTTTGACCCCCAAAATCAACCCGAGGCTGAATTTTATTGTCATCGCCAGATCGCCTGACCCGATGATCCGGATTTTGTGTGTTTAGTTTTCTGATAAATGACTAAATATAGCGACAAAGTCTCAAAAGTCGTTGATGCTGATTGTTGCGAACGTTCCAGATGTCCCCGGGACTCCTGACTAAAAAGTACAGCTCTTGTTCAACGATTTTCATTGACGACAGCACGGTGAGCCAGCCAAACCTGAAGAGCACCATCAGATGGTAAGCATCCTCCCCCCACTTTCAGGTGAAAAGGTCACTAATAAATGCAGAGATGTGACAGAAGCTTTTGTTTTTCCCTCCTCAATTTTTTTTATGATTCTGTCTTTTCCAGTGTTGCTTTGGCCATATACTATCACATCAAAAACAGGTAGATAACCCCCACATGTACACGGTGTTTCGATACGCTGTTTCTTTCTTTGTCCCATTTTTAACAGCTCTTGTTTCTGCAGAGATTCCAACCGCTCTCTGGATATATTTGATGAGAAGAAGCACCCTCTGTCGGTGAGTCTCCTACCGAAACGTCGAGTCTCTTGTTCAGTGGGATCTGATGAAACCGAGTCTCCCTCCCAACAGAGAGAAAAGGTTCCAGATGATTATTCTGTGGTGGATCCCGAACACAAACTCATCTACCGCTTCATCAGGACGCTCTTCAGCTCGGCGCAGCTCACCGCCGAGTGCGCCATCGTCACTCTGGTAAGCACATGCGTCTTGTGTTTCTCTATGTACGATGGAAGGCTTCTCGGTTTGGGACGGTGGTATTCCCATTTGGATGATCCGTCTCCTCTCAGGTGTACCTCGAAAGGCTTTTGACGTATGCCGAGATAGACATCTGCCCCTCCAACTGGAAACGCATCGTTCTCGGCGCCATCTTGCTCGCGTCCAAAGTCTGGGACGACCAAGCCGTCTGGAACGTTGATTATTGCCAGATCCTAAAGGACATCACAGTGGAGGACATGTGAGTGCTGCCCCTCAACTGGCTTTCTCTTAAGACGGACGCTAGCTTTGATGCAACTGATGAGATCTTTGCGTTGGTCAGGAATGAGATGGAGCGCCACTTCTTGGAGCTGCTGCAGTTCAACATCAACGTTCCGGCCAGCGTCTACGCCAAGTACTACTTTGACCTGCGCTCTCTGGCCGATGACAACAACCTCAGCTTCCCTCTGGAGCCGCTCAGCAACAAGCGAGCCCAGAAACTGGAGGTACGTCAAGTTTTCTTTGTTGCGCCTTTTGGCCTTGTTTTCGGGCACTAAACGTTTTGTGCTTGCGCTTTTCCGTAGGCCATATCCAGGCTGTGTGAAGACAAGTACAAGGACTTGAGCAAATCTGCCATGAGGAGGTCAATGAGTGCAGATAATATGATCGGGATCAAGAACTCTCAGGCCGTGCTTTCCTGAATCGATCGATCGCCGATCCTCCCGACTGGACGGAACTACTGAGAAACGATTTTAGAGAAGGCAGACATCCTCGAGGGATGGATTGTTCATTTTAGAGGCTAAATATACAACACTATAACATTATTAATCATGTCGTTGTGTTAACTAAAAAAAAAAAAAAAAAAAAAACTTCAGTGGTTTTCTTTTCAAAGCATGACGATTTGGTGACGTATATTGGAGGAGAACAGCATAAAGGCTTCCTAAAGTCGCACAAGTTTCTTTGTATCTCCTTTTTTTTTAAAGAAATTATTATGTAATGGGGAGCAATATCCGGCTGCTGCTGTATTTACGCGACGGAAACCATCACGGACTACCCTGTGGCGTAGTTCTGCACACGGACAACAAGACGTTCTGCTTACTGTGTAGGCTTCTATAGCTGTGAAATGTACCAGACTTTATTTAATTCAAATAAATTTCACTCGCTGTTTCGAGTTAGGTGGAAAAAAGTGTGCTCAGGTGTTTATTTTTTTTTTTTCTTAATATTCACTGAAAAAAGAGCCACGACAATGGATTGTGGATATGCTGTGAAATTACTTTTACTTTAATAAGTGCATAAATTCTGCACTGAATGAAGTTTGGATGTCATACAGGTTACAACCCTAACCCTACTTGGATGTCAGTAGGGTTAGGGTTGGGTTACCCTAACCGAACGGTTAGGGTTCGGTTACCCGAACCAATTAGGAGATTAACATGTCTAAAACGTGTTAATCTCCCATTGTGGGAGATTAACAAATTAGATATCTACATATCAATTAAACATCCGAATCTAAAGTTAATATATGTATCTTTTTTAATCTTGTGTGTCGATCTGATCCAGATGGTTCCTGAAGTGCATTTCAACAAGCCAGGTGAGGTTGTAGTACATAGGATCAGCCACCGGGGGCCAGTGTTGCTCTGCGAAACCAGCTGACCTGACTGCAGGCAGGAGATAAGTCCATGTGTTAATGCGACATCCTTCTGACTCTGAGATGTGGTGCAGCTTGCTTATATCATCACTGCACACGCATTGCTAAAAGACAAAACTCAAGATGTCGCCGAGGAGGCCTCGCTTCCTGACTTGACGTGAATGGCGAATGTCATAGAACTGAAAGGACGTGGAAGGGGGTGGGGAGAAGGAAAACCCTTCTCTGATGTAAAATTGCTGGAGTGAGGTAGATGAAAGCTGTGATCATCTAGAATGAATAGTCCTTGTGTGGCTGTGACTGTGCGTCCTGTAGGGATCGCAGGGCCACAGCGGCTTCATTAATCTCCTCTCATCGTGGGACTTGTCTGAACTCTAAAAAGCGGGCCGGGGAGAACAAGCATGACCCCCCTCCATCTCTGAGGGACTCTCGCCGTTTACCCTCCGCACACTCGGGGTCACTCCTCCTATCACACTCTGCTCGGCTTCACAATGTCAGACTTGCTGCTGCTGATCTGGCAGAGAGCGAGTGTGATGTACCGCTGGCGCTGGTTTTCAGGCCTTTTACATTTTGACTGAGGCTATAGTGACGGTGTTGCGTCGCTTCTATAAATCAGCAAAGGCAGAATATTGCTTCCCCTTCTGGAATCTTGAGGGAAGGGACTTTTTAGACGATTCATAAAGTAATCTTCAGACAGTTAGTGTTTGCAAAAAGCAACTTTTTGCAAATGATGTTTTGTTTGATTTTTTAAAGGGGACAAATTATGTAAAATCTTTTTTTTTTTTCCCTTTTTTAGCCCTTAAATACATTTTGTGTGCAAGGAGTGGAATTTTTGAAAAATGTTTTCCCTCCCTCACCACTAGGGGCGGGCTGTTTTCTCTCCCGGTGCTGCGTCGACGTCTTTGTGTTCTTCTTCTTCTTTTCCAATATGGCGGCTCGCTAGCAACTTTCAGGGGCTTACCGGCGCCACCTACTGTACATGAGTTCGCGGTAACACCACGTCCATTAAATTCCATTACTTTTATTTTGTCGCAATAAATAACGCTTTTCTTTTAGGGTTATGTTTTTCAGTCTGATCATTTTTTTCCAGGTTGTGACGTTAACATGACTCCCAGCTAACGAGTTTTGTGCATCCGCCATTTTTGTTTTCCTCGCAGTCATTTTTCTCGTCCAAGTTCAGCTGGGCGGAAGTTGGGGAAAGTCCACTGGAGCTTTATGTTCATGTCTTCAGCAACCAACACCGTTTTCTGGAAGACTTCCTCTGGTTGAGGGCCGGTTCCTTTTCTTTAAGAGACACAGCAAAGCGGTAAGCTAACAAGGCTAACATGACAGCGAAGCTACTTTCAGGTTCATTTTGTGTGCTGATAATGAAAATGGTGAACTTGTGCAACCCAGTAAGCAAAGCTTCCTTTACCTGTTAAAGTTGGAGTATGTCCAAATCTATATATAGTCTAAATTTAACATTTCTTTGAGAAAAATATTAAATGTTTTTTTTTTTTTTTGCTTTACTTCCTCTGAGTAATGGCGGTGCTTCCGGTTCTCCTCTGTCCACTGCTGAGACGACTTCTGATGGTTCACCTCTTCCTCCAATGAGCGCAACGTACAGTTTAAATCCTGCTTTTGGCCGGCCAGATCCACAGAAAGCCTAAACGGGGCCCGGGTCTGCACTGGAGCAGAAGGGAAGGTGAGGAGCAATGTTCCCTCTAATTTTTCATGTGTCTAGGCATACACACAAGCTTCCTGAGCACACTGAGGACCACTGTGAGCATCATCAGTGCACACGGCGTGGCCACGCACAAGTATTATAAATCTGGGATCATAGGAAGTTGCATGGCTTATTAAAAGAAACAAATTACATCAACAATTTTCATTTGTTTGCTTTCAATTTAAGTGATTTTCCCCATTAAAAACAAAAAAAACCAAAAAACATTGCTGTTCATGCGATGCACAGTATTAGTAAGAGTCTTGCTTTAGCCAGGGTGAGAAATGAGACATTACACCTTTCAGACATAACTGTTCATATTAAAATATTCACATTTTGCACAATGAAATGTTTTCTGTAGCTTATGATACAGTATAAATTTTTGTAAAATATTTCATTAGTTTTTTTTCACGTCTGCCCTTCTTACTGACCCATCAACTTTGCCCAGGTTGATGGGTCAGTCTGCTTCTTGCTTTATGTACTTGAATTCAGCATATTGGCTGTTCATGGCCTCCATAATCTGTGGGCGGAGGAGAATGGCCTCATACTTCTTTGCCAGTGTACAAATGTCTGCTCATCCATAGTCAAAAAGTCTGAACTCAACGCTTCAATATCAAATGCAGACCATTCTTTTAATTCATGCTTTAAAAAAACGAGCATCAATGTGATCACAGAGCTTATTAATAAAAAGAGTAATCTCATCAGTCTTGGTGAAGGCAACAGTGATGGCCCCATTGCCTTCTTGACACGGTCACTCCACTGTACTGCACTGTTCCAGTTGCACAAACTCCGACAGCCATTTGATCTTAGCAGAAGTGCATTTCTTTTTTTTTTACTTTGGCTTGGTGAGTGGATGTCCCACTTAGACATGATAAGGTGTTAGCTTTCTTAACTCCGCCGCACTATTCTTACCTGCACGGTGCCACAGCGCATATGACCAAGGCACTTACGCAAAATAGCATGCGATGATTGGCTGCGTAGCGAAAGTGAACCGTATCGTGTCATTGACTGGATTCCTGTCACTCACTGAGTTCGATCGCAAAAGTAGGGACGAAAAAACATGTTACTGGTCCACAGTCAAAACTGATATCTGAGCTCAATGTCCAGTTTACGTTGGACTTTATTTTATGCGCAACATAGATTTTCTTGTGCGCTGAGAATATGCGAGCAGCGCGCGATTGCGCAGGCGCGCAGCTTAGAGGGAACATTGGTGAGGAGACTGTGTGATTTCTCTTGTTTTTTACGATGTCGCTGAGATGTAGCAGGGGTCTGAACTCTTGCGACGTCACACGTGACTGCACTGCAGTGCTGTGCTGGCTGCTGAGAGTAAACGGTTCGTTTTACAACTGCTTGGTCATCACAAAACCCACTAATCTATAGACATGCTTTCATGCGCACAGCAAATAAGAAATGTTGGCTGGGCTGTTTTGCTTTATATGTTGCCGTAAAGACAGAATCCCCCCCGCCCCCAGTGCATGACCATCTAGAGCAGGGGTGTCGAACTCCAGTCGGTGTCCTGCAACATTTAGATGTGGCTCTGCTGCATCACACCTGAATAGAATAATTAGGTCATTAGCAAGGCATTTAAATCTACACAAAGAGGAGGTAATTAAGCCATTTCATTCCAGGGTTTTGTAGCTGTAAACACTGCAGGACAGCAACCCTTAAGGACTGGAGTGTGACACCTGTGCTCCAGAGCATGCAGTGTCACAGTTTGGTTTTGTTTCTTTGCTGAAGCTCTATGAGGTCAAGTCAAAGTGGGCAGAATTCATAAAGAGGCCCGTATTCCCTCCGGAGCTGGGTTTAATGGTCCCCTGTGTGCTGGGATAAGCAGGTGCATTACAGTTTTGATGACCTGCTGAGCTGTTTTCTAGTGCTCATTTCTGCTTCGTTCTACTGGATTATTTATTTATTTTTAAGTATATAAAGGGAGAAACTTCAGATTTTATTGTTTGGTGCGATTCTACCAGTGTGCCACAGCTTACAATGGCCCCCAAAGTTAGATTTGGAGGCCTAATGCTGAGTTTGAACTTTGGCAATTTGCCTTCACCAAATCTAGGTGCATAGAGCCATAGGGTCTCTGCCATGTAATAAGCTCATGAGCTGCTTCTGTGCGTGGATCTTTATGAGACCTAAACGCTCCATCGAGAAGTCTCGTCGTTCACATCCGCCTCTACTTTAGTCGTTTTGTTCCACTCCCACTTGCTCCCCTTTCATTCTGCATAATCCTCTTTTGTGTGACTCTTTTAAACACTGTGCCTGTTTACTGTAACAATCGGACCTGCATCCATGCCCTTCGATACTTTGGTTTACCAATGCCTGTCACGAAAGAGGCTAGATGTGCAGGTCGTCTTTTCCCGACATTGACGACGGTGAAGAGTTTTTGCTGTGCGAGAGAAAAGCTGGAGATGTCTTTCGTTTTGGCCTGCGTGTACACTTGTGCATCTCTGCAGCCTAAGTAACAGCTAACAGGATTAGACATGGCTTACATAAACGTCTCCCATGGCAACAGCGCACAGGCACCAGGAAAAGACGGGAATTCGTTGCCGGAAAGTGTCACGCTCACGTTGTGGTCCGCTGACCGACGGTCGGTTTTCCCACATCTGGAAATTTCCTTCCCATTTATATGTTGTCGATGCAGAAACTGGATGGAAAAGAGTGTGAATGTGTTCCTCCCAGCTCTGTGTGCAGCTTGTCTCTGCCCGCTTGTGTACACCAGTGTGTTGTGACAGTCTGGCAGTGCAGCCTCAGGTTCTGTCCCATTGGATAAACCAAGCGGTTAGTACGCTTCATTTACTAGAATTCCCTCAGGGAAGACGCATCGCTCACTGACTCTCCTAGACTCAGACTATGAAGGACAATCTCTTCTCCCTTTCTTTTGATCACTTTCTCTGTTAGCGGCATCAAAGTCCCTGCTGCTTTCTTTAAGTGACAAAGTATTTTTAAATTGTCAGGCTTGGGTCAAAAAACTTAAAATACAAAATTTTTTGTATTGAAATTGTTGAATTATTATTATTTATTTTTTTTGGTTGAATTTAATGCTCAATTCAGATTTTTATCCCCTGAAATGACATTGTTGTTCATACTGCTAAAGTGTGGCTGCAGTCAGACTTCATACTGAAAATGGAGATCAAACCATTTCTTTTTTTTTTTTTCCTAAGAAGCAATCAACCAAACGCCAAATAAGTTCTTTAGCAAACTCTTTAAAGAGCTCTCTACCGGTTCTCACAGAATCTTAAATACCAGCTTTTTGATTAGCCAGAAGAAAATCAGTGCTGGCCAATGTTCTCTCCCTCTCTGGCTTTATGGGCATTTCCTCTAATCTTTATCTCCAGCACTGCAAATTGCCCTTATTCTGATATCACTCTGCTGAGTCTTTCTTTACAGATGAACTGCATTGCGCTGATCTGTCACTTTGTCTCACAGTATAACAGAGTCTCTGCAGCCAGTATTCAAATACAAGGCTGCGATCGGTGATAAATGTGTATAATTACACAGAGTAAAAGCCTGTGGTCTTCCTATTGATTGCTTTGCTCATCTAGGGAATTAAGGAGTCTGAAAATTCCGAAGCACAGCAGACGGAGCCAACGGGATTTCAAGGTGCATTCCGACATACGTCCGAAATTCTCACTCCAATTGAAGTGAGGATTCATATTTATTACTCCAAGGCTGGAAATGACTTTGGATGTTTCCTTTGTCCTTTCCCTCTCCGAATAAATCAACAGCAGCTGAAACGTGTCTTTCTGACATTGTCTTTCCTGTCCTGCTCAGTGTTGACAGTACCTCTGAAAGGGAAGTGTATGATCGGAGCACCGTGTTCACCTTGAGATGTCTCCCCTGGCACTAGTGTTTTTGTTGACCACAAGGGGGTCTTTAACCTACATAGGTAGCTACATTAGCGGGGCTAAAAGCATGCTGGAAAACAGCCAAGTCAGCAGCGGGATGTGTGCTATGAGCTGAATCCTTTGACATGGAGGTGTGTGTGTGTGTATTTCTGTCGGTGGGTCGCAGCAAATCTACCCTCAGGCTTTTTCCAAGCTTTGCTCCACATGGAAATGGTTTCGATTCAACGTCCTGCTTCGCTGCAGAAGGCTAACACCACGTGATGAACAGAAGGACTGTAAGAACGCAGCATTTTCAGAATCCAGAGTTTCAGTCTCAACAATCGTGATAAGTTGCCACTACACCGACAACTCCTGTCGTCTGAACAGATACGCCAACCTTCCCCAACTTGCTCAGCTGAAAACGGCGGAACATGGATCACTGAAAGACAGAGAGCTGAGACTCTGGTCAATTCTAATTTGGCTTTGGCCTGCAGCTGATGGCGACGATAACAGATCTGTTGAGTTGCATTGCGCTACTGTCGTCTGGCTGATGCCCGATTGCTGCTTATCTGGGATGTTGAATAGGAAACACCGCTGAGCTAACATGGGTCGCCCTGAGACGAGAAAAAGGACGACAAAGAAGAAGAAACAACAACAACATCTTCGCTGATAAGGCTATGATCATGTAGCGTACAAACTTACAAACTGTTGAACAGAAAAATCTGGTTTTTGGAAATTATTTAGGGTGAAAAAGGATTACATATTTGAGGAGATTGTTAGAAATGAGTTCAACCTCGTTTCTACTTTTATTAGTTCAACTTAACAATGGCCTCTGTATCCTCCACCAAGTCTCAATACAAAAAATGAGGATGTATCTCAAAGATCAAATGCTTGAGACTGGATCTGTAGTCGGTGAACTCTACGGACCTTGGTATCAATACCTTATCAATATCTCTGAGGCTAGTTTTGTTAGTTGAGTAGAAAACGTGGATTGGTGACAAAACAAGCGCAACTTTTATAGCAGAAGAATGCATTGTGCTATCGCTCCATGTGCAGGGTTGTGAGGTAAATTCCAGACCGTCACCGATCCAGCACACTGAGATCAGCAGCTTACCTGCTAATGTTAAGACTTTCTGTGGTTTCATATCACTGGGTGATGCTGGAAAGGCTGGTAAGGGTCACGTGTGTGTGTATGTGTGTAGGTGATGGGGGCAGGTGCGGGAGGGGAGTAGATGTTTCTAGATAACCGAGTTTCCTTTGGCAGCCAGCCCCAGAAGTGTCACCGCCCATAGACCTCCACTCTAAGTGCACTCAGGTGCCTCCCTGTCCCTGAGCATGATTTGCTCCCGCTAAAAATGGACCTGTCACCTGGAGGGTTTTCCAAGAGCAGGCCACCAAATCAGACTGTATGAGAACTGAAGACCCTAATCCTGGCCTTCCTTTTTAATGATGAAAAATCACACTTACATGTAGGATGTTATGGCGATTCAGACAAACGTAAAGTACCTGCTACTACAATGCTCATCTGCCACTGAGATTGACTGATTAGGGCACCTTCACTTAATAGACTGAGTCATTGATTACAGGCCAAAAAGGGGTCACCTCTGTCTCTGCGGTCCTTTTTGCTGGATTAGATCTAATGAAGCAAGACATTTCAGAAAAAGCACAGCGATATTTATATTGTTAAATATTTTTTACATGTGACCTGGGAATCTGGACTGACTTTCATCGTCACACAATGTCAAAATAAGACGTCGAATTTGAGTTTGGTCCTTTTACATTTAAAGATTAACTTTTAAAACCTAAATATAGTGATTCTGTATGATGACGAAAAGTAGAAAAACTGCATATTTGGGTACTTGGTCTGCGTTGGAGAGAAACCTGAAAAAAGGAGAGAAATGGAAAGCATATTAGGGTGCATGTTGGTGAATGATGAGATGTGCAGTGGGGCCTAATCTGCTATCTGCCCTGTACAGTGCACACTTTGTGCACTGAATGTGAATGGGCTGCCGGTGCACAAAACTCAACCCTCCACCTCCTTCTGCCTCCTGTTTGTCTTGAAGCCACCATTCAAAGGTGCCTGACTGTTTTCAGAATACCTGTCAACATGGGTCACTTTTTAGTGCTATTCTTTACATTTTATTGTCTCACAGTTTTGGAATGGTCTTGTCTGTATATCTGATGGCTAATGCTAACAGCAGCAACGCTTAGCTTAATTATTGGGATCGTTTTCTGAAGAGTTTTTGCAATGGTAGTTTATTTCAGAAATGCTTGAGGTGATCATTACTTGAAACTTCAATTAATGTTTGAAAAAACAAATAAAGGTAAGCGTTCAATTGCACAACTGTCTGCACATCATCCGTCTTTTCTGCATGTGATGGAAAATTCCCATGTTTCCAAAGATGACAATAAAAAGTCACTTAGGTGGAAGTATTACTGGCAACTCGCACTTTTTCACAGGCTTTCCAGTCAAAGGCATAGACAGCGTGACAAGCCAGTCAATAGAAATCAGCAGTGATTATGCAAGTTGCTTATGCCTAATGGGTAAGGTCAGCACATTCCCAGAAATGGGACACATGCCCAGTCTCACACTGGGCAGAACATGTTCCTCGTTCATTCCTCCTGTAGAGAGAGAAACGGCACTGGTGAAAACAGAAATGAGGTCTAGTTTGCATAACACCTGTGCAGACCAACCTTCAAAATATATTTTAATTCCACTGCATGGGATAGGGTTTCATAGCTGAAGTTAAATATCACTGCATCTTTTGCAAAGAAAGGTAAGTAGATTCTCTGTCATCAAGTACATGATAATCAAAGGGCAAAGTAGAATAAGTTTGAACCAGAGGATGGGGTTTCTGGGATTGGACCATTGCACTTATAGGGCTGTTAAGGTCCCATAAGTTTCCATCAGTCGTCCTTTCTATTGAGGACATCGTGTGAGGTGGTACAGTCACATGTCGAAGGTGTGAATTGTTATGAAACCTCCCTGAGGAGAAAAATCCAGCCTGTTTTATAGAAGACACCTGAGGCCACAGTCTCCTCTCTTCCTGGTTTATGGCCTCCTTAACTTTTCTTTTGAAACACTTGTCTTCCTTGTTTAGCAAGTCTGCAATACTGTTCCCAAAGGAGTGGTTCTCATTTTAGAGACCAAGCGTGAATCACCTGAATCGAGACCCGATGAACTGGCCCTTCTATGTTTTTGTCCATAAGATTCATTCAACCATGGTACACCCCACAGCCTGAATAACGGCCCAATGCTTGAGACCCCCTCTAAAATGCTTATAACTGCCTATTTTAACAGTTCAAACATCAAATATACCTGAATATACTTTAATATTCCAAGTGGAAATCATCTTCCACAGAAGTCTTGAAGCTTCCTTTTCACCACTCTTGGGTTATATAGAGTCAGCAAGCTAAGTCTTTTTATGTTGGTTCTGAAATAATGGCTTCTTCCTCACTGAGCGGCCTTTAAGCCCATGATGGTACAGGACTCACTTCACTGATAATAATCACTCTCATACTGACTTCAGTCAATATTTTGCCACAGATTTTTTTCAGTTATGGTTTCTTGGCATTGTTCCATAAAGGCAGATGTTGAATGCTTCATCTACCTGAGCTGTAGGACTCTGCAGCTTCTGCAGAGTTACCATTGGCCTCTTGGCTGCTTCTCTGATTAAATCTCCACACATTCATTAGGTGGCGGTCTGCATTTCAGGGTATAAGAGTAAAATCAAAAGGATTTTAACTTATTTTTCTAGGATCAAAGACGGAACCATTTGTGTTCCCCCATCGACCCTGTAGGCTACGCAAGCTTTGGTTGACAGAAAAGCCTCCTCTGCACAGTTTATCTCCTTTGCTCATTGCTTTGATGTGTTGTGATTGCATTAGTGTGGCAGTGGTGTGCTGCATGGAAAGGGGTTTGGAGATTGGATGGAGGGGGCGGGGGTGTAGCAGAAGAAAGCGTTCTGCAGTGAGAATGTGCTCCCACTGAAGCGTAGAGAGACTGCAGCAGAGTGAATGAGGCTGTGCACCACCTGCAGTAGTGTGTGTGTGTGTGCAGAAGGAGAGAGAGAGTGGGAGAGATAGTAGGAAATAATCACCCAAGACACAATGATTCAACACCATGCCCCTCTCTCCTCCGTCCTTTCTCCCTCTCCTCCTTTCTGCGACCCAGTTCTTCTCAAACTACAATCACCAATCTGCGCCTGCATCGCATCAGCTTCAGCTTTCATCCATCCGTCTGCGTGTGTGCTCAGTTTTCTAAAACACACTCCCCTCTCCTGCTTCCCTTCCAGCGACCTGCTGCTTCCCATTTTGTCAATCCCTTCCTATCCCGTCCTCTCGCATTCACCCATATTTTCTCCTGTGAACCGTTTTCCATCCCGTCCGTTGCTACTTGATGCATACTTTTGTTTATGTCATCATTTTTAATTCCAAAATATCCCTGTAAATGCGGGCACCCCCCACCCCCCTCGCAATCCATCCTTTTTTTTCCCTTGCTCCCCATCATCCTCTCTCTCCTCACTGCCCACACACACACACCCCTCCTGACTCTTTTGCTCCCCTCCTCCCGCTCTGACTGAGTAAATGCTGCAGCATCACTGCATGTATGTGTGTGAGAGCGTGTGTGTCGCCGAACAGCACGGAGCGAAAGAGATGGACAAGTGTGTGTAAGCGGAGTGTGTGAATGCGAAGCACCGGCGATCCTGAGCCTGAAGGGGTAGCCGTGTGATGAGAGAGGAGGAAGGGGTGGGGGGGGGGCCAGGACAGCGTTACATGCAGGCGAGCGTATGTATGCGTGTGTGAGCGGGGGAAAAGTGAGTGAGGGTATGCCAGCGTAGGTGTAGCGGTGTCGTCGTTCAGCAGCGGGCTCTTCGCATTATGCAGCCGACGGTACTGATCACACTTTGAGGACTGACTCATCCAGACCAGGCTGAGAAGACGAATGGATGAACAGACAGGGAGACATTTTTTAGCTCAAAAAATGCTCCAGGTCCTCCAAGATCGTTCAAAGGTCTAGTCCTTTTCAGGGATTGCTGGTAGCCCCCATTGTTTCCTTACAAATTGGAATTGCAGACACACAGACAGACATCCAAAATTTCCAAAACCTCCTGAAAGGAACATAAATCCTCAATCATTGTCTGACACTTCATATTTGCTCCAGGGACTAGGACAAGAGGATCTCCTGTCTTTCCATAGTCTTGAGGACGGTTGCAGGATCCTTTCCCAGTGCCGAGAGTGGGAGATAAGAAGGCTGGCAGACAAGACGGGACAGACACAGGCATGGCTCGCCTCAACTGGTGCCTGGCTGCTGTCATTAGCTGGGGCAAGTTCCTCTTTGCCTGTTTCTTTCCTCTGCGAGGAGCCAAGCGAAACAAGGTAAGACCTCGATGAATGTGCACGAAGGGTAGTAGTGAATGACTGACTCAAAGGACTGTTCTTCAACAGCCTCATTGCTGCTTTAGCATCTAATTGAACTGATCAATCTACATGGAGTCTACTTCAGGATTGGTTCTGTTCTCAATCAAATTACCCAACCGTGACTTGCATTCAACTGGCCTTGCCTAAACCACCGAAATGACGTAGCTGCAAAAAATAAGCTTGGCAGTGGACCATTGTCTCTAGACTCTAGAAGACCATTGGTCAAAGTGCTCCAAGTGGTGATTCAAGGTCAGTGTTATATGTTCAAAAGGTCTTTAGAAGGCTAACTTTAGGTGAATGGAGAACTTTAGTGACAAGATTTAAAGATTTGCCATTGAAACTTCTGGCAAATCCTGCTGCCAAGGAGGGTCACCTTGATTTGAAACCTGCAGAACTGAGATGCACCATCATGGGAGCATTCCATAGAAAAGAACTTGCGGTATTCCCTCATTTTTATCCTGTTTAACCTGTTTGCAAGTCTGTCATGCTTACAACATACTTCGTCAGTCATGTGTCGTATTTGTAAGGCCAAGCAGAGTTAATTGAACTATAACCAACAAGCCAACATGTTTTAGAGGTAGCTTACCTGCAGTCTGCATTTTTCATTCATTTGACTCGTCTGATGAGCCGTGCAGCAACTATTGTTCTGGTAACTTTTCCAGTGACATCAAGAAGAGTGTGCCAGGTGTTATGGAGAGTCTGTTACTCAGGAAACATGAAGGAAATTACCGTATCGCAAAACGCCCTTAACAGAAAAGAACCACAAGCAAATCGTCAATTTTGGAAACTTTCCTAGGATTGTGAACATGAGGGTTTAAACTTGCTGTGATCCTCCCGTAGTGTCATTACATAGTCTGCTGGTGACGCTGTAGCTCGCAGTGCTGCAGGCACGCGTCTCTTCCAGCACCGACACCAAGAGAAAACCCACTCCCCTCCGCGGCACCACCACCACCACCCTCGCCCAATTGCCGCAGCTCCTTATCTCTTCGCCCGCACTCATTCCCACCATTCTGCCCCTCCTTTCGACACATTCTCTTGTCGCGTTTGTGTGTGGAAATCCACTCACAGGCCCTTTCTTTCCCCCCTCGGTTCAATTTCCATAATTTCCATGTTTTTACTTGCCTCGCAGTAATGACGCATAATTCAGCAAAAATGTTGATTGCTTTACTGAAAATACCATTGCTTGCTCTCAAAAGCATAACCTTAACTCTCCAACCTTTTAGTCTTTTGAGAGAATATTCATGCAGCTTGCATGATCCTTTTGCATGTCTGTCCCTTTATATTGATCTTCTGACAGATGTATAGATATTTGATATATAGTTTGTCAGTAAGAATTTGTTTTACTGAGAAAAAATGATGTAAATAAAACATTTTATTAAGTTTTCTTCACCCTAAATGTAGATGGATCAGGACACAACAGGTCCAAGGATACAATGACCATTTCATGTCTAGTTTCTCTCAGCTTGTTTTGGTTTTCCATAAGTCTTGTTTGCTTTTGAATTGACATTTCTCTCTTCATTTGTCTCCTGATTAATTTGTGTTTTTTTGTACTTTTGGTCATTTTTTGAAATGTATGTCTCATTGGGGGTTCATTTATTAATTCTTGATCTCTTTATGGTTCATTTATATGCCATTTATCACATTCTTGGAATTCTTTTTTCCTCAGTCTTAGTCATCACTTTTTTGGGGGGGGCTGGGGGTTATTTCACTTCCATCGAGTCTCTTCTGTGACATTTGACTTCCAGTTCGATACTCAAGCAAGTCACTGCATGACAAATAGATTTCCGTAGCGTCTGCCGTTGCCCCGTCGAGCTGAAAAGCCGACTGGGAGGTGAAAGTGGAGAGGTATGGCGGCTCCACGTCTTTCCTCCGAGGACTGCTGTGAGGTGTTCAGTTTCCATGGCAACGTGGCTCAAGCAGTCCCCACATGACGGGGCCGGGTTACTACAGGAGACGTGATGCGTGTTCGGCCGTGGATGTGCGGCGGTTTTCTAAGAGGCAGACAGGGGTGGGTGGGTGTGTGTGTGGGGGGGGGGGGGGGGGAGGTGGGGGAAGCTTTCCTCCATATGTGTTACCAAGGCGACACTGCTGCAGCTTTATGAAGGAAGCAATCTCTCCTTCAACATCATTCTGTTGAGCTTGTTTTTCCCTTCCCTAATTTACTCAGGTTTTACCTGCATCTGTATTAGTTTCATACTGTGGATTCCCCTCCAAACAGCAGAAAGGGATTTTCCAGGCCCACACAGCTTGATGGATTCTTTATTATTTTAGCATGAATGTTTAAAATGTGATGGCTTCTTCAGCTCAGGAGATTCCTCTTCTCAAATAGATTTCTTTCCCCAACACATTTTTTGGTTATTAATGAATCCGTCCATGTCTGTGCATGCAAGTTTGCGTTTTCACGTGCTTTGAACAGGCAGCAAAGATGGTTAATGACGTTTTCTGGGTCAGAATCGAGAGTTTCACTGGTTCGAGTGCATTCGCAAAGCAAAGCTTACTCAGCAGCTTTGGAATCAGTGAGTTTTGCTGTTGAAGTATCCTTCATAGTGATTATATGAGGACTAACTATGGAAGTAAACATGCAGTCAATCTGCTCTTGACTATTTGGAGGCCACTAGGGGCTGCTAGCAACCCAGTTTAGAGCAGGAAAAAAAAAACAAAAAAAAAAACATAAAAAAAAACAAAAGACAAAAAAAAAAAAACGTGGCTGTAATGCATCAAACACATGCACCAAAAATCTATCTGAACAAAGCTTCCTAGCAGCTAAGTGACTTCTCCAGCATTTCCCTAATGCTGTCCTGTTATGTAAATACACAGGCCGAGGCCGCCTTGCTCATAAACACACACAAACACAGAGAGATAATGTGTCAGGTGAGCCTATAGATTGAGGTAACTGTTACAGTGGAAGTGATGGAAAGCAGCGTGGATCAATAGGGGGTGTTTTCTCAAAATGAATTGGCTCTTAGCCCTTTATGGATCTGACTGTGGAGTGATGTAATGTCCCTGTGCAGCTGGGGTAATGTTGATTCAGTGCTGCGGTTTGTGCACACAAACACATGCATTCTGCGATTCTTCTCCATGTGCAATGCAGTGTATGGATGGATATTTGGTACGCTAGCCTTTCTGCAAGGATACTAGCTGTTCTATTAATTATAAAGCCTGCAGAAGACAAAGAGACTCAATATTCTTCATAAAAACTGATTTAAATGTGTTTTAATAATCCTAAAAAGATCATAATGAGAAAAAATGTCATAATGATGACACTAAAAAAAAAGTTCCGACTCTTACTCTAGTCTGCCTTTAATAGTGGACATAAGAAATTCATCACTGAAATTTTGTCATCTTATATATTAAAAAAAAAAACAATCGTGAACTTTCTACAGTTACTGTAAGAAACACCGATTTGTTCTTGCAGCATCTACTAATGACCAATGAGGTTGAATGTTGATTCATGAGATTTCCACTCATGGGGCCAAGTGTCTTGACAATCGGCCATCATATTGGAAAATGATGGACTTGTACTCGACTTGCACGTCGAGTACAATGAAATAAATCGCAGCCAAATTTGCAAAGTTTGTCTTTGTGTAGTTGAAGTTTGTGTGCCAAGAGGACAACCAAACTAGAACATCTGGATGAAGAGAATGTACTGTTGGTGAACTTCCTGAACGATCATCAATAGTTTGGAAAAACTGTTCTTCGGATCTGAAGATGTCCCCCGGTGTGGATGCTTTGCCGCCTTTCATTGGTAGTTGATGTAAAGCTCGTTGAGGCAGCTGGCGGTCCTTGCTGTGACATCATCCCGACTCCCTACCGGGGCACAAACCCTGTCGAGTGCCAGAGTGGGAGCGGGAAGTCCAGAAGCCACAGGAATCCGCATTGTTTGATGAATGAATGTCCTCTTTCATTAGAGGGCTGAAAAACTTTCAAAGTTTGGACCAACCAACTCTTGAGATCCTGAAGTCCAAAGCCCTTACTCTCGCAGATGCCATTCCTTTCCAGGTGCGTGAACAAAGAAGACCTGTCCCTGTTTATTCTGGTTCGTGAATGTAGTTTGTGTTTACTGTCATAAGGGTAAGGAGTTAAGCTAACAGTAGGATTTAGAGGTCAGCAAATAATCCGGCAACCATAACGGAAAGAGAGGTTTTGGGGCCCTTAGCGCAACTGTCTCTATGACTCTTTGTTTTGAGGGCTTGATGAAGGTTGAAGGGATGGATATGAGGATGTGGTGATGAATTAACAGAGGCATGGCAACTCCTTCAGACGACAGACTTGGTAACACTTTTCTCCATATGCAAGAAATCCTAGTAAAGGTCTCTACCTATAGAAACACAGCAATTCCTGGCATTACTGTACAACATTTGTTCGTAATCGCATACAAATTTGCATATCTTTTGCAAGGAACTACCCTGATGTACTGTATATTGTGTAGGCAGTCGGACTGGGCCGTGGCAGAGGCACAGCAGCCAGTTTGTCCTGCAGATATTTCACAGGAGGAGAGACGATTTGGAAACAGGAAGGGGCTGCCGATGAAAAATTGAAGTGACATTAGCGCAGACATGAGTGAGCATGCTTCCAGGAGGAAAAAACGGGAGGGAAGGAGAGGTGAGGTATGCGATGCAAGGAAGCTAAAAGTGGGGGTGGAGGGTTGGTCAGTGAATAGAGTTTGTATGTGCATGTGTGTAAAGAGAGGGAAGGGGGAAAGGAGGGGCTAACAAGGATCATTTGAGGAGAGGGAGTTTTTGGAGAGAAAAGTAAAGGTTAGCACTCACCTCCTTCCCCCCCAAAATGGAATAAAGTTACCACACTTCAAGAGGAAAGGACTGCAAGGCAGAAGTGAGCTAGAGAATAAGAGGGACAGCTTAAAGAAGTAGGAGAAGGGAGGGCGCTAACATGAGGGAGACTGACTAAAGCCAAGCAGCACTGAGTTTGTTACTCCTCTGTGCATCTCAAACGGCTGGCATGGATTTGTGTAACCAGGGTTTGGGTGGAAACGCTCCGAATTTTTGGGAACACTGTGGATTCTGGCTGTGAGCTCGGATAGGTTTTTCTTAAAGGATGCCTTCTGTCTCTCTGTCATTGCCCTCCGCTCTGGCCGGAAGGGCCAGGACCTGGGTCTGCCTCTCCTGCATGTTCTGGGTAAGAGATCTACATTTTCAGAAAGACGAACAAGACATAAATTAGGAAGGACGTTTCTTCACAGTTGGCTTCCATGTCCAATTCAGAGGGTGATTGTGTTTAAACTCTGAGGAAGTGAACAGTTCACGATGAAAAGTTGCTTTAGAAATCCCAAACAGAGTGTCCACTAATGAGTTCATTTGAAGGATGAAAGATTTTTCTTTTTTGTCCCACAAATCTGGTTCCATATTTGCTTTGGAAGTTCAAGGATCCGTGCGTCCCTTCCCATTCATCCCATCGCACGTCAAATTGATAGTTGCCTGCTCCGTTCGGTGGTCTGGGCAGCACTAATCCAGTTGACTGCTCCTGCGGCGACTTGCAGTGCCGTGTTCTCGCGTCTGGAGTCCACGCGGCCTCGGCACCGGAGCTATTTCTGGGCTCTCCTGTATAATTTAATCTCCTCCTTCTTCTATCTGGGACTGACTGAGTGCTTCAGGAACCGTGGGCTTTCCACAAAAAACACGCCAAACAACCCCTTGGAATTTGTGACACACATCAACTTGGGCTAAAGACCTTTAACCCTCCGTCTGTCTTTTCAGATCTTCTTTAAGTTTTTGATTGCACTTTACAAGGTCAAGACTTCGCATCATCTCTTTACCTTACCAGTAGCTTTAGCATTCAATTACTGGTTTCTTTAGATTGCAGAATGTGCACACACAGTACGCGATGACGGGACACACAAATGTACACGAGGCATCTGCCCTACTTTTCTCCAGCTTGCAATGGAGCACAGAGCCATTTAGATGCAAGTGGAAAGGAGGCAGGGTGGAAGGAAAGCAGAGCTTTGAGTCGTCCAGATGGAAGCCTTCAATAGCGCGTCAAGAGCCTTTACACCGACAGCAGAAAGGAGTTGGAACGGCGAGCAGGAAAGGGATGTTCGGAGGTGTGACATCATCAACAGGGAGGAAGAAGAACGGAGAGGCTGAGTGACGTGCGAGAAGCCGCTTCTCAGAAAGCTCCTCAAATACATGCTATTAATAATTTATCAGCCCCACACACCGAGAGAGAATATTAGATTTGACAGGAGAAGCTACAAATGCCAGCCAGTTCCTACAGCGCTGGTCAAATACATCTGTGAGCTCATTACTGTTGTATAAAATGCAAAGCAGCTTAACAGAACTTACTTGATATGTGCAAAAGAATATTGGGGGGGGGGGGGAAACTCAACAATTTGCTTCTCGTGTTCACCTAAGTTCAGTTTGCAGGAGTGGGTTTCTAAACCTAGTAAATAAAATCGACTTATACCAAGAAAACAATGTAATCGCAACGTTTGTACCCCGGGGTAACCGAATTCAACAGACTTTCAAATCCCCATTATATGAGCTTTTCCCTGAATGGACAGCAAGTCATTACTTTTACTTTTTCTTTTCGCCGTCACTTGACTCAAGCCTCACATTTTAAAGGCAGCTCAAATAAATATTTCTATTCTCTGTCCAAGTCAAGTCCACGGCAGCTGCAACGCTGTCAGGCAAGACGTATGGCAGATCCATCATGTCCTGAGTTGTCCAACAGAGTCCCTTATTGACCGACCAGAATCCCCAGAGAGCTCTGAAAATCAATCAAGAGCTTTGATCGGACGGTTACTGCCTGCCATGCCTCCGCGTGCGACACCCCCGTTTGAGTTGGTGCACGTGTGTGTGTATGTGTTCTCGAAATTCATGCTAGCCCTGCCTTGTAATCAGCCTGCGTTGAGTGAAGAGATTATTGAGTGATAAATTTACGATGGATCCTCCATGTGTGGCCGTGGCCATCAGAGTTCCACAAAAAATGACCACAGGACCGCGTTGATCGTTTTCGCTTAATGATGTTGTCGATGACTTCAATTTCAGATTCTGCTTATGAACACCATAAACAGCATCAGCTCTTGTTCTTGATAGCCTAAGAGGTAATCACATTTGACCGATTGATCAACTTGTCTTTTTCCAAATGTTTGACATGTCATCTTGGCCATTGCCTTCTTACGTAGTTACGCTTGATTCTCATCTCCCTTCAGGGCACCATCTGGGATTTGTCCCATTGAACTGGATTTCTAAGGATCAATTTCAAGCAAACCAATCAGTAGACTGCAGGAAGAGTAGTGAACAGTGACAGTCTCAAGCTCGTCACACATTGGTTCAGCTCATTTTCTGCTGCTCATTCTAACGATGTTACGAAGTCGACAGCTGAACGTTGGCTTTCCGATGCTGATGTCCTCCCAGTGACAGAATTGTACTGAGACCCAGTTCTCTGGTCATGAGTCTCCAATGGGACGTCATGTCCTGTCTTGGTTCCAGTTCTCACTCGAGCTTCTTCCTTGCTCCAGTTTTTTTTTTTTTTTTTTTTTGATTTGTGTAACTGTGCATGAATGCACGGCCAACACGGAGCGAAGACTTTCCTCAGAGACTTTTTGCTGTCACTCTGGCTTAACAGTGCTCTGTGTATTCATGACCTCATGCATAAAAGAGTGCGCAGTTTTCACACTAAAACTTAGCGTATGGAAAAATTTAGAAAAATGCGGCACACACACACACACACACACAAAAATCAGATATATAATTTGCGGGAAATAGAGCGCAGCCACCCATAAATACATATCTAAATTAGATAAGTTCTGCTCGGAGCTCCAGGATGATCAGTCTGAGCAATCTCATAAACCATCATCAATATTTCCCAGCAGATCAATATGGCCTCTGATCAATCGCTCCCTCTGAATCCTTCCATTAGCGACGTTAGTTTGATATCGTCCACAGAAAAACGTTTGCGTCGATTTACGCAAACTTTGACGCAAAGGAAATTTTTATTCATACGGCGCCGCACTTTTTTTTTTGTTTGTTTTTTTTTTTTGTGCGCACGCACGCTTTACGCATGAGGCCCTGGGAGATTTATATCCATTGTGACTCAACACCTCCCTCCAGACCCCCCTCAGGCCCACCATCAGCTGGCCTTCAACCCAAGCTTTAGCACCCGTCCCCTGGGCACTGTGAGATGCTCTGCCCCCATTTCTCATACCGCAGTTTGAATTTCAGCCCACATACCTCAGTAGCTGCCAGATGAGATGGGTTCTCTCTTGCCTTTAGAAGTCTTAAATGTCAAAAACTGTGAAGCTTTAACATGGGGACGGCCACAGGAAATACACAGCTAGTAGATCGAGACTGAATCGCTGTTCTGATCTGTTTTTTCAGCACTTTTATTATCAAAACAGCTGTATTGCCTGCATGTTTTGGGTAGTACTCGTGGAACTGGTAAACGCACATTCCCATGGGAAAATATTTCAGATGAATCGTCATTGGGCTGGAGCGACTGACCTGATTAATCGTGATGAATCAGCCTTTAAAATAGTTGATTTGTAAATCGCCTGTTTAGGATAACACTCGTTGTTTTAATGGATTTACTGGTGCAGATTTCCTTAATTTTGGGAGATTGGTGATTGTATGTGAAGCTGATCTTTTCCCCTGATCTTATTTACCTCAGCAAAGGTCTAAAACTCAACCACTGTCTTTGTCTCCTTGAGTGGTAGACCGGCTCACCACATTTGCAACATCAGTTGCACTGAATAACAATAAGTCGCTGTTGTAAACTCAGCGACTTTCTTGGTATACTTGGCGACATTTAAGACAAAAAAAAGGGTATCAACCAAAGTCGGAATCGGGAGATTGTAATATTTTTGAACAAATGAGGCTTCTAGATATCGGATATCATTTTTGACATGCAGTAATTACAAATACCTGCCTCCAACTGATCCCAAGATCAAACGATGTAAAAAAGCGGTATGTGTTAGAACATCAGCTGTAACACTTCTCAATGAATAATTCAAACACTACATCTTTGTGTTCGTTTTAAAAGTTTCTCTCTCCCCCCCCACCCCCCCCTTGAAACACGAGTCAGAAACGGCAGAGCTCATTAAGCCAGCATGCAAGTCCAGGTTCATTAGCTGCAGAGCAATGATCATAAGCAGGCCAGACTTGATGATCACAGCACATTGATCTTTGGCTCTCTCTGTCTAAACCTGGTATCGATCGCACTGCACACATGCACAAACAAGACAAACAGCTGCAAGTCAGGCTTTCACACTCAAAGGTAAGTGCTTTCATGTAAAATGACACTCCGCTGAGTGGGGAAAAAAAAGGTTTCCAAAGCAATTTGGCTCAGTGTGGAAAAAGTAATTACTCCCTTTAAATCATGAATTGTCCGTCCGTCTAGAATCAGCGCAAGTGCTACTTAATGTCACAAGTTTGGACCCATTGAGATTACTTTATCTCATGCTCTGCTGTGCACACGCTCTGTCTGCACTGATGAACATTCATCCACCTTTGCAAAACTGATTTTGGGATTCAAGTGTTTGTTTTTTTACAGCTGGATCTTTAATTTGTGGCTTTATTGACTTTAATTAGTCCGTTTTTCCACAGTCGGAACTTTTTAAAACCGTGGTGAAGTTTTGTTACCTCCATTTCCCAGATTAGACTCGCATGTCATGTTCTCTCATCTTTCCCGTTTTGAGGAGAAAGATGGAGGGAAATATGCCTTAGATATAAATTTGAAAATGAAAATGATTGGAATGCGTAACGGAATGAAGAAGAAATAAAGCAACAGAAACGAAATATATATTTTCATGTCAAGAACTGTTCTACATATTTACCCGGGTCGGCTCCCTTTTATGAAATCTGGTCCCTTCACTCTCTCCTCGGCTATTCCTGCTTTCTGCAGCTCGCCGCCTCACAAAGGCCAGCATTGTTCCCAACAGAATTTCAATTCGCTCCAAATTGAAAGCAGGTGTTGCGCTGCGGTTTCATCCAGTAAGAGAGGGGTGACCGGCGGGTCGGGCGGGGTCCGGACTCCTCTCTCTCGGCGGCGTGTCGCTCACGCCGTCACAACCTCCAGCCTTCTCTCGACTCAACCGTACGCTAACTGCGACTCAAGTGATTATAAGCGGGTTTTTTTTCTTTTTAAAAACATTTTCTAGAGTTTTCAGTGTTGTGTTTTTTTCCCCCAAATGTGCTTGCTTTACAGCTCTGTTTGAGAATCCTGCCTGAGCGTTTGAAGGGCTGCACGGTTTTGTGTCGAATGAGCTCATAACGCAAGACGATACGACACATCTTTACTTCAACATGTCCCCGTTCTCCCCGATTCGCGCAGAAAGACTTCCCCTCTTACTGGGCAATAAACGGAACCACATGTGGAAGCCTCGGAACAGAAAGGGTTTAAATATGGGAATGAGAATGGATGTGGGTCAGCTTGTGTTCGTGGATGTACGTTATTGTTGGGCACAAGGGATGGAGCGCCTCAAAGCGGCGCTCCTCTGGATCACCTTCCTCCGATGACGGCGAGCTTTAGCTTCAACTGAGGATGGAGATTGGTTCAGCTCAAAATGAACAGAAAATAGATCGACTAAACTGATACAATGTCAGACAGAAATAAGGAAAAAGGCTTTTTACTGGGTTCATATCAGTCCGTGTCTGGGCAGAGGGAAAGGAGCCTGCCTTTGAGACTTCCTCCCTCCCGTCTCTTTGACTCTAAGTGGGGTCGCGGTCGAACTAGCGTAGCGATGCTTTTCATTAGCTAAGTGCAACTGCAGGAGAAGAGCAGCGAGCCTCAATTCACTGGGTCTCCTCTGAACGTGCACGCACATACACAATTACACTCTCCTCTTGTTCCGTCTTCCTCTCCTTTCCCTCCTTTCCATCATCTGCATCCATTTCTGCTTCCACTTCCTTGCCACTCAGCGAGACTCTCCTGTACGTTGTTCCTCCTGGGAATCTCCTGCAGCCTGCAGGGGAGGAGCACATGGGTTTCCAGTTCAATTTTGGAAACGCGAAGTGACTTTTGCAGCAAGATTATTACTGGTAATTACAGGAAAAGAGTTTATTTGTGGCTAAATTTAAGACCATCAGCCACGTAGCATATTTACCTCTTGTTTTCCTTTTACTGAAATCTATCTGATCAACTCTTATTGAAACAGTGACGGTAAATTCCAGGTAACCATGGCACCTGGCTGCGACACAGCTGGACGCGTGTGATTGGTTTAGCTTCCCAGTGGCTTTCTGCCAGGTCATCTTTAACATCGGGGCTGTGGTGTTCTATTTATAAACCCGGACCGGACCTGGACTGTAAAAACCCTCCGCGTGGAGGAGTTGGTAAAAGCACTTGGGATATTTATTATTCATTTTTGAACAATATCGACTAATTTGAAGGATATGAATAAACGATAAACCCCAAAGAAAGAAACTTTTAAAAAAGCAGCTCAAAAATCGCCAATAATCAAAGATAACTTTCTTCCAGCAAGCCGTTTTCTATATCACACTCTCTGTCCACCTCAGCGTAGCCAAAGTCAGGATTTCTCTCCGGAGCTTTGGTGAGAGTGTCGCAGTGTGACAAAACCCATTAAGATGCGGGCAGATAAGCAAGTAAAACGACGAGAAGCAGACTTTTGAAAAAAAGAAAAAAGCTCCGAGGCAAATTAGATGTGGGACGTGGATGGGGGGGGGGGGACATGAAAGGCCAAAGGAAAAATGAGCTCAAATGTATAACTTTTATCAAGACGTTCGCAAGCTGAAGGGTTTCAGCTGCTTCCTCAAAATGAACCTCAGAATTCTGAGTCAGAATTTTAAAAATCTCATTCACACAAACCAACTGTTGGCGAGAAATCCTAGAAGTGATATCTATAGACCTTGAGTACCATTCAGCATCAATATTTAATGCACCTTGTAATGGTTGGCTTGTTGTTGTTTGAGGCCGTTTGACACTTGGAGGCAGTACAAATATCAGTGCTTATTACAATACGTAGCTTGAGTCATTTATTGCAACATTAGTTTGTTCCGGTGAAGGAGGAATTAGCGTCTCGCTCAGCCAAACGCTAAATCACAGAAGCTGCTGTTAGAGACGCCCGAGTCGACGCTGACTGACCACACGTTACATATCCCGTCTTTTCTGCCCCCGTCAGCGGTGACTCACTGAATCGGCTTGGCTCGGCCGCGGAGGGAATCCTTCCTTCGTTTTAACCTGTCAAGGTGACAGCTGGAACAAGACGCCGGCTCCCAGCACCCAGAGCGGCAACAGCTGCACAAACACACACAGGAAATGGCATCATTTACTATGAGTCATAAGAAGGCTGCTCAGAGAGGAGGAGAGCTAAACGGGTCCAATACCTCTCTGATTTTTTTTTATTTTTTATTGTCGAGGAATGAAACACTTTGAACAAATCAAATGAGAGCGGATTGATACGCAGCTGTTTGGCAGGGAAAACCTACCCTTTAAAACAGTTCTTCTTTGATAGTGAATGAGATGAGTCCTGGAAGGGACTTGTTTAGTGTCTCTACAAAGAGAAACACCGAACACACCACAGCTGCGGTCATCACCTCTGATAGTGTCAGCGTTACTGTCTTTGGTTCCCAGATTCCCTCTGAAGCTGTTGTCCTCCGCTTGTCCCCCAAGGACTTATTAGACGTATAAAGATGCAAAGCGTGCTTTCCGTCTGGAATCCAGTGACATCAGTGATTAAATGCGTGAAACGATCAGTGAATATCTGTGGACTGAACCTTGGCGTTTCCGTCGTTGTCGTTGTTTTCCCCCGCAGCCCGACGAGCTGGAGGGCGTCCACACGCACACCTTCAAGCTGAAGCCGTTCAAGAAGGCAAAGAGTTGCGATATATGCAAGCAGGCCATCACTAAGGAGGGTCTCATCTGTAAAGGTGAGTGTCTGGGATTCAGTCTTTTTCTTTTATTGTTGTCAAAAATGATTATTTTACCCAAGTCATCTTTTGGCAACAACTCTTGAAACTGATGAATGGATGAATTTAAACAGTTTTAGCTAATATTGCTTTTCTGATCAAGCAGAAATGTGACTGAACATGCTTTGATTGACCAAATGTTTCATTGTCCCTCCAAGAGAAATATTTGCCTTCCTCATTTTCTCCCTTTATCGCCTTCCACACATCTTAAGTCGATCTCTCTGTCACTTTCCAACGGCGCCACAAAGACAGTGGCTTTAACTGAGGCTGAGCTGAAGAGTGTCGAGAAAGGAGA
This sequence comes from Poeciliopsis turneri, assembly GCA_922788865.1. Classification (NCBI taxonomy): domain Eukaryota; kingdom Metazoa; phylum Chordata; class Actinopteri; order Cyprinodontiformes; family Poeciliidae; genus Poeciliopsis; species Poeciliopsis turneri. The sequence continues at coordinate 44,642 of CAKLNU010000787.1, forward strand.
AAGAGGATGGGGCTTGTGAAGGGCTTTGGCTGAGGATTTGGTGTTTAAAATTAGCATGGCTGCTGCTGCATTAGCCTAGATAAGAGGCAAAAGAGAGGGGAAAAGGGGGTGAGGAGCGGGGTGCGGGGCAGAGGCAGGCAAAGGAGCTAAAATATGGGGGAGAAGAGAGGAAATGAGGAGTCAGACCTGGAAGAGCAGAAGAAAATGAGGACAGCAGAGAATTATGTTCTCTTTCATCTTCTTTTATTAATCATCATGCACCCTAAAATACAGGAGAAAACAAGCTAAAACCCGACAGAAACTACATTTAGCAGGTAGCTGAAAAGGTAGCTACTGATCATAACCACTAGTTTGGCTAATGCTAGCGCGCTAACTTCAACCATGATAATACATGATACATGATGTCATAACATATATGTGTTACGACATCATGTATCATGTGTCGCCCTTTCACTCATGCTAACAGTGTTATTGCTAATTGTGTTGCTAATGTTGCCTATTTGACCATGATGGGGTTTTTGTCAAAAAAGGCTCATTTTAAATAGTTTACTGTAATTCCACAGCAACGCAAAGTTGACATGACAGTAAATTAAAATTTGTTTTAGGGGAAGCGAAGTGAGATAAACGCTTCCAAAGCTAGCATAGACGCTAAACAAAATTGATCTCCACTGTTAGCGCATTAGCGTATTAGCAGAAGTGTGCCCCCTACTGGAAATACCAGATTTAAAAAAAAAATAGACATGTCATTTTTGCTCTTTAGGAAACGTCTAGCTGAGGAAACGTCTGTTTTGCCTTCCTGATTGAAATAATTAGCAGGCAGTGCTTCACCAGCGCAGCCACTAAGTAATTCATTCATCATCATGACACAGGTTTACCCCATTTAAGCTAGGAGTGTTTTCCTTCCACTCAGGCAACCAGAAACCTCTCTCAGCCACATGGAGCGTCATCCATCAGCGCCGGGACAAGCAGCTCCTGGCCTCCATCAAATTATTTTTATATCACGTGACAGTTGAAAAAATAAAATAAAAAAATCTCTATAAAATCTCTAAATGTAAAAAAAACAACAACATTTAAAGACAAAAGAAAGTGATTGATTGCTGTTTTTGTCCACTTGAGGGCAGCGTTGTAGCTCTCAAAACTGGAGCTGGAGGTTATTTAGCAATGAAAACGGTTCTGCTTTCACACCATGCATGCGTTTGTGTTTTGGTGTTTTTATGTCTTTAAGCGGCTCAATAATTAATTGAGAACCTTCCTCTGTTGTTTCAGCGTGCCGCCTGTCCTGCCATAAAAAATGTGAAGTGAAGGTAAGACCCTGAGCCTGATATTCTTCTCCACAGAATATCAGTTCAGATTTTTGCGTTGAGTTTCTTCTCATTTCCATGTGTTTTCAGACTCATTTCAGTTTAAGTGAGCAACGCTTGAGTGCTTAGATTGCTTCACTTGATTCCAATAATTAATTTCCCTGGTTTTATTCAATGTAAAAATCTTGCAGATCTCGGCCTGACATAAACTTGGCACCAACACAACCGAACTATGCAAGTAGCTCCTCCAAACAGCATGCCATTAAATACCCAGAGTGCCCTGCCTCTGTTTTATCTCGCCAAGCATCAGTCGGTCACATCCTCTCTTTTTTCTCTCCTGCCCTCTACGGAGAGCCGTTCTCATTATTCCTCCTGATTTATCCCAGACAAGCCTGCAGGAATGCTGTTCCCGCGGTTTGTCGTGTTCGCTGGGCTGGCGGGTTGGAATACACCAGCGAGGTTTGGCAAGGGAAGCTTCGGGGAGAGAGAGGAATGATGGGAAGGGGTTGGACGAAAACCAGCGAGAATGCATGAAGTTTAAATATTTGTCAACGCCGGAGATTAATTTGTCTCAAAATAATTTCTTTTATAATTTTTTTTTTTCTTAATCCAATTATTGTAAGTTTGCATTCCTCGCTAAATGAATGTGGTCGCCCCTGAGCGTTTTGCGCGTTTCAGTGCTCCCATTCCACCTCGGCCACAGAACAAATTTCCACGTCTTACAGTCGTATATTTCAGAGAATGAACAGTATGAAACACGGCGGTTGCAAAGTGGCCGCAATCCACGAATAGAATGTGAAAAAGGGAGCTATAAATGCATAATGTCCAAACTGATACGTTTGGGTTTACGCTGACTAGTTACACATAACAGTAAATAAAAAAGAAAAATGTATTGGTCGGGTTCAAATTTGATGTGCAACTAAACTTTATGAAGTGTGGACGGATCCGCCAACCAAGACGCCATCTCACAACGCGATTTTTTTATCGCGCAAAATAAAAGATAACGCAGACGATTCGAATTTTCTTGCACGACCCATAAACAGCTGAGCCCCGGTTTTAAGCTTAAACGGTGAAACACCGAGGTCAACAGTTTGTAATCTAAGCATCCCTGACATTTTCATCCACAGTGGAAACTGGGAGAGGCCTTTAATTAGATGCTTTGCAAATGACATGCTCTATAAAGTGTTGTTAGGGGACACATAGCTGGAACACTTTGGGCCGTTTAAAGCACCCTTTGTCTCGTCTTTATTCGCAGAAAGCTAAAATCGAGCTGGAGACGTAAGAGCTGATAATTAGCCAACGTTGATCGATACAAACGATTCCAATTTGTTTTACTACAGCTATTATTTTAATTCACATAGTGTATATAATACAAAACTTATGATAAAACTGTCTTGGATTCAGAATTGTACAGAGCAATAGCATAACTGAACTTATATAGAACTTTATTAGTCATACCAAACAGTCAAAACGCTTATAATAGCATCAAAACAAATATGTGATTATTGTTTTTTGTTTTTTTGTTTTTTTTTTTATAAAAAAATGCCTCTGAGTTTTAAATACAGGATTGTACACAACCCGAACCAGTGCATACCAGCAATTTGCCTTTTAATGTCCAAAGCCTTTCATTTTTTCCCCCCCTTTCTGCTCCACCCTTGACGTACATGACACAGGATATCGAACACCCTAAAATAAAATTCTTGTCGAAAAACTCTGCAGTTCAGTGAAGGAGACGCACGCTGAAGCAGTAAAAACTCGTCTTGGGTTTAGCATTCCCACAAGCTTGCATTTAAGCTAATGTTGCTGCCGAGCAATGAGGGGGTTTTACTGAACACCTGACACAGCATAGAGTCGCAAAACTCAGTATCTGTTGAAGCAATACAAATGCAAACAATTTGTAAGAATTTTTAGCTTAAGATGCAAAAAAAAAAAAAGACTATTTTTCCCGTATTAATTAGTATGCTTCTAGCTTATTGATTAGCAGAAAACTTGACATAAAGCTAAAGCGCTATCTTGTGTTCAAACTGTGTGTTATCTTGTGTTATGCTAGGTTACTTGTCACCGGGCCAACATGGTGGCCATTATTGCCAAAGATAGTTTGTTTAGATAGTGCTTTGTGCAGCTGCTTCCCAACAATTATTAAGTAGCAAGCAAGCGTCATTATGGGCTTAAAGGGTATATTTTTCATAACTGTGCTGTTATGTGAAGAACCTTCATAGATTCTGCGATCACTGATCCCAAAATCCCCTCTTCAGATTAAGCCCTGAACAGGCACTCATAACTTATTTTTAGTCATGTTTGAATATTTTCTCCATTTACGGTTCTTATTTCCATCAGATTTATCTTCCAAAATAGAGAAAGTGGGGCGAGACCAAAAGCTGCACTAAGAACTCTACGGGTTTGAGGAAGGTTCAGGAATGTTAGCATGGAAAAAATAAAAAATAAATAAAGCAACTATCCAAGCATGAAAGCGAAAAAGGTACGGCCGTGAGGGAGAGAAGAAAAACGACGGGACGGCGGCGCACGCACGCACGCACGCACACGCTGAGAACAACCAGAGCCAAACCTCTTCATTCCTCAGCCGTGCAACACAGAAGGAACTCTGTTTCCCCGGTAAAGACACGTCACTTCAAAGAGCTGCCGCCGCATGCTTCCATAGCAACACCCTTCAGCAGCGCAGACACAACCCGGTAGCTGAGAGACAGTGTTGGCAGACAAATGGTATAAACGTTATAATAACCAGGCGCTAGCTGATGACTGATGGACTAATTTACCTCCGTCATCATCTGGAGGTCAAGAACTAAGTTCACTTAAAGAGCTGAAAAACCCAGAGGGTGGCGACTACATAAATCCTCCATCTGTCTTTTAAGAAGGAGAACTTTCTGGTGGTCTTTGTGACAGCCAGCAGACACGTATTTCTGACTTTTGAATGCGTTTAAAAAAAAATTTCACCGTTTTATTTTCATTGATAAACAGGCGATGAAAACATTAAGAGAAAAAATGTTGTCTCTGAATTGTGACAAAAAAAAAAAAAAAACTGATTTAGAAGATTAGCAATATGTTAACAAATCCATTTGCATTTTGCTGTAAACTAGCCTGGCCGTTGTCTTCCTACACAATTCTGCAATCACTTGTCAGTGCTCCGTCTGGGATTTCTCCCATTGAGATCAATTTCTCTGGTTAAAATTCAGTTGTGGACGACGACGTCGACTTTCCACGTCGTTTTAGAGTCGTAGTCCGTCTATAAGCGGTTGTCGTTTCGCATCAGAGGAAGTGATTGAAGTCGGGACAAACTCCGGCGTGCATCTGGACCTAACGTGCACTCGGCATTTTGCTGACCTCGTGATCTTTCTAGCGTTCCGTCAAATGCGTTTTCACTTCGGTGAATCTATATTTGGCCTGATTTGCTAAACCGAAACAACAACGGAAGAGTTGGAGGCTTTGCCTTCCCCCCCCCTTCTCTGTAGAGTCAGCAGCTTCCACAGAGACCTACGAGGGAAAGAAGGGAGGAGAGTGTGTGAGCAGAAGGAGGAATACAGAGGGATACAGTTACTGCCCCTGAACGACTTTTGCTCTCTCATTTTGGGTACCGGAGTCTTAAGGAGCCCCTAGCCACTTTCTTGGCCTTATATAGTGCCTTTGGAAATTTCTTGGCAGTTGACGGGAGGATCCAAAGCCAGCAGTGAAACGAGTGCATCCTGGTCCAGTCCAGAGGCTGAGCAGACAAGCCCGCATTCACGCAGACTCAAGTTCAGTAGCTCTACTGGCACGCGTTTGGGATTACTGCTGTTGTTTGGAGTAAGGGGGAGGAGGCGGACGGTCTCTGAATTACAGTACTCGCTTTCTTGCCTTGACTCTCTTAGAAGGGGCGTGAAGGCAGGGGGTATGTAGAAGTAGCAGCAAGGCAGAGCGGGACGGCGTACAGGCGGGCAGGTAAGCGCATTTATGGAATGCGGTATCAGATTTTTTGTGGGGTTTTTAGATAGAACAGGTAAAATAGGTGGGTAAGCTGTACGGCATCAACCAGGAGATGGTGTGCAACTCCAGCAGAAGCTTCCCTGTTTTTTCTCCTCGGGATGTTTTGAATGTGGGCTGCTCTGACTCAGCCATGGGAAAGTTTCTCCCGTGGGAACGAGGCAGGCTGAGTTCACAGGCCGAGGGGGGGGGAGCCTTTCGTGACCTGACGAGCAGTGATTTGTGGCAGCGGAGTCAGCAAGAGACTGGGAGCAACTGGTCAACACAGCAGGCAAACATGTGTTTTCCCTTCTCCCGGGAAAATCGGCTGTAGCATCGCTGAGGAGGAATTTCATTCCCACTCTTTTCCTTCACATCTCTTCTCGTGCCGCTTCTCTTCTTTTGAGAGAGGATGCTGGCAGTCCAGTCACCTTTTGACCTCAATCTAATAAAGGCATGGCAATAAAATATGATTGATTTCACTGAAAGGGCCAAAAGTGGAGAGAGAAACGGTTGTAGCTCTAATCCTATCCTAAGTCTCTGGCCAATGTTTTTTACTTAACCTCATCCTGATGCCGCACTTTTTCATTTGCCAAATCTCAAGGGCATTTGTTGCTTCACTTTAACTCTCCCAGAGATTTATGCCTCAACAGTTCCCTGCAAAGACCGAACGGCTTCAGAAAAAGTGAAACATTAACAAAACTCGGTTAAAACTGCAAGCTCCCCCGGCTTGCAGAATAAATGCTGAAAAACTGTTATATAAGCGTTTATGCTTAACCGCTGATTCACATCTGTCAATAAGTGAAGAACAGTGAGTTTTTCTTCTGTAACTTAACATGTTCTGGTGTGTTTTTCTCTGAGGCGGTCGGATCAAACGTAAAAGTTTGAGAAACATCAGGTTCTCAGCTCTTGTCGTTTTATTGAGCTTTTTTGTAGCTTTGATGTCGGCTTGGAGTCGTTTCCCCTTCCTTCACCGTGTAATTAGCGGTCAGGCGAGAAACGGCATCCTGCCGTCGTCCCTAATTAAGCCGGAACCGATAGGCTGTCGGGACATGCCGATCAGCGCCTTCCAGTAATGACCAAAACATGCGCTGCTCCACAGAAGCCCGGCTGTTAAAAGTTTGACAAATTCGCAGACGTTTTTATTCCCCCACAAAAAGGAAACGGGAATCAGGTAGATTTCTGTCAGCTCAGTGCCAAATACTAGAAATCTCCCATGACTGAATCCCAGATCAAATGTCCTATGATTACACGCAGCCATGTTCATCTTGCGTGAAATTTCAAGGCAGCCGTTCAGATTTGGCGGTTTTCAACCTGCGTCCAAAGCGAGCCACAATCACACATCTGATGTTCATCATTTCCCTGTTTATTGGTGTGTTTTGTCGTCTATCTAGCGATTTAAGCTGTAACCAGGGGTAAAACAGCCAAGCCGCAGCCTGCTCAGCTCTCACTTGGTGATCAAATAGCTGCCTTCTCCATGATCCACAGCTTTTTGGCCTCTCGCGTGTCCACTAAGGAAAGCCGCTCAAACCAAACAATGGCATGTCGGTTTGGAGGTGGGACGGCGTCAGCGCCGAGCTCGCCAGCCTTCATAATAGCTGCGCCGCCACGGCAATTGGCCGCGATGAATCACGTCGTAAATAAAACCGCCTGTAAGTTGTGGCGAAGTTTTGTCTGAACCGTTCAGAGGAGACGCGAACGCCGCTTGTCACCAATTTCCATGCTCGCTTATGGAGTGTCAGCCATGTGGTAGTCATTTAGTTCTCGTTTCAAAAACAAATCCGCGCTGGTCACATCCAAGAGTCTGACAATGGGTTTGTGAAACAGACAACTGGTATGTCTAAATGTGTGAGGATTTGAAATGACATGCATATATATTTTTAACAAAAGTAAAAAATCTTTTTTGCTTCTTTTTGGTTAGTGGACCTACTGTCTACTGGTGGGCAAACTCGTGCTAATGCGCTAATGACAGAAAAAAAAAACATTTTTTGCATTCTTTTTTTTATTTTATATGAAATAATTATTTAATTATCATCATCATCATCATTGAATTAGGATGTAGGCCTTGTAACAAAAAACAGGTGACATTTATGCCCCCAATTGAACTTCTTACTGGTCTAAATTTCCTGATCAATCATCTAAAACATGGACAATTATGGAGAAAATATATGCATTTATACAAACAACCCGTGTATTTATTGCCCAGTCATTACATAATGTTAGTAGACACTGAACACTAGTTATATCAACCAAGCAGACGAAACAGAAAGTCATATTTTTGACTTTAAATTACATTAAATAGTTAGTGCAATCACTTATTTCGAAACTTACTCTTTTGAGATAGTTCTATCAGCATTAATTGAGTATTTTTCCTCCTAGATTGAGGAAGATCAAATCCATAAGGAATCTCTAACAACATCTCAAACATGTCTTGCATGTTTGACATTGTGTCGAGACGGAAAAGAACACCCTGTCCGCCAAATTTGCCTCCAAATAGAACAGAAACCCAGTCAATGTATAAATCCCTGCGCGGCGGACCCAGTTGAGCTTCAGTCCTTATTTGGCCCCGAAGTTTAGAAAGAGAAGAATTTTCTTCCTTGGGCTCGCCGCCATCAGTGTGGTAGCAGCTCTTGTGTGGGCAGAAAGGAGCGCCTGAGGAATTCTCAGTGCGGTCGGACCAACGGCGGGCTTATTTAGTGGAACCCGTGGGATGATTTATGCACGGTGGCAAACGCATGCTTTCTCCCATCGGCTAGGGTCACGTCGATGTGCTAAGACCACAGTAACAGTTGAGCTCGCAGGTCAAGAGGGCAGGAAATGTCTTGGAACGTCACAGCTTTGGAGTCGAAACCTAAATGTTCGGTAGAAAAGCACTAAAGTAGAAAGAATCTCACCTGAGAGACTTGACCTTTAGCGTTGAACAATGACCGGCTTTAACTCTCCTCTGTTTGGCCCCTAATGGGGCCTCTTATCCAGTCAAGGATTCCAGAAGCCCCCCTTGGGTCTTTCCTTTGACCTCTTGTTTTATTCCTTCTCAGACGCCCCTTGTGACGCAATGAGAGTATAAGCTCCCTTTTCAAGTTTCTGTGACTTGTTTGTGGTCTGCTAGTCACTATGCACTCCTGACTGGCTGGGAAGTAATTATGGAAAGTCCTCACAGTCCTTAAAGTGACAGAGTTTAGTGTTCCGTCTGCTCAGGTTATGTCAAATTAAGAGCTTAAGCTTCACAACCCATATAAGACACCGTACAGGTCCAATCTTGTTCAGCTGGAATACCCTTCATAAGAAGCCCCTGTTCCCATCGACCAGTGTCTGACATCAGCCTGAAACGTCTCACTTTCAGCTGTCAGAGGTTTGAGGGGTTCCCAGGTACCCTTTCTTTTTCCTCAACCAACCTCTGACACGCTAAATAATTGTGGTTTCTAGTTAGCCCGGTCAAACTGAAGGAAATCATCCCTAAACCACGACCCTTTCAGCTCCTTGCCTCACAGGCACGATACGGTTCTTGTCCTGGAAGGTAGTAGTTGCTTTTTACCAAACCTAACCTCTGCAATGGTGTCCAGATCATTCAGTTTTACTTTTATCTGTCCAAGGAATTTTATTCCAGTCTGCTTTTTCTCTTGCAAACTGTAGCCTCAAATAAAATTTGTTCCTTTAGAGCAAGCCACACACCGACGACGACTTGTCGACCGACTCTTTTAAGTTTCGCCGATCTCATGCTATGGGCGTGATTGCTTCTTATCCAGCTCCTAGTACTGTTGATAACTTTGATTGCAAAGCCAATGAGCTCTTTGTTTTCCCACAGCAAATAATTACGGCAGCTTCCTTCCCGGCCGAACCTGCTTTCAGTTGATAGCGCGCTCTCATCCCTGCGGTTGCAAATAGCCGTCAGCTCACAGCATGTCGGGATAGCAGGTGTTATAGGCTCCCACTTAACTCTGTTTCCCTTATGAACTTCCCCTGTGCGTGTTTATCTGTACACACTTAAGTAAACACAATCCGATGGTAGCTATAAGTTGCCATAGAATACTCAGTGTTTGAGGCACAGGGGGGAGATCCAGACTATTGGGAGCCACTTACTTGTCGTGGGTAACGTAAGAAAACTTTTCTGACATCCACATGGGCCGGTGATGGCCAGGCTGCTATTAAAAGATGTTGCATTGCAACATCAGGAAATCAACACCCCGCGAGCTTAGAGGTGACAGTAAAATTAGGGTACAACTGATACTTTTCCTAGCGACAGGAACTGGCTTGTGATTTCACACTGTAGTGTGAGTATGTGCGCGTGCGTGTCATTTAGTCTCATTTGCTGGGAGGCCTGCACTGCTGTTTACAGAAAACTTGCTATGCAGCAGAAAACAGCAGAGAAAGGACAAAAAAAGAGAGCAAAACATACAAGAGCACACCACAAAAAGAGCAGCTGTTGGAGATGGATGCAGACCAGGGGGACCAAGAAAGGCTTTGCTTTAAAGATGTTTTTCTATCTTTGGTATTTAAGCTTTAAGTATTCACATACTCTGTCCTGTTGGCTACAAATCAGCAGCGTTAAAGTTGTCATAATTATCTCCCAGATCATTTTCCAGATGACAGAAATCAATAAAAAGAGGTCATAACTAGTCCTAATTAAACTCTTACCTTACCGCCCTAGCAAATTAGCTTGCTAGCCAGTGCTAGCTTGTACAATGGACACAGTAGAGTACCATGTACCCAACACCTTCAGTCCAGCTTTCTTTGTTTTTGTTTTTGGCATGTTTGAGATCAATCTTTCACCGGAAGGCAGGAAGGGCTTCCTGCCTGCCAGTTGAACTCACTCCCACTTTGTCCGCTGGACTCAAAATTTGTTGCGGGCAGCAAAGTGTTTTGCCAAGAACCATAATCGTGGAGTACCACAGGGTTCGGTGCTTAGGCCAATTCTTTTTACCGTACATGTGAAAAGGTTCTCTGTTAATGAAGGCTTTTCCGTATCCAAAACGTCGTTACCTGCTTCCATTTGGGTCTAGAAAATTTTTTTTCCATCTAAAAAAAAAAACATTAAGCCAACTTAATAATTAGTGCTAAACAGATTGAAGCAACAAAGTGTTGCTGTCGTGTCGAGCTTCTGTTTTCACTGTTCGCCGTTTCTGTGACTTGTCTTTCCTCGCTCATCAGCTGTCTTTTCGTCTTCAGGTCACTACATCATGTCAGACTGCGACCAGCTGTGAGCCGGTGAGTACGAACCCGGAGGCCTTTGACGAAATGTTCAGACATGTTTCTGGCCTCGCAATCCTCCACAATAATCCAGAAAGGGACTTCCTGGAATTGTAGCTCAAATGGGTCAAAGGTCGGCATCTACAAGCATGAGCGTTTCCTCCTGTCTGCTCAGACTGAAGCGGACCAAGTATGTTCAGCTTCAGAGGTGATAAAAGCGGTTACCGTTTCCGAAGGGTCGCAGAAAATGATTTATGCTCCGTGGCGCAAAGACTTGACTCATTTTCATTTTGATGAGCTTGAAATTTTGAAGTTTTCCTTCTCTCCCACGAAAAATGTGAGCTCAGCAAATGGTGGACGGCGATTGGAGGACGGGCAGATTCATCAGCCTTCCTATTTCTAAGCTTCTAACATGAAAAGTTGTGTTTTTGTTCTCTATCTTTAACATTGGCGAGGAATTGTGATGACCAATTTCCAGTTTTTTTCTTCCAATTTCTGCTTTTCTGTTTTTTGACCTGAACATGTTGTTTGCTCCTTGCAGTGAAATAAGGTCAGTGATTTGCTCTCCCTTCCTGTCTCTGCAGCCTCCCACTCCACAGCTGCCGCTAAAGCATGTAGATACACCGGTAAGTGGTTTCATTCATTAACGAATGTCCAAATATTCAAGAAACACTCATTTCCGACACGATCCGAGGCGTTTCCCTGACCCTCGTTGTGCTGCTAACGCGGAAGGAAAACTGTTTATGTAAAGCAGAAGGCAGAAAAAAACACCAGAACATTTGTTGAAACACAATTTTCTTCCCTTTTGTTTCTCCAGAGGAGAGCAAACAGACATGAAAGCGGCGCTGATGTCTCGCATCCCTCGCCTCAGCTGCCTTTGTTTCTGACGAGTCAGCGTTTGTGTCAGATGTTACCCGAATAATTAGATCGGCGATGACTCAGAGCAGCGATGTAAACACAGATGGTTCCCTTTGTTCACCAGCTTTTATAGAAACTCACACGAAACTCTGCAGAATAATAATGATAATAAGACTCAGTAATTAATAACTTTCTCAGCAACAGGAATCTACAAATTTCATTTTCTCTCAAAAAGAAGCTCAGATTAATTTGGATATTTCCTCCCGGGGTTATCGGTGCGTCTGCGGAGAAGGTGGAGGTTTTGTTGGGCTCGTTTCAGCAGGATGTGTTCACGGCGGTTTGGTGCTGAGACGGCCCCGTTGTGACCATGGCGGCTCCGCTGAGGCCAGATGAGCCAGACTCTTAATTCCAGACGCAGGGACCAAAACGAAACATTGGGCCGCTGGTTTTTCCGCTCGCATTCTCGGCATTCTCAATCAGCTTTTCCACACAGAGGCGCAACTCGGACGGAGTATGGAGTCGGAGGGGAATGTCTCCAAAAAGGGAGGGAAGAAAAGTTCAGATAAATGCAAACCGAAGACAGAAAGCAGCGTGATGTATCAAATTATCACTAATCAAGACTGGCTGAAGCAGTGGCAGTTCTGGCATGCATGAGGCCCTCAGCTCCAGGGACCCGCCCCTTTCCAATTCGGGCCCATAATAAGATCAGGAAAGGGCTGTTTCTTGACTCGTCCGTACTAAACTACGGCAAGCTGTTGGTACATATAATGACCAGGCGACGCGACACGATGTTTGCAGATGAATCTTTTCTCTCCTGTCCTTCTGTTTCTCTTAGGGATCGACGAGGTCCTGCAAAAGCGTGGAGATTCGGAGAAAGCAGTCAGGGTAAATATTCTGTTTTCACTTTGTCCAACATATTCCAGCGCCTGCTTCGAACAATTTAATAATCGGCCGCACTTTTTGTACTATTTGTAGAGTAGGCTAGAACAAAACTTGAGTTTAGATTTGATCAAGTTGGATGTTTTGTCGTCCGTTCCCAAGAGGAATGTCTCAGAGATGTTGGAAAAACTGTGAAAACCTCCGTGTGTCTCCGCCGCACAGCGTGCTTCAGGCCATGGAGGAGAGCTATGAGGTGGACCTGGTCTACATCACCGAGAGGATCATCTCCCTGTCCTTCCCCGCCGCGGCCGACGAGCGCAGCTACACCAACAACCTCAAAGAGGTGGCCACCATGCTGCGGTCCAAGCACGGCGCCCACTACCTGGTGAGACGAGTCCGGGCGCAGAACCCCCCCCGGCGCGGCGAGCCGAACCACTTTAACGTGTCGTTCTCGTCTCGTTTACCTCAGGTGCTCAACCTGAGCGAGCAGCGGAACGACTTGACCAAGTTAAACCACAAGGTACGGACGCGGTTCGGTGGGAGCAGAGGCCGCGCGTTTGAGAGGAGCGAAGCGAAACGCGGCAAGCACTTTCTGATGGTTTTTTTTTTTTTTTTCTTTTTTTTTTCCTGATCGATCCGGCTCAGGTTCTGGAGTTCGGCTGGCCGGATCATCACGCTCCGGCGCTGGACAAGATCTGCAGCCTGTGTAAAGCCATGGACACGTGGCTGAGCGGAGACCAGCGCAATGTGGTGCTGCTGCACAACAAGGTGACCAAAACACTCGGGCATCAGAAAGCAAATTCAGAAAGATCTGTGAAAATGCAAGGAAACGCACATTTTAAAAAAATATGAATTGTTATACCAATTAAAAAATTCTTAAATCAGAATAATCTCCAAACAGCATTTAGAAAAATATGTTTTGTCAAAAATAAATAAGTAATTCAAACAATTTATTAGTTTTAGACCAGCTACACCTCAAAACACTGCTTCCTGCCTGGTGTGACATCATAAAAACAATTGTCCTTGAATGCATCATCAAGCTTCCTGCCGAGCCCAGTTTCTACACTGCTGATTTTTTTTATTTTATTTTTTTTTGGGGAACAAACTCTTCTCACTGTCACACCTTCAACACTACACAAAGACTTTATACACCAAATCGTAGATATTTCCCTTTACTTTCAGCCGGTGTGTCTGGATTCGTTCTACGATTTATGGTTTTCCTCCCAGTCCCCTCAGAGTGCAGGAAACTCTCACGCTCTCCCTCATTTTACGTCCGTCGTGATCCTTCTCTGAACTTTGAGGAAGTTGTTTTAGTGTTTCCAACATGAACTTCTCTTTGACTCAGTCTTCTTGGGTGTCCCGCGGTTTTGCAGGGGAACCGAGGTCGAACAGGCGTAGTGGTGGCTGCGTATATGCACTACAGCAACATATCTGCAAGGTACGCATTATGTTATTGCTTGTGTTATTTGCTAAGCTTCTGTGTGAAGTTCACAATACGACGGTCGAAGATTTTAGGCCGTCGCTTTTCCAAAAAAACTGCCTTTTGAGTGCTTTGATTATTAAACACAGACGTGATATTTTAGCTTAGCAGTCCGTCCTCGCTAGTTTATTTTCCTGGCATTGCGAGGGAAAAATGTCATCCATGTTTAATACAACCAGATGTTAAAAAAAAAAGGCCCCAGCCAGAGGGTTTTTTGGGGGGTTTTTTTATAGTTTTGCTCGTCTTCTAGAAAAAACTGAAATTTTGAATTGAAATCTAGAATAATAACGTGTGATTTCATGCCATGCAGCGCTGACCAGGCGCTCGACCGGTTCGCAATGAGGCGCTTCTACGAGGACAAAGCTCTTTCTGTCGGTCAGCCGTCACAGAGAAGGTAAATGATTTTCTATAACTGCATTTTATTATTAATTCCACTAACATGATCAGCAAAATGAGACATCCTGCAAATCCTAAAAGGCAGTTTGGATTTCTTTTTTTTTTGTTTGTTTGTTTGTTTCAACACTTTTAGCACTTTTTAAAAAATTTATTGAAATGATTTTCATCCTCAACAAAATGTTTTTATACCAAGATAACCTGAGTAAATGTGTTCTGACTCAGTTAGCAAAAAATGCTAAAGCGTTAAATGGAAAAATTAGTGCCGCTATCAGCGCATTAGCATCACCGTTACCCTCTAACGGAGAGAGAACGCAGATCAGTGGTATTTTGGGTAAATTGTAGCTGGAGACCTGGAGGTCAAGGTCACCTTTGGTACGATCATTATTAGCGTCGTTAGCAACCAGACTATACTAACTCAACAGCCTTCCGTACACATCCGTCTATTCCAGCGGATGCTAAAGAGGATAAAGCAACGCCATACCGAGACTGAAACTGGGTTAGAATTTAAAAGGTAATCCAACTGGAATATAGAAAGTTGGTCTCTTAATGTTGGTTTCTTAACTGACCCCATTTAAAACCAGCACCTACTGTGAGTGGAGAGCTGATTGGAGCCTTGGGGCAGACTGAGGATGCCCATGGTATGTCTGCAGGTATGTGCAGTACTTCAATGGCCTCCTGTCTGGACACATCAAGATCAACAACAAGCCACTCTTCCTGCACCATGTCATCATGCACGGCATCCCCAACTTCGAATCCAAAGGTGGTGAGTTTCCCCAGCCGAACGGCCCGCAGGAGAGACGCGGTGACGAGCCGCGTCTCACTCGTCTCGTTGCCGTCTCTCGACAGGATGCCGGCCGTTCCTGAAGATCTACCAGGCGATGCAGCCGGTCTACACATCCGGAATCTAGTATGGAAACTTTTCTTCCAGTTCAGTGTGGTTTGGCTTCGAGTCTGCAGAGAAACTAACACTTGCCGGGATTCCCAACTGAAAGAGCTTTACTGTCTTTGGTTTTTGGCAGCAATGTGCAGGGAGACAGCAACACCAGTATCTGCATCACCATAGAACCCGGGCTGCTTCTGAAAGGAGACATCCTGGTAGGACTACTTATATTCATACTTATATTGTTATATTCCATGTGTTGTAATAATTCATATTCTGTTCTTCGTAGCTGAAGTGTTACCACAAGAGGTACAGGAACCCGACCAGAGACGTGGTGTTCAGGGTCCAGTTCCACACCTGCGCCATCCACGACCTTGGCGTCGTTTTTGGGAAGTCGGAGCTTGATGAGACCTTCAAAGGTATTATTATCTGTTATTAATAGTGAAATTATATGCATGAGTCATAAAATACTTTGTTGTTGCATGTTAAAAAAAAAGACACTTGGACATAAAGATCAAAGTCTACGGCTTAATTTTGTCTGACTGCAGGAGAAAGGTTGCCTAGAGTTTCATGATCAACAGTGCCCTCTTCTGGCCAAACAGCACTATTGAAAATCTAATTGTTCCATAAACTATAACTGATTTTATTTTGCTTTATAATTTTTATTAAAATTATGAAATGCTATTTATTTCTGTAAAAATTTTCCAATTTTTTTAAATTTTTCTTTCTCAAATTTATTGACATTATTTCATCTCACATTTTCAATTAAAATAATTGAGATATGCAATTTCAATGAAATTTGAGCTACTTCGAGATATTGATATGATTATTGTCTGTAATGAACAACAGCTTCAAATTAAGATAACATGAGCAAAGCTTTGAAATTTTCCTGCTAATTGTTTTTTAGGACAAAATAAAAATAAGGATCTTATGAAAACGCATGTTTACAATTTATTAGGATTTAAATAAAGAGATCATTAAAAGAACGATTAAAAGAAAGACTGTGTTTGTACAGATGAGAGGTTTCCAGAGTACGGGAAGGTGGAGTTTGTTTTCTCCTACGGACCAGAAAAAATCCGAGGTACCCCCAACTTTCTCGCCACTTCGAACACCTCGTTTCCCCAATCAGGAGACGCTTCAACTGAAAATGATTTTGCAAATTTCGAACGCCAGGTCTGGACCACTTGGAGAACGGGCCGAGCGTGTCTGTGGACTACAACACCCAGGACCCGCTGATCCGCTGGGACTCGTACGAGAGCTTCAGCCATCCCGGCGAGGACGCAGTGGACACCGAGAACGGTATGTCCTCACGCACTCCTGACGTGGACGTTTTCTCTCTCGGAAAGTCCTCAGCTTTGTAATTCAAGTTAATTATCCACTTCCGTAAGATGAAAGATTATGTATGAGTTTTAGCAAATGCTTGAGAACAAAAGTTTGTCAATTCAGAATAAGGCCTGAACGCTTCTTTCAGCCCCCTATGAAGGGACTGAAACCAAATTAAAACTGAAACTAAGCAACAGAAGCCAGCTCCAGATTTTTGTTGCCTGTGAAGCTTGTCCTCCTCTGTCCTGTCATTGAGTTCTTTAAATAGCCACTGGCGTCAGTCACCCTGCAACAAGCTAAACCCCCCTGGATGGGGCGACCGTTGTAAACCGAAACACCTACCCGGATCAGCTCCAACGAGGTGCTGAGCTCTCACGGCTAATGTTTCCGTCGGGAGTTTGAGAATTTAAATAGAAGCTAAATATGTTGGAGAAACAGCTGATGATGTACCTGGAAGCTCCATGCAGCTCTGAGTTCTGCGAGTTCTTCACGAACAGAGCCCTCTAGTGGCGAACCCGACGCACAGCGGGACAGAATAGAAATACGCTTCATCGTCTCACATTGGTTCAGGTGCAGCAGCAGCATCAAGGTATGAGTCACACACAAAAAAAAAAAACTCAAATCGTGTTAAAAACATACATAAAACGAGATTTGAAATAAAAATAGAATTCATAATATGCTGTACATATTGTTAAGTAACAAATACAAGAGATCTGCAACTGAGCAGAATAACTTTTTTTTTTTTTTCCCATATATAAATATTTTGCATTTGAATACAAGAAACAGACAATTAACAATATATGACAAAGAAAAAAAAGGTGCAGAAAACAAATTTCTTCCGTCACCTCTGCCATCTCTCAGCATGTGATGATCTCTCCAGGTCCCTGGGCTCCTTTCAGTGATGATGAGCTCAGCCATAAAAAGACAGGAGGACTGGCGAGCCTCAGCAGAGCCGGAACTTGGCAGCCTTTCCCCAGCCTTCCTGTACCGCCGTTCCCGGTCTTTCGTGAAGGCGCTATTTGTTTCGTTTTCAGCAGCTTTCAAAGAGCCTGTTTCATTTTTATGCCCGTCCCCCCGGGAGCCGTTGAGGTTGCCGCTCCGTTGCGAAGAAGGTCAACGGGAATTGTCAGGATTCCCAGTTCGCTCCCAGCAGAGGGGGCTGCAGCGTTCTCAGAAATAACTAAACTCTTCATCAGTTCAGTTATTTCTCTACATGTGTTGTATTTATTTATTTATTTATTGTTTTTTTGCTCCGCCGGGCTAACAAACAGAGAAGCCTATTTTTACAAGCTACCGCTCAGAGGACAGCCATCAGGCTCCACTTGCAGAATCCAGACCCGTTTATTTGTGCAGGTGCTAAATGTACGGCTTCATCCCCGAGGGGATTCTGTATGAAAGACGAGGAACTTCAACGTGTCTGCATGGTTGGAGAGCATAACGTCTCAACTCAGGGTTACATTCTAACTGTTAGCATTAGCACTAGCATTAGCACTAGCATTTCTTACCTCTAGGAGTCAGAGTGGTTTCTAAAGCGCATGCTTTGTCACATTTCGATGTTTCAGCTCATCAAGCTGATCAAAATCCATAAAGGCAGTTTTAGAAATATTATTTTAGTTATTAGGGTGAATAATAGGGTTAATAAATTGATTTTCTGTTGAAGTGTGTGCGCGTGCACCACAGTTTGTGCGTTTCCATCGCTTCATAGGCAGTCCTGTAGTTTGGCAGCAGCTGCCAGCCTGGAGGTCAGCGGGGTCAGAAGGCCACTGCTTGAGCCCCGGAGGGGCTTGTTTACCACCAACACCAGCAAATCGGCTTCGAAACGGACAAACCGGGTCGTCCTCTGGAAGGAGCACAAGGCTGGTTCAGAGAACAGACTTGAAAATATGTCAGTCTGCTGGTTTATAAATCACTGAGCGGCATCCAAATCTGCTGTCGTTGGATCAAACCTTCCAGATCTCTCAAATCTTAACGGTCCTGCTCTGCATCCAGAACCGGAATCAAACATGGCGACTCTTCTACGAACCACAAACGTCTGGAAAACAGCTGAAACACTCACTTCCTTTAAATCAAGGCTAAAGAAACAGTCTAGAGCTGCCATAATTCTAGTCCGCCTTCCAACTTTTTCATGTTCTTCATTTTGCCTCGGTGATGTCATTTTGCTTAATTATGTTCCGTTGTTGTCACACAAAGGAATGTACTGGTAATGGTTTGGGTTATGTGTAAATACAGTTCCAGAATTGATACAAACGTGTGTGTGTGTGTGTGTGTGTGGTGTACAGTAGATCAGTGACGATGCAGGCAGACTGTGCCTCCTTGTTTACTGCCCTCCGCCCATATTTGGCTGGGGCTGAGCCCTCAAACATGTCTGGAATAACTGCCCAGAGACAGACGGAGACAGACAGACAGACAGACAGAGAGACAGAGAGGGACGAGGGACAGTGAGGCTCCGAGGGGAAAACAGAACAGCGTTCCCAGCATTTTTTTTTATGCGATATCGAAATTTGGGGATATTTTTCAACAAATACAAGTTGGAGGAAATCATGAAGCGGCGCTGACAGCAGGACCTTCTGGTAAGTGCAATCAAAGTCATATTTTGGAGTTTAATTGGGCTGCTGACGTAAACGTGCAATAAAACGATGTAAAATGAAAAGTTCGATAACACTTTTTCTTAAAAAAACAACAAAAAAAAAAAGAGAAATGCAGCAGTTCAACTTTCTGCTCCGTCCTGGAGCCTGCGTGTCTGTTTACCGTGTTTCCCCGGCAACGCTGCATCCTGTGTGTTTGGCGGCCATACGGTACCAAATGAGTCATGGAGGAAGCGATTTGAGTGTGGAACATTTTATGAGCAAGGCTGCAATTTGGGTACACCAAAACTATCAGAGGAGCTGATTGGTGCGTGCAGAGACCTCGGGCTGCAGGACAGGGAGAGCGACGAGGAGCCGAGTCTGAAAGAACGGTGAAAAAAACGTGGGCGATTGAGTCCATTGCAAGGAAGCAACGTCCCTGCATTTAATCAGTAAAGGTCTGTTCAGTAAGTCCGTAACGCTTCTCGCTGGACCTCCCGCTGGCAGCTTTGGGAGTTCCAGCTGCAGGTTCACATCAACCCCACAAATCCTGCCAACTTCCTCCTTTTCATTACCGCACGTCTGCATCCCGCCGCGCCGCTCCGCTTCTCGTTTTGTCCCATGAAGTCGTGTTGGAACGCGTCGGACGTCACGTCTAATAGATACATTTCCATTTTCCTGCAATCCTAATAGTTTGTAATGGAAAAATGGAACAGCCTTTAGTATGAGAGCTCAGTTTTCCATCCATATGGACACAATTTGCTCTATCTCTAGATATGTGTACAATCAGTTAGGAAATAACTGCTTGCCTAATCAGAATCAACACAAATCTTTCTGTCTTTCCCGTTTTGGAGCGATATGAACAGATCTGGCACGAGTAATTGTTTTAAACGATTAAAGACAACGAATACTTCAGCTGCACAATAAATTAGAATTCTTATTTATTCATTTCAGAGGAATAATTGGGGTCCTAATAAATGTGGCCCCAGTGATTTGGTGAACACCAGTTGCTGGAAACTGAAACAAGAAAATATCAAATCATTTTCAAGTTTTTCCACACACAAAGAATTGTTTTTTAGTGTGCTTTGTTAAAGGACGGTGAAAGGGTCAAATGACGTCCAGACATAGATGCAGATATGAGCATACAGATGGATGTCTAAATAATGTTCACATATTGACTGCAGTTACAAATAGTTACATTTAACAATAAATTGAATTGCTTCTGATGTGTACTTCAGTCATTCTATCCTAAAAAATGTCTTTTTTTCTGTAAATCTTGTTCGGATAATCCGATTTCTACCTGAAGGAAGCGACGTTTGGTGTTTCCTGTCGCTATATTTACCAGGCGTTTAAATACCTAAAGAGGGCAGCAGAAGTCTTTCTCTTGGGGGTAAATTTGGTTCTTCAAAGCTCCCGGAGAATCCGACATGTAGGTAGAGAGTGAGCAGATGCAGAGTTTTGACAGGCGACTGATCCTCGTGAGGGAAAGACAGATGAATGGATGGACAGATGCATTGGGGGGAGTGACTCCAGTTGGGAGCCAGCAGAACCTACAGGGGCAGACATGCAGACCAAATACCCTCATATGATCCCACTTGGCTCCGTTTAATCTTTTGCGATAAGTTTCGTGCACATTTTTCGCTCAAATTCATTGCGTCTCATGATTCTTAGGGAGTCCAACATGGCTGGAAGTCACAGTTAGCGACAGACGGTCCAGCGGGTGGGTTTTTATGACAGCCACTCAGGTGACAGACAGACAGGCAGACGGACGGATGGACAGATAGGTGACATCATCCTGAAAGCAATCTCGGAGACGGCACTCGAGACAGAGTCGCATCACGTCACTGCATACCGTGACAGCTGGACGGTGACAGACACACCGAGAGGCAGACATTGCAAATCTAAAACCGCAGAAGCTGCCCTTGCGCCAGTCGCCGACACGGCGGCCATGGCGCCTTTTTTCGCCGATGGGCTGTCACCTCATCCTTCACGGGAACGTCTCTTTCTGACTGCGCCAACGAAAATGAAGATTAAGAGATTATTAGTAGTTTTTTTTGTACAATGTGGTTTTTTTTTGTTTGTGTGTTTGTTTTTTTAAAGGTAAAGATTTAAAGTTACTGAAATCGATTTATGTGTCATGTTTACAGGAATCAACTGGGATATTTCTCAGAACTGAAGTCAACCCAGCGAATAATGGATAATAATGAACAAATATTACGAAAAAAAACAACACATTTCTTCCCTTAAACCAAAGAAACTAGCTAACGCATGACTGATTACAATGTGACTCACTAGCACGTTAATCATTTTATCAATCGTTAATGCCTTATTATTATTATTAGTCATAAACCAAAAAGCCTAGTTAGCACATGGCTAATTACAATGTAACTAATAAACACATCAACAGAGATGCAGATCAGCAAACTCTTTTAAATCATTCCATATATTTCTTTCAACATGAAACTAAAATTAAAGCAATTAATTATTTTATATATTTTTTTTGTTTAACCAAAGAACACACGACTAAATAATACATGAAATAATAGCGAATAATAACAATGTGGCAAAAAAGTATCTGTCATTTACTTCAGCTTAAATAACAAAGTCGTTTAAGGTCTTACAAAGTTTAATGGTTCATAGATTTTCTGCTGGTCCAATTGATGCCTAAAATGTCATTTGGCTGAGCTTGTAAAACGCCACAACCCAACAGTGTTGGTGAGCTCTAAAGGGCAAATGGTTTTCTTAAGACATACCGGGGGCATATGGGCGTTCATATGCATTTATAAGAGTGCAGGCATGCATGAAATCAAACACCAAATCCAATGAAACAAATATAGCTCATGTACATCCTAACAGGGATTTTAAATCAACCACATGGACCCATTTTGACTTGATATAATCGTTACTCCTTTTATTCATTTTTTGGAGGTTTTGTATGTGATGCAAAAATTATTGCACCTTCACAAAAACAGGAAAGCACTTGTCACTATTTTTTTTTTTTTTTTACCTAAGCAAACTGAATTGTTTGAAGTATTAAAACGCGCACTGGTACATGTAGCTCGGTTCTCTGAATCACAAAGATGCTGTCGACGTCGCACTCATTCTCTAGAAAAGGAAGCGAGTTGTTAGCTGTTTGTGCTGTGACTCAACAGCTCTAAATTGGGCTGAGCTTCAGCTATTTACTGACATCAGAGGAAAGGTATTTGTCCTATTCTAATAGAGCACCGTTTGTTTGTCATTGCATAGAATAGCTGGCAGCAGTGCCGTCCGGCTTTAACATTACATTTAAAAAACGGACAATCTTTTAATTCCCATTACAGTATTCAGATTGGAGAAGACTTTTGTGCATTGAAAAATATTTTAAATAAAAAGGAAAAGGCAAGCATTAGATAAGTTGGATTTTATTGACACGTGGTACAGGGAACCCCCAATGCCATCGGCGTAGGATCCGCAGTTTGTCCGAAACAGCATATCTTCCCGGATAGCTGGGTAGTGCTGGATGTGGTTACAGTGGTGGAGTCCCCTCCCCAGCTGCCGGGAACAGTAAGAAATTATCCAAGTGCCAGCTCACCCCTCCTGTCAGCTTCAGTGGTAGAGTTCTACCTCACTCCGGCAGAGCACATGGTAGACGATGTTAGGTTGTGACTCAGGACGGAGGGAGAAAGTCTTGTTCGTCTGAGCCGAATGATCGACTAATTTACAGTCTGCCTCAAGATGAGGAAATATTCTTGGATTAAACATTGATCTTAAAATTCTCCTAGTGCAGGTAAGAAGGACGTTTCTGTTGAGTTTATCACTACGGCATAGGATTGCTGTGATTTTGTTTTTACATTCTAAAAGTACTACTTTGTATAATGAAGGCGTGTTTGTTCTGGTTGTAATTAGTGTATTATGTGGTGGACCAAACCCGACTATTCCTAGAGAAATTGTAATCTAAACCCAGGTTTATACTTTCATAATGTGTTAACATGTAGAACAACCACAGGGACAAACTGTGTTTACAGTCTCCTCTCGTGCCGCTTATTCTTGTTGCTACTGCATCCAAGAACTTGTTGTTGACATGGGTTTTGAAATAGCTACAGTCCGAGCGATCCGCCATCTGGCCCCAGAGGGGGTCACTCAATCTGGAACATCCCACATATGAGCCAGTGTCATTAATATTTTCTGTCACTTTGCAAATGCAACCTGTATTGTTGAAGTCAATTTTGGTTTAGTGTTTAATTATATCAGTAGGGTTCTTTAAGTTAACAGTAATATGGAATTTCTGATAAACTGAGTTTTATCAGATCTAAGTGAAACATAGATCAAATATATCTTTGGTACTTGCTCTATAGTCCCAAGCCAATAACTAGTCAAAAGCAGCAGAAAGTAAAACGTTCTCCAAAATGTTTGTAACCAGTTTGACGTGACTGATATATTTCAGCAGCCAGAAGTCAACCTGAGGAAGATTGCTTCTCCTCACCAAGTTTCATCTCCAGGCATTCCAGCTGGCACTGTTTAAAATGTTTCCATTTGTAGGGCAGGACCCTAGCTGTTTCATGTTGGCCCCTTTGGGCCTGTGCTGACGCAACATGACAGGACCTTTAGAACTACAAATTGGCTATTAATAGAGCTGGAGAGTTTGTGTTGCTGGTAGAGAGGACACATGCAGGAGCTTTGGATTTAAAACATTGGACGCAAAAGGGCGGCCACTATGCTTCTGGTTAGAGCAAATCATGAATAAAGTTGTACTTGTCCTTGACGTCCACTTTTCATTTGATTTTCTCTTTTTTGTTCTTTCAGACGTTGGTCATACTCAAGGTCCACTTGATGGAAGTCTTTATGCCCGGGTCCGAAAGAAAGACTCCCTGGAGGGAGTTGTTACCATTAATGGCCTTCCAGTCCGAGATAACCCCTTGACGAATACAGAGGGCTCATTGCAGCAATCTAACCATCACCTCCAAAAGACTGAGCAGTCCCTTCCAGTGGCAGGCCACACCTCCCTTCCTGCCGTAGATCACACCCTTTCTGTGAGCAGTGACTCGGGCAACTCTACCGCATCAATTAAGACTGATCGCACTGATGAGCACAGCCATTCCCTGCACACAGCTGCAGGTCACAGCAACTCAACAACAGGCCACCCAACACTCAGCCCCCAGGAGAAACGAGAACTAGACCAGCTTCTTAGTGGCCTTGAGCCACCAACTCAGCGCCAGGCTTACTTGTCCACCTCTACCAGTCCAGGAGGAGGGGTTCGACACCTGGTTCCTGCGCAAGTGCATGTGAACGGGGGCCACACCAGGATTCTTAGGGCACCCTCAACAGAGGAGCGTGAAACTGATATCCTTGATGACGAGCTTCCTAATAGTCAAGAGGGTAACAGCGTTGATAGCTTGGGTACACTCTCATCTTTAGAGGGTCAGGCAACACCAGCGAGCCTCTACTACCAATCACAGACACCTGTTGGTGGCCAGAACGACGGGCCATACCTTGAGAGAAACGTTCTTGGGGAAAAGTTGAACGAAATGCCAGTGCACGGAGTACGAACTCCTACAGCGATGCAGGAGAGATCTGTAGATTCACCATCACCACAGGTGGGGTACAACAACTACCAAAATGGAGGAGGAATGTACCGTTCACAGTCCTTTGGGAATCAGCCACCCAGTAGCCCTGAGACCAACCCTAAAATGATGCCCAAGGCCCCTGAGAGGAGTACCAGTAGTCGAGAGGCAGTTCAAAGAGGTCTTAATCATTGGCACCAGCATAGTCTTCCAGATGATCCTTTTGGGCCTCCTCCTCAGTCAACCCACAGCCTCCCTCATTTCCCAACCTCTGCCTCACAGCGAGACATTGAACAGTCCATAGAGGCACTAAACATGCTAATGCTTGATCTAGATCCAATCAACTCACACATGTCTAAGTCCCACAGTGCACCACCTGGAGATAACACCCTCAATTTATCCCAGATACCATTCTCCCAGACCCTGGCACGGCCATCCTACCAAGGGGATTCTGCCATCCATGGCTACAACAATTTGGGGTCAATGAATAGCACCTCTCATCAGTGGCAACCTGGGAGGGTCCCGGCAGTGCCAAACCAGAGTCCCGTCACGGAGTCTCCAACATATTCACCCCAAAGGTCCAACACTGGTTACCTATACCAGAACACCACACCAACACACACTCCTGAGCCCTACCTCCACACACGCCAAGTAACCCATCACTATCCCATTGATACTTCTGCTAATCTCAACCAGCAGTCTCCCCAGAAACTAATAAACTCAACAAGCAGAGTTTCACACTCCCCAGACCTACAGGGGCCATCTCCTTACCCAGGATACAGCACCTCTTCTTCTCCTCTTCCTACCCTCACACCCCAACCCAAGGAAATGTCTTCTTCTCCCTTGCCAAGAGAGCAAGATGCAGAGGAGGAGACTCTGAACTTGGAAGGCCTGGTTGCTCACCGTATCGCTGGTAAGGCATTCAGGTTTTATGTTAGTTGTTGAAATGATGAATTCACTACAAATGGAGTGATTTATTTCAAGTGTTTATTTCTGTTCATTTTTAGGATTGCAGTATTTACATGATATAACTAAAGGAAAGCCAGAAAATGTAGATTATTCCATAAAACCCATTAAAAAAGGGTTTCTAAAGACAGAGTTCTTTGCAGACCTGTGTTCTGAAACAATATTTATGTTCTGGGAAACTGAAACATGGGTTTTTATTAAGTCTAAACCGAGGGAATAAAACAAATCAGGATTTAGTCTTCCATTTTTTTCTCTTTCCTTCTTGGAGTTTACCTGAGGTGTTTACAATGTACTTACATTGATGTTTTAGTGTATAAGTGTGAGCTTCTCTGTTGTAAGATGTTTTTCTTTATGTTTACGTGTGAAAACAGTTGATAATCCTAAAAACAGAATATAGGAATTAGTGCAGGACTCTGCATTACGTCACTAAAGTGATATAATTGTTACCTGACTGCTTCCAAAGTGCTGACAGACTTAAAGGAGATTCACGTTGTGTGTACCTGAACGTGAGCAGTGCAGCTTTCAGCAGTTTGTATCCCAGATCCACGGTGGAGTTCTGCAGCGCCGTTCTGACCTGGCCACATAAAATTAGCTCTGCAGCTGAAACGAAGTAAAGCTGGTGACAGTAGAGATGGGAAGAAGAGTAAGAATAGCCAAGCATGCAGGAGCTTCCATTCATTATCTGCATTCAGAATGCACTTTGATTTAAATAAGCTCTCTGGTGCCTCCTAGTGGAGGAAGGGTTTCCAAGCTTACTTCCATATTTGATTTCTTTCCTTTTTTTTTTTTTTTTGCTTGTTTTGTTTAATCCGTCTTCGTGGAAAACCTTTTGCCGTCATTGCATCTTCCTCTGCACCTTCCTCACCCTCCTCTTCCTCCACCTGCTGCTTCCCCTCCATCACCTGAATTTCCTCCCCCTGGAACAGAGTACAACGCTCGTATTCGGGGCATCAGTGAAAGCATGACATCCCAACAATCTGACCGCCATCGTTCCTATTCCTTCTCTGGTTTGTCCATTTTTCCCTCACTTTTAATTTTCTCATGTAGTCGATGTATATTTTTCTCCTGCCTCGCTTATTTATTTTCTCTAATCATGTAATTGTACTTTTGACTCCCTTCTTCTTTTTGCCCAATAAAATTCTAATCAAGAATTTGAGCTTGGTTCTACCAGAGTTAGGTGCTTGTGGCTTAGCAAAATTGCAAAATGTTCCACAAGCTTTTTCGAGAAAGCATATCTCGGTGGGTTTCAGGAGTTCGTTCCAGAGGAATGACCCCAGAGGCGACGCAGGAGACAGGCAGGCGCCGGACCACGAGCGAGGGACACTACCAGAGCGGTCACGATAATGTCTCGGCGTCTCATTCGCCGGACTTCGCCAACAATCTGGCTCTGAATCCAGGCGGAAGACCCAGAGAGGTACAGTCAGACAGAACGCTTTTGGCAAACTAGTAGACAGTAAACTGATGCCTATTTGCTCTGTAGTATTTGCAGTTTTTTCTGTGGAACCTAACTCCAAGTTATTTGCGGAGAATTTGCATATCTGCAACTATTTTCGTAGACCACATCTGAAATGATCAAAAGTAAATCCAGTACTTGGGAAGCTGGTGTTTGCAAAGCAGCCAAACCAGCAGGACCATTTATTTTTGTATTTTTTTGGCAGTAATTGTCTGTATTAAGAGTGGATTTAAGGAAGACATTGGATGTTAGCATCTGTGATAGTGCTACAATGGTATATTAGTGCACATTCAGCACACTTAATGTGCTTAATGGTATTTTCTCAGATTATAATGACTGTTGAGAAGTTCTGTCTGACAGTGCTTTTTTCTTCAGGGTCTTATGCACAGTTACCGGGAAGCATTTGAGGATGATGAGACTGGTCGCCATGGCAATAGTTCCTCATTTGAAAGCAGTGGTAAGAATTCTTTTGACTCTTTGAATTAGGATTTTAAATTTGACTTCAATGGATCCCTCTTTATTCATTCTTTGAAAAATGAAAACAAAAAAATATAAAAAGACAGTGCATCAAAATTTACACTTGGTTGCTGGGTTACATAAAGGACAAAGTGCCAAAAGATTCTCCAGAATTTCTACAAAATTCTTCTGAAGTACTGTGGTTTGAATCAGGTTTTTTTGTTGTTGTTTTTTTTTTTTTAGCTCGATCTACTCCAGGTTTGACAAAGACGCCTCTGTCTGCTCTGGGACTAAAACCTCATCAACAAGGTGGATCAGGTCAGTGTTCTAAGGACCAACACTATAGGCTTTCCTTTTCTGTATCTGATTGTCAAACAAACGTTGATTTCACTCAGATGGCAACAGATTTTATTGATGTAGGGCCTAAAACCACTGAAGGTCAAAAGAAATAAAAGTTACTGTTGTATTTGCAACAAAAAAAAAAGAGATAAAATCTCGAGGATCTCAAAGAGATACGTTTTTGCTTTTATACTCAAAAACCCCTCAGATTAACTGACTTAATGAACTCCAAGATTCCTCCACAATGATGTGAAAATGCTGAAAAAGCTGTTTAAATTTATTTAAATTTATGAGCTACTGTCTTCTTTTTTTTTTTTTTTTTTTTTGTCCTTCCTTTTTGACTTGCATTGCCGCCAGACTCCGATTGTAATAATGCACAGCAAGGTAGGGACACTTCTGCTTTGAAATGGTTTCACATTCTCCAAACTTTTTATTGTTTTCTTGTATAACAACCTTGTATTTTATTGCAAGTAAACGTTTTCGTTTCGTCCTGTGCTTCTCAGATAATCGCAGCGCTGGGGACTCGAGACCACAACCATTCACAGCTCCTCTGTCCTTCGCCAGTCCTGTCCACACCACTGACGGGTGAGGTTTTCCACTCTGACCTCCCGCAATTTAGTGAACACAAGCATTTTCAGTAGTTCAGGACTACTTAACCAACTTCCATGCACTGTCTTATATCATATACAGTTTTTCTATTTTTCTTGCACCATTTGTCCTGCAGGAGTTAGAAATGTAACAAAAGATAGACATGATGTCAATTTCCAAAATTGAGCCCAGTTTATGGTCAAGATGGACCATAACTAGACCGATGGACTGTAACTGTAACTATGGACCAGATTTGTGTGAGCTGATCCATAGTTACAGTACTTCAGATGCAGCCTGGTTCTATAACGTGAATGCTAGTAAAACATGAATGTGTGTTTATTTTTCAGAAGGAGGACTGGTTCTTCTGACAGCGCCCCCCACAGTCCTGCCTCCCCATACACCAACAGACCCTCGTCCCCTGAGGGCTCCCAGGTCAACATCATGGGTGTCCACACGGTTCCCGGCAGCCCGAACACCCTGCACCGCACGGTGGCCACCAACACACCTCCCAGCCCCGCCCTTCAAAGACGCCTCGGTCAAGCCAGCCCCTCCCTGACCAGACACCAGCCCCCGTCCAGCCCTCTGATAGGTCGAAACCCTAAAACTGCAACCGCCGCTGTCCCCCCGAGTCCACTGATGGGGCGGCGCACGGCGTCGAGCGGCCGCAGCACACCCGATGAGCTGGGGGCCGCCTCTCGTCTGGGAAGCGCCCAGCCGCCTCCCACCCCCGCCTTCCCCGTCTCCCCGCAGCTTCCAGAGAAGAGACACATGTCCAGCGGCGACGCAGAGAGAACAGACAACAGGAACCTGACACCAGCCAGCGGTGGCAGCACGCCAAACCTTTCCGGCACACATACCCTCCCAGACGTCTCCAAGTCCATCTATGGTGAGACACGGGACGCGTTGTGTTAGCTCGCAGCTGGCTCGTGTGCGCAGTAATCATCTTTCCTGTTGGTTTTGTTTTAAACAGATGGTTATCCAGACATTAAGATGAATGTTAAGTTTGTCCAGGACACTTCTAGGTTCTGGTACAAGCCAGATATCTCCAGAGAACAAGGTGAGGGCTCTATATGCAGCTAAACCAAATGATTTACAAATACTGTACAGATTAGATTTACTAAAAATATTTTTGATTTGCTAAATGCCAGAATAGTGAACAGCTTGTGGTTTATCCAGTATTTTCCTTTGTTTTCTGACTTTCTACTTCCTCTTTTCAGCCATTAGTTTGTTAAAGGACAGGGAACCCGGGGCATTCATCATTCGGGACAGCCACTCTTTCCGTGGAGCCTACGGTCTGGCCATGAAGGTGGCCTGCCCCCCACCAACCGTCCAGCAAAACAAAAAAGGTAAACTCAGCGACATATTCAGCACTTCTACGAAGTTTACGTCCTGTTTCACTCATGTGATTCTTTGGTAGTTGCCGACATGACCAATGAGCTGGTGAGGCACTTCCTGATTGAGACCAGCCCCAAAGGCGTTCGCCTGAAAGGTTGCCCCAATGAACCCTATTTTGGTGGGTGTCTGACCTTTTTGCCAGTGTTGGGAGTTCTTGAATCCAGCGGTCCAGTTTCACACAAAGATTATTTTTTGTGTGTGCATTTGCAGGATGTCTCTCTGCTCTGGTGTACCAACATGCAATGACTCCTCTGGCTCTACCCTGCAAGCTGATGATCCCCACCAAAGGTCAGGAATACCCTAACACTGTCTGATTCTCATGAGAAGTGATTGTTGCCTTCATTCTGTGATGCACTCAGGATTTGTTTTCTGATAATAACCACTTAATCTCCTGACCTAAAGATCCAAATGAAGAGGCGCTGGAACTTGCTACACCTACTGATCCAGTTGTTGAGCTTCTCAAACAGGGAGCTGGTAAGGATTCGTGGAAATTACGAGTAGAAATTTCCATTTTCTTAGCATTTCTGAGGGATTCTGCAGCTTTATCATGCAATCCTTTTATAGTACTAGTTGTTTTTTTTAACCAGACACTGCATTGGGAGACTTTCTGGAAACAAACCTTCAAACAAACAAGGCAGCAAGCACTGGTCAAAGTCTCTAGAAACTGTTTTTATTATTATTGTTATTATTTTATTTGGCAAAGAAGACTTTACAGAAAGTGAAGCTCATATGCATAGAGTAAAATTAGACAATATATTCTAGAAACATTGACTTTAATGTTGTTACCCTTATTTTACAGTTCAGAAGGTTCCTGAGGAAGCCTATGGTAAATACTGGTTTTGCACGTTTTTTGTAGTTATGAACATGCTGTAATGGAGTTGGCTTTAAATTATCCCTGAAGATGTTTACTATTGCATGGACAAGACATGCATGCGAGTGACAGTGAAAGAATATCTGAGTGTAAAGCCTCCCAAATTCCTAAATAGAAAGCAACTAACTTATTGTTTGTTGAAGGTCTTCTTGTTCTCATCCAGTTGTTGGAGACCCTATTTCAGGTTGCGATCAAGTTCACATCTTCTCGTTTTGTCTGGGATCTGCTCAACTGCAACAACCTGTGTGATGGAAATCCACACATAAAACTGCCAGGGTAGATGAGTTGTGTGAAAAACGATGGAACCTGAGAGTGCCTTCACTGTTAGGGCATCCAGAGGTTGTGATGTTGTTTGAGTTTCTTGTCCTTGTTCGGACTTTTGGATCTTGACCCTTAGATCCACAAACTGCACAATCAGATGTGAAGGATCTTCAAGAAACAAGAAGTACAATCGCTTTCTGTTGAAGCTCTTTGGATTCTCACATTGGACTGTTGAAAATGCATGGTCGGCTCATCCAGTACATTCTGCTCTTCCGGTCATCCTCCGTCAGCTGACACTGACCCGCTCCCATTTTTGTTGATTCACAGCATGCAACGTTCTCTTCATCAACTCCGTGGACATGGAGTCACTCACGGGGCCGCAGGCCATCGCCAAGGCCATTAGTCAGACACTGACAACCAACCCACTCCCAGCGGCCACCACTGTCCACTTCAAGGTGTCCATGCAGGGCATCACCCTCACCGACAGCCAGAGAAAGTAAGGAAACAACAGTGACGATACCAGCACCACTTTTGAGTCCACAGAGTAAAGAACGCCTGGGTACATGTGGGCCTTAAGTCTCTGGTAATGGGTCATTTATGTCTTTTGGTACAGAATTTTCTTCCGGCGACATTATCCTCTTAACACAGTCACATACTGTGATTTGGACCCCCAAGACAGAAAGTAAGAATTCTATTGAACATATATTGACAGCGTGTATGTCGACGACTACCTAGTTGTAATATAAGATTCCTATTTTTGTTCAATAGATGGGTAAAAGAAGGAGGTGGATCAGTAAGGTAAGTCCACATTTCAACAGCTGAGTTATTGTCAAACTTTAGAGTTCAAGCTAAGGTGTTTCTTCTCTTCCAGGCTTTTTGGGTTCGTCGCAAGGAAACAAGGAAGCACAACGGACAATGTCAGCCACCTGTTTGCTGAGCTGGACCCGGATCAGCCCGCCTCGGCCATCGTCAGCTTCGTCTCCAAGACAATGAAGCGGTGAAACCCTCGCAACTTCGAAAGGCACTGGCCGGGTCGCAATCTTCCATCACCGTTGGCGTCTTTTTCAAAAGGACTCAACGCTGTCCTCTTTCTCGTTCGTTCGTTTATTCCCTTGTTCTCGCCTTCTCATTTTTTCCTCTCTGCCTTGCCGGCGGGTCTTTCTCGAGAGCCGGAGCCGGAGGCGTCAGCGCAGAGCAGAGCTAGCGGACGTGTGGAGTGGCGCGACATTGTAATGTTGAGTGACGGGAACATGTAAGAGCTTGTGGATTTTTTTTTTTTTTTCCCCCCTGTTCGTTTTATTGATTTACCAAAGGTAGTTGCAATACAAGCGCAAGAATGACGTAGCTAGTAAGCCATTAATATTTCCTTTTTTTAAAAGATGAAGCGAAACAAAAGAAAAATAAGACGAGATGAAAGAAACGTGGTTTCTCTTGAACTTTGATTCTTCAGGAAAAAAAAAAAACAAAAAAAAACTTTCTGAAGACGTTATGCATGTTAGCTTGATCTTTAAGCTCGGTTCTTCTACTTTCCAGAAAAAGTAAATGTGAACTACTTAGAGGTCATTTTACGGGTCTGCTGTGTGTTGGAAAGGGCTTCGCAGTGAAACAACTGATCTAAACTGTGCATAGCAGACCTCATCTACTAGAAAAAGGAGAAAAAAAAACAACAACAAACCTTTAGGGTCATTTTGTGTCGGTGCAAACCACGCTCGCATTCTTTCAGCGTCCAATCCTTTAAAAAAAAAAAAGAAAAAAAAGAACTGCAGCCTGACATCATCAAGCCGCCTAAAGATGAGCAGACAGTCTGTCCACAAGATGGCGCCGCTTATCCTTCCTTACGGACTTCTTCCATCAGCACCTGCTTCGCAGTAACTGATCTGTTTGTAAGACGCTGCCACAGAAACACACTGGAAACCACCGGGAACCGGCCCAAATGACCTGGACCTATGCACTGTTCTTTATGCATGTTATTGTCCCAAAATGCACCTCCATCACTGAGAACATTCTTTGCCATGTGTGTACAATTTCAACAAAAAAAAAAACAACAAAACAAAACAGAAAAAAAAGGATAAAGAAATATCTACCTTTAGACAAGAGTTAAACTTGTCAAAAACTGCATGAAATAGACATTTTTTAGTCTTTTCAGAGTTCTGAAAATTTGACAGATACTGAAGTAGCTATTATGATGGCAAGTTTATATATTTATTTTTTATTTAATTTTTTTTTTTTTTTTTTTTGTCCTGTTCTGTTCCATTTGTGTCAAAACTCCAGTTATTTATTTCCTGTTCTTATTGCTCCATTTAAGCCCCAAGTTCTGATTTTTATTGTCTTTCCTCCCACGTTTAAACTATTCAGGACGTTTGGAAAAGAACATTTTTCAAAAAGAATTTCTACATTTGTGTCTGCCGAGATCAGAACTCGCCTGAACTATATGGACCCGGTACGGCTTTGGGTTTCTCTTTTTAATCCACGCTGCCAAATTTGACATTTTAGTACCTTATAGAACAAAACAAACAAAAAAAAAAAAACACATGAAATTATCCATTTTCTTTTCTTTCTTTCTGATTATCAGGGAATTCGACTTTTGCTCCTTTCATGAATATTAATTCCAAGTTTCACATTTGAAGCAAAAAGGATGCTGACAAAAAATAATAATAAAAAAAAACTGCACACAGCCTGCATGCTGAACACGCTTAGACTTTCACAGCAGTATTCATACGGTAACATTTTAAGATTCCAGATCAGTCCATGCAGATTCTGTTGCCTTTTAGGAAAAGAAGTAAAAACGCACAATGTGTTTAGCTCACAGGTTTCCTGAATGCGATGAAACGACATGCAAATTGCTCCTTTGTATTAATAATTGAAAAATATTTACTAATAAGAACCAGAGAGTTAGGGTTTAGTTTTCCCATCATTTTGTTATATTGCCATATAGAGAAAAAAAATGTATTTCACATGCTTATTGAGAACATTGACAAAAAAAAAAAAAAAAATATGGAAACATTGTTTGTTTCACAGTGTTGCTAAAATTTTGGGGTACATTTTAGGAAATAAGAAGTGTTGAACTCATTTCAAATTTTCAGATTCTCAAAAGTTATGTTTTTTTTTTGTTTTGTTTTGTTTTTTTGTTGTTGGCGGTTCATTTTATAGGTATACATTACCTATAAAATGAAGTTTAAGCCTGCTTCAACTCGGTCGTCATTGATTTGAGCCAGACTTACTTTTGGTACCACAAAGTTCAAAGTGAGTTTTTCTTTTCCACTTTTAAGTGTTGTCAGATTTCGCTACCTTCTGGAGAAAAAAAACAAAAAAAGAAAAAAAAACAAAACGACACACTGTGCGCAACACCTGCTTGCTGACCACGTGCATTCACGATAAGCTAATAGAAAAAAAAAAAGTTGATACTGGTATACATGTACATAGATATACGTCTTTGAAAGGTGACATAGCGAAAAAGTATTTATTTTTTATTGCTTTGTTCCCTCATGATTACTAATATATACCTATATTGTACAGTCTCGAAAAAGACAAAATGGGTTGCGAAAACAACAAAAAAAACTTATTTTGGCTAATGATTTCAAAGTCTGAGGATTTTGAGATGTGTTTGAATATATGGTGTACATTACTTTGTACATGTGCGTTTCTTTTTCGGCTCTTTTTTTTTTTTTTCGTCCGTTTTGCTTTCTCTCAGAAAAGAGGCGGGGCATGAATGAGCTCTAGTTGCATGGACAGAAACCGACGAGTGTTTTCTCGCGTGCAAATGCATTGTAGAGTTTAGATATATTTTTTGTTTATTTGTTGTTTTTTTTCCCCCCCAACAACAACAACAAGAAAAAAAAAAAAAAATGGAAGTTTAGAAGCCAAAGCTTAACGCAATATGCACTCATGCTGGTTACATTTATCATTTAGCCAAAGATTCTGTCACGTTGCGTCTTCTCGTGCCGCTTTTCTTTTCTTTTCTTTTTTTTTTACACCACATCGCTTTTCTGTTTCCAATTCCTTCAATTAAATTTGTTTCTCAACAGGAGAGGACACACACAAGCATTACAGGACGCACAGTTTACTCACTCTGCTACAAGTTTTTATTTAAAATTTTTTTTCCATTCGTTCGTACGGAGGTCTCAGCGCTCCGAAAATGTGTCTTGCCTCCGTCGCCTGTTGAGGAACAAAAAACAAGAGCGGCGCGACATAAATTCGCGATGGGTGTCGGTGCTGGAGGTAAATACAGTCCGAAGTGTCTCACGGCGACGCTAAAAGCTTCGTACCGACTGCCAAAGGTCTCTTTTGAGACTCAGCGGATTATTTATTCTTATTTATTCTTTTGAGTCACATTTGTGTCACTTTCTTTTTTGAAGTGTTAGCGATTTTTTTTTTTTTTCCTGAACGTACAATGGCGCTTTATTGACAGCGATTAGGACAGACGGGGCTTGATTCGAGAACTAACAAGCTTCTTCCCATCTGTAGCCATTTGGAAAGAAGAAGAAGAAGAAGAAAAAAAAAAACATGCCATAATTAAATGTTGCCTAAATGCATATTTATATTGGATTGCATTGTACCTGTTGGCTTTGAGTCAAGAGTTACCAAATGTAATTTAAAAAAAAAAAAAAAAAGATTGTTTGACCTCTTGTACAGATGGCATTTGTCTGTTGTATGAATGTGTTGGATGTACAAAAGAGTCTCAGATTTTGTTACTCTTATCATTTACATTATACTGTCATGGCTTACCTGTTCCTAAGGAGAAAAAAAGACATTAAAGCAATACAGATCAGTTACATTGGAGCTGTCTGTGTGCTTTTCTTTGTCTCTTTCTTTTTTCTTTTTTTTTTCTCTGAAAATGGCTTCACAATATGGAAGCCCTGAAAGGCCAAAAGTGTGAAAATGGAGGTCGGATCCTTTCCCTTCTGGAAAGGATCTATTTTAGCTCATTCATGTTATTCCTGATCTGTGTTTGCGTCTTGGGTATATTTAAGAGAAGAATTTCCTGCATTTCAGGAGCTTCACAGTTTGAAATAAATAAACTGGAAACTGAGCAGCTTTACAAATGACTAAAAGCAAAACTCAGAGCAGCAACGTCCTGACGGACAGCCAGGACTCTGATTCTATCCAAACCTCAGAGGCCACACAACAGAAACTCCCCTTCGTTGAAGTGAATAAGCTCCAGAGCGGCGGGTGGCCCGGGTTTAAAGCTCGAGTCTCGCCTTACTTAACTAGAGCCCAGAGAAATGAGGGAAGGCGCTCGTAAACATAAAACACGAAGAAAATGCGAGCTTTCTCATGGCTGCAGACGGTGTTCAAACTCCAAAATATGCATGACACATTTCCCCTCTGACGGATGGCGTAGGCGCCGCCGCTCTCGTTTCACTGCGTCACATTAGGAGCTGGAAGGGAGGAAGTGGCTGAGATCACCGATGTACACGGAACACGCCGCCTCTCGGGCAGAGCGGAGGGAGGCGTCACAGCCGCTCGCAACCGATTCAAGTCGACGGTGAATTTATCGGCGACCTCTGTTTGACTGTAATTATACTCTCGATTTCCAGCAGGTTCCCTTGTTTATAGCTGTAAAAAACTGTAGTTTGGTGAAACAGAGCAAGAACTCCTCATTAAAACCTACTTGAAGGATGAAAACCTGACTTTTATAACTGAGGTGACATGGTTCCATAAATAGCCCTAACCCTAACCCAATCCATATAAAAAAGGATGAAAGATGCCTCCAAACCTTGACAACTCTAGCAAAAAGATCATGTTGGGATCATTAAATTCACTAGATTCCACATTCTCTATAATTTACAACACACCCGACTTCCGGTAAACTTCATAGCGCAGCTTCCTTCACACATTCCATCTGTCACAGCCTCATTAACCATTGGATAAACAAATTCTAATGTTTGAAACGTCAACAGAGCGCATGCCTCCAGGAAGCGATCATTTCGCTCCAGATCGTCCGGATGAAGCAAAGCGAACAAGATGGGATAGACTGAAAACATCGTAATTGAGCCGTTTTCCTCAAAATCCAAGGAATGCATTTTCTTCAAACCTACCCTAAAGTTCACGAATCCACTAACTACGCGAACGTATTCTTGTAGAACACAAAGTCACGGTCGGCCGGAGCCAAACAGTCTGCCAGAGGTCTCACCCAGGTGT
Organism: Poeciliopsis turneri; assembly: GCA_922788865.1. Lineage (NCBI taxonomy): Eukaryota > Metazoa > Chordata > Actinopteri > Cyprinodontiformes > Poeciliidae > Poeciliopsis > Poeciliopsis turneri. The sequence goes on from CAKLNU010000787.1 coordinate 81,474, forward strand.
AACCTTCCCACACGGAGCAGACTCCCTTCGTTTTGGAAAAACCTGACCCCTGAACATTCAGGTGTCATTGGACTGTAAATATTCAAACACGGGGGGGGGGGAAATTCCCTTCGCCTGCTTATCGAATGGAAAAATCAACCTGCTTGTTTAGGTTTGTGCTCCATCTCCGTCACCAACTTCCCAAAGAGACCTGACTACATATTTTGCTCAACAGACAGGAGTCACAGATGTAATCTCTCGCAGCAGAACACAAGGCGCTGAACACTTGTGATGCTTTTTTTTTCACACCTCCAGAGATTCTTGGTATTCTGATTTTTCTCTGTGCACTCCTGATGTTTAGCAGAAGTATTTTGGGGAATTATTAAAAGTGAATTAGTGATGTAACTGGGCTGTTTGAGCCAGGGATAATCTTCTCAACGTTTTCTTTGAAAACAAAAAACACTCCCACCTCCTGTCACATCCGCTCTCTGACCAACTCACCACTCCCGAGGCTTTCCTCAGGATAACAGAGCCGGAGGGGGGTCAGGTTTGATATGGGTGGAAACTGGGCTTCTCCCACACCCGGCTTTTGCTTCATGTCCACATGTCGGTAAGGAAGAAGCCGTCGACTCCTCGGCCCCGAGTCGAGCCAGCTGCTCTCCGGCTGAAACAGGCTCCGCGAGGCTCGCCCAGTCCCCGCAACAGCTCACTGACTCCCTTTTAGCTTCACGCTCGTGCGAAATCTCTCCACAACAGCGAATGCGTGTTGGGAGTCTCGTCGGCTTTTTGCGAGTCTGCTTGTCCAGACACATCTTAAAAGTTCGACATGCAGAGATTCGGATCTGATCCGACACCCAGTAGGACCAGGTTTGTGAGCCTGAGCAGAGTCGCCGAGTGCTTCCCAGTCAAGTGAGAACTTGGTTTCGTTCAGGTTTCGTCAGGTTTCGTCGCACACCTCAACGGTCACATCAGCGAGCTCTGTCACTGGAACGAGAGTTCATATGATGGAAGATTTTTGGACCATTGGTCTTGTGAGGAACAAGAAGTGACGTTCAATGGGTTCATTGCATGTCTGTAGCTCTTCTTCTTGTTTTCAGTCTCATGCCATGGTTGTCTTTGAGTCAGAGCTTAAGGTAGAGATCACAATTCAATTCTCTTCAGATGCTTGTAACAACTTCCTTTAAGAGATGATATTCTTGCGGCAGGTTTATGTGCTGCTTTTTATCCTTGAAATAATTTTCCGCAACATAATCCGTGACGCATCGGGAATAAAAGACAGCCATCCGCGCCAATATCCAAGTGAACAGACTCTCTCGTTTGGAGCGAAAACACGGACATGAACCCGGACTGACCTCCCTTCAGAGCGCAAGCGGTCGTAACTTTGGCTCATCGCAACACAGCCTCTGTATTGTATTTCCAACGTTTCTTTTGAAATGGGATTTGCTGGAGCGTTTCTTTTTTCTTGACAAAAAGGCAGAGATAATTACCGTCGTGAATGAATATGACCACCACGTTCAGTCTCCCTGTTTAAGGCAGCCCAGATTCCGTTACACAATCATCATTTAGTCTGCGGATTCTGCCAACGGCAATAAAACCCGAGACGATCTCATCCGAGGGTGGAACAAACACTTCTCGTTGCAATCACGGGGAAATGATGATGATGCCAGGGAATTGCAAACCGTCTGTCTTAGCACACGTCCAGGTCTCCTAGGATTCCTGCCGATTTAAAGGGGCGCTTTTCACTTTTGAGAAACTGTCCTGCAAAGGGCATGACATTTTGATTCATAAAAAAAACACAGCCTTAAACATTTTTGCTTTTTTTTTTTTTTGTCCTTTGCAAGTTACATTTTTCATCTTTCCTTCTCCGTAACTAAAACAGCACAAATCTGAAAAAGGTACAAACGTGAAAATTCATTCAGATTTAAAGGAGGCATCTCCAACGATAACTGCCATCTAGTGGTCAATTTGGAAATATCGCTGCTTTTAATTGCAAGGTCTTCTAAATGTTTATCACATAATCTGGACTAAACTGCTTGTAAAGAGCACTAAGGCAACAAAGCGCAATATATTGACTCCACCATTAGATCTGAACTTACAGACACAAGGTTCATTCATTAAGCATGTTGCGTAACTCCATGAAAATCACGTTTCTTTTGGAAAAGCTTCCACTAAGAAAACCGGCTAAAGTTCTTCACTCCAGCAATTTCAGCAGCTGCCAAAGTCCCAGATGAATCAGCGGCGTTGGTCATCAACCCTGTCAGCGGCACAAACTCCTGCCGTGGCATGGAAACCAAACACACTCACTTTAGAGGCCTGCGTCTGCAAAAATCAACACACTCACACCCCAACTAGAGTTTTACTCAGTAGCTCCCAGCTGGGAGAGATAATAAGCAGAAAGATGGGCTTTTGTCTCTTCCTGTCTGTTATTATTTTTTTGAAATCTCTGCAGCTTGTTTCACAGATATTTATAAAACTGAACGCCTCTTTATTGCTGAACATTTTCTCATAAGTCGTCTCATTTCAAGGGTACTTAGGCAATGTCGCATAAACTCTTTTTGCGATTCTGTGAGTTTTTTTTTTCATAATTTAAAATTTTCTTATGAAAGAAAACTGAATAATTTTGTACCTTTGTTGAGAGAGCACTGATGTTTCCTTTTTCCCTTCCCAGGCTTTTTGGACAGGTTGATATGTCGTTATGCATGTTTTCATACTTGCAGCCCTCTCACTCAACCATCTGCTATCGCGCAAGCACATCGGAAACTATTCTTCATGCACAAGTTTGTACAACGGAAAACTCCCGGTTTGTGAATATCGCAAAGTACAACGGCGAATGCAACAGAGTCCCGTCTTTTCACGCTGCGTTTTAATTTGCTGAGGCGTCCAAAAGTGAAAATGAAATGGGGTGGCGGGTGGAATTATGGAGTTGTTCCAGGCATGACAACAAACATCCCGTCTTTCCGCTCTCTGATCTGCTCTAACGGGATCTGTGGGCCTGTGGTTGGCATGACAGTTGTACAAGGCACACACGGCATCTGTTTGCTTTGGATACTGGGGTTGGTGCAAACCTTTGGCGAAAGGATAATATTTCCTCGTAATTCATTGATGCTCGCTCCACCGCTCACCGGAGGAAGGAAGCTGGTTTGAGAGCAGAGAGCAGTGGAAACTCTGCTTCACTGGCCTGGTTGAGCGGAATCAGCCGGATGGATTCGTCAGGAAGAGCGCCGTGCGTTAGTTAGTAAGAGTTTGCGCCACTAAAAAGATGCTTATGCAAAAGGAAACGACCATAAATCCACAGTATTTATTTCAAACAAGCCCTGCTGATGTTCTGTTCTGGATCCCAATGCGGAACCCGAAACAGTCAGATTTCCTGTCATGTTGATTGGTTAAGATGAGCAACTTTAAATATCAGACAATGAGTCATTTTTAATTCCACAAAATTGGAGGAGTAGTAGTAATTGAACATGTTAGCCCGAACCGGACGTTTCATTTCTTTCTTTTTTCTCGCCAGTCTGGTAGAAACCATCCCGTTGTCCGACGAGTTGCGATCTGGTGACATTTGAAACGATCGGACATGATCTTAAGCAATCGCTAACGTTTAGCCGTGACATACGCCAGCTAAACTGCGAAGAGAGCTAAGCAAACGTAATGCCGAGCTGAGCATCATCTTTGCCAGCAGTAAAATATCTTAAACATTCCTCCTGCTCCGACTTTAACTGATTGGTATTTTTAGTCGTTGCCAACAAAGACTGAATGTCTTTCCCGTTTAAGCTGTCCAGAAAAGTTTGAGCTGCGCATTTTGTACACGATTGCAAGAGTTGTGCTGCCGTACGTTCTGTAATCCACTCCTTTTGTCAGAGGGCCGTATAATCCCGCGTCCTCTCCACGGTCAAGTGCGCCACTCCAATTGGCCCCAAAAATAGTGCAGGCAGCGTAATCCCTGAGATATTACAGCGCCGAAAGCTGTAATCCCGGAAAGCTCTTCGGCTATTGCTTTCACATGTACAACAACAGAACAGATTAAAGTTTGACTCGAAGCGACTCTACGGCAAAACCGCAAACGTTCAAGCATCTTCCATAGAGCACTCGTCTTATCCAGTCTGTGTTCACCCTGCAGACGTTTCTTTCAACTCCTGGGTATGATTAGAAGAGCTTCTTCTCTGTCAAGAAGTGTGGCTCAGACCCAACGTGTGGCGTGTTAAATCAGGTCTATTGTGGGTAACTGACAGCTTTGTGAAAGGTTCCAGTTCATCTTAGGAAAGAGGCTGATTGTGACCTCTGTAACTGTTTTAAAGAAGACTTGAAATATTCACAAATTTCGGCTTCTACACTGTATGATCCACACACGCTCATCCTGGTCTTTAGGACTGTTTCGGACTTTTAGCCGTCAAAATCACCAATTTTTGTGGCGCTAACTTAAAGATATTTATTCAGGTTTTGTTTTGGGCTCTAGTGGCATTAATTTGAAAGTGCTACTGCCAATTCTGCAAGAACAAAGTTCCTTCTATCCGGGACATCCGATGCCTCGCGAGAAACCGAGATCGGAGCTTCTTCCGAGAACTAACCACGCCCACTTTGAAGCTCTGACCAATCGCACGAAAAGTTGTTGGATCCCACACAAGATGATGATGTCAGGGACAAACCGCAAGAACAAAGTGATCATTCTGTTGTTCCAGAAAAAGAGAGGGAGAGAGAGAGAGAGAAAACGTCTGTCAGCATCAACTTTCAATAGATGCTGACCACAAGTTGTTGCTATGGAAATTTCAGGCGACTGTGGTCCTTTTTGCACGTTTGGAGGAATGTCATCAGGGCACAATCTCCGCATCTTGACGCCCAAAACTGCAGAAGCGATGATCTCCGCGTTTCCAGATAAGGATCTGCAGCGTTCACGGAAACTTTTCCATCCACCCGCTTGCTGCGTTGCCCTCGGCTTCTCCTCTTCAAGGACAATGAGTGACGGAAATGGCTTCAGTTTGTGCCGCCGTCGCTGTTTCTCTCACATTCTGTCACGGCGTCGTACGAAACCTTAAAGACGGGGCGCCGAACAAGAACCGGCGTTTGCACAAGTTCGTACAAGAGTGCAAATGGAACATGACCGATGCCGGAAGATGCGAACAGGAAAGCTCGAAGGGTTTCTAGGAGATGTCAGAGGCGCGTGTGCGTCTGCCATGATGAGTCGGGGCAAAGTCTCGGCTTCATTTGCATCTTCAGCGAAACGATTTCACTTTGGGGCAGATTCTGTTCTCTGCGTAAACAAAATGAAACCCCTCATTTAGCATTACACCCCTCATAACATTCACAAGAATCAAATAGTGACATATTTATTGCTTGGTTAAAAGTTACAGATACGTGTGTGAGCATGACTTCAGTGATTTCGACCCGGATCACAAAGGTTTGATTTAGACGAGAACAAATCTGGATCGTTCCGTCGTGCGGTTGTTTTATTGCTCCGAGATCAAAAGTCGCAATCCTGAAAGCACTGAAAGGTCGCGTGGAAGAAAAGCAGCATGATTTAAGTTGGTCGAAGTTATTTTTACAAGAGAAAAACACACAAAGGACGACTAAGAGCCTTTTTTTTCTTTCACCCTGGAGGCGAGAAACTCTGAAACATTCCCATTTGATAATGCAAATCTTTGCAGAAGTATTTCTGTATCTACAGGTGAGTATTGATGATCCACTAGTGGGGATTATTAGAACATTGCTTTTGTAAAAAGAAGAAGAAGAAATAAAGGAGAGTTTCTGGCTCTGTGTAGCTGCAGTTAGTTTAGTCTGTTGGAGTCACAGTAGCCCCAAAGACCACAGCGGGACTTATTCTGGGAAAGACCCTTTACAGAAGCTTAACCATCACTTATTGCATTGTGCTGCGACGCCAGCTGGACCGAAACAAAGGGAAGCAGCTCAACCTCAGCTTCGGCGCGTCCGGGGCCCCGGACGAGGGCCCGAAAGGCTCCCGGTTGTAAATCAGAGCGATTCCTCGGGAGAGCGTCGCGCGCCAAATTCACCCGTCGTTCCTCGGGAGATGCTCTGCGTGCCGATCTCATGCGAGCGGAAAACCGCAGATTCTGAGAAAGCGTTTTGACAGGAGTGATGACGGCGCGGCTGCTGCCAGGCTTCTGGTTTTCCTGGAAATGTGTTTTTTTTTTTTTTTTTTCTTTGCTGGTTTTTCCGGCGTTAGCGCTCTAGAAGAGCCGCAGTGGAGTTGGGGACTAGTTCAAGTCCCTGCTTTTGATTTATTTATGTGTTTATTTACACCAATTCCTGATGGGAGTTGCTGCAAAGCCTGTCAAGGAAAGTTCAGGCTTTCTTTCAAATGTGTCTCACTGAGAGATTTCATTTGTTTTTCATAAAAACTCAGCTGTTGCCTCATGAGTTGAGCTGCTTGATCGATCAGCATCTGATTGATCAGATCCTTCCTTTCTTCGTTCCCTCACTGTGTGCTTCTCTCTTGTTCCAACCTTGTTTTTCATTTCTTTGTTTTTATTCAAGCTTTTAAAATTCCCTTTTTTCCCTCTGTCCTTCTTTGCTTCCTCCCGTCTTTCCTTGTGTCCTACTCTCCTTCCTTCCTTCTGCCTCATTGTGTCCCTTCGTCCTTCCGTCTTCACTTCATTCCTTGTCTCCCTGTCGTCCCCCCCCTCCCCATTGCTCCCCGCTCCCTCATTAAATGCATCATTTGCTGCAGTTCCTCCATCCCTCATCTTCCTCTCCGCAAATCCCGGCTCCCTGTTGAGTGGCGGCTCCGCGTTTCCCAAACGTACATCACCCCCCATGTGCAATCTGGCGCTTGCGACTGCAGTTCCCGTGTCGTGGAACTAAAAGTTGCAGCGTCATCTGAGCAGCCCGGTGAATCAGACGGACCGCAGCCAGATGGTTTCGGGTCGCAGGGGAGTTTTTGGTGGAGGGAAGTTCTGTCTGACGAATGATTCGCTGCCCATCTTCGCCGTGACCTGTACACAAGAACATCATTGATGCTGCGCAGTCATTCATCTGCTTTAATTGTGCTTCACTTCCCGAACGTACAGTAGAAATCTGGCGGTTTGGTCATGACCCATGAAATCCCTTCCCCCCCCCCACCCCCCCCTCCCCTCTGGGAATTTCCCCTAAAAGAGCCGGAGCTTCTGCAGGTGGACCTGAGCTCCAGGGATTTACCCACTTCAACTATTAACTAAAAGCAAACATGTAACGCCTCAGCTGCCAGATAGCAGAGGGTTTGCTACCATAAAGAGTCAAACTGGCAAAAGTTTTCCGTCCCTTACTTCCCTTACTTCTTTCTCCATGTTGTTCCATGTGAAACGTACTGAAGTTTGTGGTTGTAACATAAAAACACGTGAGACTGTAAGACGAGCTCCAGCGCACCTCTTCCTCAGTGAACATGCACAAGTTTCAGTCGCTGTCGCCAAGACAGACATTCTTGGATTACTCAGAAACTCAGTTGGTCTGTCCTGGCTGTGCTCCCTTCAATGAGTCTGATGTTTTGGTGGGTTTGGGGGATAAAACCTGCTGGTTCAGCACAGATTTTTGCTTGTCTTTGCTGCTTACAGTAAACTCTGACTGTGTCGCGAGAGCATCAATCATCAAAAGGCCTGGAATCAAGTCCTTACACATTTATTGAGACGAGGGGATTCTTCATCCACTGATGATAAGATTCCACGCCCAAAAAGTGGAGAATTGATCTTCGGTGCCTGAGTCAGTACCTTTTAGTTTTTGTCGCGGCCGTATTATGAAAATGTGTGTCATGAAAACAGAAATATGAATCCCTAAGAGGGAGGGGGGGGAAAAAAATCCCATCTTCATATCTGTGAAATTGATGATCTTTGGTGTCCAATAATTAGAAGTTCCTCGAATCTTGGTCTGCGAAAATTCCTCGAAGTCGTTGCGCTGGACGGAGCGGGAGTTCTCAGAAACACAAACTCGCATTCTTGAACCGTTTCCATCGTGGCGTTAATTGTTCGAACTCGAGCTGCATTGGAAGTCGAAATATGTTGGACAATTCATTGGAAAGTTTTGACTCAGAAGGTCCTAATCTAACAAGATGATGTATCACTTCCAACGTAGAACACGCATGGTTCTGGTTGGTAAACCCGTCCAACTTAATCTCCTCACGATGGATTACATTTCCCGTCATCTCTCCTCTTGTAACGGAGCACGTCGGCCCAACAACCAGCCAAATCGGAGAAATACGACACTTCTGAGCCGTTTCCCAGAGATCGTATCGGTCCGCCGAAGCATTTTTGTGCTCGGCTCGCGTCTCTTCTCTGCTTTTGATTAGACGCCGTCCGAGTCGACTCCAGCTCCATTTGTCTCGCTGAGCGACTGCGACGGCGGCTTTAGCGCCTTTTGACAGATAATAAAGTAGGTCAGGGAATGAAAGCCGAGCTGCGGATAGAACAATGTCGGAGGACAGGAAGGGAATCAAAGACGAGAGGGCCGAGAGATTAAGGACTTTAAGATTATTGTTGGCATTAGAGCTCCGAGAAGAAAGTTTCCCATAAGAGTTTTTGAAACTTGATACAAACGCTCTTTTTATAGATCGGGATATTGTACTTGTCCTAAAACCCTGAGACTCTGAGCGACTCTTCAGGCAATCAGCTGAAACTTTACGTACTCACGCGTCTCTCAGCCCGTCGCATACATTCCATGTTGCGTTTTTTTTCTGGTGCCAGAGAAGCTGAAGCCAGCCCGGCCCCTGCAGGGCGGGGAGCGTGCAAGAAGCAGCAACATGACATCACTTGGCCGCTGGAAGTGTGTTTTAATTCGCACTTTATTTCCTGGCTGTAAATCTTCTGACACTCACCGCAGTTTATGGCATTTACCTCAACGGTCCGCGGGAGTCGAGGCCACAATCGGAAGAAGCTCCCGGAGCGTCTCCGGTCGTTGCTTGAGTTGTCAATGTCAGTGATGCCGGTCACTTTTCCAGTTCCCTATTTTTTGACAGTGTTGGAGGAAAAACATGAAACATGACTTATCAAGTGCTACACAGGCGAATCTTACTCTTAAGGAGAGGAACGGTTGAGTCAATGAGGAAACCAGTAGACTGTGATCGATCATCTCGGTGATCCAAGTGGGAAATTTCTGCATAAAGTCCAAAGTGACTATCATTGACGTTTTGTCATTTTCTATAAAGCTCTCCTGGAAATTTTTCAGGACAGCAAAACACGTCCTTAATCACTCCAAGTATGACAAGTGTGGGCCTTGACAGTATTAGCTGTGTTGAAAGGAGTGATTGTGGAATAATCCAAGGCCTTTGTTCCTTAAGACCCAGGTGTTGCACCATTCCAGAGTTTGGTTTGGTTTAAGCAACAAAGTTATTTGGTTAACTGTTCCCACTCTGCAAATACGAGGCGTTTCTCTTCTTTGTTTGCATGTCACCGTGTGAGATACTGGACTATGAATGGATTAAAAAAAAACACACAATATTTAACAAAGGCTGAACTCAAACAACCGAGAAGTAAAAGTCAGGTTGTTGTTTTTTCTAAAGCAGAGATTGGAGCAAAAACAAGAACGGGGATTTTCTCAGCGTCCCTTAATGTCACACATGAGGCCCCTGAACCTTTCACTGCCCCTGCATGGAAGGAAAGAAAGAAAGAGTCTGGTTATAATGAGGTATTACGGTACCAAAAAAGAAGAAAGCATCCCTAAACTAAGGCTGAGCTCAGGTAACGTTGGATTAAAATCCAGCCTGTGTTCAGAAGCGAAAGATATGCAGCTACCCTGCAGCTAGCATGTACGCACATATTCAATCTTAAGCTCGACCGCCGGCAGAAATCCAAACCTTCCGCACCTGCCGAGAGCGGCTCCCGGCACCGAGCTGTGTCTCTCCTGCTGGACGCGGTTAAAACATTTGGACCCCAAATTCCCACCGAGTTCCAGAGTCAAATTCCTGGCCGGTTTTGTCTCCAGCCTTTCTGGGAGGCCTTTTAAAAGCATTTGTCGTGCTTTGACTGAGCCTTCCCTCGCCTCGTTCCTCGGTCTTTTTGAAGTTTTGTTCGACTCGAGTCTCGTGGCGTAAACGATGAGGTGTTAAACACCGAGCTTTTCTTTCTTTCCCCCCCCCCCCCTCTCTCTCTCTCTCTCGGTCGCCTGTGACGTCCCTCGACACCCGATACGGCCTAAAGGTCAACACTGAAGGCAAACAAGAGTCGAATGAGCCAAGGAGAATTTGCCAACAAAATTTCAAAGAGGAAGTGAAACTCGAGTGGACAAAGGAATAAAAGCTTCGGTCGGGGCGGCTTTGAAAGGTCAGTTTCAGTGCTAATTAAAATCGCAAACACTTGACGTCGGATTCACGCGGGCGACGCAAACAAAACACAACCACGCCGCGACCCTTCGCGGCGGAGTCAACGGTCAGGTCGTGGAGAAACTGTTTGCCTCACCAAGTCATAAAAGCGGGTCGGTGTGTGTGAGTGCAGCCTGCGAGCCCGGTCTGGAACGCGGAGCGCGTCTTCAGAGAGTTCATTTGTTATCGTGGAGCTGGAATGTCTCAATGTTTAAAGCAGGAATAGTTTGGCAGAACAGCGAACCCGAATGATATCTGAGGGGAATTATAAAGCGCTCTCGTTTCCCCGGGCAGGAACTCTCCCTCAACTCTGGAAGACACTGAACATTTTTTTTTTTTTGGCGATCCTTTGAGTTAAACTTTACCAAACTGCAAGGTTTTTTTTTTGTTTTTTTTTTATTATTTTAAATGTCCATATTCTTGGAGCGAACCATCACGGGTGATATCAAAACTTAACTCCCAACTGCAAATGTGACGATTGAGCTCCCAACAAAAGAAGTACCTCAGAGGAGTCGAGGTGGCCATCTTGGGGAGGGAAGCGTCCAGATGCATTTCCTCAAATCTGATCTATTTTTCAAGACTGGACTGCTTGCAACCGCATAAAGCTGCAGAATGTGCATGCAACTAAATGACAACGTGCCTATAGTTTGTTCTTCCTGCAGCCATGCACATGCAGTCGCCTGCAGGAACATCACTGCAGGCCCCGCCCCCTCTGAGGAGTCAGCATCGCGGGCGCGCGGTGTTGACAAGTGCGCCTCCCCTCCCCTCCTCCCCTCCTCTCCAAAACGTTGTTTGACAAGCCCATCTTTATAGGCTTCGCCGGAGGCAGTTTCTTTCACACACACACACACACACACACACACACACAAGAAAAGAAAAGAAAAGCGCAAAGCCTTAGAGTCTCCATTCTGCTCTCAGTGCCGGTGGAACAACCTGCAGAGCCGCAGAGGGAGCCGGGAGGGACGCGGCGCTTGCCTGAGCATCACTCTTGAGCTGAACCGGATAGTTTTTGGGAGGATTTATTTTATTTTATTTATTTTATTTTATTTTTTTCTTTTTGTTGGACTCGCTGCTGCTGCTGGTTTCAGATGCACCTGTGGATGCGCCTCTCCATCTGGACCCGCACAGGAATCCCTGCGTGCCGCAGCTGATATTCCCTGCACTCCACCAACCCGCGGTTTTACTTTTGCTTGGTTTATTTTTTATTTTTGTGTGTGTGTGTGTGTGCTTTTATTTCACCTTCCTGCATAAGAGGAGAGTTCTCGCACGATGCTGCCGGGACTCCTCTTCCTGGCGCTGCCGCTGCTGAGCGTCGCGTCCTTCGTGCCCTGCGAGCCGTGCGACCCGAAAGCCCTGTCCATGTGCCCGCCGGTGCCCGTCGGCTGCCAGCCGGTGAAGGAGCCCGGCTGCGGCTGCTGCCTGACGTGCGCCCTGGAGGAGGGCCGCGCGTGCGGCGTGTACACGGGGCCGTGCGCGCGCGGGCTCCGCTGCCTGCCGAAGAGCGGCGAGGAGAAGCCGCTGCACGCGCTCCTGCACGGCCGCGGGCTGTGCGCCAACGAGAAGCTGCACAAGCTGCAGCATCCACCCAAAGGTAACGACGCCATTGCAACATCATCATCATCATCATCATGCAAATATGTATTACCCAGAAGCCTCTGTGCATGTGACCTCATGAACTCTCTCAGCAGCCTGGCAGAGGCTGCAGATGTTGGTCTGAAAGAGTTCAGAAGGTTTCCATGTCCCTTCTTTTCACTCCTGCCCTCTTTCATCCTCACATCTGACCCCGACTGTTTCGTTCTCCCGCCATCAGAGCATCTTCTCCTCTTTCGCCTGCCTAGCAACCGTCCCTCTTCATCCCCCCCCCCTGTATTATTATTATTATTATTCTCTTTCCATTCCCACCTCAACCTTCTCGGTTCGTTCTACACTGTAAAAAGACAACAGTGGGTATTAAATAAATTAATCAAGGGTGCTATTTTTATAGGGCATTTTTGTTCAATTTGAATGAATTTAGAGGCAGCAGTTGCATCTGCAAAGCGTTTTGCATTGTGAACTAATATGTCAAGTTATTAAAATATTCATTAAGTCCATATAGAAAATTGTTTATTGAGCTCAAACTATCAACTTTTTCTTTGTTTTTCAGGTTTTCATTCATACGCCTGAAAAATGACCTTAATGTTTTCTGCCGCACACATTCAACATTTGACTCAATTATAAGGATGTTTGTGAGGAATTAGTTGTTACATAAAGTCTAAAATGTAATATTCTTGATTGGATTTTTTTTTTTTTTTTTATTAATAATTAATAATCCCGAAACGGAGACTTCTTCAAACCAAAGGCGCTTGAGGAAGAACCCCAAACCGAGCCAGAGAGCGTGTTTGAAATTCAGCTCTTCAAAACATGAATATTTAGCTGCGTCTTTTAGTTGGATGGGTTCCTTCCTGTCATCCAGATGTCAAATGAAAAAAGCTGAGCCAAAAATGCCCCCCCTTCCCCCAAAAAAACAACCAGGTTTTGCAGCGAAAAGAGAGGGAAGAATGACAGATCAGATTAAAGCAGCATGAGGATTAGCAAGTGAAGACTTGATTGGACTAACACTGGCTGATGACCTGCCTCGGCAATTTCCCAAGCGAAGACAAAATGGGAATGACGTGATCGGCCATTGTCATTGGTGGAGAGGGGGATGCAGGGGGGGCTTGGTAGGTCTTAAGGGAGGCCATGGCCTTGTTTCATCAGTCGGTTGGCTCAGTAGATTAGCGATGACGTCAGAGGTTGCCATAACGAAGCGGAAGCGAGCGCGTGACACAGCAGTGGAAGTGGGCCAACCAGAGCTCGGGTCACCATTTTCGCCGCTCATGCCGATGTCCAGGGCTGTAAATCAAACCATGCGTCAGATTGAAAAAAAAAAAAAGTCTCCGGGACAGAAAGCCACATCCACTCCGTCTGTGGTCGGCAAAGGAGCTGCGGTCGCCTGAATAGAGGGTGGGGACAATAAGGGAACGGGGCGAAGCGCTGAGGTCTGTGTTCGACACCCCAACATTTTGCAAGAGGGATGAAAGGAGCAACGTATGCAAAGGTTTCTAGGGGGGGGTGTGGGACCCAAAAATGGGTTGTGGTTGCTTCTGGTGGTTTGCCACATGACAGGGGTAATAGTATGTTTGCACAGGCCTGGGTGCCAGTCTGAGACTAAATGTCTAATTTAGGTCACTTGCTATAAAAGTTTTAAAAGCCCTGGTCTACATATACTCCAGACTGGCAGCCTGACATGCCATAAATGTAGCCTCTGTCCTCTCTTATGTCAACACATTCAATCTGAAGCTGGCTTGTAGCCACTAACTGTGCTAAATAAGCATTTAGCTGCTGCAGTGAAATCATCACCTTGTGTTGTGACGTTTCGAGATGGGTACACTCGCATAAAATTTGAGTCTTTCTTAAGAGATGTAGCTCTTAAGAAAGTTAGCAAGGCTAACTTCAGCTTGTCTTATGACGTAAAAGAACGATTCGAAGTCCTGGCTGATGACTAGTATTCCACCTCTGAGGGACAATTGGTGGTGGGACTTTTAGTCTTCGCAAAGACCCGTGACAAAATACCTGCCGTTTCTGTGTCCATATCAGTAATTCTGAGTAAATGAACCGTCAGCAAGACCGGAGCAATGTAAATCCTATCGTGTTCACGAAACGACTTTTCGAGCAACTTCTGTTTCAGTGTCCGACTGCGAAATATTTGAAAAGTGACAATGGTTTTCATTGTAAACGTAGCTTCTAAGTTGACGAATGACTCCCCGTCTCTTGTGCGTCTTTCTTTCCAAACACAATTATCTTCCGTGATGTGACACAGACCCAGTGGAAACCAAGGTGCCCCTATATGGAGATCACATCAGCAGTCGGAAGATTCACGCCATGAGGCTAGCCAAGGACCGTAAGAAGTATTTAGCCAGGCCTGGATCAAGCAACAACCGAGAGCTCCCGCCGTCTGGCCTGGACAACGCGGAGCCGGAATTTGTGAGTGGTGTGACGATGCAAAAGTATTATCCGTCTGTTTGTTTTAACTTGAACTCGGGGGTTAGAACAAACAACGGTAGCATAATTGGTAGTGCGCATTGGTCTTAGCAGCCCACTTACAATGAAAGATGTTGAGGAATTTAAATGCAGTGTTTGGTTTGAACCTCCAAACGTTCTTTGTGTGCAGGGGCCTTGCAAAAGAGAACTTGATAACCTCATTCACGGCGCCTCTCGGGTCCTGAGCGTTTCTTTGTACGTACCCAACTGTGACAAAAAGGGATTCTTCAAGCGCAAGCAGGTCTGGATGCATCTCTTAAAGCTCCCAATTTCATTGAGTGACGCAAAAGTGTGCAGCCAAACCCAATCGGACCTTCTATTTTTCTCTCTTGCAGTGCAAGCCGTCTCGCGGTCGGAAGCGGGGCGTCTGCTGGTGCGTGGACCGCTTCGGCAAAAGAATCCCAGGTAGCAACTCTCCGCGCGGAGAACTGCAGTGCAAAGACTTCGACGGCGTCAACAACAGCAGCGACTGAGAGCAAAGCGCCTCCAGAGCCCGACTTCTTCCTCTTCAAACCTGCCAAACAAGCTAGCACACTTTGACCGACAATCAGGAGAATATGGCACAAACACTTTTTACTTTTTGTTGATTGTGATGGACTGCATTGTCTGTTGTAGAGAGGAGGGCAAACCTTATATCCTATATAGAGAGAGTTTTTCTTTCCTTTATAAAGTCTGTTGCAGTTTATATAAATATATATATTTTTGGAAACGATGAAAAAGGTGACAACACATATTCTAAATGTGGCTAACTATCAGTACTTTTCAGTTGATTTTCCTGATATTGTCGAAACGGGGGCGCGGCCACCGAAACTAGCAGACGTCTGCCAAAACCGAGCGAGTTTTGTTCCGATCAGCAGCTTTTCTCAGGTGCAAAATCCAGTTTTAAACATACCAAACATAATCTGACTTAAACTCTTCTTGATATTAACCGTTATAGGAAAAGTGCTGCTGGAACATACCCATAATTTGCAAGCGAAGATGTTTTTTGCAAGCGTTTTTCTTTTCTTGATTCTCCGACTTTTGACTACGACTTGCAGCTTATGGTCTTAGTTTAGCAGACGAGGCTAACGGGGGGCGTGCTAATTTGCAACTAGCATCACTTCTACGGCTAACATGATTTCAAGCTGGTGGCAATCATTTCTAAATTTTAATAGATTTTAAAAAGATTTTATTTTTATTTTTTTTTCAATCTGTCTTGGTCAGGTAATAAAATTGATGTTATATTTTGTCATTTTCAAAATTAATACCCAACTATATATGATGCAAACAACTTTTTCTGTTATGTTGCAGGACTGCATTCATGCAAAGTGAGTCAAAAAGCTTTGATTGTTGCATCACAGGTCACTAGTTTGATTCCCAGGTTATCATAATACATGTATTTTTTAGCAATCTTGGTAAAATGTAGCTGTTTAGATTACCACTAAACCTTCACTAATACCAATTTCTTCTCAATTTTAGCAGATGAATCATTTCTGACACTCTCTGGGACCTTCTGTACCACAAACAAGGAAAACCTCGGTCATAAAAAAGCTCATTGTGCTGTTAAACTTGGAATTCTTTCTATTTCAGGTTGTCAGAGCTGCAGTCACTGTTTCTAAATGCCTGTACAGAATGTTTGTAGCGCTTCTCGACGTCAGGAACGAGAAACGGCTCGCCCCGCTCAGAGAGTGCATTTCCCACCGGGAGCCCGCACACAAATCGTATGCAAAAGGCCCCCTGCTCCCCCCCGTCTTTCCACGCGGAGGGCCCTCGCCGCCGGGGGCCCGCCGCATGCAAATCCGAAGGGCGACTCGCCTTCCCAGGGCCTCACCGGGCCCTCCGTCCCGCCGGGAGCGAGGTCGCAGAGTTTTTACGTAAATGAAGTGCCTTCTGCCCCAAGACTGCTTTGAATCTGGATTTGCATGCGGAGCCATCGTGTGGGCGACCTGAGCAACATTTAAAAAAAAAAAGAAAAGAAAAAGGAAATAATTTAATGTGCGGATGGGGATTTGCTGACAAATTTTATGATCTTCTAATCAAGCGCTGCTAAACATGTAATGACGAAGGACAGGCTTGTGTTCTCTTTTATTGTTGAAATTGCAATGTTGCATGTCATTCCAGCTGTGTAGTGGCACATCAGCCTATTTTTCTTTTTTTTTTTCCCGATCAGGCTCTTCTCTTTCGCCGTCGATTCGCGCTCATCCAAACGGTGACTTTACGAACGCCACAGAAACTAAAAATTAATGTGAATTTTCTGATGGAATATTTAACGCACCTATAATTGATGTATTCCTTTTGAAAGTTAAATCACTATTTAATAAACTTCTTGTACTCACTTTAAAAAAAAAAAGAAGAAGAAGAAGAAGAAGAAAAAAAAAAAAGCCTGTTGTGTGGGAAAGTGGTGTAAGGTGGCAAAACGTTAAGTCAGATGTTTAGTGTTTTGTGACAACAAAAATGTAATTTTCCATGCGGGTAGTATCCAGTTTTTGCTGAAAAAGCCCAAAAAAAAAAAAAAAAAAAAAAAATTCACCCATAGGGGGCAGTGGAGAATTTCAAACCCATACCAAGCATTTTCTTTCCAACTTCAACAGCAGAGAATTACACATTCAACAGGTTTCTACTTTATTTTGCATTAGCACTTGATCATGTCAGATCCTTGCTATTTACTGTGCGACACAAATGAGGCACACCCAAAAAACCCTAGTCTGCAAGCGAGAGCACGGAAAGACACCGAAAGACATTCCACACACTAAACGCGTCTCCATTTTCTCAAACAGTACAAAACACCGGTAACAAAGCAGTCTGAGCATTGTTACAGTTAGTAAAGCATAATCACTGGCTAAGATTTGAGATGCAACGGCCGATAGACGGGCTGCAGACACACACACACACACACACACACACATATAGCTTATAGCTTCCTCGGGTTGCTCCCCGAGCGGTTTACAGTTTGGTCAATTTTCAACGCTTGGCCACGTCAGATCTGGGTGGCGTCGGGCAGCTCCAGCTCGCCCAGGTACTGGCTGCAGTTGGGGTCGCCCCTCACGGCCGGAGCCGACAGGATGCGCTGGCCGGTGTGGGGGTCCACGCACCAGCACTCGCCCCGCTGACCGTGGAGCGACATCTTGCACTGAAACAGAAAGATTTATTCAGTTGTTTTTTGTTTTTGTTTTTTTGTCTTGCTCTATTATTGTTAATGAGCAAAGTATGTATTCTCTTTTTTTTATTTCTGGTTTTTTCCATCCACATAGCTCATTTCTCTAAAACATCAGTCACCTGTTTAGGGTTATACTGCCCCCTCTTGTCACAGTTGGGGATGTGCAGTGCGTAGAGGTCCTCCAGAGGACCTCGGTTATCTCTGAAGGGCATCTTGGATATCCTCTCCAGGACCTGGTCGAGCTCCTGCTGACACTGAGTCTTGAGAGTAAACAAGAACAGAACGAAAACAAAAGGGTTTCAAGCCCAAACGGAGGCGCTCGGGTTTCGCCGGCGCCGCCAGCTTCCTGCGTCGGTTGAAAGACTTGAAACGTTCAGAACAAAATGTTCAGGCAGCCCTAACCTCTTCTGGTTTACTTTTACATAATAATAATAATAACAATAAATTGGTTTTTTTTTATTAAAATATAAAACCTCATTAAAATAAATCCAGGACACATCAACACCAGCTCAGCTTTGCCAAGCAATCTGAACACTGTTGACTATAAAATCCCATATTAAACACACAATATTGCTAAATGGCTTCCTGGTTTTGCGCAAATTGGATTCAATTCTTGCCAGAAACCGTATCAAATCTTGCTAAAGGGCTCTGGTTTACCTCCCACCGCCCCTGCCAAGACGTGTTCTGCTCGAGATCTGGCCTCTGAACGAGTTTGCAACGGTTGAAAAATAGCTGGGCGGAAGATTTAAAGAGCCAACGCAATACGATTCGTAAATTGTCTCGGCTGTTTAAGGGGACATTAAGAGATTTCCTACAAACAAGAAGTGTTATTTAAAGCAAAAGGAAATGTTCAAGAGCAGAAACACTTGGAAACAATCATTTTCGTACGTTGCAGACAGAAAGGTAAAAACGCGGCTCATCCCAGAGTCATCCTCCTCAGCAGACACTCACCTGTTTCGGACGAGTAGGTCTCACCTCTTCCACCTTGTTGGTCTTCATTTTTGTCTTCATTTCCTGCCGGTGCTGGCGCACGGCGCTCTCCTTGGGTCCCAGCCAGGCGGCGTCTTTGCCGGGCTTTCGGACGGCCGGGATCTCGCTGGCGTCCGGGTCGGGCTGCGGCTCCAGAGCCTCACCTTTGATTCGACACATCAGAGCATTAGAAGACAAATTCCACTGGGTTTTATTGATGAATGTTAAGGTATGTTTGGAGCGTCGGCACTGGGATATTCCGAAAGTTAAAGGTCGTCAGGTCAGACCCAGTTTGTTAACTGTGACATTGGCGTTCACAGAAAAAAGGAGCGGAAGAGGAAACCAGCTGATTTCACCCAAGATGGAAAAAAAAACCCCAAAAATTCCAGTTGACCCAAATTCTTCACATAGCCCATTTCGGCTCGCTGTAGCTGCGCAGAATAATATTTCAGAAAGCAAATAAATGTGGCAGAACACCACTTGTTTTTGCTGAATTTCTGCAGGAGAGCACGCATTTTCGCCGACGTGGGGTTTTCCTGGGCACCCGGACGAAAGGCAGGGAGGAAAGCCAGGACAGGAGAGAAGGTCAAACGCCCGGCCTTGCAGCGGATAGTTCGGAGCTATGTAGGTCAAGTTCCAACATGCAGACTAGAGGAAAGTGAGTGAAAACAAGTGTGTGTTTTAGCAGAAACGATACACTGACCTTTTTTGAAGACTTCTTGCGAAACAAAGGAAAGCGGGGGGGGGCAAAGGTCAATTGAAACCAAGTGTGTCTTGACTTGCACATGTGCTTCGATCCGCGACTCGAGCAGATAAACTCAGAGCACGCTCAAGCTGGGGCGCCGTTTTGTTTTGCCGGCTTACGTAAATCCTCGGAGGTCACAAAGCGCGCGACCTTCGGCCTTGTCTTTTCGGCGGAAACCCGAGACGATCAGTCAAGTGCGCACTTTCCCCCAGACGCGCTCGCATGAAACGCTTGGTGCCGAGCAGCAACCAGCAACCGTCCCGGGCGATTCTACGCACCCAGACACAGAGGGGTCAGCACCCCATTTTCAGGGGGTGCAAGGCCTCTGCAGAACAAGCTGCTTCACAGCAGTGGGCTGAGGATCAGCAGAGTCAACAGAGCAGCAGGCCTACTGTCCAGTCTACTGCTTGACTTAATCCTCACACAAAGGCCTGGAGAGACTTCCTTTCTGTATCTGATCCATGTCGAATTCCCAGGTGGCACATAGGCCAGAGGTGACACCGTCTGATTGTCCGGATTCTGGTCAACTTAGCAAATGGCAGACAAATAAGTAGCGTACTAGTCTTGGCGTTGCTAAAATAAGTACAAATAAGGAAGCAAAAAACTAGCATTCTCAATCAAACCTGGCAGAAATATTCTGCAAGATTTGATCTCCTTCCCTTTGCAGCCGAGAGTCAAAAGTGGATGGCGGTTCGTGTTTCGGCGTGTTTGAGCCCGCTGCAGATCCCATGCTAATTTATGTCCTACACAATTGCCCCAGAGTTCATCTAGCGGTGCCTGCAGAGGCAGCTCTGCCCAGTCTTGGAAGCAGCTGCGGGGATGCGTGCCAAAGCCTGCTTTTAGACGACGTCTGTGGGCCAAAAACGCCTCGGAGGTAAACATATTAGAACTCTTGTCTCTTGAAATAACTGCCAATAGGCCTTGTAAAAGGTTTGAAACCACAACAAATCGATGCAGCCTCACCTTGCAACGACACGTGACCCATTTAACGCCTCAGAGGTGCTTAAAACCAGGAGTTTGACGATTCTCTAATGTTTGCTGGGTTCCATCCATCCACCAACTGCCTTGGCCAGAGTCGAGTATTCTGGTTTTTTTTTATGGATGCAGTTTTATAATTTTGTAAACTACTTGCAAGCAATAAAAAGTCGATGGACGCTACATGCGATGAAATGCAGACTTTTAACTCTACGATCACCGAAATGTCAAAAAGTTGCTTTAGATTTGAAGCCAAAACGAATTTCAGACACGGAGGGAAAATATTTTAGTTGTGTGTCAAAACAGGACACAGCCCTAAACAGAACAAAGTCATAATTATTCACACATATTGATTAAAATTGAGGCAACACTGAACAAATGATCATGAGTTCCAGCTCTAAATCCAGTTACCTTGATTGATTGCTTAAAGTTAGAATCCAAAGGTCATATCAGCTCACCTAGCAGCCGAATTATCATCGTCAATATCTTTGAATCTATTCTAACATTGGCAAAGTTCTCAGCCGACCCTTCACTCCAGACTCTGTTCAGTTTTCAGGAACCGCTGAGCAAAATGGACGGCGGGGAGGTTATTGTGGAGCTTCCTGGCATGGAGGTGACCGAAGTGGACGCCCCAGGGGGACGACGGCACAAATACCCGTTTTTAGACGGGATTTTTGGGGGGATTATCCCGCTGCTATTTCAGGCACCGCCAGATCCGCCTGGACACCCCGCAGGTACACAGGAATGCCACTTCTCAATGAATGACTCCAGCCTCTGAGGGCGCGGGTTGTTTTTAGCTCCCTTTTGTTTCCTCCGGCTTTCCTTCTCCATGGCAACTCTCACCATAACAGCAAAACGTCATGTTTTTCTTTCTCATTATCGCCAACTCAAATGGACTCCAATCGCAGCGGGGTGAAAATGAACTCTGACAGAGGGCTGTTTTGAGGATCAATCAGCAGTCGACATCAGCCAGACTGTGGAGTAGGGTTAGGGTTAGGGTTCGGGAAAGGGTTAGGGTTCGGTCTTTTTAAGTTGATTTGATCTCTCCTGAAGTCTCGGTAAAGTTCTAGTCAAAACAGCACTTGGATCTGATAAAGCTCACCCCGCTCGGATGTGGGTTTCCTTGGGAACCTAATATCAAACAGTCTTTTGCATAAAGACAAAAAGCCTGTGTGAAACGTGTCTTTCTTTGTATAGAAGGACGTTTGAGGATAAAAATGAATCCCAGACATTAGAACAAACAGACTTTTTTATCCAAATGGGTTTAGTTATCTGTCGGTGCAAACTGAGGCATGCTTGAAGCTTGAAGCACAAAGTTCTTTACTTTCTAGATAGAGCTCTGCACTTGTTTTCACTCGCTGAAAAAGTAGCTTCTCTCTGATTGGTTTAGTTTTTCTAGGCACTTAAATAGAACCTGTCTGACAACAACCTCTGGATGACAATAAAATTTTAAAAAAAAAAAAGAACGGTCTGCAGAAGCCTTTTCAAGCAGGCTACTTGCTTGAGAAAAAAAAAAAATCCCCCAGTGTGGCTGGATAAAACATTTCTGCCAGGAAGCGATTCAGTAATGCTCCTCCAGAGACTCATTACTTATTATTGCACAGGCTCGATGGCAGTTGTTCCCTGCAAACGGCAGAACCGGTTATTAGGTTTCGGGAGCTTTTTTCCCCTCGATAAATGCGACTGTCGTCTGCAAACGTCGTATCACAGCAACGTTGGTTCTTGAAGGGGAAAATGAGCGACTCTAGTTTTCTGTTGCTTTTATGGCATTTCCAGTTCATCGTACAACTGAGAATGCAGCGACTATTTTGATGGTTTCCTGTGTTTTGATTGGTTGGGATACTTTCTTTTCTGTCTGCTTTCCTCTTTTGTTTGATAGTCACTGAGAATTGGATGGTCGTCCTTCTCTCAACCAATCAGCAGTGGGAAATTGAAACGCGGCTCTTGGATTGGCCAATCAAGCGCCGTGGCGGCTAGCTATTTTAGCTGCACTTTCTTCAAATATTTCAGATCTGTGAATTGGCATACCTTTCTGCACCTAATTTGGGGTCACATTCCACTCAAAAATATGAGATTCCATCTCAAGATTTTTTTTTAAATTTCAGTACGTCTGGAGTACATTTTGTTTCTCTGTCGCACAAAAAAAATAAAAATAAATAAAAATGTGAATGCATCACACTTTAGCTGTGCTTTGTGGTCGAAAACCGCTTTTCGGGTTTAGGCCGGCCAAAAGCTTTAAGGTCCGGCTTTGCAAGCCTTGCAGCATTCCTGTTGCTGTCCCCTCCCTGTTCTCCCCTGTGGAAACATCAATATTTCAATGTTTTCTGTTTCGATCCAAGTACAACTTCAGAGAGTTTCTTTTTTTTTTTTTTTTCCCTTCTTTCTTTTTCTTTCTTTCTTTAGCAGGCGACTTGGTCTCTGTTGTTGGGAGGGGAGAGGCTGGAGATCCAGCTGTTTTGGAGAGCAGCTGAGATGAACTGAACTCAACGCACAACAGCATCTGTTACCTGATCCCACAAACTAAATGCACTAAACTAAACACTTCTGAACTCATCGTTTTAGTCATAAAACAATGCATGAGAGCTCACTGCAGCCTATTCATGACGCCCAATAGGCTGCAGTCTAGACAGTGTCATTAAAAATTGATCGAGGTTTTTTTTTTTTTTTGCAGTGAACCGACTGACCGCTGCTGCTGCGCTCCCGCTGCTCCGGGCTGTAAGTGACCGTCTCCGCGTCCACCTTGCGCCGACACTGGCCCTGGCCCTGCACCAGCTGCTCCAGCGGAAGCTCCGAGTCGGGCGTCGGGTAGCAGCGCAGACCGGCGGAGCACCTCGGGGCGTAGACGCCGCACGCCTCGCCCTCCCGGCGGGCGCACGCGGGGCAGCACCCGCAGCCCGGCTCGCGCACCATCTCCGCGCACGGCTCGGCGAGCTGCGGGCAGAGCGCCTGGCGCTCCGGCAGCCCGGGCAGCGGAACACCATCTCGGACAGGGAGGCGCCGGCGGAGCGCGCGGAGAGGAGCAGCGGCAGCAGCAGCAGGCTGCAGCCGGCGAGCCGCGGCGGAAGAGTCGGAGGCGTGCGGACCTGGGTCATGGCGTCCGGGGACCTGGATCAGGAGACAATCCCGACTGGGGAGTAAAAAAAAAAAAAAAAAGAAAAGAAAAAAGGAGGCGAGAAAATGCGAACAGGTGAAGCAGTGAATGGGAGGGGAGGGCTGCTGGGTCCTACAAGTTCCCAGATTTGGGATCTGTTATGAGAGGGAACGCGACTCTTTATAGTCGGGATGGAGGATAAAATGGTGGGGGGAGGAGAAGACTACATTCTGTTCAATACAGTTATTAAAAAAAAAAAAAAAAAACTATTTGAACTTGATGGGCAGATTCTTCAAAAGCGCGGCATGCCTTAGCATTCATCTGCTCCGAGTCAACTGTTCCTGCTCCTCAAGATCTGGGCTTTGACTAGACCGTTCCGTCAACCCGACTTGCAGCGCTCCGGCTTCCGGCTTTGGTGTGGGTGACATGATGCTACCGCTACCGTGTCGGCCCCGTCTGGTCATTTGTTAGCCGCGCCCCCTACAGATGAACATGCCGCACATTTCAGATTTTCATTCGTAAAGAAGTCTTTCACTTTTTATTTTTGCACCATGAATAGCTGGACTCGAGTAAAAATAACAATAGCTGTTAAAAAAAACAACCAACAAAAGTATTAAACATAACAGTAAGTATCTCCTGACATTTAATTTGGTGAAAGATATGAATTTTCCGACACTTTTTTTTTTTTTTTTCGCAAACAGCCCGTGTTAACCCCGTCCAGTGCTTGCACACTAATAGGTGTTTATCCGTGGGACCCAGGAATAGCTCTGGTATGTGAAACCTAACACCGCAGGTTACAAATGCCGATTATTTTGTGTCGTGGCTGCACCCTGACTTCACATGATTTGGCCCCGCTCTCGCCTGCAGCTCACCTTGGGGGGCCCGGGGACGGAGAAAGGTGCGAGTCACGAGGATGCAGAGAAGGCTGTTTGCTCGCGGAACCGTGGATGGAAAAGACGCGGGAGAGAAGACGTGCTGTTTTCGGGGGGGGATTTGTGTCCAGGGTGGTCACCGGCTAATTAGACCCAACAGGCCGCGGGGTCCGCCAGTGTGTGCAGAGTGATTCCCACCAAGGTCATTCCCTTCAATCCCTCCCGGTGGAATTGTTGAACAAACACAAACTCTGGATAAACTCCGCATTGATAGAGGAAGACCGGAGGATCGGTGATGAATGGGGGACACTCACGACATGTTTCCCTCCCCGTTCATAAAGGAAGCTTTTTAGAACAGCTCCAGCCTTCAAGATCACAATGTATCATTTATGCCACGGATGCGAATAGTTGTCACATTTTTTCCGATGCTTGTCGATGGTAAGGTTTGGACGAAAAGGCCGTTCTGTCCAAAGTTTTGAACGCAAGTCTTGCAGGACTGATGGAGGAATCTTCTTAAGAAGACACACACACACACACACACGCACACACACACACACACGCACACACACACACACACACACAACACACACGCACACACACACACAGATGTTTTTCACATAACTTTTGCATTCACACAGGGCCTTTGTCAAAAGCTGGAGTTCTTGTCTTTAGATTTTCTACCCCGAAAAGATCTGAGTCGCCATAGAAACCCACCACTCTCCATCTTATTTTTATTTTAATAACTCACACTGTAGTCAAAACAAGAGTATTTCTGAATGAAGTGCTTTATAAGGACTTATTACACCAACGACACACGAATTGGCATCTAGTCAATGCTTTGCTGCAAAGCAAAACGGCTAATTGACGTAAATAAATTGCTTTTGACACTTCTCAGCCAAAAATATCCTCTCAGCTGAATTCCTCTGGGTGTGATCCAAACCAAGGCAATTATTATTATTATTATTTATATTTTTTTTCCCACTTCTTTTTAGCCCCTGCGGGCATCCCGAGGGTCAAAAATAGAATAGAAATCATTTGTAAATAATAATCCAGAGCAAACTTTGGTCTTGGCCATAAAAATTGGCACCAAAAAAATAAATAAAAAAATTCCAACTTCCACCAGATGTCCAAATCCTGGTTTTTAGTAAATAAACGAAAATCAGGGCGAGACTTTTGACACATCGGGGCCACCGTAGACACTGTCTGCCTCCTAGTCATGTGACGTAGGGAGGAAAAACATCAACATCACTGAGCTGTTTGTGACATTAGCATTCGCCGCTGCGCCGCTGCTTTTGTGTTGCGTTTGACGTGGAAATATTACGAATTGGCGTCCAAAACACTTTAGTGAGGACCGGATGTTAGCGCTGTGTTTTTCCGGTGTCACCGCGCAGGTAAGCTATTTAGCTTGTCTCCAGGAGAAAATAAGCTAGCGCGGCGCTAGCTCCCGACGAAGTGGGAATTTTTGGAATTGTAGAAGATTGAAGGTTTTTTATTCATTTATTTAAAAGAAATAAATGAATAAAAAAAGAAAGAGACAACGTTGTAAGTATGTGTATGTACCTCGAAAACGTTATTAAACAGCTACACGGAAACAAAACGGCCAGGCTTGTTCGTGGGTTCTGGGAGTTGTAGTCCAGTTGTAGTCCAGATTTTGTTTGACATTTTGCAGGATGGCTGCGGCTCCCCCGGCCCAGTTCTCACTCGTGCACAGTTTGGCCACGCTTCTCCGCAATAATGGTATGTCCAAATGCATACATATATATTTTTACAAAAATGTATATTTTGCAGAGCAGAGATCAATGAATTTCACTGCAGGCTATTGAGTCCAATCAGAACCAGCTGGTGTGAGGAAACTAAAAGACCTTTTAGTTTCAACGAGGAAGAATTCAAAGCTGGGGACAGAAGAGACGATGGCGATTGTCGATTTCTTCACGCTTTCAATCCCTTCTCCTCTGCAGGTGACGTAGTCCTGGACGGCAGCAGCACGCTGAGCCTCCCCGCCTGCACCCTGCAGCAGCTCACCAGGCTCTTTGAGCAGTATCTGTTGTCCAGGAGCCAGCAGCATGGCTTCCTGGCGCTTCCTTCCCACCCGGCCGACACGTCCTCCCTGTTACAGCTGCAGTTCCTGTTCGACGTGCTGCAGAAGACGCTCTCTCTCAAGGTGAAGGAGCCCTGCTTGCACAGTGGAGCATCTCTGAGGCCACTCAATGTAAACTCTATATTGAGCTTGGGCTTTGACTGGACCAAGTTTCTGTGAGCTGGTGTGAATTTAAGGTTCAGTATGAGGGAAAAGCTCCCAAGTCTGTCATGCTGTGGGCCAGTGATATATTATTGATATTTAAGGGTTGAAATTATAATTTTGAGAATTAGTATGCAAATGACTGTTTGCAGATATTTGCCAGATAAAGATGTATTATCTTGAGTTAATCCTGACTAATATTACTTCATCTGGTCAGTGCTATGCTGCCCCCTGGTGTCTGATATGAAGATGTAAACATAAACCCCGTTGCTCACATTCTGTTGCTGCAATCGCAGCTCATCCATCCGCCTGGAGTGACGCTGGAGTCAGCGGTGAAAATCTTCCCTTTCAAGTCTCTCAAGTGTTTAGAGGTAAAATCTGAGCTTCAATTTTACACTGGTGCACAGTTTAAGCACACTTAATGTAAATATTAAAATCCGTTTCGGTCTTAAGTAGAACTCTTTAAAGTTTTAGATGTGTTGTTTTTCCTTGTTCTCCTCCAGCTGAAGAGAATCCCAGCACACCTCCTTGAGGGACTCCGAGGAGTTTACTCCCAGCTTGAGGTCTTCACCTGCTCAAAGAGCCTCAGCTCCCTGGAGGTACGTGCAGTTTGGATGCTCAGCTTCCTGTGTCCGTCTCCGTAGCGACTGTGTGTGTTTATTTTTTTGGGCAGGAGCTGCTCTCTCTGTGTGGAGGTGACCTGAGCTCTGCGCTGACCTGGCTGGAGCTGCACACCCTGAACTTCAGCTACAACGCCATCGTCTGCCTCGACGAGTCGCTAGTGAGCGCGAGCCGCCCTCACGTCTCAGTCCTTACTGCTGTCAGCATCCAATTGTGCCCACTTTTTCCTTGTAGAGTTTACTAAACGTCCTGAAATCCTTGGATCTGAGCCATAACAAGATCCAAGAGTGCGGAGAATTCCTAAAGGTGGAGTATTTATTTCTTCTTTCATTTCAGCATTTCTCCATTGCGGTTTAGAAGCTAATATTTAGTCGTTTTTGTCTTTTCTTTTTTTTTTTTAAGCCTCTGAGTGAATTGGAACACTTAAACTTGGGATACAACTGCCTGCAGAGGGCGCCAACACTCGGGCCCAGCGCCAGGGCCAAGCTGCACACGCTCATCCTCAGGAACAATGAACTGGAAACCATTAACGGTAAAGAGCGCTGGCGTTCCTCGCCGAGTCTCTTATCTCGCCCCCGAAACTCTGGCGGCTCCGGCCAGACTGAGAGTCTGGCTGATGAGGTCACGGAGCCCGTTCGGGGGCGGTGATGTCATCCGAGAAATAAAAATAAACCACCAGAACCAGCGCTGAGCGCTTAAGTTTTGTTTCTGTTCCCTCGTTTTGGTGCAGGTGTGGAGCAGTTGTCCTCGCTCCAGCGTTTAGACCTGGCCTACAACCTGCTGCTGGAGCACGCCCAGCTCGCCCCTCTCTCCCTGCTGCACGGCCTCGCCAGCGTAAGGCGCCGACTTTCATCCCCACAGCCTCAACCAGCCCCACGTCTGGGTCACGTGATGATGTTGTTGTTGCAGCTGAACCTGGAGGGGAACCCGCTGTACTTCCAGAAGAGCCATCGCACCTGCACCGTGCCGCACCTGTCCCCGAAGGCCGTCGGCCTCAGGGTGAGACGGCGCCTGAGACGGAACCGTTTTTGTTTCGCTCCGTCATTAAAACTCATTTTTGTGTCTTTGTTTCTAGATGAGGCTGGATGGAATCCCACTGTCCTCCTCTGAATTATCAGTAAGTCTGGGTGTTTGGGACGGATTCTGATTCTGAACTCAGATTCTTGGGCTAGTGTCAGCTCATCCTTCCATCCATTTGTCTCCAGGTTCTACCCAAAGCGGGTCAGCTGATCATCCAGGTTCAGACGTCCGTGGCGTCGACCTGCGACCCGCCTGAATGCGGCAACCAGGAGCCGTCAAGCGGGGCGGGGGATTTGAGTGACAGCCTGACCGCCGGCGAAGTTGGGATGTCCCGGTTTAGGAAGAAGAAGTCCAGAGTAAGAATGAATTCAGGAGCCATTTTGTGAGGAAAATGGCTACAACCCATCGACGGTTGTGACTGTGTTTGGTGTTTCAGAGTAAGGTCAAAGTTCGGAGAGCCAGCATATCGGAACCAAGCGATACGGACCACGAGCCCAGACCCTTCTCCTCTGCACAGGGTTGGTGACGAGCGTCTTTTCAGCAGCTGCTGGAGAAATATCCAACACACTCACTGTTCTCCAATGTCTCTTCCAGACGTTGTTCTTCCTCACCAACAGGAGATCGAGCGCATGTCCAGCTTCAGAGATCAGTTGGGGGAAGACTGGCTGAGGTACCAGCACCATCTAGATGGAGGGGCTCCTACCACCACCAGCAGCCCGTCCACCCCTCAGACTCTAACCAACGGCGTCAGCGTCTCCATGACACCCAGTCACCAGGGGCCTGCTGTGGAAGTCCTCCCACCGCTGTCCCCGGAGCCGAACGATCCCGAGACGGACTCCACGCTGGACTGGCTGAGTCCGAGCGCCCAGCAAACCGATTCCACTCTGGAGACCAGCACCGTGGACGGCCCGGTGGGGAAGCAGGAGGCGGCCGACTCTCACCGGTCCAGCCCCGACTCCCAAAGGTCCGCCAGGGTGTCGAGTGGCGCTACCTACCCGGAAGAAGAAGACGAAATCGGAGGTAGGGAGAGAAAGTCTTCCAGCTTTGTTCGAATTTGACAGAAAGTTTCAAATTCAACCCCTGAGTCCGGTTCTTTCCATCGTCTCTCCAGTTGACCTGTGTCGCCCCCTGTTGGTCGGCATCCTGCCCAGCGGAGAGGAGGCTGACGGAGAAGGCCAGGCGGGGAAGAGGACGGAGGTGTTTCTGCGGGTGAAGCAGGGCGTCCTGGTGGAGGTGGACCCGCAGCGCGGCGTGGAGATGTCCCGGCTGGAGCTGGACAGCCTGGCCCGGGTCCAGACTACACAGGCCATCTGGACCCCACAGGTGAGCCTTCCACCGGTCCAACTCCGCTAATCCGTCCTGAACCTCTGCTCTGTTCTACAACTGTCTGAAGCCTGGGATGATCTGCAGACTTCTGTCTTCTTTCCTACCCGGCTCGGTCCCAACGTGGCTCTGCTTTCTCCTCCTCAGGATGCGACGGAGCCGCTTCCTGCCGTGGAGCTTCACTTCGACTACATCGCCAAGTCCAAACGGAGGCGGACCTACCTTTTGCTGGATGATGACCCCCATCAGGCAGCACAGGTTCGCCCTCCTTTACTGACGCGATCCGGATCTGTTCGTTTGACTCATGTTTATGACCACATGTTCCAGAAGAGAAAACACGAGCCGTTTAAAACGTGAAAGCAGCTTGCGTTCCAGCATGCAGGTACTCTTTGTACAGGCTGGACTCTTTGGACCGAGTCCGCCATGATGAATCATGTCCCTGCAGGTTCTGAGCGACATCCTGTCCGCTGTGCTGGCGGAGAACCAGCGGCGGGACTCTAAATCCAGTTCCACCTCCTCCCGGCTGCAGTGTCTCCGCTGCAGGTCAGAGTTCAGCTCTCACCTGGCAGCTGGTGACGAGGAGGACGGCGGGAGCGGAGTGGGAGTGATGCTGCGGGACGGCGAGGGAGGACGGAGCAGGGAGGAGCGAACGGAGGCAGATCATAACAACGGCAGTTCAGGTGATCTGAGCAAAATCTGGACTTTGACTAGGCCCAGATTCTCTTTTAAAAAGGTCCTGTGTTTGGGCACGTGTCCAATGGGTTGCTCTGCTGTGCGTGTGCAGGAGCAGCGTGCGTTTGTCCGGAGTGCGGCAGTGACCATGTGGTCCAGGTGGCCCATCAGGCGGCGCCGTGCAGCAGCACGCCCGTCAGCGGCTCGCCGCTGCTCGGCCTTGAACTACAGCCTCCAGATTTCCCTCCAGAGCAGGTCCTCCTCTTGGAACACGCTGCTCTTCCGTCCCACTTCCTGCTCTAACCTGGGTGTTTTTTTTTTGTTCCTGCAGCTCGATGAAGCCGGCAGCAGCCTCCTCCTGCACTCCGCCGCCGCCTCGCCCGAGCAGAGCTTCGTCACGGCGCAGGGAACCTCCTTCTTCATCGGCAACGCCCCGGACCGCGCCGTCAGCCTCTGTTGCCGCCCCGACAGCCAGGGAAAGGAGGAGCTGGCAGGAAGCTACCACTACTCCGTCAGCGGCGCCGCGACCCCGCAAACCCAACCTCCTGCCGAACCTGCGCCTCCATCCATCCCAAAGGGTCAGACCTGATTTCACCTTTTAATCCCTGCTTTATCCATTAGGCTTCAAAAATGAAATTCTTTTGCAGGAAGTTAAACATGGAATCACTTTGATGATGGAGAAAACATCTGGAATCATGAGTTTGTATGCTTTAGCATTCCTTCTCTAATGGAACAAATTCTTTAAGGAATAATTTCTTGCCTGATGAATACGCAGACCTGAAAAATGTTCAGTGTTTCACATTTTTCCTTTAAATTCAGTAATTTCATAATTTTTTCTTTTCATCATTGGTTCCTATTAGTTTTAGGTGATTCCATATTCGTGTTCCTTTCACGCTTTTCTCTTTCCGTATTCTTTTTCAAAACTTTCGTCCTGGACTTTTAAAATCCAGTTTTCTCAAATCAAAATGTCATTTCTGAAAATAAGTAGAATTAGGATTATTCTGAAACCTCCATAATAACTTTAGTATATGTGCAACTGTAATATTTCCTCAATATCTTCAAAATGTACTTTTTTTTTGTTTTGTCCTGTCAGATTAGGTGATTCCGTAACATTTTTTCCTATATTAAGCAATTCCAAATTCTCCTTAATATATATATATTTTTTGTAATAGATTTTTTTTTTCATGAAAATTCCGTCACTCCATATTTTCTTCAACAATTTTTTTTTTTATGATTTAAAAAAAAAAATTTTTTTTTTAACGTGATTACAGATGTTTTTTTTTTTTTTTCTTTCAATTTCAATTTTTTGGGTTCCCTGAACATTACACGATTTCATGTTCTGTTTTGTCTCAATCAACAGCAGAATTGACGGTTATTTAAGGTGTTTATTCAGGGATTTGGAGAACCAGAGTGTCCAGCTGTAGTTGGGTTGTTTGTTTTTATTGCGGCTCTCGGTGCTGTTCGAGCTGTTAAGGAAGCTGTGTAAGTTTAGCCAACTTTAATTATCCCAATAAAAAAAAAGAAAAAAGAAGCAATTAAAGCTGCAAATTAAACGTGATAAAGCCAAAGTGCCAAACTCCTGGAGCAGTCCCGTCTTATCTCGGCAAACGAGCAGCGGCGGGAACAGAACATAAGCAATTAGACTTCAGACAGAAGAAGTGTCTCGACGAGCAAATGGCTTCCATCAGGAACGACACAGATGTAAAAAAAAAAAAAAAAAAAAATCCCCACATTTCTGAGGCTTGGAGAAACAAACAAAGCAGGTAATTGTTGCTTTGTGGATCAAATTCCTGCTTGACGTTTGACGTTCCAGGGGGTTTTATTGGGGGGCGGCGAGGGGGGGGGCAAGAGCCGCCGCTCCTCCTGAAAATGTTTTATGTTTTTTTTAACGGATCCGAACGACAGCGGAGGCAAGCGGCACCGCGTCGGGATCCTCAGAGGGTTCCTCCGCATCGGACTCCCTGACATCTGTCTGCCATTTCTGGGACGAACCGCATGGTAAATTCGCAGCAAAACAGATTGGAGTCATTACTGAAAGTGATGTGGGGGGGGAGTAAGGGATGAAAGCCGAGGAGTCCTAATGATGGCTTTCTTTATCTTTTTTTGTTTTTAATTTGTAGTGATGTAGTACAGGCAGTACCGTATAATCTGTCCTGGTGAAGCCGCAGAGTCACTCTGAAGACGACTCATCCCACAGCCTGAACGAACTGTTTTTGTTTTGTTTTGGGTTTTTTTTATTTAAATTTTTTTGGGGCGACCGATTTGTTTTCCTCTCTTTATCGCACGCAGGTTCGCTCCTCCACCTTCAGAGGAGCACTTCTCTTTCTCTGGGTTCAAAGGCCTTGCAAATCTGATCCCTCTCCGCCGTTTAAATGAAAGACCGCCGGCTTATTCTGGCCTCTGCGGGTCCCTGCCCTGTCATTTCTGATCAGCTGGAATCATTCATCACCGCTCAGATAACTTCTGTTGCCGATTTATTGCTCTTATATGCCTCTGGCTAATGCGGCGGTCTGCTGCTGCTGCAAAAAAAAAAAAAATCTGGCTGCACTTTCACACACAAAAAAAATGAAATATGCAAGTACGTGCTCCCACACTGCAGCCCCAAATCTCTGCCTCAACTATTAGTGGGAGATATCATTTGAGGGATTGAAGAAAATGAGGCAAAAATCTGCTCATTCATTAGTCTTCTAGTTTATGTTTGGCTAAAAATACAGACCAGACAGCCGGTTTTAATTAAAATTCCAGGATTTCTTTTATATTTTCGATGGGAATTGGAAGATAATTATATAAAAAAAAATAAAATAAAATAGAAGCTCTATTTATTTGGCAAGAAGCAAAACTTAATTTATCTGGATCATAGAAAAGTGAATCTGTGCCTAGTTTGCTTTAGAAATAAAGCATTTTGGCCAGTATCACTATGGAATTGGATGTTATAAATAGATAATATGTCTATTATCTATTTAGAAATCAAAATGTCTTCTATTGCTCTGCTGTAGAAGAGCACCCGTATTTAGATCCATTTTTTTTTCCCCCCCAAGATGTTCATTTGCGAGGTTAGACACTGATGTCGGACAAACTGAGTTGGCTTTACTGCAGCGTACAACAGCCTAATTAGTATTTTATGTCTCTCAGATAAGCCTATAGTTTATGTATGTGATTAACGTTTTGATTTGTAGGTAAAGAACAAAGCAGTTGTGCACAAGAAGAAGGAAAAAAAATGAATGGGCCTTACCCAGAACCCAGTGGAACTCCATCCTTCCATTTAACCCTTAATTAGAAGAATTTATTTCATAGTTGGGGAAGCGCTGGCTAAAAAGTTAGTTGTGGTAACGCTAACCGCTAACCATACGAGTTAGCTCAACTAAAGCAACAGCTTTTTATCACTGTTGACGTCCACCATGTGTCAGTGACGCATTGTGTGCGGTATATCGCCCCCAGCTGGACCAAATCTATCATTGCACTCCTTCCTGTACTGTCGCATTTTAGGCAGTGATTCTTTGGAACAAACTTACAGTTTACAGTTGAGTTGTTCTAACTCTCATTGGCCGATGAATCTAATATGTTTATTGGGAACGAATGAAAAATATTTGCTCGTCTCCTGTCGCGTCTGTAGGTGACTTGGATCTGTTGTCCGAGGACTACGAATCCGTGGATCATCGGCTGCAGCTTTTCTTGGATGTGGAGGTCTTTGAAGAGGAAGAGGAGCTTCACTCTTTCCTCAAGGTTTGTGGGAGAACACACAGAGGTCTGTGTGTGAAAAAGAAGAGTCGTAAGACATTGTCTCGAAGATTTTTTAAATCCTCGCCACAGAAACCAAATGACTTCCAGACATCTGAAGCAGAAATATGGCAGCACTGACTTTGAAAAAGTCCTATTAATTATCTCTCAAAGAGCTCAAAGGTTCAGTTATAAAGCATGGTGGCAATTTCCTGAAGTTCAGCTGCGGTTTGGATTGCCACTCAGACAGCCTCTTTAAAGCGACGGGGAACAAATCGGCAGATCTGGCCTCTGACAGCGACTGCGGTTTGTGTTATTCGGGGGGGAAACGGATGAGATTGTTTTCCAAACCCCCAATGAGAAAGTGGTGTCATCCGAAAATACAGATGTTAATGGTTTAGTGTTGAAATTATGGCTCAATGAGCCTTATTACGACGCTATCAGAAAAACAATATTCACCAAGAAAACAGCTGTCATTTATTGCCTTTTTTTTCTCAAATATCCAATAACATCATGTTCCTCTTTAATTTCTTTGGATCCACAGATGTCGGCTGTAAAATATGGGGAACCAGGGGAGGTTCCTTCACTGTTGGTTGTTTCCAACCAGCGGTTTTACTTTCTGGAAATGACATCAGACATGCAGTAAGTAAAGCAAAGTCTCTGCTTTGTTCCCTTAAAAACATGAAATTATTAGAGCGCTGTTATTCAAAATATTCACCCCACTGGGAATTTTCATGCTTGTTTTGCCGATTGAAATTTAGTTGTTTTGGAGATTTATGTCCTGTACAAAATATTCCAAACTAGTGCCTAAAGAAATGAAATGACTCAGAAGCAAAAGAATTGCGGAAATGACTGAATCTGTTGGTGGCACGAAAGCATATTTAAAAAAATAAACAAATGCGTGCCACAGATTTTGAAGGACGTTTGCGTTTCAGGTGAAAACAATAGGGTCCACTGGATTTGCATTTGTACTTTCTGAAGCTAAAAACATACAAATACATTTTCAAAAAGCCCCAAAGCCTTTGCTGCTGGCTGTTCTTTCATTAGATTGCTTTAATGCCTTTGATTTTCAGAATTTTGGCACCAAATAAAGCTGTTTAACAACGACAAGTAGCTCCGCCCTTTTTTGGGGGCAGTCCCAAAAAGGATCAGGAACTCTCAGGACCACAGCGAAACAATCCTCCTATTTGCCAACCAAGTTCTTGTAGTCACAGCTTCAGTCACTACAAACAAGTAAAACAGTCTCTGTCAACAAAAATGAACTTTCTGACCTTTAGAATATCAGTTTATAGTTGAGATATTCAGTGGAATAATGATAAGTATTATTCCAGTGAATACTTCTGTAACAGTAAGAGTACTGGGGGTGTTTGGGGCTCTTAAGACAAAAACTAAACAAATCTCCCATTTTAAATTGACTAAAATCAAAAACTATTTACATTTTTGCTTATTAGTTGAAAAAAACCCAAAAAGGTCAGTGCTGGCTGTTTGATCTGCTATTACAGGTCAACTGTGAATGATCTGCAATAGCATGATAAATGCTATTGGGTGCACTGTTAAATTCGCCAATCGATAAATTGGCTCAACTTTCTTTTATATTGAGAAATCGGCGATCGGTTGATTCTTACATGAGAAACGGATCTTATCTACTTGTACAAATGTCTGAAAATTGGCAAATAGGTTTTGGCCAAAATCGAAATGGCCAAGTCTGGTTTTCCAAATATTGGTGATCGGCCACAAAAGTGCAATCGGTGCGCCCCTAATGAACCCCTGCGAGAATAAGGAGTCCAAGCTTAGAGATGATTTTGTCTCATAAAGACAAAATAAATTCAAAAACGAGCAAACATTCAAAAGGGGGTGCCACACTGCAGTTTACTTCACAGGGTGAGAATCTTCCCACCCTCCATTCAGGATGAACCCAGCCCAGCCTGGCCAGGTTTCTGGGTCACATCATGAAAACACATTGATCTCGAAGCCGTCTCTCCCTCTCCTGCCTTTTCTTTTCTTCTGCGTCATAACAATACGAAATGAATCCCTCAGATTTAAAACACTTAATCCGGTGCTTTTTCAGGATTTTCTCAGAATTACCCTTTCCGTGTCCTTTAACAACAAATTCACGCCTTAAAGTGTCGGATATTACATAAGGCTTTTTATTCGGCTCATCGGTTTGTTTCTGAAGCGTGGTGTTTCCTCCCAGCAGAGGTCCGCTCACTGATTGGCTACAGAAGAAGGACAGCTACCCAATAATGGAGCTCAGCTACCTGGAGGTGGGCCTGGGGTCCCAGAGCATCCACATGGAGTTTGCAGATGGAGGCGTGGCCTACACTCTCCTCGTCAGGGACAGCGTGCGCTGCAAGCGTTTCTTTGGCCTCCTAACAGGTACAACCAAAACGCTAATTCCAGAACCAGTGTTCTGGTCAGGAGGGAACGCTGGCGTCGGCTGTCAGAACAGCTTGTTCCCCCCTGCAAGAAACCCAACCTGCTCCGACGGGCAGACTACCGCTGCAGCACATGTGCTTGGTGACGCAGACTGCTGCCCCCGACCCCTCGGCAGCAGCGGCACCGAGCACATCCTGCCCAGACTGGATCGTCTGGAGAGGGAGGAAAACTTTTTATTAGACAATACGGGGGAATGGAATGCCTGTGGAAATATGGAAAATCAATGTGGAGGTCGGGGACAAAACAGGAAATCTCTGGAACGTATGGAAAAGTAATCTGAAGCAAACATGGAGCACACAAATATACCGAGGGGTTTCAGACGTACACACACCCCTGATAAAATCCCAGCATCCTTTGCTCACTTTAGAACTTTTTTTCATCCTTGTATGTAAAGACATACAATTTTGTCCAAGAATGAAAAACATTTCGAAAAAGAAACTTGTCATAGAGTAGAAATATTTGCCAAATATATTTCACACATTCTTTGTAAAAAATGTCAAATGCATTTGGGGCGAAAAAAAGACAAACTTTTAATAATTATGTTTACCCTGAAACTTAATACACCGACGCTGCAAAAAAATGGAGAAAACCGATTAATTAAATGAACGATTAATTAAATAAATCAAATTTTTTGGCAATCTTTTTTTACAGTCAGAATAAACTGAATGTTAATTTAGCCTCCAACTTACCTCCAACATCTGTGTCTTCGTAGCTTTGCCTCGTGAATTCTTGGAGTAGTCAGTCGTTTGTGTTTGGGCTCTTATTTTGAAGTGGGTGAAGATGATTTACACAGCAGTTCAATTTTCTCTCCTCACCTTGTATCCAAAAAGAATCACATCCTGAAGTACGCAACAACAAACCTGACCCCGTTGACGGGAACATACGTGATGAATCACTGACACATGGTGGGCATCAACATGGTTGTGTTTTCCGCTTTCGCATCACCTTCTCCTAAATGCCGTGTTGGTGTCGCGGTTTTAGTGTTGGCACAACTAATGTTTATGATTAGCGCTTTCGGGGTTAGCGCCGCTTTTCAGCTCGCGGTTCCCGCCGCTCCGCTTTGATGTCGCTCGTGTTTTTCACTCCATTCTATATCGGGCTGCAGCTCAGAAATGGCACCGGCTGGAGCTTTTTTCTGTCCGTTTGAAAGCTTTTTAAGACGCCGCCTCTCTGCCTGAGTGATGAACGTCGCTGAGGATGCAGAGAGCGGCCTAAACGAAGGCAACGTCGAGTCTGCAAGCCTATCCAGCTTTGCTTCCCGCTTCCAGCAAAACTAACTTTTCTTTTCTTCCCCTCCCTCTTTGTGTAAGCTCCCTCTCTGCTGTGAGAGTCTAAATCCATAAACAGCTCATTTAGTTTCTTGTATTTCATTGTGGCTGAAAATGCTTCCAGATTGCCTTCAACAAGACCGCAGAGGCTCTTGTTGAATTCTTGTTTTAAGAAAGAAAGAAAAAAAAAAAAGGAAAAAATCCCTGAGATATTCACAGAAAAATCAGATGTTTCCGGTTCAAACGTCAGCTATATGTTGGTTTCTGAGATAGCGGAGTTGTCGTCACGCCGACGACTCTCTGTTCTTTCAGCCGAACGGACCCCAAGTGCAGCCGGTGAAAGGTTTCGCCAGAGGAAGTACAGAAACGCTTAACCAAAACAAGCCCCTGTCCCGTTGCCTAAATCAGCGGGCAACGGTTTGAAACCACAACTGGAATGACGGTGGACTCGCTGGCGAGAGAGGACGGAAAGGATGTGGTCGGCGACCGGGACGGCTTTCTGGAGCTGGCGGCTCTGACGCAGCTTCAGCTGAAACCCGAGAGATAACTCGTGGCACATGGGAGCCGCTGCCCAAAGAGCGGTTCAATATCGTTTATTTTTCTCTCATTTGGGACAGTTTATTGCTTCGCAGTCGAGTTTTGTCTCGACAGGTTTGACGGATTCGCGCTCCCCCCCCCACCTCCCCATCCCCCGTCAGAATGCGGCGGGCTCGCGGAGACCGGCTGACGTACGGAGTGGCGGTGCGATGTTTACGTTCGTGTAAAAATCATCAGGGGCGGCGGTGTTGACGCTGCGGCGTGACGCTCGCCAGAGCCCCATCCAGACTCGGGCCGTTGCCAGCTCGCTTCTAAACACTTTGTCCGCCTGTCGCCTTTGCTTACGCGTGATCCCAGTCTTGGATGGCACCTCGAGAAAATAAGTCTTTGTGAACATGTCATTTAATCTTCTAGTGTGGTACTGCTATTTAAAACTACATCTTCAAATTTTTTTTTTGTTTTCTTTTATAAAAAACAGCTTGAGATGCTTAAACTGAGAACAATTTTTGAAACGGTTCACACATGTTCGTTATTACTCAAACACTTGTTTGCGTGTTCCTTCCTTTTGGTACCAGAATCACTTGTAGCCTTAATTTTAAGATCCGAGCCAATAAAAGAGTCAATGTCCTGGGAATAAACTCTGAGTACACAAACATTAGTATATATCTTTAAACGTCGTTTTCTATTACAAAAACGACTCTTTCCTTCAGATCGTCGTCAGAAGATTAAGGCAGACCACATTTCACCCTCTCCACCGTCTCCCCTCCTTCGTGTCCCTATACCTTCCTTTTCAAAGTCTCATCCATTCAGCCTCTTAGCCGGAGACGTCTCCTCCTTCCCCCGTATTGTTGTCACCCTTAATCTCACACCAACATTTGACGCCCGCTTGGCGTGACCCAGCGGATCCGATTCGCCGCCGCTTTTTTTTTTCCCACCCACGGACTCAATGGAGGTGAAACCCTACACCTGCAACTGGCGTTGGCTTTCTTGTTGGAGTTACAATAGCGGAATGTCTGTCGGTCGGAGTTCCCCCCCATGCCCCCGTCCACCCCATTCCACCCCCCCCACCCCTCCCACCGTGTGAATGATTGGGTATGATGGTCCTCGATCTGCTTTCACACTCTGGTTTCATTTTCTTGGCTTGTTCCCTCTTGCCGTGTCGGCGAACGTAAAAGGCGCTGAAATGTCTCACCTTACCCCGAACGCCTCGTGAAAGTTAGCAGAGGGGTGTGTGCGACATCTCTTGTTTGAGCTGCTCACTCTTCTGGCAAAGCCACCAACCTTTCGATGTTTTCCAAAAGGAATGCAGGGCATTTTCTTTAAATTTCCTGTGGTTATTTAATAAATCTTTTGGTTTCTAGATACGTCCTCGGAGATCTCATACTTCAGGCCCTTCCATTCTTTGGTTTTGGAATTGTTTTGGAATATTTGGTTGAGTGATGAATGCGCCATTGAGGACACAAAAGCACACACTCCGCTTTTCCACAATATTTAGAGAAGAATGTAAGTTTGATTTCGGGCTGCAGTTCATTACAGAGGATGGAAAATGAAATGAGGTCCAGATAGTGGCTGATCGCACAACAACAAACCCGATAGACTTCAGAAGGGCTACCAAATCCAGACATCTGAGTTCAGGCAGCTGAGCGAGTCGCAAAGGAAAATCTGGGATTTCTTTGGACAGAAAATGATGTCACAGAAACTCAAATGCGCATCTCTGCACATCTCTGAAACAGAACTTGTATTTGTTGCGAGCTCTGCACACGATACCGTGACGTTGGAGTGCATGACCCCTGGTTGGTGACCTCCGTTGCTTTGTTTTATGCCAACAGTGAAGGAATAGATTTCTAACGCTAACCCTTAGCTGGATTTAGCATGTCGTCGTTCTCTCTGGGTACTCCCATGTCTCCCCATAGTCCAACAGGAAGTGGGGGCTAGTCTGGGCAAGAGAACTTCTTGCCCAAAATAGTTAAGGTTTGCAGAAACGTCCGGACTTTGTTTTTCAGGGCCGTAACAACTTATTTTTCTTTTTCTCGCTCTTTCCTCCAGGAATGGTCCGAGAGATGGCCCACAAATCTGACAGCCGGCTGCAGTCCATCTCCACCACGAGGCTGTCCGCCCAGCACCACCTCTGGTATGCGTTTGCCAGCGCCGCCTGCCGCGCCACCGTCTCTCGACTTTTATTTGTGTCAACGCTGACAGATGTGGTGCGAAGCAGCGTCGCGCACATTTGTACGCGGTCAAGCCGTGAAGTATAAGGGGGAGACGTTCCAAAGCTGCACATTTCTGACACATCTTTACTTGATTACGATCAGCTTTTCTCAGACTCCGTTTGGTGAAACAGGCTCACTAAATTAGCTGGTAAACCGCATCTTAATTGATAACATGTGCCTCCCCTTGCAAATTGCACAGCATTTCAGTCCCCCCTTCCCCTCCTCACCCCCCTCGAGTAGTTTGTAATCGCCACCAATAATTTTTTTGCACCTTTTAATTGTGGGGTGTGTTTGTTTTTTTTTCCCCCTCTGAAGCTTTTCTCGCCGTTCCTGTTTTTTTTTTTTTTTCCAAGAGGGGGGGAAAAAAACCCAAAAAAACGGATTTTTAATCAGAAAAGTATGATTTCAGGGAAGAAAAGTTCAACATCTCGTGACAATCGAAGGTTTTATTCCCGCTGACAGATTGTGTATACTCACAAAGCAGGCTTGACGGAAAGGTGTTTCATTTGATTTGAACGCTCCCCACGACCCTATCCCCACATCCCCCCCTCTCCCCCCCGGCCCCCCCCTCCCCCGACCCCTCCGGAGTTTCTGACAGACGAGTTCCGGGCCCCGTCCCGAGGAGCCCGTTGGAGCGTCCGCGTAAAAACACACAACGGATGCCGGACGTTTTTTGTTTTTTTTTTCCCCAGCTTCTCATCTGGTTTCGGCTCCTCGACTCAATAATCAAAAAGGCGAAAAGAAAGAGAAAAAAAAAAAAATCAAAAACGAGCCCAACCCAAGCGGCTCCTTCATGTGTTACCGAGGCAGCAAACCGCAGTCTGAAAACACACTTCCCAGTGTTTGCGCAACACATGTCCCGTCAGCCGCTGTTATGTCAATTATCCCCTCTGTTCTGCAGTTAATGCGGGATTCATGCCGCGCCGCCTTGGTGCTGACATCTTCCTGACGTAGCGGCACCTGCCAGCTCCTCATCTTAGCACAGGAATCTGTGGGATGTGTCTGAATATTTATGACGCATTTCTTTTGATCTGTCAGGCCTCTGGTGTGCGAAGACATCCAGGCAGATGTGGAGGACGGACAGCTGCAATTCTTCTACATCCTGGCTTTTGTCCGCCGAGGTGACTTTTTCTTCTTTTT
Source organism: Poeciliopsis turneri (assembly GCA_922788865.1). Taxonomy (NCBI): domain Eukaryota; kingdom Metazoa; phylum Chordata; class Actinopteri; order Cyprinodontiformes; family Poeciliidae; genus Poeciliopsis; species Poeciliopsis turneri. Next base: position 122,753 of record CAKLNU010000787.1, read on the forward strand.
TTTTTCTTTTCTTCCTCTTTTTCTTTTCTTTTTTCCCCTCTCAAACCTTTAACGATCTTCAGACAAAGCGCTCTGTCTCTGCCAGATATCTCCTCTGTTATCACTCAGAAAAATCTGCTTTCATCAGTGGCTTTTATTTTTTTTTTTTGTCTACTTTTTCCCGTTTCTGAGGCCCATTTGCAAGATGTTGGTTTGTTATGGGAACAGTGAGATTTCAGGACGCACGTCAAGTGCATCGACATGCAAGGTTTGCCTCTGGGTAAACCCCGTTGAATTAACTGCAGACGAGTGCACAGTTCTGGCCAGTAGGTTCACCCTCAACCATCACAGGCGTACGTTATATACATTTTGGGCTCTTAATGGTTTATTTGAGCTGTTCTCTTTCCACATTGCAACAATTATATGACATGAAGCTGTGAAATTTCTTGCCGTTTTCCTCCAATGAAGGCAAAATTTAATGTGAAGTCACAAACCATGACTTCATGTTAAAGCTTGTGTGGTTTTTAATACTTTGATATTTAGCATCTATTTCAATAGTACTGAGAACTTCAAAGGACGGAGATGAAGTATAAAAAGTGAAAAACATGAGGATGTATTGATGGATGGATGGATGATGGTTGGATGATGGTGTGATGGATGGATGGATGGATGATGGTTGATGGTGGATTGATGGATGATGGATGGATGGATGTTTGGTTGATGGATGGATGATGGATGATGGTTGGATGATGGTTGGATGGTTTGTTGGATGTATTTTGATTAATTTAATTGGAATGGATGGACGTTTTGTTGTATGCAGGATGGATGAATGGATGGATGGTTGGTAGGATAATAGATGAATGTTTTTGTTGAATGGTTCGGTGGATAATGTCTGACGGCTCCATCCAGCTGCTCACCAACACACCCAGTCATCCCTCCATCATTCCTTCTCTCCCTTCTTCCAGTCTCCAGTTTCCCCAGGTTCCATATTTAAATCCTGACCACGGCAGAAATTCCTACCATAAACTCATAGTGAACTTTTCAATTTAATGTTTTGAACTTGACTTCCAAACTCACTGGAACTCTGGAAATGCGAGAGTGGAAACGTGTGGAACTTTGTCATGAAAAGTGCGTGGGAACCCAAAGGAACACGGAGTCAAAAAACACCAGCTGGATGGACGCTGCGGTGATCCTTTGTAATCCTAAAATTGACTCAATAAAGAGGCTTACGGACAAAAGAAAAACGGGTACATTATTTTATTTCCCTCCAACTTATGGCAGACAAAGCCAAAAAATATGGAAAACAGGAGGTGATTTGTGGCCAGCCGCTGACGTGAGCCGCCTGTCAGCAAGCCCCGCTGACCTTTGCCAATAAATGAGGCAGAAATATACTGTTTAGACTCAGCGGCTTGACAGATGACTGTATTTGCATGCATGTGGTTAGGGACCAAATGTGTCGGGGCTGTAGGGTGCACGGCAGCCCGGCGCACTCTGCCTGTCCGTGGAGTTTCAGCTGACACATCCCGACCTGCCTCTCACCTCCACCTCTTCTCTGACGCTGAAGCTACGAGAGGAAACTTACCGTCATTGACCCGTAACTGATACTTCTAAGGTGGAAGGATCGTTGGGTTTCACAGTAAGATTAATGTCCTACTTTGTCTGAAACTGTTTTTCCGTAGAGGAGCTGTGGCTGCCTCAGACTGTGCTGGCCACCAGAGAAACCCTCTACCTACTGGACGAGGATCACCAGTGGAGGAAAAGCGTCCCGGCGGCACCCGAGGACGGCCGTCCGCTCAGCGGGAGCGTCGCCGTCCTGGAAACTCTCCCGATCAGCTGCGTGAGCTCGGTTCTGCTGTGGGCCTCGGACCCGCTCAGGATGGACTTCAAGCTTTACGACGAGGTCAGTTCGCCCCCGTGGAGACGACGACGACGGCCGCCGCTCGGACTCTTCCGCTTCAGCAGAAAGAAACAACGAAGAGCAAGGAGCGTCCTTGCTTTAACTCGTTCTTTGGGGTCGCGTTTCCGATTCGGTTGGTAATTTTCTTGAGTTGTGGATGTTATGAAAGCTCAAAGTCTGTTCTCACTTGTTTTTCTGCAGACTGTGAAACAGGAGAAGACGTGGTGCGTGCGCACGGAGAGCGCCGAGCTCCTCCAGGGTCTGCTGTCCTGGGTCAGGGCACAGTGGGAGGCCATGTTCGGAGTCAAGCTGCACATGAGTCTGCAAGACGAGCCGTCGTAATGGATCCAAACAAACAAAACAACAAAAGCCAGAGTTTGAGGCTTTAGTCCTGAGCGACTCTGCGTCTTTTGTTTTCCCTGCACTCAGTCTGCTCCCATTACGCTTGTTGCTTCAAGCCAAGAGAGCTTGGAAATGATTGCACTCATTCATGTGGTACACAAGCCTGTAAAAAAAAAAAAAAAAAAAAAAAAAAAGTTCTGCTTGCATAATTTTTCCTCCAGGAACAAAAAAAAAAAAAAACCCCATCATCCCCCGGTGGATTTTTCTACAGCTGAAATGAAGTGTGCCTTGATCCTTTGTGAAGACGAGGCGTCCTCGTTCGGCGATGCAACTAAATGCGCGCCGTGTTTTCTGGATCACCTGTAGAACATCGCCGATGTAGGGCAGGTTCCTCCGACTGGGATGAGCGGCAGGGAGGCTTTAAATGTGTCCGGCCTCAACACGAGGAGCGGCTAAGGTAAACCTTTGACCCCAATTAGGGTCTTATAGTTGGTCAAAGCATAAATGGTCTTGTTTACTGTTTAAAATATAACCCACAGGTGTGACTTAAGAGTTTATATGAAATAGATCAGGAAAAAAATCTAATTTAATTTATGTTGTTGCGGAATGTTCACTTTTATTTTTGTATAAATGTATCATAAATGTGTTTACTTGGATAAAAAAGAAACAAAAGTTGTCTTTGTTCGTGTCCTTGAACAATTTTGCAGAGTTCCTGTTGCAAATTTATTGTCGATTCTGCTGATGGCGAGATCGGGAGGGGAAAAGGAAAAAAAAAAAAAAAAAGATACCCGGAGCTGAAATTTCTCCAAAACCAAGTTCCTTTCATCCTCCTTCAACCGCAGATAAATCATCACATGTTTTACATTTTAACAGTTTTAATCCTCGTTACTTGCATGTCCGCTCTTGCTTGCTGACGCGTCTCAAAATATTCCGGAACCCAAATTCCAAACTGGAAGTTTTGTCTTCACCTGATGGAACTTGTGCGGGTGTTGTTCCTTTTGCCTGGTTGAAGCATCGACGGTTAGACGAGGCCTTTTATTTCGCCGTTTTCCTCAGATTCGATTCATTTGTTGCGTTTCCGATTAAGGTTTGGGACAAATTAGGGATCGTAAGACTGCGACTCATACTTCCATGAAAATGTCTGATACGGGTGACTTCCGGCAATGAGTTTATATGGTTTTGTGATTTTTCTTTTTTGCTTTCCTCTGCTAAACGAAAAGAGAAAAAAGTCCCTAGACCCTAAAAGTTTTGGGTAATCTCCTACAGAGGAAACGATGAGTAAATAAAGGATCCGCGAAACAGATCCCGGTTTCTGAGGTCAAAACACAACAAAGATGTTCTCTTTGGTCACTTAGTACCAAATGTTTTTCTTTTCACCGAGTTGGGTCTGGGCTCAGCTGTTTGAAAGCCATATTTGCCCAGTCTGTGGGTGTAAATATTTCTGAGGCAGAGCATATGCCGCACACATGTTTCAGAAGACCAGGATCACCTTCAGTTCCAGCCACGCGGTCCAGGAGCCCCCCGATCCCACCCTTCACCGTCCAACCCCCCCCAACACCCCAGTGAGCAGCAGCACACAAATGACTGGTTGTCACTTACCCGAGACCGGCCTGCTTTCAATGTTCCCGGAGGTTTGATGCACGCAATTAACAATCCCCTCAATTTTGCGGTGGATTTTTCCCTCCGTGCAGGACCGAAGGTCGTCCACGGGTTGAAGAACATCCGCTCCGACCGCAGACGCGGATGTGTGCAGGCGACCGACACGTTTTTCCGCGCCACGGACGTTCTTCCAGGTTCCGCGATGTTTCCTTTCGCACCAGCACTTTCATTTACAATGTCGACTTTTGTTTTTTTTTTTTTTTTTTTTCTCCCCCCACCGTATCGGTTTGTGTCATGGTGAACCGACAGGAAGTGGAGGAAACAAACAGGCTGCCACTGGGATCTCTAGATTGCCATTGTCACATTTTTGTGTTCCGATGTTTGGATTTGAACATTTATGTTGCAGTTGCAATATTTAGGCTTCGGTTATATTTCTTAAAATGTCTTTTAGTTTTGGTCATTGTTCCTTACATGACTGAAACACCTCCAAAATCAAAAAAAACTATTATTTTAACCAGGTTTCAAACTTGTTCAGGTAATATTTTGACTTTATTCTCATAATTCATTCTCAAATTATGACTCTTCTCATTTTATAACTTAGTAGCAATACGACAACTTTGTTCTCGTAGCATTACGGCTGCATTGTTGTACTATTTTTGTAATATTACATGGTAATATGACCTTATCCTCATAATGTTATGACTTTATTCTCGTGCAACTTTTTGCCATCATCTGACTATATTTCCTTCTGTGTTGAGGTGTGTGAAGAGTGGAAATTGCAGCGGTCCAAATGTGTTATTTTCCTACCTGAAAGAGAAAGAATAGCTCTTATTGAAGGCATATAAAACCAAGTAAATGGTGAAGCATACTGTACATCATTAATTCCGCTTTATGGCTCTGATCTGGCACCGTTTTTGTTCTCCCACATGCCCAGGCTAAGCCATGCATTTCACAGTTTTATTGTCTTTCTCCATGTGGTAAGTGTTTCTTTTGTGTTTTCTGCCTTTTTATTGTTTTTGATTATCTAAATAACCGTTCCCGGGCCTCCGCCATCCGCCCAGGAACAAAGTGCAAGTGAGGAAATGCTGCATGTTTCTTTATTTATTTCTTTTTTTCTTCTTTGATTTGGCTGGCTCTGGTGGAATTAATGATCCTAAAAACTCAGCAACGAAAAATCCATGAGTCAGACCGATTGCATGCCCCGAATTTGTCATTCACTTTTATGTTTTTAGGAGGAAATAGGCAATCCGGGTCGATACTAAAAAACGTTACCGCAACGTGTGTTTGCTGTGAGGAGAGGCTGCGTACCGCGCGGGTGGGCAAACATCAAAAAGTACCTCATATCAGTCAGTCCTGCCCTTAATGATGCAGCTAATATTCTCTCTGCAGGGGTGTAAGGAGAAATTTTTAAGCCCTTACAGAACCTCACACGACCCTGTCAAGATCCTACAACCAATATGTGGGCCTGTCGGCTCACAATTTTCCCCGTTTTTGTGTTTTTTTCCCCCCCCTTCTTCCATAGCTCCCAGCGAACTGATCCAAAGCCAAGGCCTGCAAACACAGAGGAGATGCAGGTGAATAAGTTCATGTTTCACTCGGAGCTTATCAGAGAGCAGAAGGATTGATGGCCCGACAGGAAGCGGGGCCGCTTGGCCCGGCGCAGACATCTGGCCCGGCTTGACTCCTCACCGCCTCCTCCAAACATTTTCAGGTTCTCTTCCTTGCTCTGGAGCGCTACAGCTGCGCCGTGCATGACAGTGAGAAATCTGTTGTTTTTGTTGAGTGCCAGAACGGAGCAGATTGTTGGACGGTGGGGCCTCCGCGTGTAAAAGCTGCAGTCACGCAGTCCTCCGTCAGACCGGTGGGCTGCCAAGCTGCGGTCCAGGGCATTACATCGGCTCCTCCACATGCAGACGGATCAAATGTTACAGTACGCAGCTCTTGTTCTCTGCGGAAAATCTTCCTATATGACCACTTTGGTTATTAATAGACCTTTTTAATCCGGGTCTGGAGGAATTCTGACCAACTCTGCTGTTCAATTTGGCAGGTTAACGGTCATGTGACGGGATTGAACTTTGACTAGGCTCATTTCTTTCTTGATCACCGTCCTGCCTGAGCCGAAAGTCGTGAACGCGGGAACTTTTTCACAATCTATAGAGACGGACGCAGGAGCTGCAAAGGAACTCAACGCGTCGCCGCTCAGCCGGCGTCGCACCATCACCCCAAGTCCATGTCTGAACTGTCAAAGGTCACGACGTTTACGCTCTGAGCAACTTGGAAGCTGCAGTTTGTTGCGTATTTTGTGCAGGCCATTAAAGCTGGAGGACAGACAGAATATTACACACAACTCTCAATGCGTGCAACTCTTTAAACGCAGCAAAGCAACTCAACAGCCTCCACAGTTGCTATAAAGTAGAATCATAAATCCAAAAGTGAACATTACAACCTTCATAAAACCCGGATTTATTGCGGGGCTATTGCAGCCTGTGGATCCACGATGATGGCAATTAAGTATATATTCAGACATTTTTTTTTTTTTTGAATAATAAAGCATAAGAGAAGTCTGTTCGGCGTGTGCGCCGCTTCATTGGACAATTACTGTAGATCTCACGAACCTGGAGAAAAGGGCAAATAAAAGGGTGCGACGCAGCAGATGGAGAAATGACCACGAAGGGAAACCAGGGATTGTTAGGGAGAATTAGAAGTGATGCTAAAAACAGGCCAAACTGCTGGAAAATTAAATGAATTTTTTTAAAAATCAAAAATGTATTCATCAAAACCAAAAAAACAAACAAACTTACAAGCTAGCATTAGCGCTGCACCACAGCTAGCAGCTGCAGGAAGTTAGAAAAGGTAAAACGCTATTGGGTGACTGAGTCAAATAAAAAAAAAGTCATAAGAAAATAGCTTTGATTTAAAAAAATTTTTTTTTACTTTTTCATATAAGTATCCAACATCTTTAATTTAGCATCACACAGCTAGTTGCTATAGGAACAAAGTGGCTGTTTAAAACAAACTATTGCTTTAAAACACAATCTTTTTAGGGGGGAATTTGCATGACATTTTGAAAAACAATTCACACACTGGAGTTTGTTATATTGGTCTTTTCCACATATGTTCTTATTATAATAATAATGATAAATAAAAAAAAATAAAAAAAAAGTTATTATTAACCTTCAAATGAACAAAAAGTGTCCCAGATTGGAGACCGAACCAAAAACAAATTCATTCATTAATTACAGGGCGACACTTTGCGCCGCGTCACGGGATTCTCGTGGGCCTTTTTGTCACGCGGGCAGAACGGTAGTCGGTGTCGCGGATCTCAGGTTTCATTGGAGGGGCCTCCTTCTTTCTTGAATGGGGCCGAGGAGGGAGGAGGGAGGCAGGAAAGAGGAGGAGGAGGAGGAGGGAGGGCAGCGAGGAGCCTCGAGGAATCAAAAGTTCTCCTTTTTGTCCTCTCGTTCGGGACCCCCGACGCACGGGGTCAGCGCGGGCCGCACGGGCTCTTAGCGTAGCGTGGCTCGGACGTCAATTAGAGAGAGAGAGAGAGAGAGTGAGGGAGAGAAAGAGAGAGAGAGAAGGAGTGAGCGCGAGCGAGCGTTAATTAGAAAAACCTGGTGAGCCAATTAAGTGAGAGGAGAGAAGTCGCGCGCGGAGCGGAGCTGGGGCTCACACGGTGAGTGTTCGGCACCGACAGACCGCTTAGCTTCCCCCGTCGCTCGACGTGGAGCTCCGCCGCGGCGTTTACAGCTGTAGGAAGTTGACTTGGCTAGTTTTTAGTGGAACCGTAGCACGTTTTTAGGAGTTATATATATATATATATATATATTTCATATTTCTTTTTCCTCGCGTGGCGAGCTGTGGAGCTGCGCGTGTCACAGAGCGGTGAGTTTTTCAGTGGAAAAAAAAAATAAAAAATTAATGAATGTTTTTCTTAGCTGACTGAGTGTAATAGCAACACAACAACACAAAATACAATAAAATAATTAAAAAAAAAAACACAACAGCTATCTTGCTAACTAGTGGGTTAAGCTAGCTGCTACTTATGGTTCACTTTCCTCTTTTAAGTCTGATTTTTTTTTTTTTTTTTTTTTTTTGGGTTTCTCCCACTAAAGCTTGGCAGCACTTTGTTTTCCTCCTGGAATGCCACAATTTCCAAAACATCCAAGTCTGACTCAGCAAAGCGTGTTCATGCTTCTTGGAAGTTTTCTTAGCTGTTTTAGTTTTTTTTCTCAACTACAACAGAGCAGTCACGAGGATCTTAAGAAGCTGCTGCCTTCAGGATGAGTTTTGTGTGGGTTTTTTTTTTTTATTTAAACCCCTGTGGTCGCCATAGATTCCTGTGTTGCTGCTCAGACTTTCTGAAAGGGATTTCAAGTGTCCTCTCTGCTCTGTGAACCCTACGAATTCCAGCTTTCTGGTTTTGGTTAAGCAGGAATGTTAACTCGCCTTTTTGCTTTTGTCCAGATCTTTTGCCCAAAATTTTCTCCCCCCTGTCTACCCCCACCCTCCTTGCATACCCACAATATCCTGGAGCCGAGAGGCTCCTGAAGCAGAGAAGCCGTTAAATCACTGCCCACACTGGCAAATGAGCCACTCTGCGAGGAGTTTCTGTTTGTGCTGGTGGGAGGTGGCGGCGTTTGCGTTTACTTGAGACTTTCAGTCCTGTACGTTGGTGGATGGTGAGCTGCTGGCGCTTCTGGAGGTAAGGGGCTTTTTGCGCGAAACGTCAAGTTTGAGACGACATATTTTTAGATGAGGAAATCTCTTAAAAATAAAACGAACACGTCCTCATCGTCCTGCTCGTATCAAACTCTGGCAGTCGAGTTCAAGGACTCCCTAATTTTTCGACTTGACGGAACTGAGGTGAAAACTTGTTTGATTGGAGATGCTTTGGGTCAGGAGGGTCATCGGAGTTGCTGAGATCCTCTAGAATAAATTCATGACTTCTTGGACTGTTTTGATGAGATGTCTAAACTCAAATCGCCTTCGGCGTGTGTCTTTTTGACTTTTATCGGAGGCGAGATGTTGGAAAGGTCGTCCTGTCTGCAGCTTCTGTTCTTTGGAAGTCTTGACGTGATATTTCATCAACTATTCGCTCGGTCTTTTGGCCTAAATCCGAAAAGTGCTCGTCTGTGTAACCTCTGTCTCAAACTTTTTCTTTTTCTCAAGTTCAGCAAGTCGAAATTCTGCAGGTTCTCTTGAGTCTTTTGCACGACAGAAATAAAGTGCAAGCCTCTCAGCGCTCATTTGTCACCTTTTAACTCTCGCTTTTGGCACGCTTTCCCTTTTTAATCGTATGGGTCATTAGTGGTGAAAGGCTTTGGGGCTGTTCAAAACCTTTTAAAAAAGAAAAGATGCTTTTGGTCGGCATATTCGCCGAACAAAAATAGGCTTAATATCTGAGGTGTGTTTTCTTAAATGGAGGTTTAAAGAGAGGAGCTGCTTTGGTTGCTGCCAGAAAGGCTTTTAAATTTTATCCCTTACTAGCTGTGAGTAACCCAGCCATTCACAGTGAGTCAGATCAGGTCATTTGAGGCTAAATGCATGAACCGCATGTTTTTTTTTTTTTTTTTTTTTTTTTTGAACAGATTTAGGACAAGACAAAACAGCTACATATGTAAGTTATAATCATATAGTCTGGAGAAGCAAAGCAGATGGTACTGTGCAGCTGTGCTTGTTTCCGTCTCCCAAGTTTTCTTTCAAGGTCATCAAGGTGCTGTTTGGTCAGAAATCGTTGCATGTTCCCACAAGCAAGACCCGCCATTTACCGGGGCTCGTTTGACTTAATGACATGATGTCTCTGCAAGGAGGAGGCTTGTAGGTCTGGGTTTCAAAAGCCATAATTTCCACAGACTTGTTTTCATTGCTTTAGTCTCCTGGAAGCTCCAGATTTTTTTCCAGCGGGCAACTCAGGTTCAGGCAAGTCGACTTGGTCAATTCGTCATCTGAAGGTGGGAGTTTTACAGGGGTGGACTTGACGAATGAAGCCATTGTAGGTTGGCTTTTTTTTTTTTTGCAGTGACTCATTGAAATATGGATGTTCGTTATTTATTTATTTATTTATTTTTCCCTTTTGAAAGGAAATCTTCCTCCACGTTGGTGCCATTCATCTCGCATGGGAAGAGACTTTCAATGAGCACTGTACAAACTTTTGATAACTTTGAGAAGTCGCCTCCCACTGAACATGAATCACTCTTTTCTGTAAAGCGAAGTATGAAAGTCCAAGCTAAAGTTCTTTTGTAGATCCTGGCCATGTTTAGAGTAATTTAATGACATCATTACAGGGCTGCGAGGTGGTAAATAAATTCCTGAGTGTGTTCATTGCTTCAGTACAATAATTCCTGCCGTCCAAAGCCACAGCAGGTCTCCTGGCTGCAGTTTACTGGTGGGCTGTTGGGTTTCTTTTGGGATTAAGCTTCGTATGCCAGTTAGTAGTGAGACTGCGGGTTTACTAAACTGCTACCAGAAGTTTTTATGCCCTTACCAACAAGATTAATATGTTCAGTTTTATAGAACTTTGAGAAAAACAAAGCACTTGGCTTAATCTCTTATCAGTCATTGTTGTTGTTCACTCCATGTACATTTCTCTTTAAAAAAAAAAAAAAAGAAAGAAAGCGGTCAGACGTGTAAAGCTCAAAGTTTGATGTTGTTTGGGGTATTTTATAACCCCAATTAAGGGTGTTTGAGTAATGGCATTGCTTATAAATCTAGCTGAGTAATGGTTGGGAACAAATTCTTTGCTCTGTTATTCATGTGGTCTATAAAGTGTTAGAAAACGGGGAGGGAAAACAACAATTTGTTTCCAAGTACTTCTGTTGTCCAACAAGACGATTAAAACCCCCAAATATTCAGATTTAAGTTTTATAGGCTGGCAAAACAAAGCCAGGTTTCTCGGTTAAGGCGCTTAAAAAAATGTGTAGAGACGAATGGATTTTATTAGAATAATTTCCCAAGGCGTAATTTAGAAAACCAACTTAAAAACCAAAGAACTGGGTGAAAATAACTCTCTTATAAACTTCAGGGGTTTCTCAAACTGAAAACTATCTGGAGACCTTTCTTTTTAGAATCTAACGATCTCAGTAGAAATGCATGGTGACTAGAATCAAAAGAAGGTGAGCAATAACCTCCAAATAAAAGAACATATTAATGTGTCAAAGCTATGTACATATTTCTAATTGGTTTTAGATTTGGAGTCTGGTCAGGTAAATTTATTGACCAGCTGCAATTGGTCACTTGCAATTGAACCCCGTTTGATTCAAGTAACTGGTGTCATGGCTTTAAACTTTGAAACCAAAAGTCTTTGTACGGTTCATACTTTAGTCTAAGCTGTTCAAAATCTGAGTGGCGAAATGTTGGTAGAGAATGCATGGGTGGGATAACTGAAAAGGTTCTCATTGTCTTATTTACTCGAACTTCAATCATCCATCCAGCCTACCAGCTAAAGTGGCAAGTTTTTCATGGCTGGAAACCACAAGTGTTTCGCTCCAACTATGGTGCAAATGCAGTAGAAATAAACAGTGGTTCCAATGGTCTGAAATGTATTTTTCCAATAACTGTTACAAATGGACTACAATAACACATTTTTCCTCTTTATTTCAGTTCATAGATACTTGCTCCTAATGTGAAATTAAGTATTGGCAGCGAACTCGCTGAAGTGGTAGCTCTACTGAAGGATACTTCAGTCTTGTGGTCAGTTTCTCGACACCAGGCTGCTTTCATTAAGCCACTGGTCTCACTTCCTTTTGTGCTCAACAAATCTGGGACATGAAGGTTGGCTGCTCGACTCTGGTCTCAGCGTTTCCAGTTTGATTTGAACGTGAGCAATGTTCAGGATTTATCCAGCTCTGTTAAGTAGACAAGTATAATCGGGTCTGTTGAAATGCGATCAATCATTGTAGTAAAGAGGGGAGGTGGGGAGACCAATCGCAAGCTTTTTACTGTGAGAGCCTTGGTATAAGGTTTTTTGCGTGGAAGTATATCAGATCAGTAAACATCTGTTAAGACATGTTAAATCTTGATGTCTTGATACAAAGGGTTGACTTCAGAAGGAACAGTAGGAGTTCATAGTCTGTTCTTTCTTGCAATGTTACACACCTAAAGAAGGAAGCAGAATCTGCACAAAGCATGAGAAACAGTTTTTGTTTGTCAGAAATGTCGTTTCTCCCACAGATCTGACTTAGTGCTCTGGTTTCCTCGGCACCATGAGTTGGAGCTTCCTGACACGTCTGCTGGATGAAATCTCAAACCACTCCACCTTTGTGGGGAAGATCTGGCTGACCGTACTGATTATTTTCCGCATCGTGCTGACAGCCGTGGGTGGCGAAACCATCTACTACGATGAACAGAGCAAATTTGTTTGCAACACCCAACAGCCTGGATGTGAGAACGTGTGCTACGATGCGTTTGCACCACTCTCACATGTCAGATTCTGGATCTTTCAGGTAGCCTGTCCAATATAAAGGAGTTTCACTTGGTGCTTTTTTTTTCCCCCCCCCCCACCCCCTCTGACTTGCGCCCTTTCTTTCAGGTGATAATGATCACCACTCCCACAATCATGTACCTTGGCTTCGCCATGCACAAAATCGCTCGCATGGATGACACGGACTACCGACCCATTCGGAACAAGAAGAAGAGGATGCCTATAGTCAGCCGTGGAGCGGTGCGGGACTATGAAGAAGCAGAGGACAACGGAGAGGAGGATCCCATGATTGCTGAGGAGATTGAATCGGACAAGCCAGAAAAAAAAGAAAAAGGCAAGTCAAGAATGCATTGAAGGAGATGGAGTACCTTTTGATGGGAGGGAAGGTTCTGGGTACCTGGTTCGGCTGGTTTAGTCTCCTTTCAATCCAAATGTTGTGGGTTCAATTTTGATTTCTTCCTGCCAGAGGTGTCACTGTGGGCAACATCTTTTTGTAAAATGCTTGGCGTTAACTAGAAAAGCATCAAATAAATTCAGTCCATTTACCATTTCTCTGCTTTTTTTTCCTGTCACGGTGCAGAAACGAAGCACGATGGTCGACGACAGATCCTGCGTGATGGACTTATGAAAGTCTATGTCTGCCAGCTGCTGTGGCGTTCTGCCTTTGAGATTGCGTTCCTCTTTGGCCAGTACTTCCTCTATGGCTTTGAGGTGATTGCCTCCTACGTCTGCACTCGCTCCCCATGTCCGCACACGGTGGACTGCTTTGTGTCCCGACCTACTGAGAAAACCATCTTCCTGCTGGTGATGTACGTCGTGTCCTTCCTCTGCCTTTTCCTCACCGTCCTGGAAATTCTCCATTTGGGCATTGGCGGCATCCGCGACACATTCCGCAGGCGTGCCGTTCTTAACTCCCGACGCACTCCACGCCCGCCCTCGTCCCGCTCCTTACCCACGGCGCCACCAGGGTACCACGCCACCATGAAGAAGGAGAAGCTAAAAGGAGAGCTGAGGGACTTGCCAATGGGTGACTCGGGCAGAGAGAGCTTTGGAGACGAGGGTCCATCATCCAGGGAACTGGAGCGGCTGAGGAGGCATCTGAAGATGGCGCAGCAGCATCTGGATCTTGCATACCAGGCAGATGAAGGAAGCCCCTCACGCAGCAGCAGCCCGGAGGTGAATACAGCTGTACAGACAGCTGCTGAGCAGAACCGCCTCAACTTCGCACAAGAAAAGCAAGGAGAGTCAAGCGAGAAAGGTAATTATCACACGTCGAGTTTGGACCAAGATCAGATCTAAGACTGAGCGCAATTGGCAAATGCATCAGGATAATTGGAAGATATTTTTATGTGCATAATTTCTGTTGATGGAGTGAACGCTGATTCAGAGGAGGTAGCTTAGGAGAGCTAACTCTTGAGTCCAGATTTGATGAAACTTTAGTTGCTGACTGGTTTTGTTTTTGTTCCTTCTCCTAGGAATACATGCCTGAGCGTGCTTCCTGCCTCAGATGTCTTGTCCTCCCATTCCTACTGGCCTTAAATGTTGGAACGGGCAGGCAGCACATGAGGAAAGCAGTCGTACCACTGAGGGAGACCTAAGTGTGCGTTTGTGTGTGAATGCGTTAGCGTGAATGACAGATTGTTGCCTTTCAGTATTGGTGGTCAGTGCAAAGCAGAGGAACTGCTGACAGAATCTGTGTGACGGTAAACTTGAAAGCCTGCCACATGTGGAGTTTTTTTGTTTTTTTTTTCTGCTTGCCAAACCTAGACTGTGCCTTCAGTTAAGCCCTGATCTTTTACACATATCCTGTTTATTTGTAGCCATGCAATAATCCTCATCCAGCTAAGACCTTAAAGCTCCAAACTCCTCTGGCTGAGCCAATAGTTTGTGCTTCCTTTTTTTTTTTTCTCTCATAAACTACCACTGAATGTTGAGGCTTGTTGCTCTTGGATTCCTAAACGGCACAACCTCAGGCTATGTCAATTGGATTCTGCAGTATCTTTTTTTTTTTTTTTTTTCCTCTTTGCAAGATTTTCTTAACCCATCCTGGCCAAGACAACAGAACTGGTACGTAGATGTGTTTGAAAGTCCAGTTGATCAAAATGTATACCTGGGCAATGCTTGAATCCTTTATTAATGGGAAATGTTTTTCATCAAAAATTTCATTTTAACAGCTTTCAGCGTAACTAGTAGAACGTAGAAGAATTCCTCCAGTGTATTCAGAGAAGATGGATTTTTTTTTTTCTTTTTTTTTTTTTTCTTTAAAGCTGCCAAACGGTCATCCTGATGAAACTGCTCTGAACAGACCGGAGTCATTTATCATGTTCAGTTCAATAGATTTGTGATCTGTAACTTTCCATAGCTTCATAGTTACCTTCTCAACCCTCGGCTGCAGACTGATCATTTCTGTATATCACTTTCCGTCTATTGCAACAAACATTCCAGTTTTGAATATGGTACTCCTATGATTTATACTTCGACTTTTTCCTATTGCAAGTTTTGTAGATTTTTTTTTTTCTTTTCATTTTTGTAACTGTAGAGATTATTTTGTCAGAGTAAATAAATATATTTGAGTCAATTCTCTGGTCCCATAGTGTCTGTTTCCTCACTTGTTGCGTTAAGTCGTTAAATGAACTTCGACCAACAATTTTTCTCGACTGATTTGAAATGAAGCAAATGATGCCCTGCAGTGACATCTAGTGGGCAGATGGGAGGAAAGCGACACTACTTCTGTTTGAATCAGGTAATCGATTTCCACAACCAAACTTGAGTAGAAATCACCATGTTGTAAGCTCTAAATATGCCTGAAATTTACTGTCCATGGAAAAATAAAGAAACGGTTCTCACTTTGAAATTTTAACATTTATAACTTGACTACACTGTTTCATTTTCAGAGATTTCTGCTGAGCTTTTGTCTCAATTCATCCTGAGCTGAAAGGAAGCGGGAAACGATGCAGAGTGGATCACTGCTGTGAAGCTAAATGGCTGCTTCTTCATTTTTATATACAGAATCAATATTCATGTACTGTTTTTAGAAAGGCTAAGATTTAACGTGCGTCTCAAAGGTGATCTAATGACGAATGGATCCAGGTCTTCTAAATGAGACCTGGATCTTAATTGGGTTTTACCTGCCAACCTATGTTTGGATGCAACACTGAGAAACCGAAACATTTTGTTTGTAAAGTATTTTAATATTTCCTGATGAAGTGACCAGGGGCCCGTCCTTCGTCCTTCCCTTCGTGTTCAGAAACAGCTACACTCCTCAGGCATGATGTTGGACAGGGTCTCGTATTTGAATGAGTACCCGCCATCGGACGTTGTGGTGACCCCAAGGGACCTCATGGTCCCCGGAACCGGCGCGCAGCACTGCGCCATGCCCAGCAGCGGGCCCCGGCCGAGCAGTTCTCACAGCAGTAGAAGAAGGTGAGGCCCTTGGGGTGAACAATCCAGCTGTCCCAGCCCAGCTCCTGGAAGCTGATCTCCACCTGCTCCCTGCGGCAGTCCCCGAGCTGTGGCCCTTCATGGGAGGGCAGCTGGAGGAGGCGGAGGGCAGCGGGGGACCAGGGGATGTTGGCCCCTCTGGGGGAACGGACAGGCACTCTGGGCTGAACGTGGAGGTGGAGAAAAGGTGTCTCATCTGGGTTCGTCAGGCTGTGTTGACCTGCTGAGCTCTGGAGTGCAGCAGGAAGGGGCCCTCAGCCATAGGAGCCAGGACGCTCTCGTCCAGGTCATAGGTCATCCAGCCGTCGGGGCTGAACGCAGCGGGAGCCCGGGCTGCCTGGAGTCGCCGCTGCGCCAAGGTGAGCATGAACAGCGGCGAGGCGTTCACTGCTGGGCCGCCGTAGAACCAGAAGCGAGCCGACAACACTACGGTGTCCCGGAAGGGAATGGACGGCTGGAAGCGATACGACGGCGCACCGCCGCAGTTTCCTCTCGCTTCTGCATCAGCCAGGATCCAGGAGGAATCTAAAATCAAACATTGGGCTTTTACTGACATCTGGTGGTCAGGTGTGGCATAACACCTGTCTGAATTCAAATCGGGCCTTTCTGAAGGTTTAATTGTCTTCAAACATCTGCTTTTCTGCTGAGACTTGATAGAAATGAACATAAAATACGCTGGATACACGAACAGCTCAACGCCTTCTGGGAAAAGGAAAACCGGATCACTGAACACCAAATGATATGAATTTATCCCCAACATTTCTATCTGATGAAGCACTGACATGACATCACAGAAAAGCTGTGGCGTTGGCAAATATTTCACGTATTGATGCATTAATTTCTTCTGTATCTTAAAGCTTCTAGTGTTTAACATTAAACTCAATGTTTTGAGCTGGTAAATTCATTCTAATAGAACATAAATCATTTTCACCTGGACTCGGAAACAGAATCACTTCGGATCTGTCGCGACCCGGGCCGGGTCGCCGACTGACCCGGACCGCTCTGCTGGCCCTGGGGACCCTCCTCTCCCACTGTCTCGTCTCTGGCTCTGCTCCTCTCTGTGCAGCAGGTGCCGGAGGCTCCAAAAGGCCCAGACCTTCCAGAACCCGCTCCCTGAACCAGGACACCAGAACCCCTCTGGGCAGCTTCTCCGTGGCGCAGACCTGCAGCAGACCTTGGATCCACAGAGGCCCCAGAGTGAGGACAGACCAGGACACCATGTCGAATCTGTGAGACTGTCTCTGTTCACACGCTGTTGTTTGGGCTCTGCTGCTAATCTGTCTGCAGGCAGGAGCTTTCTGTCTCTAAACAATAGCAAAGCGTGGCCTTGAGCGATGAGAGGCTACACTGTTATTTTTTTAGACGTCTTCGTCATTCTTTTACTGTATAATATTAGTAAGATGATTGCTTTAATTATACATTTGATCACTTAAAAAAAAAAAGTTTAGAAAAGGCTTTTCATTATCAGCTTTTTGAAATTCCGATTTCTTGCAATTCAGGAAGCAAGCTGCTGATGGAACATATTTAGTTTTTTTCAACGTGGAACTCTCATTTTTAACAATTGTCATAATTACAAAAACTGAGACAAAGTTCAAATATATGGAAATGCTGGGAATAAGAGCTGTGAGTAAAATGCCTTTTGATGTGAGAATCAGATGTTGCTGAACAGCGACCTCTGTGGTCATATTTGGAGTTGCACCCTGTCTCTCCTTGACCCTTCACACCGATCAGAAAAGAATACAAACAAAAGGTAGTTCGCCCACGGCACCAAATGGGCTCGGACCGCATTTGTTGAGGCATGCTTAAAACATTCCTTTATGTTGAAATGTCAGTTTGAACTTCAAGCCAACAATTATTTCTTCAGTTTCCCCACCAGATGGTGCAACTTGTTCCTGTTCAGAGCGTGCAATATTGATCACGTTTTACTTTTCTGCAAAGGTTCTTTACTACTGCAGTAATAAAGCTGTGTGTGTGTGTGTGTGTGTGTGTGTGTGCGCACGTCACACACAAGTGTTTGTGAATTATAATTAAGTTTTATCATTGTCCTTTGAATCCCAAAGTACTGTCTTTAATCTTAGGTTTTCTTTTTATAGAAACTCCAACTGTCCCACATTGACTGTCTCCACCTTCCACTCACACCCAGACCCCACATGTACTGTACATTGCCTGATAGTACAATCTAACAGGCTTGGAAGTGCACGCACGTGTGTGTGTGTGTGTGTGCGTGTGTGAGAGAATAGGTCATAAAAGGCAGTCCAAGAAATGTGACCTATATGTGCAGCTGTCGCCCCCAACCTGACGGAGGTTGGCGGGGGTGAAGCAGCAACACTAGAGGGAGACGGTTAACATGAGCTTATTTAACTACCTGGAAGCCTAAAAAGATTCAAAGTGTCGCTTTCAGGAAGCCCTCAAAGGTGGAACGACATAAAACAGAAGGCCTGAGCGGACTGACATTTAGGGAAATGACCTCCCTCCCTTTCTGGGAGTTCTTCAGCAGGGTTGAAGCTGCTGAAGGGAACCATGGCGGTGGCTGCTAATGCTTCATGATCTGGGGTGGACTTACACCTAAAGGACAAATGCTTTGAGATGAAATATTTGGCTCTTGTTACCCTAACTTGGACTTCGTGGGGATGTCCAAAGGAATTTCTTCCAGCCTTTGGAGCAAAACTAAGGTAATTACTTTTTGATTCACCATATCGGTAGAATGAGCAGAGCAAAGGACTAAAATGGCATTGTCTTTTGAACACGATTTGCTGACAGTTCACTTCAGTTGTGTGCTTCATTTTGACACAAACATAATATATGACAGTTAATCTAAGGCTGCAAATAAAAACAATTGAGATATGTTTGTCGTAAACTGTCACAGCACAGACTGCATGGGTTTCCAGTTTCCTCTGACCAAACAAGTTTATGCTAAAGGTTAAAAGGTTGAAAATCCACCTGTCAGGAGCTCGGACACCCGTCAGCCTGTCTATTTGCAGTTTGCTACAGATCCTGTGCTGAAAGCCTGGAGGATGTTTGGAAAATGCCGACTGAAGATTAAATCACATGTTCAATGAGACGAGATTACTGTACAGAGGTCTGTATTCCATTGTAGACCATTTCACAACTCCCACCTTAGTTTGAGTTTACATTGTTACTGCTGTTGCACAAGCAAGTTGGCTAATAGTAGCAAGTTAGCTAACGGTAGCAAGGCAAAAAGCATCCTTTATGCTAAAACTAGTGTAAATGTCTAATGTCAAATCGGACAACACAACCTGTTTGCTGTTATCGTTTCCAACCGCATATCATTAACAGATTAAAACACACCTGGTTGGCTAAAACGCCAACATTAGCTAACCCGCTCACCTTACCATGTTGCCAAGTGTACTATTATGTCATGCACGCATGCTAAAGCTAGTGTAAATAATTCACGTGAATTCTCTTTGAAGTCTATTCCCTGATATTCTGTCAAGAGAAGCAGAAGTTTATACTGCCAATGTGGGAAGGGCTAACACAAGCTGCTAGCTGCTATTAGTTCTAGCTACAGAATAACAAATGAAAGAAATAGGTAACACTGACTAAAATGTCAATATTATCTAACTTTTTGACATTAGCATGTTGGCCAACAGTGGTAAGTTGGCTTACCACTTACCACTCATAGCAATTTGCTATGGTTAGCAAGTAGCTAACCATAGGAACTTGCTGCTAAGTATTTACATATCACATTTACAGTGCTAATAGCATTTTGTGGAATAACTAGAAAACTAGCAAGTTTTCTAGTTATTCAAACCTTGCTAAAAATTATGCTAAAATCATCTTGCATGCTAAAATGACCTAAAATCTCTATGTTAGCATGATGGCTAAAATACATATTTCCTAATGGAATCAGGACAAAAACATTGAGTAACAAAAAATGTACAAGTTAAAAATAAATAAAATATAATTGGTTTGGCTTATTTCTAGGATACTAAGAAAGTTGAGCCAGAAAAAAACAACAACAACAATCTACCAAACACAAACTTTCTTAGTTCACTTGTAAGGAATTTTGCTTGTAAGGACTCAGAAGGAAGCTCATTAATTTCGACTGCATGAGTAACCAGTCTGAGGTGATCAGTAATGTTGCTTTATTGCACAGTAAAGTCAGTGTATGTGTGTTTTGGTCATTGCAGCATCCTGGCGTGTTGGTCCACGTTGAGCACCTATCAAGACAAGCAGATGCCTGAAGCAGCAAAGTCTTTCAGAGGAGATGTTTAATAAATGCAGCTCATTTCGATACCTCTGTCAATAACCAGAGAAGTGGGAAAGTTTGGAAGGAGGTTCCTAGGGAAATCAAAATGGCAGCCCGCTCGCAGTCGAGTCCCTGTTCCACCGTCCCCTCCAAGAAGGCCACAACCAAACGCGCACAAAATCTCCAGAATCATGAAGGTGGAGCTCAAGAAACTGCGGCTCCTGTTTTCATCCGCAAGCTCCGTAAGGCTGCAGTGGGAACAGGTTGCGATATCCGTCTCAGGGTGTCGGTGTCAGGACATC
The DNA here is from genome assembly GCA_922788865.1 of Poeciliopsis turneri. Classification (NCBI taxonomy): domain Eukaryota; kingdom Metazoa; phylum Chordata; class Actinopteri; order Cyprinodontiformes; family Poeciliidae; genus Poeciliopsis; species Poeciliopsis turneri. The sequence goes on from CAKLNU010000787.1 coordinate 142,945, forward strand.
CTAAACCTTCGATGACATGGTACCACAACGATGAGCCGATCCCCCCCTCAGAAGCCCAGGATTCAGGAGGACTGTGGATCCGGGACTGCCACACCGACGACGCTGGCCTGTACACCTGCGTGGCGTCCAATGACCTGGGAGAGGCAAGCTGTAGCGCAGTGTTGGCTGTTATGGACCTAGGTGAAGGTAAGCGCTTTTTAAGTATTTTGAGCATTTTGACAAACAATCTTCGTCACAGATTGTCAATTAGGCTTATCCCTGGACTTTGACTAGGCCATTTTATGAGGTTTTCTTTCAGAAATACTTCTCATTAGCTCCAACCAGCTTCCTTGTGCTGAAGAAAAGCACCACAGCATTAGCCTGCCGCCACCATGTTTATCTATGTGGATAAAATGCAGCATTTTGCCAATGAAAGTGCTACATTGTGTTTGTCTGTTAAATGAAATCCTGATTTAATGCGACTTTCATCTGAGTTCCATTCTCTCAAAGGCAGTTTATTAAGTCTGTCCATTTTCACTTGTTGCTCTGAGCAATTTGGACCAAACCCTGCCTTTTAATTCAGCAGCTGAGGGACAGCTACATCAATTTCTGAGGCTTTAGCTGTTTTCTTATTGTTCCAACCCCTGGCTGCCTCGTACTTCTCCCTCTTCTCCTTCTGCCTGCGGTTATTTATAGACTGGTATGTGCCGTGGCAGCTCCCGACGCTCATGCCGCGGTGATATGTGTGGCCGCCGCCGTATCCCCCGCTTCTCCGATGGCACATAATTATAGCCCGCCGTCACACTCTGTCACGACCAGCGTGATGAAAAAGATGCCGTGATGTTTGTTGGTGCATCTGCTGGGGTCGGGTTTGAAGAGCCGAGCGTCACCCACAGAGTCCGTCTGAGGACGAATGAGAGCTCAGCGGCAGTCTGGAAAAGTCTGGATGCTACTTTCCAGATTTAGACATAAGATTTATACTTTCCTCTTTCTATCCTGAACTCCATTTTTCACCCTCAAGTCCTTTCTTCAGTATTTAATTCCCACTATTTCCTCGTGTCCTTCAATCTTCAAGCCATTCCTGCTCTTCCTTCTGTTCTTGTGACTTCCTTGAGTAGTTCTTACTGTCTTCCTTTTTATCCTTGTGTCCTTCTTTCTTCCTTGTGTCCTTCCTTTTTCCACTCCTTCCTACTGTTCTTTCTTTTCAATCTTCAATAAATTGAAGTCATTAATGACTTCAATCAATGACTTCAACGATTGAAGTCATTGAAGGACTTCACTCCTTCAACGATTTGAAGGCTTGAAGTCGTTCCTACTTCACAAAATCCTTCCTATGCTGTCTTCCCTTCTGTCCTTGTGTACTTCCTTCCTATCTTGCTTGTGTCCATCTCTTTCATCCTTGAGTCCTTGAGTCCTTTCTTCTGTCTTTGAACTCCGGCAGTTCAGACTGCCTTTGCCTTTTCGCTCACCGTTGGACTTGAACTCGACTCTTGAATCTATTTTCTGTCCATTTCAAAATAAGATGTGTGAATTCTTGAAGGGCGGCAGAGAGAGCTTGTTTCTGATGCGCAGAAATCGGTAGGTTTCTGCGTGTCAACTTTTCATTCTAGTGGCCATCTCTGACAACGGCCTGAGTTCAGTTCCCCCTCTCCTCACCTCCAGCTGTAGATGTTTGAGGGTTTTATTGGCTGTGCAATCCACCACGTCTCAATGAGATCGAGAACTGTACGCTGACTGGGATCGGGACGTCTCATTTCCTCGTTTTCAGCCAGTCTTTTGTGGAGTTACTTGTTTGCGGTCATGTTGAACGGCCCAGCTCTGCTTCAGCTTCCACTTTCTCGTATGAAACGGCAGATTGATGTGTCATCACACATTCCACCGTGGATCCTCAAGATCGCACAGTAATCTCTTTTTTTGTTAGTCTACTCGATTGGTCGCTGTCCAGTCATTCGAGACGTGAAGAATGTGCCACTTGTGATTTTAAATCATCTTTCTTGTTGTTTTTTGATATTGCAAATCTAGAAAATTCACACCCTCCCTAATAAAACAATCTAACTGTATGAAAACCCTGTTGCCACAGTAACACTTTTACTAGAACAAATATGATCACCATTATTTCTGCTTGACATAGAAAACTAAGAAAATAGAATATTTTATTTAACTCAGTTACTCTGTAAGCAGTCACAGTTCTGTGGGTGGGTTGGGTCAGAGTTCAGCTGGAGGGGTTGTACTACACCGGACCTGAAATAGAGCCGCTAACGCTGGCTGTGAGAGACGGGACGTCAGGTGAGGGCAAGAAAGGATGACGGCGTGAAGGAAAAACGTCCTTGAAGTCACTTTTAAAGGAAGCCACCGATGGACGTAATGGTTACTGTGGCAAGAAGGAGACAGAAGGTTTTGTCCTGTTTGAGAAAAAGATGAGTCATGTTCCGGAAGGAGCTGCTGGATGCACGGAAGTCTTTGAGGAGCGCCGGTGAAGGCTTGAGTGGGCCAAGAAGTAAGAAACAGAGAGGTGAGTGGGACAGCAGTCGGAAATTACCTCAGCGTTTTGGTTACTGGATACTATTTAAAAATCTCTTTACTTGTGAGCTTTTGGAACAATGGAAATAGAAATGACCCAACAGATGATTTCACATTCTGCACACATCAGAGTAAAGTGGATTAAGGGCTGCAACCTAATAAGATTCTCAGCTGAGGCAACATCTGAAGCAATCGGTGTGTTTGTGTTTGTGTTCTGGCGGTACGCGGCCGTCCACAGGAATCCTGGGGGATTTGGATCGGGATTAGGTGGTAGCATCGGGTTGCACTGTCACTATCAACAGCAGCCTCTGCCACTCTGAGGTTCAAAGCTGGCTTTCGCTGTGTGCTGAGCTGAAGGACAGCGTTGTGTTTTCAGTGGTTTGATGGATCCACTAAAAGGGTCGGCTTGATCGAAGGCAACAATTACACTTTTGGATAATTGTTTTGAATATAAAAAGGCTGCATCAGTGAGTTACTTATTCACCCCAAACTCCTCCAAACCTGCGGCAGCACTGAGCAGACACCCAGTAAAATGGCACAACTGCTGAGCTCGTAAGAGCTCACGTAAAAGAACGGGAGGTTCTTAAAGAGACAGAAGCCCAGTTTTTAAGTATCAGACATGGTTCATGCAAAGTCAGATTTCTTCCAAGTCATGTCTGATACATTCAGCGTTTTCATAACTGAAGTTACTTTATTGTGTTATACAATGGGAAATACATAAAAGCTCCCCTTTAATTAAGCTGTTAATATTCTATGCAGATACAGTATAGCCCAGCTTCAAGCTTGGTGTTTTCCTTTAATTTCAAAGGAAAACATTATATCAAAGCCATCTTGAATTTACAACACCTGCTTCCATCAGACCAATCATATTTCCGCTCGGAGGCGGTGATGTAACGGCACCAGAATGTGTTTTGCGTTGCAGAGATTACGGCAGGCCTGCTGCTGATAAAGCCGCGTGCCTGGAAAGCATCCATCACAAAGCAAACCCCCCGTCACTAAATCGATGGCTTTCCGTGAAGTCTATGCCCCTCCTTGTCGTTTTAAGCAAATGAAAGCATAACGCGCCGCTAACAGCACCTGTCAGGACCCGCCTTCAGGCTCGGTTCGTCTCCCGGCCCGTTCTGCCTCCAAGCAGCAGGCTTGTGGCTCTGACGTCTTAAGTGCTGCTCTCAGATTCAGGGATTAATAAATGACATGCACCACAGAAATCAAGTTATTTTCTCTTAATGGCTGCCATTCCATGGCATCATGTCAGAAACTGGTTAAAACTGGCTTGTTGTGGCTTAGAATCTGCCCTTTTGCCGGCACATTAGTCTTTTATTGGCCGATGCGTGTGTTATGATGGGCTTATTGATTCAGGGGCGTTGGAACTGCTACTTTGGGGGTGTATCCCATATCATGCAAAAAGCATTGGTATTGATCGCTTGACTTTCTGCTAGAGTGAGTGGCTCTGGCTGCTGATGGATGGAGGAGGATGGAGGTGAGCGGGAGGAGGTTGGTTAAAATAACATCTGCAGGAGGATCCGGCGAATCGTTCAAATAAAAATCTGTTTCCAGGGGAAAGGAACAGACAGGACGGAGTTAACATGCAGGTCGGCAGAACGGCTCTTGATTCACGGTGCGAGCGAGTCTCGCATCGATCCCGTGTTTACAAGACCGTAAACAGAAACAGAAATCACTTGATCACGGTGGAAAACAACTTTGTTCAGCAAAGTGAATGGTGGGAGCTCTGAATTTGTAGACTGAAGTAATACCAATTCAGCTTGTTCTCCTGATTAACATCAAGCTATCAACAACAATTTGTTTTACACCGCAGAAAAAAAAAGTTTGCACACCCTGCACTTCTAATACTGAGAATGACCTCCTCCACCTCTGCAGCCTGATTAGCATCCTGCAGCCTGATTAGCATCCTGCAGCCTGCTCTCAGGGTGAACACAAACCTCGTGGATTTTATTGCCACCTTGTTTGATGAGCAACACAAATCTTTCGGTGTCTCACTAGTTTTCCTCCATATTGATTTGAACCCTTTATTGATCTGTTTTTCATAACAGTCCACCAGGAGTTTGGGATGGAATCCGCTTGCAATAATTGCTTACTCCTCCAGACCGCAATCTCATCACTCGTTACAACTTAACAGAGAGGAAACATGGTAGATGCTTATTTGATGACTCCTGCTTTTTGCTGGACAACGAACCCAGAGGAGAAGACGGTTTCAGAGGGAACTGGTGAAGCGGTTTCTTTTGAATCTGCGATTGCTCATATTTTGAAAGAATCTGGCCCCTCTTTATTCTCTGGTAATTCCCCTTCCCCGTTTCTGCTCTTCATCCCCACCGTTCCGTCCTGCCACCCGGCAAAAAAACACATCCCCACACTCCGGCGAATCCCAGTGTTCTGTATCTCTCCTCTCTTCCTCCTCGCATTTTCCCTCTTTCGTCGGTGCAATCAAGAGAAGACCCATGCACGCACCGGGCTCTGATTTCCGCCTCCCGCCGCCCCCGCCCCCACCCCGTCTTGTTTTAAGTGCGCCCTCGAGCGAGGGAGAGCAGGCAGAAAGTGGGGGTCGATGGAGAAAGCAGCCCCCTACGTCACAGAGAGACGCTCCTCACAGATAAACACTCGGACACAAAGACACCAGCATCTCTGCTCTCGCCGCCGTTCTCCCCGCCTCGCGTCCAGATCGGAGCAGAAACACGCCCACGCACAAACACACAGCCGCATCCTCCTTCATTTCGTATCCCCTTCCTCAAATCTTGATCCTCACGCCACACCCGACAGCTCCTCATTTCCGTTTCTTTTCTGAGGGAAGGTTGTTTTTGTGAACTGGAGCCACAGGTAATCTGATTTTGCTCGAAACGAGGGGCCACTCGAAGATGAAGAAGATCTGGTCCAAGAAAAGATTTCAGGTGAGTTTGCTTCATTTTGCTTGGAGCAAAATCAATCAATCAATCAATCAATGTTGTGTTTTATAGATACATTTTTAGCATAATTCTTAAAAAGACATGCCACACCCTTTTTCCTTATATGTGTGCTTCTAATCGAAAACAGATTAAAGTAAATGTGAATTCAATGATTGATTTTCGGGAAGGTTCTGGGGGTAAATGTAGACGGTTCTGAGGGGGGGGAAAGCACAAGTGTTGAAACGGTGGATGAATGTTGTGATCAGAAAAACCTCAGTTTAGGAACTGAAATTCAAGGGGAAGGTAGTTCAACACCCCGCGCCGTCCCCTTCAAAAAGGACAGTCTGTCTCCATGGTCTTAATTCCACATTTTCCTGCTTCTACTTTCCAACATGAAAAAATCAGCAGTCCTCAGAGATTCCTGTTGCAATAATAACTAATTCATTTGCCCAGGTTTCACAAATTTGGGGCAGATGAGAAAGTGTGTCAGTAGGCTACGCTCTGTGGAGACTTGGGAACCAGGCCAGCGATGCACAAGGATAAAGTGAGCAAAAGCGGCGGGTCAGGATGCTGCTGAAGCTCGCTTTGCTTCTTCATCCAGACTAAATGTGCTTTCTCTCGCTCTTCCACCGCTTAACAGAATCTGGATTGTTCCCCCGCAACCCGAATCCAAGCATTCCCAAATCCGAGGCTGGGTTTCGCCGATACGATCCCTTCGGGATCATAACAAAAAGGGAACCGTGACAAAGACAGAAGCTTATAGGAGAATGTGTCAAAACAGCAGTTAATCAAATGACTTGGAATGACTCAAAAAGCAGCAATCATTGGGACTGGAGTGGGGGGTGCGGGGGGGATAAGTGTGAAGTGAGTCATTTCACTTCTGCTACTTTTGCTTTCTGTCCACTGAAAAGCAGTGAGTCATTCTCTGTGGAGCTGATTGACAGCCTGGCCAGAAAGGAATCTTTTCAGCTGCTTTATCAGCATGGCTGCTCTTTAAAAAAAACAAAAAAAACCCCAGATACAGCCTGGAGGACTGGGTTCGCGTTTGCTTTATAGGGACTCATCTGATCTTTTCACAGTCTCATGTCCAATGGTGAGAATTTGAAGCTGCTAATACAGCAGAGCTGTATAAAAAAGAATCTGTATTCAGTGTTGAGTAATCTAGTCCAGGTGTCTGTTTATTGAAGCTTATTAATGCGGGCTAATCCTGGTAATGCTGGCACCAAGAACGCTTTGGAAATGATTCCCTCTTCTGTTCACCTAACCCGATGACGTTTTCACACATTTCCAAATGTGTTCAGAGCAGAATTCAGAAATTGCGAACCCATGATGATCCAAGACTGTTAAATGTCCTTTAAGTAAAATCTTCCAACAGCTACAAAGCAGATGTCAAGTTCAGTGTCATTTGTGGCTAACAGCTAGTTTTGTTTTTCTGTCAAATTAAAACAAAAAACGAAAAAAACTACGCTATCACATAAAGCATTTTAAATGTGGCAGATTCTTTAACAAACTGTTGCCAGCTAATCGGACCAGACATCTCCTTTTTTTTTGGTTAATTCTGCCAACACAACAGAACAAGAGCAAGAACTACTTCTTTTGTTGCTTTAAAGTAAGAATTATGAACAAAGATAAAACATAGTGTTACTGTGAAATTCCTCCTTTTCATATTTAGGGCTCATAGTGCTAGCTTACTCGTGGAAGCTATAGTGCTAGCTCACCTGCTAGTACAAACATCTCATAGCTGAAAGTGAGGATTGGGGGAAATTTTCCTCAGATGTCTACATAAAAATAGAAATAACTGAATCTTTCATCGATTCTTCTCTTTTTCCACTACTGTAAACGGGAGCATATTTTGTTCCAAGTAATTTGCTGACTAACACATTGTGGTTTTGTGTGTTGTTTCAGAGAACTGGGCATTCCACCCGGACATTTGGCAGATTCACCCATGGTGTGTTGTCAGTATGAGCTTATTCTCCGCACCTACAGCTTCTTTTTTCTTTTCCCTGTTTATTTCTCTTTCGTTCTGTTGGAAAACCGCTGTAGCCTTTTGTTCTCCTCGGTTTAGCCTCCATCAGCATGCGTCTCCACTGATGTTTCCTCCAGCAGTTATCATTTGGTATATGAAACTCTTTATTGCCTGAGTTTATTTGTATGTTTTGCTGTTTAGCTGCACACAAGTGGGTTTTGTTGTTGTACATCCACCCCCACAAAGTGGTATTTTTGTATCGCACTGCTGCCTCTTTGCAAAAGCACAATCCTCAAGTGGAAAACATCTATCCCTTCTGATTCGTGCCATAATATTTGGCTTTAACTCCAAATCTCATTCCGAATCCAATCCCAGCTTTACGCTTAACCTCGCATTATTCAGCATCGGGGCGGTTTTCCCCGCTCTCTCTGCAATGTGTTTAACTTTATGAGATTCAGACAGGTGGATCTGCACACCCAGAGCCACACAAGGCACGCTCTCTCTCTAAGCGCGATTGTTCTTTTTCTTGAAGCCGTGCAATGATCTAATCGGGATTTTTGACTCGATTGCGAGGCGCAATGAGGTGCAGCCCATTTTGTGGTTGTCGTCCTCCTCCTCTCCCGCAGACTCTCTAACCAGTAAACATATCTGTCAGCCACCCAGCAGCGTGGCTGGTGATTTTTAGACTCTAATGGGTACGAAGAGGATTGGTCGTGTGGGTGAGAGAGATGCTGGTTTCCATAGTAACGGTGCTCTCCCGTCTGCCCTCTCTTGCTGCCACTATGGAAGCGAAGTTTTCCGCTCCTGCCGAAAGCAAAGCTATGGTAAACCTCAACACTCCATCCATCCATCCATCCATCCATCCATCCATCCATCCATCCATCCATCCATCCATCCATCCATTATTTGATCATTTGGTTCTAGTTTTATTATTATTCTGTGTTACTTTTGTCTTTTATGAGATGATTTTGGTTTCAGTTTTTCTTACTGATTCTGGTTCATTGTTTATTTCTTGTTACTGAACTAAAACTATTCAGTATAGTTAGATACTGAATTTTGTTTTTTCAGACTGTGTTTACCGTCCTGTCGGCTTTTAAACACTACAAGCCTGAAAAGTGACATTAGCTGCTTCATTAGACGGTTTATTTCAAATTTGACGACAGAACTTTTATTCTGCCATCAGTTTAAAAATATTGTAAAGATCAGAGCTTTGCTTCTTAACTTTATGGGCTTTTTTTTTTCTTTTTTTCTTTTTTTTTTTTTTTACGTTTAATAAAATTCCAGGTCTGTTCCACGTTTGCATGCAGCTATATTTAGCTGCAGCTATATAAACTCTGCATGTCGTCACTTCATGTTTGCGTCTATTTGTGGACAGTCCTGAAGGAGCCATAAAAAAAAAAAGAAAAAAAAAAGTGCTTTTTATTTTTAAGTTATTACCGGTGTGTAATTTTCTTGTTCTCGTCGCACGATTTCAGACTCTGAGACGACAGAAGATGAAACCACTGAACCTCAGATGGAGACCAAGGAAGGGCCCGGGAGGCACCAAGACAAAGCCGGACGGAAAGGACCATCGGGTATTTAGTTGCTTTCAGCTCGCTCTCACGCTTTTGTCCACTTCCAACACTTTTTTAAAAAAACCAGACATCCCAGCGTCTCGGCTTCCCTTCTGGCGCAGCCCGCATAAATATTTACGGCTTCGAGCCGCGAAACGTTGTTCCAGGCTGCAGCCTTTGCAAATTTAACATCTCCGGGAACATTTATTTATTTTTTTATTTTTTTCATAGTCACTTTCCCGAGGATTTATTGCCCTGCTAGAAGAGCAGCCAAAAGCACACTTGTACCAAATCATGCTTGAGTGTGGATTGATAGATTTAATGGAGGTTGTCACCGACGTCTGTCGGGTGAAATCCGATACGTACTAATCCCTGGTGATGCCATGGTGTGGCACACTGCCCCAGTTTCCAACAGGAAGCAGCGCCGTGGACGCATGTGTCCCTGCCGTAAGGAAGGTATGGCGATGAGGCAAAATGCAATTTGAAACAAACACTGTGCTGGTGTTCCTAAATTAGTACAAATCGCCACAAAATCTCACCTCTTGTATGAAATGTTCAGTTTATAACGAGGATCAACATGGAATGAATGGATTTTGCTGGGAACAGTGATATTGAACTGAATTTGATGCAGGTTTCGGTTTTCATCCAGTTTCTCGCTCTCTGACTGCAGGCGAAGGAGGACGGATGATGGACTATAACCCGGACGCTTCGGATCGCAGAGCCACGCTCCCCGGCACCTACGACCCCGTGGTGGAGCGGGAGCTCCGGGCTTTGGGTTCCCGCCCGCCGGGGCCGCATTTGGACCCCACGAACCCAGCAAGGCAAGCCTTCGGCGGGGGCCCCGCCGAGGGGATGGCCCCCGTCCGTCACCTGGGCGTGGAACCCCTAATCCGGGCGTCTCATGCTAACCTGGCCCGGCCCGTGCAGGGGTCAGAGGAAAGTGTCTCTGTCGGAAGCGACTACTATGGGAGCATGTTCAGCCTCTACAGAGGGAGAACATTTTCCATGCCTTTATAGCACATGGCTCTGTTTCCAAGATTCCACTAAAGGACTGGCCTCAAATCCCAAATTGACACTTTGCACAGTATTCTATCCTCCATCGATCCATTTGTTCCTTTCATTCCATTCTCTTGCCTTCATTTTGGTCTGATCACACTTTCCTTTGACTTGTCTGATGTGTGGTTTGATTTCATCTCATTGGAAGCTTCAATCTCCACTCATGCTGTACATATTAATTCAAGCCTTTAGAGAGGAAATGTTGTGCAACATTTGTGCTACTTGACTCATTTCTAACAGGTTAGGGCTTTTGAAAAACTGTGGTTTTGCATGTTTTCTAGAGCAGCAGCTCACATTTGGATTCTCTCTGAGTTTGCGGTGACATGCATGCTTCGCTGATATTAGCGTGAATGTTTTTCACGGCTCTTTCAGCTCTTTCTGGGCATGATTTCAATCGTTTTCCTTGCTTTTTGGATGAGTTTATGCTTACAAACATTTTTTTTTCTTTCTGGATTACCGTAAACACTTAGGGAGTCCGGTCTATCGTTTGCTTCTTTTAAAATCTCACATTGCCGTGTTTTGACTGTGACGTAAGACACCTGGGACTTGAAACACTCAAACAGACATTCATCAGCATCGTCTCTGCTCCGACAAATCCTTGAAAACTGCTTGATCTCTAACTCCACAACTTCGTCTCCCCCCCCTGAATCCTCACTCCTGTAGGAACAAAACTCCTGAGGAATCCTGGGGGATCTCCTCTCATGTCCTCCCGTCCTCTACCCAGCCAGCATTAATCCAAAACCTTGACAAAGACAAAACTGAAGACCCCAAAGCATCTAAGACTTCTGGCACTGTCATGACTCCGAAGCTGGCTCGTACCGGACCCAAGATCTTTGACAAGGTGCGGGCCTTTGAGGAGCGAAGGAGGAGTGTGGATCTGCCAGGAGGGGCGGCGTCCGCGGACTCGGATGACGGCGGAAAGAAGACAGGAGGCCCCGGCAAGGAGGAGGGGAAAGTCCTGCAGGGAGTCGCCCAAAAGAGAGCAGCATTCCAGCAGCGGGCCTCCTCACTGGAGGACAAGACCACCTACTCCCAGAGGGTTCAGAGCTACCAGAGCAAGTTCGCCGAGGAGCTCCAGAGAATCAAGAAACTTGTGGGGAAATCCAGCCTGAAGAAGGCGTACTCCACTGAGCAGTTGTCGCAGAAGGAGAGGATCCACTCGGGGAAAATAGAGCCCATTCCTCAGCATGTGGTGCGGAAGCTGGAGGCGAGGGAGCAGGCTCTGGAGGGGGGCCAGGACGGCACACCCCAGGTTCCTGCGCCGCTCCCCAGCGGACCTCTAGACCGTCGGAGGGAGAATCCTCGCTGGGACAATCCGGCACAGACGGCTGGAGGCTCATCTGGAGAAAGCGTTGGGAAGAGCGCGGTTGCCATGGAAACGGAAGCAGTTCACCAGTTGCCAGGACAACCACTGGCAACAGCAGCCAGGAAGAGTCTAAACAGGTTAGAGCAGATTTGATGTTTTAATTATTATGTGTTTGTCTAACAACACTATCCCAACCAAAAGTCTTCAAACCCTCTTTTGTCACAAACGTTAGTTTATTTTGTGATCGACAAAGACTCTGTATTGGGTTTAGATCCGGGCTTTGTCTAGGCCTTTCCTACATATGCTTTGCTCTAAACCGTTATATTGTAGCTCTGACTGCATGTTTGTGTCTGAAGAAGCTTCAAGCAGGAAGACATGAATCCCCACAGGATGCTACTGCCACCCCCTTGTTTCATTACCTTGTTTCATAGTGGCAGCAATGGAGCTTTCCATCACATGTAATCTTTAGATTTCCTCACATTTTAGACCTTTCTTTCGGGGAGGTGGCAATCGTGTCCTATGTTTGTAACTTGATCAAACATGGAAGGTTAAAAGAATGCTACACTTTTGCGAGGCACTGAAGATGTTTTCTTCATAAAATGTCTCAAGCTGTAGTCATGGGTATTGTTCTTCACAGTAGTAAGTGTTATGCAACCGTTTCTTTTTTCCATCCGCCCAGCGAAACTCTTCGGAGCTCACCAGCAGATGACAAACGCACACTTCTTCCCACTTCCTTCAAGCCTTCGTCCTCCTCCAGAGATCCGGGAACACGTTCAAACACAGACACCAAGATGGAAAACAAATCGCATCACAGATCCTCGAACCCAAACGGGAAGAGATCGTCCCCTGTGCCGTCGGGGGAACCGCCGTCCCAACATCCGCCCGAATCCAACCGGCCTTCGCCGGCGCTCCCACCTGCGGTTAGCCCCTTACTGAAGAAGAGGAGGGCTGAGGTGGGACGGGGCTCTCTGGCTTTGAAAGTCACCATCCCCACCATCCTGGTGGAGGACGAGCCCATGGAGGAGGAAGGTCCGACAGACGACAACAAAGGCAAACACAGAACCCGACGAAGGGTACGCAAGACCAAGCAAGGCCAGCCAGCGTCTGCAGAGGAAGGTAGGTCTTAATGAGACACTTTAGTGTTTACAAATGTCGGACATGATAAAAAAAAAAAAACATTGACTCATTTTGGGGCCAAATCTTCCTCTTCGTCTTCTATGAGGCTCATCTGATGACTCCTACATGTCTGCTGATGACGAGCCAGGAGAGGGACCAAGGTTTGTGAAGCCTCTCCGGGACACCACGGCAACAGCTGGTTCAGAGGTCAAACTGGACTGCGTCATCACTGGGAAGCCACCAATTACAGGTACAGCACAGTCCACATGCAACCAACCAACCAATCATCCATCCATGTGATTTCTTTCTGCAAACAGGACAGGAAGACCATAAATATTCATACAAATGTGTGCAAATAACAAAATGAGCCTCATTCTTTGCACATCTCTGCTGATTTTATCACTTTTTGTTCCATCACATTTTGTTCCCCCCCTCAGTGACATGGAGGAAGAACAACGTAGAGCTGCGCAGCGATGCTTTTTGTACAGTCCAGACAGAAGGCGAGACGCACACTCTGCTGATAAAGGAGCTCAGGGCGCAGAACGCCGGATCGTACCGCGTCACAGCTGCCAACGCGGCGGGCGCCTCCTCCTGCAGAGCCATCCTCTCCATCCATCCAGGTGGGAACATGATAAAACCCAAAAAAAAAAAACAAGGAACAGAAAGCGTGAGCACTCAAAATAAAAGCCTGACCTCGCCTCTTGCTCTGAATTTAAGAGCACACCAAAGCCGTGCAGACGCTTGAAGGCAGCCTTGGCATTCAGAGTCAGGATTAAGCAAAACAAATTCCTTTCAAGAAGGGATTTCTGCTGTAAATGTGCCGCTGGTAGACAATGTGTTCGTGTTGTGCAGAGTGTGATGGAAGCGTGTGTGTGTGTGAGCCAGCGGCTCCAGGCCTCGGCTGCCATATTAGGCCAGCGGAGCCTGGCTTGCGGGGGTATTTTTAGCCGGGCCTCTTGTTCTCTCGGGTGATTGCCGTCTACTTCATGTCCCTCTGAGATCAGGGAAGATTTTCGCCACCTCGGGTTTCACTCTGGTGATGTAGCAGAATGACTATTTGGGGGGGTTAGGGGGTGGTGGTGGTGCATCATCTTAGCTTGATGTCATATCCATTTTTTTTTGTCTCGTCAAAAGCCAGACCTAAATCGAAAGTCTTGAATCGCAGGGGAAGTATTGTTCTATTTTTATCCACTCTGCCCTGACTTCAGTGGGTTAGGTAACTTGGATGTGACAGAGCTGGGAAATAAAGGACAGAACAGATGATGAATGTGCAAAGGGATTGTTACAGTTGTATAAGAGATGGCAGGTTTACATAAATACTTGTGGGATTTATTGCCCGGCGCACAGACGCCTCTCAGACACCTGAGTCTAGGTAGGTCGTTTTATTCTTTCTTTTGTGATACCAACAACTAAACAGAATACCCAACTACAGCATTCAGAGGGTATTTCACATCTAAGACCGTCTCCTTTCAGGTTTCACCCTAACCCTAAACCCGAACCCTAACCCGAACCCTAAACAGGACAATCTGCTTAGCCAACAGATTGTCCTGTTTTGGTCTCATTTTGCAGCTGTCACAATCCTTCCTTTTCTCAATATGCACCGACTGAGGCTGAAGCTGAAAGCGTCGACGTCTCCAGGGAATCATTTCTGACAGCAGCAAACCCCAAACAGAAGGCGCTCGAAACAACGTTTTCCAGTCTTTTCCAGTGGGAATGAGGGAACAACAGGGTCAGGGATCGAGGGATTGATCCGTTTTCTGTTCAGCTCAGCTCACTTCCTGTGTGTGATGCTCATGTCCGCGTCTTTAAGTCTCAGCAATGACATAACCGTCTGCTGTGGAATTAAAGCCAAAGTGATTCTCTAAATGTTTTCACGATATTTTCCATGTCGCCAAATATGTTTATTTATCAGAGCCCAGTCATGTGCAGCATGGGAAACCATCTTCAACTGTGACGGTCAGCGGTCCAGTCCAATCGGATGAAGAATATCTCAGTCCTCAGGAGAAGATGGAGGTTGGAGACTCGCCGTCCTTAAATGAAGGCGTCTCTTTCGGGGAACTTCCCTCGTTTCAGGTAAGAATTACGCATAAAACTAAATCGACTCAAGTCTTTTCAGTTTGTTGTTGGATGTAGAGCACAGAGAGTTGGGGGGTTCTGAGCAGCCGTTCAGTTAACCGCGGTTTGATCATTTAAAGGTGACCCCTTGTAAGCTCCACAGTGAGAGTGGAACCAAACAGGTGGAGTGCAGAGCAGAAGTCAAAGGTGAGCAATAAGATTCGGCTATGTGGATGTCTCCTTCCTACTGCTACATTTACTTATTTGTTTTTCGGCTTGTTTTCGGAACGAGCAGCAGCTGCTCCGACAGAGCTCAGGATCACCAGAGCAGCTGAAGACGTCGCGGTCAAGGCCGGGGAGTCGGCCATCTTTGAGTGCCACATCACCGGGCCACCGGATGTGGAGGTTGACTGGCTGTCCGACGGGAAGCTCATCCAGCCAGCGCTGCTCAACTGCAAGATGCATTTTGATGGGAAGAGGTGGGTTGGAATTTGGCGGAGACGTTTATCAAACGCTAGAAAAAAAGTAGCATATTACAGACTTTCTGTGCTCTGATGGGCTGTAGAACCTGACCGGTACTCTTAAACCTGGTTATTTATGCCTAATGTCTTTTAAATTGTCCCCGGGGCATTTTTAGGTGCCGCCTAATGCTGAATTCAGTGCACGAGGATGACAGTGGGACATACACCTGCAAACTGAGCACTGCCAAAGGTAAACCCCAACTGCTGATGAGGAGAGAGGAAGTTAAAGAAGTACTTTTAGGGAAAAAACCCCCCAAAAAGCAAAATTTACCAAAGAACAATGTTTGCCTCCAGAGGAGCTGACCTCAAACGCAAACCTGAGAGTCGCTCCATCCAGAGAACCTCTGTTCACTCGCAAACTGGACATCCTGGAGGTCATCGAAGGACGCGCCGCGCGCTTTGACTGCAAGGTGAGCGGATCACCTGCCCCGCGAGTCACATGGAGGCATTTTGGTAAGGAGCTTCATATTGGTTGTGTGTGTGTGAAATGCTGAACT
Organism: Poeciliopsis turneri; assembly: GCA_922788865.1. Taxonomy (NCBI): domain Eukaryota; kingdom Metazoa; phylum Chordata; class Actinopteri; order Cyprinodontiformes; family Poeciliidae; genus Poeciliopsis; species Poeciliopsis turneri. The sequence continues at coordinate 158,411 of CAKLNU010000787.1, forward strand.
CTTTAAACAAAAAAAAGAAAACCAAAAGAAAAAGAAAAAAAAAAAAAACCACCCCGCCAACTTCTCATCGAAGAAAACTTTTTTTTTTTTTTTAAATGTTCTGTTTCACTGCCAACTTCTGTCAGAGACACGAGTAGAAGAGAACGATAACATTCGCGTCCTTCAAGAAGGAGGTCGTCACTCACTTGTCATCTCCCACGTCAGCAGCGACACGGAGGGTTTCTACACCGCAGTCGCTCAGAACGTTTACGGAAAGTCCGAATGCACTGCAGAGCTGTATGTGCAGGAATCACGGGCTGCCATCTCCTCCCACATGTAAGAGAAGTTATTCCCATATAACGCCTCACGTAGCTCTACCATTGAAAGTCGTGAATTCGTGCGATTCGCGATCTCTCTCAAGGGCCAAGTTAGAGAAAATGCCGTCCATCCCCGAGGAGCCTGAGGTCCTGGAAAACGAGTTGGAAAGAAGAACCATGCCAGATTTCGTCAAGCCTCTGGCGGACGTGGAAGTGATCGAAGGGAAGGAAGCCGTGCTGAAATGCAAAGTGTCCGGCCTGCCCTACCCGACCATCGCCTGGTACCACAACGGCAAACGCATCGAGAGCAGTGAGGAGCGCAAAATGACTCAGCGTAAGCAGGCGACCAGATCACGAAAACCGATGAAAAGGCATTTTGTGAAGGAAGTAAGGGAGAAATTTGCATGTGTTCTCCAGACAGGGATGTCCACAGTCTGGTCATCCGGGGCGCCTGCCACGCTCACGGGGGCGTCTACAAGGCAGTCATATCCAACAAAGTGGGCAAGTCGGCCTGCTACGCTCACCTCTATGTTACGGGTAGGGAGCGCTCTGAAGTTCTGCTAGAAAAGTTTTCTAGGTTTCTTTCTGATGTTTGGCTTATTTCAATCAGACATTGTTCCGGACCCTCCGGATGGCCCTCCGGTTATCGAGGCCATCACAGGAAAAACCATAACCCTCAGCTGGAAGAGACCGAAGAGGCTCGACCCTTCACTGGGTAGGCTCTTAACTCAGCATATTTCTGAGAACCGTTTTATCCAAAGAAGGAATACCTATAAATATTTTACTAGGTTTAAAAGTAAGCCAGCCTCAGATTTCCAATTATAGCCCACATGTGTTTGATGTCTATATCTGGATCGTAAGCACCTCCACTGTCTTTGGCTGTCACCCAGGTGACGTACGTAAACAGCATGTGTACTTGCAGATGCCAGCTCGTTGCTGTTCATGGTCCAGCAGCAGCCTCTGGGATCCATCCAGTGGTCTGTCGCGGCGTCGAACCTGAAGGAGACAAATTACACCGTCACCTCCCTGTCCAAGGGAGTCCGTTATGCCTTCAGGGTCCTGACGTCGACCGGGAAGACTCTGAGCAAACCGTCCCCCTCCACCGATCTGGTCCAGCTGCTGGACAAAGGTACCACATCTGCTCCTGCTGCCGCCAAATCAGCTCTGAGGAGAAGCAGAACCCGCTGTTCAACCGTCTCCGTCTCCAGGGCCTTATTTGAGGAAGGCGCCGGTCATTCTGGACAAACCCGACGTCGTGTTTGTGGTGGAGAACCAGCCTGCTAACGTCACCGTCACGCTGAACCACGTGCATGCGGTGGTGACCTGGAAAAGGTGCAGTAAAATGTCGATGGCAAAAAAAATGAGCAAAATCGCGGAGGGAAAAGTTTTATGCTGACAAGCTAATAGCCTTTCTAGCATCTCTGAAGAAAGTCTCTGCTCCCTTCAGGAGGGGAGTTGCATTGATTAACAGACTAGGAGTGTATGAGATGAGCATGCCAGATGACGATCAGCACACCCTGAGGATCCAGCGGGTCAGGACCTCTGACATTGGCCAGATGGTGGTTACCGCTAGCAACCAGTTTGGCAGCGACCTCTGCACACTGCAGCTGGCCATGGCAGGTCAGCTACCTCCAGCATTTAACCAGAAAGTCAGACAACATCCTGCACCACCTTTATTTTCCTCTTTGCCTTCTTCTGCAGTTCTTCCTAAATTTGAATCCATCATGGAGGACGTGGACGTGCACGTTGGGGAAACGTCACGTCTGGCTGTGGTGGTGGAGGGGAAACCAGATCCAGACATTCTTTGGTTTAAGGTAACATTTTTTGGAACCTTTCGATACGTTTTGGCACCATCAGCTCCAGCTCGTCTCCCTCGTCGCTCCGCCGCAGGACGATCTCCTCCTCTCCGAGAGCAGCCACTTCACGTTTGTGTACGACGACCCGGAATACTCGCTGGTCATCCTGAGCGCCGCGCGGGAACACTCCGGCGTGTACACCTGCACCGCCAGGAACGTGGCAGGCTCCGTGTCCTGCAAGGCCGAGCTCACGGTTCACACAGGTGCGAAGTCGAAACGCGCTTGAAAACAAGCGTAGATTTAAATAAGAAGATTCAGAGCCCGTCTTTGTGCTGCAGCAGATTCTACCCGTGTCAGCTAGTTGCTGTTGGAAATTGCTCTGTAAATCTGCTCCATATGGGAGAAACCACAAGGTGTTCTGCAGCTATAATATGAAACCATCTGTCACTGCTCTGACACACACACACACACACACATGCACACACACACACACACACTGTATTAAACGCCTGTGTCTGTGCGTCATGCAGAGCGAAAAGCGGCAGCCGAGCCAGTGGAGGACGAGGGGACCATTCTGAGGAAGATGAGGCGTTTGACGGATTATTATGATGTTCACAAGGAGATAGGGAGGTGTGTATGTGTATGTGCGTGTGTGTGGGAGGCACACAGCTCCCCTCAGACATGGCGAGGGCACTGACGTTAATCGTTGTGTGAGTGCTCGGGGTCGGCCTGAAGGGGGCGGGGGGGAGGGAGGGGGCTGCATATGACGGTCAGAGAGGGGACGGGTTTGAACCTGCTTAACAACAGCAGACAGAAAGGGAGATGACTCACCGTCCTCTGTGGAGCGAATGCATTAGCCGGCAGATGATTTGTTCTGGGTCGTCTCGGCGGAGACGGCCGTTTGCCGAGAGTGGCGAAGCTTTTGAAAACGGAAAACGGAGCAAAGCTGGTTTTCGACTGGCAAAAACAAAAAAAAACAAAAAAAAAGCAGCATTTGATTGGTCGGTTCTCAGCAAGCAGTTCCTCCTCCAGGCAGGAAAGTTATATTTTGCAGCAGTGCTATAAAAAATTTTTCATTGTCTTTTTAAACATTTAGCTGCTGTTAAAATTATTTATTTCTTATTAGTAACAATAGCATTGTCAGTGATATTTAATTGTTTTTTTTTTTTTGCTTTGAAACGTCTGAAACAACAAACGTAGAGAAAGCAAAGACGGTGTTTGCAGGTAAAAAAGTGATTTTTAAAAAAATAAGAAACACTGAACATTAAATTCTACTTCAGTCACAAATAGTAAGAAAATGGGAAGTTAGTATCGGTTCAATCAATATGTCATCTCGAAAGAAGTTTCAGAAGTGTAAAATCCCAACTGGATCTATTATCAGTTTTATGGGCTAGCCTGCACTCTGCTGCTTTACACACTCCTGCTGTAGCATCTTAGCTTGCTAACGTATACAGCAGAACTCTGACAGCAATTAGTAGTTAAAAGCTCCTATAGTTTTCAAGCCAGCTCTGTCCATCGTCCGTCTCTTATCGTATCGCCTCTGCAACAGGGGGGCCTTCTCGTATGTGAAGAGAGCGACGCTGAAGTCGGAAAAGGCAGATTTCGCGGCTAAATTCATCTCGGCCCAAGGAAAGAGGAAAGCTTTGGCCCTCAGGGAGATGGAGCTGCTTTCTGAGCTGGACAACAACCACATCCTTTACTTTCACGACGCTTTCGAGAAGAAGAACATCGTGGTGCTCATCACGGAATTGTATCCTTTAATCCTTTGCGCCTCTTAATGTTGAGCTCCATTTTACCTCCAGTGATGCTTTGGAATTCTTTTGATTCCCTCCAAAATAAGAGCGTGCTTAAATAATTCTGTAAAGGTTGGAAACCATTGATTGCGATGCGCTCTCTGGTTCCCTGGAGGCATGAATGAAGCAGCCCAGCTTCTCTTCTCTGACTCACGGCTGCTGGGCGGAATTAGCAATAGATAGCATGTGTGGGAGTGTTGCTCATTTGCAATCCTTCTCTCACAAAGTCGACTCCCGGCTCAGGTTTTTCCCTCAACCGTCGTGCAAAGATGTCACGAAGAAATGTTGGACAGGATGGCCAGGAAATCGACCGTCGTGGAGAAGCTGGTTGGTGCTCCTCTGCTCGATGCACTGCAGCGACATTATGCAACACGACTTTACAGATGGTCCGTTTTGTCTTCCAACCCGCAGATTCGCAGCTGTGTCCAACAGATTTTGGAGGGGCTTAGATACCTTCACCAAAACAATATCGCTCACCTTGACGTGAAGGTATCATTGCATAGAAACCTGAGCAACAAACAACGTATACATCTATAAGTTAGTTAGCACTGCCTAATCGTTCTACGTCTGCATTTAAATCCTCTTTAGCCTGAAAATATTTTAATGGCCAGTCCAGGTAGTGACCTCATCCGCATATGTGACTTTGGGAATGCCATCAAACTGGACACTTCAGAGGATTACTACTGCAAATACGGCACACCGGAGTACGTTGCTCCAGAGATCATTAACCAAACTCCAGTTTCCATAGCCACAGACATATGGTAAGCCAGCTGTCTCTGAAGCTAGACAAATGTCTCCTCACTCTGTTGGCATGATTAGCATGTTGTAACCCGCTTCCTGTTCTCCACAGGCCTGTCGGAGTCATCACTTATCTCTGGTACGTTCTGGAGCTTCCAGTTCAGTCCTGAAACATGACAAATTCAGAGTAAAAGATCCCAAACGTCTTCTGATTCCAGTCTGACGGGGGTGTCTCCGTTTGCCGGTGAGAACGACAGAGACACCGCGCTGAACATCAGGAACTACAACGTGGCTTTCGAGGAGGGCATGTTTTCAGAGCTCTGCAAGGAGGCCAAAGGATTCGTCATCAAGCTTCTGGTGGTGGACAGGCTGTGAGCATCTTGTAGCTCTAATCAGAGCCATCATGGAATTTGATGCCTTAAGGCATACCTTATAGAAGGTATACCTTATAGAATGTATACCTTAAGGCATACCCTAACCCTAAAAAATGTTTTATTGCGCCACAGTGTAAATCACCTTTGTCTTTATCATTCCTCTCTCAGGAGGCCAAATGCCATAGAGTGCCTTCGTCATCCTTGGTTCAAGGTGAGCCATTATTTTTTTTTAAATGAATTCCTTTCATAAGACTTGCTGATGTCTTTGCTGAAAGTCGGTTACAATCCCCCTGTTTGCCTTGCAGTCACCTACAAATAAGAGCATTAGCACGGCGATGCTAAAGCAGGTTATTGCTAGAAGGCGCTGGCAGGTAAGACCAAGGTCAGATTTTTACATTTGTAAATTAATAATGTGGACATGAAGAAACTCCAAGGTGGAATCGACAAGAAAAAGAAACTTTTCTCTTCATTGAAGTTACTAGAATAATCACAACAAAGCCATGAATACCTCTGTGATTCCACTAAGTTTGTTTGTTTCGCCCACAAATGCATTGTCCTTACAAACTGTCCAGTAGTATATGAAATTTATTTCCACAAAGCATTGCTACAACAAAGACCGAACACAGATTTCTTGTTGTTGTAACTCACCAGATGTAATGATTCCAGATGTTTTGTGTTGATTATTTCCAGCGTTCCCTTATCAGCTATAAATCCAAAATGGCGTTACGATCCATCCCAGAGCTCCTCAACGACTCCTCCAGCCACGTGTCAATCGCTGTTGCTCGTCATTTGAAGGAAGACTCCCCGCCTCCGTCTTCCTCGTCTGATTCAGACGCGGATGTGGACGAGCTCCCGTTTATTCCGATGCCCCTGTCCATGGTCTTCTCTGGATCCAGGGTCTCGCTTAATGAGATCCCAGGGGACGAGGATGTCAGATGGTCAACCGTCTGTGTTAATAGTACGAGGACAAAGGAAAATACGGATGTAGGTGGTTCTACGGCAGAGGGGAATAAAAATATTACAGATGAAGTGCAAACTCAAAAGGAGGAGAGAACAGGAAAGGCTGAACGAGAAGACCTGAAGAAAGGATCAAGCACTGGGTCTAATGAAGCACAGACAAGAGCCAGGAGGGCTACCATGAGGAGAGGCAGCTCTGCTGATTCAGCTCTGCTTCTCCATATAGACCCAGAGGAAGGAAATGCAAATGACGACTCAGAGGCAAGTACGAAGAGCCTAAAAAAGGCTGTTTCTATGGAACTGCCCAATCGCAGCCCAAGCCCAGGGGCTACAAAGTTAAGTCAGGAGGATTATACCTTAAAACTAGAGCTAATGAGGCAACGGCTGCTAAGGGGAGGAAACGTTGATAAAAAAATGAGTGGCCTTCGGGGGCCGCTGTTTGAAACCCTCGGCATAGATGAGGAAAGGCAGACGGCGTCTCTTGAGAGAAGTTTGAGAAGATCCAAAGCAGGACCCTCGAAACTTACCAGAGCAGCATCTTCTGAAAGCTCAGGAGAAGACACACCAAAGACCAAAGTTTTTTGTAAAAGTGTTTCCTTCTCACAGGGGGATTCGGAGCCCATGTCCCTGCACCGTAGGTTTGGAGCCCCCTTAGAGATTCCATCTGCTTCCACTGCTCGGACAGAAGGGAAGAAGCTGCAGGAGGCAATTTCAATGTCTGCGCTGACTGAACAAGCAACACTGGAGACGGAATCAGCCTCACCCAAAGCAAAAGCTTCCTTTGCTCTCCCAGAAACAGAAAAAAAGGACCAAGAGCAAAATAATTGTAATGTAAAAGGTTCAGCTATAGATGAAGCAACAGAGAAAAGGACCAAAGTAGAGTCTGAAACATCTAGTATTACTCCTAAAATTGTTATAGAAGAGAAAGAAAACAGCATGAATGAAAAGGTTAGAGTTTCCACACTATCTCAAACATCAACCAAGGGCCAATCAAAATCCCTTCCTGCTGCACACAAACCAAATGACTCAAAATTTTCAGATACATCTTCCTTACCTGAGCATCCAGCTGTATTTGCCAAAGTAGCAACAGGAGACAAACCTGCTGGTTCCCCTCCCTCGTCTTCAAACCCGGATCTCACCATCATCCCTCGCCAGCCCGTTCTCAGAACAGACATCAAAGACATCGATTCAGTGGAAGTCTTTGAGGCCAAGTTTAAGAAGCGGGAGTCATCCTTAACCCGTGGCCTCCGCAAACTGACCAGAAACAAGTCTGAGGAGAAATCCCCTGTGTTGAGCCGAAAGACTGTTGAAGGGGGTGAGGACATTTACAGGCCAGGGCCGAGAGGGGCGCCACTTGAAATGGCAGCCAAGGGGATTCCAGAGAAATCTAAATCTGTCCAAGACTTAAGAGAGGTAGGTCAGGAAACGGGCCTTGGTTTGATTGGGAGGTTTTCATGGAAAGGCAAGAGGTCAACGTCGACTGAGAAAAAGGAGGAAAAGCAACCAAATGTACAAGAAACTGCTGGAAGTAAAAGGGTTTCATGGGCTGTTGGTCGCAGTAAATCTCTGGACACAAAGGATCTGGACGCTTCTGAAGCAAGGAAGCAGTCTGACGAGCGACAATCCGGGAAAGCTGAGGAGTCCTCAGTTTCTGCCATGAGACGAAAGTTTGAGTCCAAAGTGGTGGGAATCTCTGCAAAACTTAGGAGCCAGTCAGAGGAGAGGAAGGCTAAAGAGGCTGGAGGGAGTCAGAAAGACCTTGAGCAAAGGGGTCTCAACAAGGTCTCGGAATCCCCGGTTCTTGCAATACGTCACAAGTTTGAGAACAAAGTGGCGGGAATATCCTCAAAAATCCGCAGCCAGTCAGAAGAAAGGAAAGTAGACGGAGAGGGTAGGAACACGCCTCTGTTTGCTCGGCACCGTCATTCCCACTCTGAAGGTCGAGGACTCAAAGGGATGGGCATCCCTGAAAATCAGCTGGCAAAACAAACCGGTGCTGCTGCATCGAAGGAATCCATTGAGTCTAACTCTAGCATCCATTCCGATAAAACCATGGAGAGTGACAGACGGTCGCGGTGGGACCGGTGGGGCTTAACCAGGACCAGGAGAGATAAAACTCCCTCCCAATCTGACTTACCCTCAACTGCACCCAAAGAGGAAGGTCTGACGAAAAGCCAGCAGTTCATCCGCTCTGCTTCTGATTTTGCTCCGGTGTTCCACATCAAACTAAAGGACCACGTCCTATTAGAGTGGGAAGCTGTGACTCTGAGTTGCCTTCCAGCTGGCAGTCCACACCCACAGATTACCTGGATGAAGGGTAACCTCAACTTCAGAAGAGACTGATCTGTACGACTGAAATCCATTCAAACAGCGAGACTTGATTTCTTTCCCCGTTTTCTTGCGTTCCAGATCGGAAACTGTTAGAGGTGATGAGCCACCCGGACGGCAGGCAGCTTCTCACCATTCAGAAGTGCAGCCACAGAGACACTGGGGTGTACGAATGCGTCGCCACCAACCCGATCGCTACCGTCACCACCTCCTGCACGCTTTCTATCGCTTGTAAGTGGTTTGTTTTCCCAAAGCTAGTGAAATACATTGTGCGGATATGCTACTGGATTTGGGTTTGGGGGAGCGCTAGAATGCACGCACGAGTTTGCAGATGACAACACGCTGAACTTTCCTCACAGAGGAGCAACCCGCTCATTTGCATTTCAAAGACATACAGCCATTTTCCTAATGGCACATTTTACATTATTGAATTTTAATTGGTACGAAAGCCAACAGCTGAAAAGAATATTAGCGGCAGCAGATTAGCTGTACGGAAGATTAACTTAATGGATTTTTACTTTTGCAATATTTAGCACCTAATTAGAACAAATCTTTTTTTTTTTTTCTTTTTTTTTTGCCATTAAATTGATGATGATTGAAATTATCTTCCGTGGCTCATATCCAAACAATAAACCATGGAAATTAGACTAAAACATAAGCCTGGAAAACAATCAATCTGATCAAAATGCACTGTTGTTTATTAAAGTAAATCAAGTAAAGCTGGATTTACTCAGTGACGGACGATAAAATTCCACCATTTCAGCCACCGTGCCTCTCCTCATTTCTACATAAATCAGATTTATGTCTAAATGGTGCTCTACAAATAAAATTGGCATCGACCGAAGCTAAAGAACTTGTAAGCTCCTGAAATGTAGTAATTACTGCGGTACTTTTGAACTGTAGACTTATATTTATAAGGCTTCTCTCTGAATAGTCTGTCCTTTGATGAGTCATCAGTGTAATTGGTGTAAAACTGCTTGTCTTAAATGTTGGCTGCTTTCACTAAGAGTGTGCCAGGAGAAAGAAAATAGGTTTCATTTAGAAATTGCAGAAAATTGTACTATTGGACTTTCTGTTGGCTCTAGTGGCCTTTATTAAGAATAAATACTTGCCTGATTTGTCGGGGGGGGTGTTTTTTTTTTTTTTTTTTTTCTCCCATTCTTCCCTCAAGCTGTTCCGAAGCGACCCGGAACCCCCGAAGTAGCTCAGACCTACAACAACACGGCCCTGGTTCTGTGGAAGCCGTCGGACACAAAGTCTCCCTGCAGCTACTCTCTGGAGCGGAGAAGTGAAGGTGAGCGAGTCGGAAAGAAAGCATCCTCGCAGCGTCTGGGATGAGAGGCCCGTTTTATTTGTCAGTAACATGGAGAAAGGGGGAGCAGGGGGGGGGGGGGGAAACAGTGAATCATCTCAGGCCCAGAGCTGCTGGTGTGTTTGACAGGCTTGGAATATGAAGGGTTCTGTTGGGAAATGAGCTCCCCGATCCATAAAGAATGTCTTAATGACATCCAATGAGTCAGCTTCCAACGGGATAATGGTTTTAGCAGAGCTTTCTGTCTTCACTCTGCGTCGGCACTGGTTGCAGATACAGACACTTTGTGGTTGCTAGGCAGAACGGAAGAGTCTGGAATGTGGTTTCAGCCTCTAATTTTTAAAATATTTCAAGTGGCATGTTTCCTTCCTCATGTCTCTTTATCTTTGTCTTCTTTTCTTCTTTTTTGGCCTCCTGTGTACTTTCTACCTTCATCATCCTTGTGTACTTTCTACCTTCTCTGCTTATTTCATTACTCCTGTTCTTACATCCTTCCATTTCAGTTTGTCCTCCCTTCTATGTATCACTCATCTGACTTGTATTCTTCCTTTCTTCTTGTTTTGTTTCCTTCCATCCTTCTCTTTGCTTCCCTGCCTTCCTTCTTCCTTGTTTCCTCCTCCCTCTCTTCTACGTTTCTCTTTCAAGCTGCTTTCATTTCTTCTTAAGAGGAAACTAGACTCTGGGACAGATGCTAAGCTAATTATTTACTTGACAAGCATGCCAACGCTTCCACCTAGTGGCCATAATGTTTACTGCAAGATGTTTTCTAAGCATTAATCTTTTGTTGAGCTCGTGCAGCTTGCTTTATTACTGTAAGTTTTTTTTTTTTTTTTATACATTTCTTGTGTTTTTCTGTAGCTGATCCCAACTGGGTAACTGTGGCCACTGGGATAGCTGATTGTTACTACAACGTCACTGACCTGCCACTAGGGGGAGCCATTAGGTTCAGAGTGTCCTGCGTCAACAAGGCAGGACAAGGTCCTCACAGCAACTGCTCTGCTCCGGTCAGCCTGGACTCAACAGGTGGGTTTATGCCTTGATATAGACAATCACTAATATTATTATTAATGTGGATCAATACAGGAATGGTACAGGAAGTGGAAATGACAAATTAGAGTAATAACCATAAATCTCCATCTTCTTTCCTGTTTTATCACAGTTTCCTGAGATTTTAAATGCAGATGTAGTTTCCATAACATGAGGCTAATGTCTCCCGGTGACGATTGTCTTGTATCTGTTGTGCAGACGGAGGAGCTTCACCTGCAGTTGCCGTTGTGAAAGTAGTCCCAACTCCACCTGAACCAGCACTGAAACCTAACCCCGATGTCAAAGTCACCTCCACCTTCTCAACCTCTCAACCTCCTCCGCCGCCGTCTGCCCTGACCTCTGACCCTCCCACAGGTCTTCCGTCACCGTCTGCTAGCGTAACTCTCCGTCCTTCATCTTGTCTAAGCCCCAGAAAATTTTCCCCGTCCGATAAACGTGGTGACCCCTATGACCCAGACCCCGCCTCCTCTTGTAAGCCCGCCCTCTACCCCAACCAAACCTTTGGTTGCGTCCGTACCTAGCTACGTCCCCACCACTGCGGCCACGGCACACGTGGCTCCCACTCCGGTGTCTTTTTCCCCACCCGTCCTCCAGGCCTCCAGCCTGAGCCCCATTGCAGAGGGAGCCAACACCCCAACCAGAGGCACCCCATCTGGACGCAGCACTCCCTCTACTGCTCTGAGACAAGGAGTTCCACAGAAACCATACACCTTCCTGGACGAGAAGGCCAGGTTAGACAGAATCCGACTGCATGCAACTGTAGTCGGGGCAAAACAATTTGCATACTGCATGAAACACCCTCTAAATATTCATGTTTAATATCATTTATTTATTTAGAATTCAAAATTCTGTGCAAAAATACTTGTCTTTGATATACACTTGATATATTCTTTTCACATACTCTTTGAGTCAAAGAGGTGGACCTCCTGTTTTCGGAGCAGATTTGTAGCTCCTGAAACTGAAGCTGCTGTGTTTCCCGTGTCCAGAGGTCGGTTCGGGGTGATCCGCGAGTGTCGGGAGAACGCCACCGGAAAGATCTACATGGCCAAAATCATTCCCTACAGCCAGGAGAGCAAGCAGAAAGTGCTGAAGGAGTACGAGATCCTGAAGTCGCTTCACAACGAGAAGATCATGGCTCTCCACGAGGCCTATGTCACGCCGCGGTACCTGGTGTTGGTGGCTGAGTACTGCACTGGCAAAGAGCTGCTCTTCAGCCTCACTGACAGGTAGGAAGGATAATATCAAGCTGAGGTTGATAGACTCAGGCAGATGTTGAAATGCTCCTTTTTTTTAGGTTTCGGTATTCGGAGGATGATGTAGTTGGCTACCTGGTTCAAATCCTCCAGGCGGTGGAGTACCTCCACAACCGCAGAGTCCTCCATCTAGACCTCAAGCCGGAGAACATCCTGGTGACCAACCTTAACGTGGTTAAGATTGTAGACTTTGGCAGTGCTCAGAGTTTCAACCCCCTCAACCTGGAACCCCAGGACACAGGGGCAGCAACCCTGGAATATATGGGTGAGGATCCATGTCACAACTCATCTTCCATACTTCGAAACAAAAGCACAGTTTGACTCACAAACATCTTCCTCCTGTTAAGCTCCCGAGATGGTCAAAGGGGAAGTTGTCGGTCCTCCTGCTGACATTTGGACCGTTGGAGTCGTCGCCTACATCATGTAAGTTTCGTCACATCCTTAAAGTCATCGTTTGTGTTTGGAAGGTCAGTCTGGATTCTGGATCTGGGAGAATTGGAATAACAGTTTGTGGAGATGATCTTCTGGACAGGTGGAATGCTTTTTAATTCTGAATTTTCAAATCATCCATCAGCCCATAAAGTGTCTGGTTGAATTTGATACAATGTTCTGTACTGTAGCTGCTGTCAAGCTTTCTATATTGTTTGTTCTTTTCTCTCAGGCTTAGTGGTCGACTGCCTTTTGAAGATAGGGACCCTCGGCAAGTTGAATCTAAAATCCTGATGGCCAAGTTTGACCCCAGCAAACTGTACCCAAATGTTTCCCAAAGTGCCTCAGTTTTTCTCAAGAAGATGTTGAGCAGTTACCCATGGTGACTGCTCATTTATTCAACATAACGTGATTTAAAAAACCCCAGTAGGAGTAATGAGCATAAAGATCCTCAATTGCATTTGCGTGTTTTTCAGGGCTCGTCCAACCACGCGGGACTGCTTCACCCAGGCCTGGCTGCAGGACTCGTATCTGATGAAGCTTAGGAGGCAGACGCTCACCTTCACCTCCGGCCGACTCAAGGAGTTCCTGGTGGAGCAGCAGAGCTGTCGCACGGAGAGCGCCACCAAGCACAAGGTGCTGCTGCGCACCTACCAGGGCTCGCCACGCAGCCCGGCATCCGGCACCGCGCCGCACCCACCCGGCCCCAAGTGAACACGGAGTCGCCCCAACCCAACCACTGCTGATACCAAGCACTGCAGGCAGACAGTTGGACCCACACGGGAGTCCAAGTGTTACTTTGGAACAAATAAAAACTCAGCAGACCATAGAGAATACATTCAACTCATAAACTCCTTCTAAACTGTATTAAAAGGACGGGAAGACTTTTGGTTTTAGCCTCTTTGTCGTTTGTTAATTCTGACACTGCAGTTTTAGTTGCCCTACATTTGATATCCAGTGGTGGGCGCACTTCCTCTAATGTGCTAACAGTGGAGCTAATTTTTTTATTCAGCGATTTGCTAACCCAGAAAAGTGCACTTAGCTATTTGACAATATTTCCAAATCAGTTATTTGGTTGTTGTGTCAACTTTCAGTTTGACGTCTGCTACCGGCTCTGTTTCCTCTCCTGACATTCGTTTTCGTTTTACCAAATCACTTTAAAGCGAACGAGAAACACACAGGAGCAAAATAATACGCAGGACAGAACGAGATAAAAGCGCAAATAAAAAAACCGAACTGAATTATAGAACATGGAAATTATGTCGAAATTCAATCGGTTGTAGGGGGTTGTACTCACAAGCTAATGCTAAACCAAAATTTAAGTTGGCACTTTAGCATTAGCTTCCACTGAATACAATGTCGGTGCAGTGCGTTAGCTTTAGCGGAGCTAATCTTGACGATTAGGGCTTTGGGTTTAACATAGCAAACGTTTCAGTTAGCGCTGCCCACCACTGTTGATACCAAGATGCTTTCTTTAGTAGTTTTATCTTAAAAACAAATTTTGTTTTTGTCATGCAGTTTGGTGGTAATCATCATGCTAATGTACCACTTTTAAAGCTGCTAACTTATTCTGCATTTTGTCTCATTTTAAAACACCGAAAACATTGTTCCCCCCCCTTCTTTAAAATATGTTTACTTTTTTTCATGTTAATTTATTTGCATGTGTGTGCACATTCTTGAGTCACTTTTCGATATAACTATAAGGTGAAAAAGGAAAAAAAACAACAATGAAATAAGGAAGACACTTGTGATTGACGTTGAGTCTAAAGGGAAACGGTTTATGGGGGAAATCTGTCGTGCAGCTTCTTGTTCTGTGATCAACTCTAAATCGCGATCCAGCTGTGAACAGTACATTTTCTATGAAGTGTAACGTGATGCTTAGTTGCCGTAGTTTGTCAGTATTTCAGGTCAGTTGATCTGGTTGCTTAAATCTCGGTCGTCCAGTCGGTGCCTCGGGGTAAACGTCAAAAATGTTCATATTTAATGTGCGTCTTCATCAGCTGGTTGCAGTATCCGGACATTACAAGAGGTAACTCATCCATACACACATTTAGGCAAATTTTCATGGAGTCCTTGTGTCATTAGAATGCCTCATGTATCGCTCTATCAGGCCTTTTGTATGACTTTGGATGGTTCAAGATTTGTAAATGTACCCATTTGCGGTGTTTATATGTGGAAAAAGATGAAAATGTTTTTATGAGATGGTATGTAATAAAATATTCATACATTTGAGAATATTACGTGTTTTGCTAAATGGGGCCGGGGTCTACGGACGCCCTGAATGGCAAGGGGATACGATCGAAACGTTATTTTTCTCTGACCTCAGAAGTTATCCAGCAGTCATTTTCACATGCAGAAGCATCGGGTTAGCTATGCTACTAACTTACCACACAAATTCAGCCCATTTACCATGATAACAATGAATAGAAATCATTCTTGCTTACATTTGGTATGTTTTCCGACATATTTCCTCATTGGGTGCTGTGAGGAGGTGCGCATACTTGACCCCCCAATACCATGAATCCTTCCGAAGTGGTTCTTATGACCATGTCTGTCCATAATTTATTCAAAAGACTGAACGTCAGAGGTGCTATGGTGGCCCACGGGTCGAGAACAACCCACATAAGGAGGCCTTAGTCCTCAATGCGGGCCAGAGCTGTCTCACCCCTCTCTCTTTACCTACATTCCTGTCTTTGCACTTAAATAAAGGCCACTATAGAGATGAAAAAAAACAAAAACTAAACATTAACCAACAATGGCAATCTGCAATGGATTTAAAGGTTATGAAATACATTGTGGAAAGGTAAGGGTGAAATTGGATTTTGAACAGCATTTGTATTTTTTTTTGTTGTCATATATAAATATATATATATAACTCTAAATATATATATATATATATATATATATATATATATATATATATATATATATATATATATATATATATATATAAATAAAACTCTAAATATATATATATATATATATAAGAGTTAACTCTTATATATATATATATATATATATATATATATATATATATTGTGACCATGCATGTATGGAACAGAAAATTGTGGCCACTGCATGTATGTATATATAATCATTTTGCTGTTAATTTTTTTCCCCCACAAAATTTTTAAATCGTAAAGAGTACAAAGAATCTATTTTGCCCAAACATAAAACATATACATATGTATGTATAGATATATTCTGCATACTTTTATAAAAATGACGGAAACAGTTTTTTGGTTGACGGCGAAAAAAGGAACTTTTTGTTGACGCTCCCTTACTGGAGGCAGTTTCAAGGAGACCCGAACTGGGCGTTCCTGAGCTGCTGCCACTTCAAAGGGGGGGGGAAAAAAAGTTTTGAAAACGTTTTTTGCTCTTGAGGCTGTTTTTAGAAGCAGTCTGTAAAGCTGCAGCCTACAGCGACCTAAACATCCAAACCCCGCCGACAACTGAACGGCGAACAGGTTTCGCTGTTCTCGTTTAAGTTTCGGCTTTCTACGTCACGTTCAGACCGACCACCTTCTCTCCCGCGCGCTTTAACAAGTTTCCACGGTGAATCGCGGCCATATTGTGTCGGCACATTGAGCGTTTTGAACTTAAAAGAACACGGTGTAACTTTTGGGGCAACTTTCGGCCCGTTCGGTTTTAAGGGATCGTGGCGAAATGTGTCGCCGCGGCGAGGCCGAGTGTCGGCGTCGGCGGCTCCCTCTTCCTGCGCCGCTTTAAGTGGAAGCGGGGCGCCTTGAAACCTCCATGTTTGTATCTTGAAATTGCGAGCGGAGTTGAGCACCATATTGAATCAAAGTTGCCAACTCTTTAAAACAAATGTTCGGCGACTTTGGGACTTTCTACGTCAGCGGCTCAGCGAGTGGTTCCCGCGGCGGTGCGAATGCACGCGCTCTAGGCGGCGGTTCGGCCACTTTTCCGGCGCCTTTCGGTTTTGTTTTCGTACATGTTCGGCTCACGCAGCGGCGGCGGAGTAGTCGGCGAAACAACCCAGAAGTTTGAGGCGTGAGGTCCGGGGGACTGGGACGCGATGGACAGCCCGTCCTCAGTCATCACCCAAGTGAGCCGGGATGAGGAGGGCAGCAAAGCCGCATCAGAGAGAGGTGAGCGTCTTTTTTGGGGGGCTGTGTGTGTGGGTAGAAGGGGGGTTCCTCTGCTGTCATGTCAGGAAAAAGTTTTTTTCTTTTTTTTGTTCTATGGGGACTGTGACACTCTGGGGGTGTTTGTGTGTACACAGACGATCGCTGCGGCCCTTTTGGCCCCTGACAGAAACTGAAGGAAGTGACGATCACACACACACACACACATCAAACCCAACGTGTCACTTTTTGCATCATCTGCACAATAATCTCCTTGCAAAACAAACAAACGCAATTCAAATAAGTAAGAGGGCTTAAAAGTGTTATGAGTCATCAGGAAAATAGTCCAATAAAACTATTACACTATATTGCTTTAAATAAATCTAATGTTATATTAAACCTCAGATTGTAAATAAATTCTGAAACACCATTAAATTCAATTTAATTAAAGCAAAAACTTGTGAAAGTTTCATAGAATATTGCCCCAATATTGTTATTTAAATGTTATTTGCATTTATGCATTTCATAATATGCATCTGTTTTTTTTTGTGTAAACTGCAAATATTTCCAGATTTTCTTTTCTACTTCAATTGAAGATGTTTAAAAGTAATACAAAGTTATTCAGCATTTTTTTTAAGGTCTTATGTTAATATTTGAGATGGTTTGCGCTAATTAAGCAGAAATATCAGGCTTCTGTGTGCAAGCCATGCAGACGAAGAAGAGTCTCTTGTCCAACGCCAGTGTCTGACCTCACAAATGTTCCCTAAATCATCAACATAAATCCTTTACACTCCTAAACCTGCTGTTGGAGTTTGACTCCAAGTAATTATGGTTGAAGACCAATTTGCAAAAAAAAAAATTTTTTTTAACCTTACTTGTATATGGAAACTTTTGTTCATAAGTAGAAAGGTGCAAGATATGAAATATAAACTGTCAGTGTGTTCACGGATTAAGCCGGGATTTTCCAGATATCCTGGCTGAGTTAAACCTTCAACTACAAAAGCAGTGATGGTTAAGTTACTGTGGCGATTTATTCTGCGCAGCTTGCCTGCTCCGGACCACACTAACAGCCTGGAGCCTCAATCATCGATCACACCGATCAGAAACCAATGAGTTCAGTTCAGTTAGCGATTCTGTTTTCTAGTCTGACGGCTACAATGTTTTTCAAAACGCTGCATTGAAATACTATAAATTAATTTTGGTATCCAGTCAAGTATTTCAACATTTTGATGGTAGAAAATACCGTTATCAATAAAATGATCCATGTGGATTATGACATTGTTCGATGGTGTTTTGGCAGACCACTGACAATGTCAGTGACAATGACAGAACGGGTTAGGGTTCGGGAAGGGTTAGGGTTAGGGCTAGCCATTTTTCTGTATCAGAGAAATTCATTTGTTTCAGAGAAAGAAACAAATTAATTGTAATCAAACAAATCCATATTAGTTTTTGCATACTTTTCATACTTGTAGTTATTTACATCTTAAATGTGGTTTTGTCTCTATCATCTAATCTGTTAATTAGACGAATTTGATCTGATTATCTGTTATGCTTCCTTATTGGTAAAGCCAATTAAAGGCGATCCAGGCAGGGACATTGTAAGTGATTAGCAGTCGTTTGCACATTGTAGTAAATACTTTATTCACATACTACCTGAATTCGGCAAAAATGTTTGTTTAATTTTTGTTTGTTCTGTATAAATATTCATAAGATGTTTAAAAAGACTAACACATGAAGTTAAAGTTGATCATTTGAGCAAATGGGTGATTTTCAGTCAAAAAATGGTTTGGAAATGTATATTTTTCACAAATTATGCATTCAGTTGAGGACGCTTCTGATTTTCAGAGTAAAACTTCTTCTTCGTCGAGATTGACCGCACGAGCTCATCGTTTGTTTCGGGCCCTGGTGTCGACCTTTGACCTGGTGGCTGCCTTAGAGGGTGCAATGGTGTGGCATGCAAGAGAAAATGCGTGGGGAGTACAACGCATACATGAGGACTTTGTTTTTATTTGTAGATTTTAATTGAGTTTGATGCATTTAGTGCAAGAAAAAGAAATGGGGAGTTTCCATTTTCAAATTGCACCAATTTGGATCTTCCCAGGTAAACAGGAACGCGTAGAGAGAAAAACTCCCAACAGAACAAAACGGCACACTGTACAGCACCAGTTGTCCCAGTTGAACATTAACTCCCAGCTGGGGCAAGAAGCCGTGCAGGTTCCTGGATAATCCGAGGAGTCGGTGGCAGGCCCACGACGACGCCGGCATTTCAGCAGCGCGTCAGACCTCCACCACAGAAGAAGAGCATGTTTTGGCAATAAAGGATCGGGTGAAACATGAGCAGATGTTTAGTGGTGGTGGTGTGTGTGTGTGTGTGTGTGTGTGTGTGCTTCTTGTACATGTGCAGCAGCTGAATCTGTTACGTAACGTTGCCTTGATGCATGTTGGGAATGTTGGCTCACTGTGGCTCCCAGCCACTGGATGAAGCTTTATGTTGATGTTTGAGCCTGAAACCTGAAAAAGGGACATTTTCACCCAGTCGAGTGACATAAAGTGAAATAAAACGGCATTTTTGATACAGGAAATGTGCCGTCATTTTTATAGAGCCGCTCCTTGATTTGTGCTTTTAGTTTTAAAATAATAATAAAAAAAAAAACATGAGTTATCTAAAATAAAACTGTTGCTTTTAGTGCCGTTGAGTTGAATTAAAGAGCAAATATTTGATGAAGAACAGAAAAATTGCTAATACCTTGACTATATTATATATTTTAATGCTTTTAGGGATGATTTCAGCAGCTGACTTTAGGAGAACTCAGCTGACATATCTGATGTCTGACGTTGAGCATGAAGAGGCAGAAATATATATAAAAAAATCATGAGGAGACGATGTGGGTTATTACAGGGAAATGATGACAGGCTTCAGTTATGCCGAGCTGAGGAAACTATTTAATCCAACTGAGCGCTTTAATCACCAGAACACAATAACTGACTTCATAAAACAGAAATTTGTGTTTAATGCGCTACTGTTAGTCAGTTTGTTAGTCGTCCCTCAATAAAAATCCATGTGCCTGCTCTTCCAGGGCGACGAGTTCTGCAAGTTCATATTAAAGTCAGAACGTGAAATTCTCAGAAATGAAATAAAAACGCCGAGTGAATAGAGATGGGAACTGCTGCGATGGGGAGATTTCTCCTCGCTGTGACGCTCGGCAGAGGAGGCGTGGTGATGCGTGTTCCACAGCTCCACTCGTTTATCTGATGCGTAAAAAACCCCCAAAAAAACATATGCATCTTTTTTTTAAAAATTTTTTTATAATAGATAATCTCACGTCTTGAATCAGATGGGAGATTATCTGCGAGCTCAAGCCGAATAAGGGGGGGTGTTGCAGTGGCCCAGTCAAAGTCCAGGCCTCTCCATGGATGTAGTTTAGGTTGTACTCATTATTATTAATTGAAGGTTTATTAAGTGTGATATATCGACACTAACATATTGATGTTAATCATTGTTTAACACATTGGTTGTTAAGCGGTTGACATTTTTTCCACCTTGTCCATATTAGGCGTTTGTTTGGTCATGTGTCAGTGATGGAGTAAAGGATTGTGGGGATTTTATCTGATGTAATGTAGGCGATGTGATGAACTGTAGCAAAAATGTTCATAATACCAATATTCAGATATAGATATTGATGTTCATATTGGTGTTATGTCGTAGTGACGCATCCTCCGATTGGATCCGTCCAGCCTCTATGTCTCCGTGTCTCCGTGTCTCCGTGTCTCCAGCTCTGCTTGGCTTCCAAACAGCAGCTCCAGTTTTTTTATTTATTTATTTATTTTTTTACTTGATTCTTTTGATCTTTGTTGAAAACCACATGAGATGTATTTAATGTGTTTTTTTTTTTTTTTTTTAAAGATTGTAAAATGCTACAAAAGATTTGTTCAAATAACAATTACGGGACTTTTACTAGAAGAATTGGAGCAATATAAATGCAAATGAAGGCTGTTGGTGTTCCAGGGCCTCTTGAAGTGGTTTGAGCTCATTAAAAGAGCTGAAGGGTTTTCTGGGAGGCCAATTGGACTAGGGTCTGTCTTAACTCTGTTATGAAACACCTGCGTTACACCACAACTTTATGCCCTCATGTATACTTGTTAGATGTTCTCCTGGAGACAAAAAAAAAGCCATCTTGCACTTCTCTGGCTTTCTCGAAACTTGACATCGGCGTTCACGATATCGGCCAAAGAGGCGACGGCCGAATTTGGCCTCGTCTGGCCGCGTGACATTCCAGCCGCCGTCTTTCCAGAGGGCGACGCTTTGGTTCGGCCAGAAGAGCTGCTGAGCCCCTCCGTGCCGCGCTGGAGGCACGCGTCGGGTTTATTTTCATCTGCAGCTGACTCGAATCGCAACAAGCTGATAAGCTGAGCAGGACAAGAAAACCGAAAGCGCCGATTGATTCGGAGCCAATGGACTGTGGACTTCCTGTTTGCGTTTCACTTTAACGCATCAAAAGAATTCAGATTATAATCTTGAATTTAAAGTTTTTCCTTCTTTCTTTCTTGACCTAGAGCCTTTGCTTCAGGTTTACCCATCGGCCTTTCGGTTTCCCCAACGCCTCCAGCAACGTTCCGCTTCGCTACGTGTTAGCTCTCTCTTTGTCATCTTTTTTTTTTGTAAGTTCATTCATGCTCTTGTGTTTTGCAGTCAGCACCCAGTTGGACATTTTTTCTTGCAGAAAGGCATGTGACGGTGGGGTGGGGAGGCGGGAACACTGAAGTGAATTAAGACTCCTGAGCGCAAATGAGGCCACGGGAGTGAAGCTGAAATCCTGAGGAGACGAAGGAGTGAAATAAGAAAACATAAGTCTTCCTCTGTGTGTTTCTTGCATCAGATGCTTTATCTGTTGCAAATTACAGCTTTGATTTCTGTTTGGGGGGGGAAAAGAGGAAGCTGAATTTGCAGGAACATAGAAGAAACTGTTCACGACGAGGAAAACGAACCCTGAAATCATAGGACAGTAGTAGCGTCGCTCCTCTTAAAACTTGCCGGCCAGGAGCTTCCTCCCAGTGATACCCGTCTGTTTCCTCTTCCTGTTTTGGCCTGCGCGCGGCAGAGGCCGGCGGAGGGTCACACCGTTGGTTTGAATCCACAAATGGAAAGGGGGCCTGAAGGGGGGGGGGAGAGAAAGAGGCGTGAGAGCACCACAACAGAGGTTTGTGTGTTAGTAACGCGGTCACGTCCGGATGGAACGAGAGAACAGAGATGGAAGCGAAATCTGGTGTGAGGAAAGCAAAGAATTCGGAGAAGTGTTTAATTACAGGGACGACAGGAGGAGGCATAAACTTTGTAACTAAGATAAGCGACTATGACTTGAGGCCTACATCATTTTGAACGCCAATTATGTCGCAGCAATGTGACGAAGGCTGTCCAAATTCAAAGTCTCCTTCTAATGTGTCCTCCTTTTTCCCCAGATGTGAAGGACCGGTCATAGTTCACCTTATCCTAAGACTTATTGCAGGCCACACAGAAGATTTGCGCTGTTGTACCAGTGGGGGTTGAAGCGGGAGACTGGGTGCGCATGGTCTGAGAGAAAGGACTGAACCCTTCTCTTCCAAATTCAGGGAATGGTACAATGCCTGAATTTGGACTGAACCAGGAAATCTTCAGAGTGGAGGAAGCTAACAAGCTAGTCAGATCATTTGGCCAATGGTTTGTCAGATCAACTGATAAACAAACCCAGGCTGAAGACCAAGGTTTTACAACTGGGTTTGTGTTAATAATCCAATGAATATATGTATATTTTTAATCAAATAATAAAATGATGACATATAGTTAAAACAGTGGACAAAATTCACCATTAAAGATCAAGCATGCGATTTCACTTAATGAATAATTTATTGCTGATATTTAAGACTGAAGATGTTTGATTTTACATAAATCCAAGTCACGCCCCCAAAAGAGGGTGTGGTCTTGGGGTAAGAGCTGAGTCAATCTGTGGAAACTCGAGGCAGGTGTTTATTTGTGTCACAACTACCAAGTCTGTGGAGACAATTATTAAAATAAAATAAAATAAAAAGAGCAATTTTAACAATGGAACAACTAGCATCACTGTCAGCCAAAAATAAGTCGCCTCAAACAAAGAAGTCATGATGAGCGTCACGTGACCTGAGGCCTCCAAAAGGCAGCTTTTTTTTGTTTCTGCTTCCAGTTGGACAGAGGTTACCAGAGGGGAAGTTTTAATTTAGCCTCCAGCTGACTTCATAGTGGGTGTGTTTCCTCATCACACCCGAATATCAGCAGGTCGCCTAACAATACCTCACGCAATCAGATGTTTTTAAAAGCAGAAAACGGTTCATTGTGTTCATTCCTGCCTTTCCCGCAGGCTCTTCTCCCTCCCCGTCGTCGAAGAAGCCGCGAAGCCGAGGCCTGTTCTCCGGCCTGTTCTGCTGCCTCTGCCGGGACCAGCCCGAACCCCCGCCCGTCAACAACAACGCCCCCCTCTTGGTGGAGGAGAATGGGACAGTCTCCAAGGTGGGCTTACCACCGCCTCGGTTGGAACCGGAGCGCGAGGCGTCGGGGTTTGCGGTCAACGCGTGTGTGTTTCTGTCCAGGTCAAGCCGCTGCTGCCTCCAGTCAAGTCAAAAGACGCTGGGAAGATCTGCGTGGTGATCGACCTGGACGAGACGTTAGTTCACAGCTCTTTTAAGGTGAGTCACAGGGGGATTATGGGTACAAACAAAACGTGACAATGACAGTTGTTGCTGTCCATCAATGTGGGACTGGTTGTAAGTCCGTGGAAAGCATTCACGGAAGATTGCCAGTCTTCCTGGAAGTTGACCTCCCAGCAAATCCACCCCAAAGTTCGGATGGTGCTGAGCTCAGAGCGGGTTCAAAGGTCAAAAGGTGGAGGCCTTCAGTTGAATAAACAAGTTAGATGTGAGACCTCTATTCCACTTTAGGAGAAAACCAAATCTGACATGTCAGCAGACATGCATCGAGTGAACGGCAGCGTTCCTGCTCAGTCCGGAAAAGTCTGGAATTTGATTCAAGTCCTTTTTTTTTCTCCTTGTCTGTCTCTTCCGCCAGCCTGTGAACAACGCCGATTTCATCATTCCCGTGGAAATAGATGGAACCGTACACCAGGTAACGCCGCTCTTTCGTCTCTGGTCGGCTGCGTCTTGCAGGTGTCGTCGCGAGTTCAAGCGACTCGATGGAGCGGGATGACGCGCCTCGTGGCTCCGGGCCTGATTCAAGTAATCCAGGATAGGTTTGTTCAGACAAGCACAGCCTGTTCCGGATGACTTGGTTCAGGAACGCCGGCCTCAGACGCCGACGCCTTCAGGAGAACCTCAGCGGCTCACCTCCGCTGTCTGACTGCCATCTACGCACATACCTTGATATTCAGCTTCAGACGCAAGTCTGATGCTGCCCCTCAGCTTCGTTTTGCGTTCAGACATATTTGGCTCCTTGTCGGCTGGAATCTGCAGAAACATGTTGCCTTTCAGAGAAAACGAGGCCGATTTGAGGATTCCTGTGTTTCCAGGTGTATGTCCTGAAGCGGCCGCACGTCGACGAGTTCCTGAAGCGGATGGGAGAGCTCTTCGAGTGTGTCCTGTTCACCGCCAGTTTAGCAAAGGTAACAGATGATCTGTTCGTTTCAGTTCAGTAAATCGGAAGGTAATCTGTTGCGGACCTTTTGACCTTCTTTTAGGAAATGAAAACATGTCTCTGTGAGGCGGCTGAACATTTGAAATAATGTTGTCGAGCAGGAACAGGAAACATTTCTAAACGTTTCCAGGCAGAGGTGATGCAACATGGCGTAGAGTGATGGGTTTCTTATCTGTGAAGAAATGCAAAGTGATTTGTAATGTTTTGAATTTTCTTTCCACAGAATTTTGCCTTAACTTGTGAATATAATAAGGTCTTACAATACATTATAAGAGGCCTCTGACTGAAGACTGTCACTATATGTCTGTCATGCTATGCTAATCCTCCTCATTTGCTTTTGCCACACCTCTTTAAATCTGTCTGATTGTGCGGTTAGAGAGATGTTAGAGTAGGGGATTTCTGCTTTGGATTTTCATCTCGTTCTTCATTGCAGTTTTGAAAAATAATTTGTGTATGGACACCTTTTTTTTGGGCCAAACATCTTTGGAAAATAATTCCTTTCTCCTGGAGAGATTAGCATCGTCTTTGCAGTAAGAGACTGCAAAAGTCCAAAGCAGCATCGTCTTTGCAGTCTCTTACTGCAAAGACGATCGACCTTTGCTCGTGTCTTTCTGCCTTTGCGTTGTAAAATTCTGCCTGCTGCGAACCAAGCGTCCTCAAACGGGTCCCGTAAATCTGAGCGTGTCTTTCCGGCAGTACGCAGACCCCGTCTCCGACCTCCTGGACAAGTGGGGCGCGTTCCGCTGCCGCCTCTTTAGGGAGTCGTGCGTTTTCCACCGAGGCAATTACGTGAAGGACCTGAGTCGTCTGGGTCGCGATCTCAACAAAGTCATTATTGTGGACAACTCCCCCGCCTCCTACATCTTCCATCCCGACAACGCAGTGAGTGTCCTCGCCGTTTCTGGACATTTAATCCTGTTTTTCAATGACCGCTGCATCGAGTGACGTTGCATATTCTCTCTGCAAAGGTTCCCGTTGCTTCGTGGTTCGACGACATGTCCGACACCGAGCTGCTGGACCTCATCCCGTTCTTCGAGCGGTTGAGCAAAGTGGACAACGTCTACACAGTCCTCAAGCAACAAGGGACTCCGAGCTAACGGCGTTGAGGTCCTCATCTCGACGCCGTGGAAACAAAACGCCGCAGAAACAAAACAGAAAGAGAGGGCGAACGCACCAGCGAAGCTGCAGCTCCACCTATCGCTGCCCAACAGTATACAGCCGACAGAGCCTTCACCCTCCCAGCACACAACCAGCTTCCTGACCGGCGCTGCCACCTTCTGGTCAAACACCAACCGACACGTAATGACATGTCCACAGCGTAGCCACGAATCCTCCGGATTCCACCCGGGTGCTGCTCCTTTAAAACTGATTTGAAAGGAATGTTTTATTTTATTTTATTTTTTTTTTGAAAGGTTTACATGAAAGCACACGCGTTCCATCCGAGCAGTGCAGGGCCTTCACATCTCGACAGCATGTTGGACCAGCGCTCGTTTGAGCCCGGCTTTTCGAGCCGTTTTGGAGCCATCAAGGCAGTGTTATAAAATCTCGTTCAAGTTAACTAGAGTCAGAGCTGGAAGAGTTTAAAAATATTAAAACATAAGTGATTGGACGGCACTTTAACTGTTTGATGTGTAGTCTATAGGGCAAAACTGATGATTTTTGTGCACAAATATTGCTTAGAAAATAGCATAAAAGTCCAAAATTGATCTCTTTACTGTGTAATTCCCCACCGCTTCATGCTTTTAAACGGGCTAGGTTTGTTCTGATTGAACCGGAGGAAGAGCGGCTCTCATTGGTTGTCGGGGTCGATGAGCGCCACGACCAATTGAGTTCAGAGGACCAGAACTGTCTTCCAAACCCAACCCCTGGAAACCAGTCCCACCTGTGCCGGATTCGTCCCTTGCTTTAAATCCGCGCACAAACCGTGAACTTTCGCTTGTCTTCTTCTTTTTAACTTGGGTTTAAAGCTCTGTTGTAGCGAAACAGTAGGCTTGAGATATTTACTTCCCTAAGCGGTACTTGTAGCCCGGAGGCAAGTTTTGTGACGTCGTCGGAAGATGCTCGTTTGGGGAGCGTAAAGCCATCTGTTGCAATAAATGGTTTGGTTCAGTCCAGATTTAAGGGATAAATCCACCTCGAAGCCGATCAACACTATTGGTTCTGTTACTTGGCTGAAGTTCTTTCATCTTCTGGACATAAATGGATGTAATATTAACTCGGTAATGTAGCGCAGCCATGTTAACGTTCTCCGGAATTGGAAATATAATCACAGAAAATAACATCCACTCCTTATGTTTTTTGTTTTTTTATATATATATATATATATATATATATATATATATATATCATTGAGCGTTGCTAAAGGTATTGTGGGAAGTGTAGGAAATCACTATGTACACGATTGCTGACAAAGTTAGAGCTGATTTTAAGGCTGGAATGTGTACCCTTTTTAATTTTTGTCCAATCTCAGCTTCTTGGAGATCGAGTTTCCTGAATTGCCAACGCGGTCTCCCAACAATCCACTGTTCCACGTTTTGCGATGACAATGGCCTGTATTGACACTGATGAATGAAAACGGCGGGTGAGACCATGAGCCTGGGCGGCAGGCTTTGGATGGGGCAGGGAGATTAAGAGCTATTGAATTATTTTTATATGTAGAAAAAAAACAAAACAAAAAAAAACACTTCTCAATCAAAGTTAGCTTGTCGTTTTTGAATACTTACCTATTTTTATTTCTTATTTCACCAAGGAGTGCTCATTTGACATCATATTTATAGTGTGTTTTCCAATCGGCTCTTTTTTTTTTTTTGGGTTGGATACCTCGTGTATCGGTAGAATATGGATCAGAACCGCCCACAGATAACTGTTTTAGGCACATAACAGGGTAACTGTTTCAAAGCGCGTTTTCCGTGTAAGCCGTTGTCACGCGTGTTAAGATTCAGAAATGACGGTGTTTTCAATTCATTGGCAACGTATTTATAGGAACATGAAGTCGTTTAGTCATCTGATTACATTTATGAGTGTTGCGTCACTATGGGGCCCATTCGCTGATACTGTACTTCTTACACATTAATAGATATGTATATGTTGTTTTGCACAGTAATAAAGCAAACAAATTTCATTAATATATATGGAATATTCATTTTACTGTACTCATGATTCAATAGATGTAACCTAATTTTTGACTTTTGTTGTTTTTTTTCTCATACCAAATAATGTATGACTGTATGTAATATTGCCATCTTTCTCTCTCTCTCTCTTCCATAAATGCTAATTTGCAAGATGGTCCAAGTGCTACTTTGTAAAGCATTTTCTATTCAAGATTATCAGAGGATCAAAGAAACGTGTTTTTAAAAACGGAATTCTGACCAAACAGTTTTCCGGCCTGAAATTGTTTTTGACCTTTCCCAGTCGGCTTCTCCTTCAATCCTCGAAACACAAATACATTCTGAAAATCAACCAGACGCCTGCAGTTGTCCGAGATTTATTGTCAACACAGGTGAAAGCTACAGCTCCGGATCGCACGGTTCTGCATAATACCAACAAAAAGCAACACGGTGGCTGAAATGTCCGATGAAGGCAGTTTTGTGGTGAATGAGCCAAACGGTTCATCAGCGTAGTTTTAGAAATGGCAATTCTAACAATATTGTTTAAAATAAGGATGAAGGTTTGGACAATCTTGAAACCAAATTTCCTGCTTTTCTATTTATATAACTTTAAAAAGACACTCATATATATATATATAGGGTTCGGGTAGGGTTGGGGTTCGGGTGTAAAATTTGACGTTGAGTTAAATGCCAAAGACTATGAAGGCTGGAAGTTTCATTTCTCAGCTGGTGAACGGATGTTGGCAATCATTTTTAATGCTCTTTCAAATATATGCATATTTCTTGAGTTGTTATCTGAAATTCCAGATTAAAAATTCAGCTTCATTTTGACAAGTTTTTCCAATATGGACATAAAAAGACAGAATAGCTGCTTCAACATCAGCAGTGCAGGGAATTTACATTAGGACTTTGTTGCTGGTAGAAAATGATACTTATTGAGTTGCACTATCACCTTTTATTCTGCTTGTTTTTCATTGAAATGTAATTTATTGCAAAATCAACTAAAAATACTGAAATGTAAATATTATAAAAAATGGTACAATTACTGACATCTGCTTTCATCAAACAACATTTGATTCCTGTTTGCTTTCTGCTTTCTATAAGTACTTTGTAGTCCTTCTACTTTCCAATCACGGTAAACATGGCACTGCTTTTGGCTTTGCCCAATGTGAACTTGACCGTCCCACTCATGTCCACGCTCGTGTCCCTCAGAGTGAGTTTGTGGACCGTCCCGTGGTCCTCCAGACGGACAGCCGGGCACGACCGAAGGGTCACTCCGTTTAACGTCCACACTGGAGGTTTGCTGATGTCGATGGAGACTTCACACTGGAAAGAAGCGGACTCTGGCTCCGTTACCTGGACGTTCTCGAGTTCTTTCACCATCACAAGAGCCTTGGCTGAAGCAGCGTGAAGCATGTTACGGAAAAAAAACAAAATAATTAGATTAAATTTTAGCAGAGAAAATCTGCCAAAAACGTATGTTGCTTTTCATCCAGCTTACCTTCAACCATCAGTTTTGCTTTGGATGTATGCTCTCCGACCTCAATACTGTAAGTTCCCTCATCCTCCACAGCAACCTGGTGGATTACTAGCTTATGGGAACAGTCTTCTGTTATAATCTCCATCCTATCTGAAGAAACGAGTTCCTGTTTGCCTTTGTACCAGGTTGCACTGCAGCGCGGCGAGGAAACGGTGCATTCAAGGATCACTCGGTGGCTCTCCAGGGCTGTTCTGTCTCGCAGTGGTTTTACAATGGAAACGGGGA
This sequence comes from Poeciliopsis turneri, assembly GCA_922788865.1. Lineage (NCBI taxonomy): Eukaryota > Metazoa > Chordata > Actinopteri > Cyprinodontiformes > Poeciliidae > Poeciliopsis > Poeciliopsis turneri. The sequence goes on from CAKLNU010000787.1 coordinate 187,348, forward strand.
GCTCTGAAAATTTCAATTTTTTTAGATTTGCAACGGGGAAAATATAATAGTTGGTGTCATGAAGGAAGTCGGACGTTAATTGAAAAAAAAAAAAAAAGCTCACCTTCTACCTCAAGGTAGGCTGTTGACTTGACATCCCTTGCTACAAACTGGATATCTCCAGCGTCCTCAGCTTTAATGTTGCATATCAGCAGGAAGTGTTTGGGCCCTGGAAGGTGACACGTTTTCATTTCAGCTGGTGAAAAGAGGCAAAGTGGAACTGCGGTTTGATTTCTGACCTTCTGTGCGGATCTTTGTGGTGCTACTGGGTCTGATCTTGTGACCGTTCTTGTACCATTCCCCAGCCACGTCCTCCACAGAGACCTCGCACATAAACACAGCATTCTGGTCTTCCTGGATGTAAAGGTCCTCAAGATCCTGTACTATCTCCAACTTGTGCTCTGAGGGCAGGGGTGAAATTGAAAAGAATGACCACTAGATGGAGACATTTGATTATAAATGACTGAAGAATATGTTCAAGAATAAGGCTGAAGTGCTTCTAGTGTTGGAGTTCAATATACCATAGACTTCCAAAGAGCAGAAGGTGCTTATTTCGCCTGTGTCACATGTATAGGAACCAGAATCAGCAACAGAGCATTGAAGGATCTGGCAGAACCGCTTCCGACCCATGGAATAGATCCGATGGTTCTTCCCTGGCTTCAGCTCGTTTCCGTTCTAAGTTGCAGAGGGAAGAAAAAACATTATTTGCATTCATAAACAATTCAAGTTGTTGATCATTTTCTTTTATTTACCTTAAGCCATCTGACTTCGACATTTTGTCGGGAGAATTCGCACTCAAGAGTGACCGGAAATTCTTCTTCCACGCGAACATCAACCAGCGGTTTCAGGATAGCCACAGGTGTCTCTGTCAATCAATATAATCTGATTAGCCTGTCAGCACCGAAACGTAGTAACTCCAAATAATTCTTTTTGCAGTTGTGACTTTCTAAAAATAATAAGGTTGCGTTTACCTTTAACTGTGAGCCTCGCAGTCGATCGCACTCCTTCAGCCGAGAAGACGATGGTGCCTGTGTCCTCCAGAGTTAAGTTTGTCAGGGTAAGGCTATGGACGAGCCCGTTGATGCTCACCCTGAACTGGTTGTTTGGCTTCACGCGGATGCCATCTTTCTGCCAGATGCCTTCCACATCTACGTGGGAGAGCTCCACCTCAAAGGAGGCAGTCTCCCGTTCAAACGTCTCTTGATCCGTTAGGCCTTTACAGATGGATATCTTTCGGGCTGGATTAACGATACAGGGATGCAGTAGAAGGACAATGTTTTGTGGAATCATGTCAAGGAAATATAACAGCTTAATGTTGAAATTGACCATTTGAACGAACATTTTGGCAAAGCAAACACATGTATCTTAAAAACACTTAGTGTGTCACTTAGTGAACAATGGGGTCTAAATTTAGACATTGTTGGGATGACAAAAATGCCTCTTCCAGCAGGGGTTTATTTTGATGGTGTTGCTCCGTACACACTGATATAATATTCCGTCTGTGTTTTCACACTTGGAAGTCTGGCTGAGCTATTCTTAGTATCTTTTTGCTCTGTGACACACTGTAAAAAAAAAAAAAAAAACCCACCTCCAATATGTGTGAAGAGACACCATTTCCAGAGAAGAGCAGTGAATATCAATACAAATAAATCCTGTTTATTGTAACGGTTTTATTTGAGAGGAAAATCCTACAACAAACATTTCTTTTTCTGTTATTTATGGAGACTTTTTAGCCGAAGGCTAGGTAGGTTGGGAAGAGAAAACGGTAATTAGGTTTCCACACCTCAAAAATAACTACTTACGTTCTACGTTGAGCTTGACCTGTGTCCGATCATGCAGGGTCTCGCAGCGGTATGTTCCTCGGTCTGACAGGTTCAGGTTGTGGATAGTCAGGCTTCTTTTACAGCCGTTCTGGGCCAGGGTATGACGAGGACCAGACTGGATGACCACCCCTTGCCTCATCCACTGAACCTCACCGGTCTCCAGGCTGATTTCTGTCTCTAGGGTAGCCTCTTCAAACTCCTCTGCTGTCACAGGTTCCATTTTCTTGGTGAACATGACTTGAGCTTCTACAACGTTGTGAGGAGAAACAAAACTCAAACCCACATTCAGCCTTCTTTATAGGCTTCTACATAGGTTTCCTTTAGTCTTACCCTGAACTTTGAGACTAGCCTTGCTCATTTTTCCTTCAGCTTCTGCTGTGATCCTGGAACAGTCTATCATCTGGCACTTTTTAATCACCAAGGTGTGGCACAATCCATTTCGACTCACTTGGAAGCGGTCCCCTAAAGTCATTGGTTTGTTGTCCATAAGCCAAAGCAAGGAAACGTCCTCAGGAGAAACAACACATTTGAAGGTGGCATCTTCTCCTTCTAGCACAGTTGTGTTGTGAAGTTCGGTGAGAAACTCAACAACTCGAGGCACTGCAGAGAGAGAAGGCAGTGAACGAAGCTGCTAACTCGCATGGAAAAGCCAGAAACACAAATTGAATACTTACTCTCCACTCTTAGCGTTGCGGCGGTCCGATCATCTCTGGATTCACAGGCATACTGCCCTGCATCCTCGTGCGTTAAACGATGGATGGTCAAGCTTCTCTCAACGCCATCTGCTCGAATGGAGAATCTCCTGCTTCCAACCACTTCTACGCCATTCTTAAGCCACTGGACATCTGCTTTTGGTTTGCACACCTCGCAGTGCAGGGTCACCATGGCGTCAGCATGAGCCACGGTGTCATGGAGTGGTCGCACAAATTTTATCCTCATTTCTATGATGAAAAACCTTTTATATTTTTGGGCTTTTTGGTCAATTTGAAGTTCTCTTTGTATTTCTTTGAAAGCATTGATTGTTACCTTTCACGAGCAGACTGAAGTGCATCTGGTCAGTGTTGACATCACAGGTGTATTCACCAGCATCAGACCGCCTTAAAGGTTGGATGGTAAGACTCCGTTTATGGCCGTCCATGAGTTCCCGAAAGCGTTCACCTTCAACTGGTGTCCAGTCTTTAAGCCAGCGTACAACCGCACTTTCTTTGGACACATAGCTCATTAAAGTCACACTCTCAGCTTCGTAACCCGTCACAACCACGCCATCTTCCTTGTTGACAAAAGTAACCGGAGGTTCTTTTTTGGGAAAGGCGACACAAAGTCAGTTACTTTTAAGATTTTTGCTATTCCTATAGACCCTAATAAGCTACGATCTGCAGTTTTTACCTTGAACACGGATTATGTTGACCATCTTGTCATTCACCGCATCACACACATATTTTCCAGAATCCGAAGGCTGGATGTTTGAAATAATAAGTTTTCTCAGACTTCCATAGCATTCAATGATGGTACGGGAATCGCTGGAGAGAAGCCTGTCATTACAGTACCACTGGACCGGGGCATTAGCACGGGACAACTCACAGGCCAATATCAGGTCATCACCTTCCATCAATTCCTGGTAATCAGGGTCGGATGAGTTTCCTACAATGCTTACAGGAGGCTCTAAGGGCAATAGAGTTTTATATTGTGAATTTTTGCTGTCAAATAATAGGAATAAAAAGGTAACGGCTACTTGAATTTTACCTTCTACTTTAACGTGGAAGCTGATACTGTCATCCCCAACATCTAGGAAATATTCCCCTGAATCTTTGAGCTCTGCATTAAGGATTACCAGTGAGCGGAATGCACCTTCCTCCTCTTCACAGAACCTTTCATCACCCTGAAGTCGACAGCCATCCTTGTACCATTTGCCGTTTCCATTAGCTTGAGAGAGCTCGCACTCAAGAACAATGTCATCTGAAACTAGGAACTTTAGATCCATCTTGATCTCACACTTTCTCAAGATCTTCACAGGCGGCTCTGTGGAAATACAGACACAGTGGTCGAAAATAGTTTCATGGGTCATCAAATGTCAGTCAGTTCTCGCTTCTCACCTGAAACTTTCACCTGGAAATCAATTTTATCATCTGTCGCGTCGCAAGTGTACTTCCCAGAATCGTTTGGAGTGGGAGAGTTGATGGTCAAACGACGAAAGATCCCATCTTCTGTGACTGCGACGTTACTACTTTGCTCTATTTCTTTGCCATTGAGTAGCCACTTGACATCTGCTGTTAGACGTGACACCTCAGTCTCTAGAACGATCGGTTCACCAGCAAAACTTTCCAGTTTGTCTGGCAAGTTTTTGGGTCGACTTAGCTTCACAGGTGGCTCTAAATAAAAGGGGCAAAGTAAAAATAGGTTAAAAACAATCACTTCCAAGGTACTTGCTTTGGACTAAGTATCTTGATACTTACCTATGATCTTAACAAGAAAGGCAACCGAGTCATTTTCAGTGTCACATATATACTCTCCTGTATCACTGACAGTTGTTAAAGGTATAACTAGCCGTCTTTGGGCCCCATCTACTTCCAGTATCAAGTTGGGGCTCTCTTCTACCTCTAAACTGTCTTTGTACCATCGAACTGGAGCATCCGCCTGGGACACTTCACAGCACAGTTCCATTCTCTCTGGTGCAACATGGGTGAGTTCCACCTCTGGTTCACAATGAGAGATGATTCTTACAGGAGGCTCTAAAACAGGAAAGAGATATTTAAAATATACCACTCAGACCTTTTTATTGCAACCTCTTTAATATATTTCAATCACAGTTTTACCTGTGACAGTTATCTGGAAGAAGATAGAGTCTCCATCTGTTTCACAGACATATTCTCCACTATCCACCGCAGAGCCACAGAGAATGGTCAGCTTCCTGTAAGGACCCTCCGATCTTAGCTGGATGTTGTCGCTTTCCTGAACCTCCTGACCATCCTTAAACCAACAGACCTTCCCGTTGGACCGAGATAACTCGCACTGCAAGTTGATCTCCTCTGATATGTAACATGTCATCACAATGTCATCTTTAGGTTCAACAATGGTCACTGGAGGCTCTGGGTTTCAGAAGTAGATGAACGCACAAATTCAGTTTTCTCATCGGAGTGAACTAATTAATCTTATATATATAAAGGAAAGCAGCAGAAGTTGCCATACCTCTGACATTGACTGTAAATTCTAAGCTGTTGTTCCCAGACTTGCAAGTGTAATGTCCAGCATCTGAAGCCTCTGCAGATCGGATGATTAGCCTCCTCATGGTACCCTCCACCTGCAGGGTAATGTTGTTACTCGCCCGAATCTCACAACCATCTTTATACCTGGGAAATACATACAAAGCAAGATTCTATTAGACACACAACTTATTTTTGGTTGTTGGAAGAAAAAATCAAATTAATCTTTTCTAGATTGTTTAAATTAGAAAAGTTCTTGGATTAAAAAAAATGTTTTATATGCTATCTCTCTCACTTAGGGATGCTCCAATCAGAGCTTTTGCTGCAGATTCTGCATTTTCTTGTTGCACAACACAGACCATCGCTGGGACTGTATTATTTCAAGAGTTTACATTTTCATTGTCCTACCATACAGCTTCGGCGTCTTCTCTGGAGACGTGGCAAAGCAGAACCACAGGGTCTAATTCCATGCTGTTCTTATGAAGTTCTTCCTGAGAGGCTGGACTGAACTCTACTGGAGGTCCTGAACAAAATGAGATTAATGGACGGATTGTTACAGTGGCTACAACAAACGGTACCTTCTGAAAAGCATTTGCTAGTAAGTAGACAACCTTCAACGTCCACGTTGAATTTGATGACGTCCCCTGAAGTTTGACATGTGTAAACTCCAGAGTCAGATGCTTGAGCAGACTGTATGACGATCCTTCTCATCCTCCCGTCCGATTGGATGTTTAGCCCATCGCTCACTTGGAGTTCCTCACCATTTTTAAACCAGGTTACCTTAGCGAAAGGATGGGTGACCTCACAGTAGAGCACAATGGCCTCACCGGTTTCCACTCTCTTGCTCCTTTCCAGGTCTGACAGAGGAATGAACTTGAATACAGCAGCTGCAGAGAAACGAACACATGAATTGGGAACCAGCACGATGAATGAATGTTACAGCCTTTTTACACCTACGTTTAACCTTGAGCGCCGCGGAATCCCTCACTCCATTGGCGATGAATGTGACTTCTGCTGCATCATCGGCGGTTCCAGCTTCGTGGATCACCAAAGAGTGCTTTGCTTGGTTCAGCTGCACTGAATATCTTCCACCGTGCTGCAGCTGGGAGCTGTTCAGAAACCAGGTTCCAACCATCGGTGTGGACAGTTCGATGGAGAACTGAGCATCCTCTCCTTCCATCACCTCACACCCTTGGAGATGTTTATGAATCTTGGGCCCTGGGACTAAAAGCGTAACAATATATCAGCAATACTATGCATTTATATACTTTTATTTTTTTTACAGAAATATGTTATTATACTTTTAGTTATGCTGCTCACCAAGATGGACTATTTTGGGGAACTCCACATGGCCACTGCGTCCGTACTTATTGATGCAACACACCCGAAAACGGTAGTCGCCTTCACACGGAACGCTGTCGCCGGAAACTTCGGCGGAGGTGACGGTCTCTGAGGTGAAGCATTTCTGCCATTCCTGAGAACCAACCTCCTTTCTCTCGAGGACAAACACGGAGCGGGTGGTGGTCTGGCTGTTGGCCGCAGGCACCCAGGAGAGGAGAGCACTGTTGGGTCGGTCTATGTCCATTTTGATGCCCGCAGGACAGATTGGCGGGCTGTGTCTGGTTGCTGTAGTACAGGGCAAAAACGGTACATAGTCCGGGGTTGTAGTTCTGTATCTTATAGCAGGAACGGCATCCATCATTTTATTTTGCATACATACATACTAGTGACGTGCGGTCACGTGAGGCAGAAAAATAACATAATGATAAAATAATTTAGATAGCTATTTTCACCCTGTGTCCTCCAATAAATTGGTTAAAAATATTTAATTATTTCATAATTTAGCTTAATCATATAATGTACAGCGGGTTTTTTTTTTTTTTGCTTCTTTTTTGTCACCAACTGTGTGTGTAACATGATTCTTGTACTGAAGAGCGATTTTAAACGGCAGAGAACGGATTTGAGGCGAGGGGCAGGCAGTTCTCCTGCATCGTGGCAGGGGGCGCTCGTGATCCCAGACGTCGGTTTTGTGACTCCGCAACTGCAGAGTAAAGAGAGTCCTAGAGAGCTAGCCGCACGGTAAACCACTGAAAACAACGAGGATTTGGAGGACAGACTCAGCTCTAGACGAACAGAGAAATTTGTGCAGAATGAGCTTCATTTATAATTTAAGGTAAGACGCCAATAAATATGTTTTTGCTTTTTTTTTTTTTTAATGAAATGTGTGTGTTGTGGGCTACAGTTTGTATGTGCTAATCTAAACTACTGTTAGATTAGCTAATAGCAGCAGTAGCTAGTCTACCACAACAATCACTTACTGATAAACAATAAGCCTGAGAACATACTGCTGCAATAGACTGAATGTTCTGTGTTTTGTTCAAACTATTTGAATGTTTTTTAAGAGTTTAATCCTAAAACAAAGTGACATTGTTGTCAGTTGCCCTCCAGCTTTGTGCACATGCTTAATATTTCCTTATGTAAATCATAACATGCAAGGTGTCTATATCTGTACATCTGATTCAGTTTTGTGCCTCATCGCACGTCACTGACAAATACATAGTACAAATGGCAGAATATTTCTTCATAAAGTAAATATGCAAATTAAGGTTAAGATCTACGTTAACTTGAGTTCATTCCAACAGCAGGTCCAGCTAATTTTGCACGTGCAGACTGTACCTTTGACTTTGAGTCTTGATGAGCTTTTAGATCTTCCTGCGACAAACGTCACAACCCCCGAGTCATGATGGGCCACGTTGACGAAAACCAGGATGTGGGTCTTGCCGAAAGCCTTGAGGATGGTCTGGTGTGTCTCGTGCAGCATCAGACCATCTTTGTACCAGTGGACCTCCATTTCGTCATTCTCAACCTCGACGCAGAACGCCGCGTTCTCGCCTTCCAGCACCTCCAGTTTCCGAGATAGTTTACGAACAATTGTGCCTGTACGTTCAGAAATGTTTTATTGTCCTTTCTTTGCTCATTTTATTCCAAAAACAGATTACGAATAAGATGATTGACATTACATGCGTCCTACCTTTTACTGCTAGTTCGGCGATGGTCTTTGCTCCATCTGGCATCTCGCAAAGATAAACCCCATCGTCATCCATTCCGACATTATGGATGGTGAGTCTTCGCCTGGTCCCTTGCTGTTCCATCCCATACTTACTGCTAGGCATCAACCTCTGGTCCTCCAGGTACCAGGCAGCTGGGATCGTCTCATCAGGCACCTCACACTCCAGCACAGCGACATCCCTCTCCTTTACCTCCACGTCTTTTAATGGCCGTCGAAACCGCACTGCAGGCCCTGAGGAGCAAAGGAGGTTGCAGGTAGTTAGAATTTATGTTATGGCTTCACATACGGTTTGGAAAAGTTGCAAACTGATAATATTTCTAGTCTGGATAAGAATGGGAAAAAATTTACTATCTGAATAATACAAATCAGAATATTTACCAATGTAAAGACTTTTTCCTGTGTTTCTTTAGACACCATGCCTTTATTCATGTGCAACGTTTCCAGATGTAAACAGTAACATGGAACTTGTCTAGAGTTTCAACTTAGGCACTTTGTCACTACATTTATATTTTCACACTTAAAAAATTGGAGTCAGCAGGTCAGGCTTATTAAACATTGGTTATTGGCCATAAAACTGGAATCGGTGCATTCCTTGTTCAAATTTTTATTATATGCATAAACCACTTTAATTTAAAACTGGTAATATCGGATCAACTCCTGACTGATCCAGTTAATAGTCCTTATTTTTGATTTCACTACAGTATGATTTAGTTTAATTCATTCGATTCTCTCCGAAATGTTTCTAAAAAAGCTACTAGGTTTCTGGCAATTTACTGAGTTGGAACTAACAATTTCCATTTGCAATTTTTTTTCTTTCAAGATATCTTTCTGACAAATGCAAAAAAAAATATATATAAATAATTGCTGAAGTTTCAAATTTGGACTATTCTTGAACTCCAGTTGGGTATCAGACAAAATTACCAAACTAAACTTTGGACTCCCCTGCCTTAGGTGTTTGAGGAATCAAACTGATCATGTTTCCTTAAATGTGCTCTTTAGTAAGTATCTGTCTGCTAAATTGCCTCCCTGCTAAGTGTTTTTCCATGTATCTAATTATTTTATGTTTTAAAAATATCACTGTGTCCATGATGTGTGCTATGTTTGCTCTTTTGACCAATTGGTATGGAGCATGGCTTTGCCATCTTCCCAGTGATTCTTGTTTTAGGTTGTCTATACTTTCTCGTATCGTGGATCGTCTCCTAGATTCAAATAAGATGATCCATCCACTTCAAATTAAATCAGTGCATTTCTTTTTTAATCCCTCAAAGTTGTGACAAAATGCAACACTGTCCTCCTTTCCTGGAATACATCCAAAGATGTTTGACTTACCTTTCACAGTCAGGTGAACAGCACTCAGGGTGTTTCCCAGAGTGTTCGATGCGGCGCATACATATAGCCCTGTGTCCTGCATTTTACAGTAGAGTACCTTCAGCGTGTAGTAGCCCTCCCGATCCTCAAATACTAAGTGTCGTCTGTCGGGTTCCAGAGGAACCCCATCTTTCTTCCAGATGATTTCTGGTTTGGGTTTGCCTGTCACAAAGCACCGAAACTTGGCATGCTTCCCCTCTGTCACTACAAACTTTTTGACTTTGGACGGGTTGATGGGCGGCTCCTCGGCGAGCTTTGACAAACTGAACCGCCCGCCTCTTTGCTTGGGTGACCTCTGGCTGCCAACATGACTGTTTGACGACGTCTTACTGTCTTCTCGCTCTGGAATGGGCTCAACAAGAAGGACAGCTCCCGCCAAGGCCTCGCCATAGGAATTCACGGCCTTGCAGGTGTAGACGCCTTTGTCCGGCATGCGCGTTCTGTAGATCTTGAGCTGAAACCAGCCCCCGTCTTGAATGCTCACGCTGAAGTGAGAGTTCTCAAAGATATCATTGAGCTTCTTCCCATCTTTCTCCCAAGTTACTTCAGGCAAAGGCGTGCCCCAGATTTTACATGAGAAGGCGGCATCCTCTCCACGATCAACACGCAGGGATAAAGGCTTGATGAGGAATCTTGGTTTATCGTTTGATGTTAAATCAATCTCTTTCTCTTGATCATTGGCTTGATTTCTCCTCTTATAGTCTCCATTCATTTCCTTCTCTTTCTGCACCGTGTTGTAGCCATTTAGGGTTTCCCCAACTTCCCCATTTTCCTTTATGCCATTACCGTTTGATTGTATCGATTCTCCATTATTGTCAAGAAGCTCTCCTTCCACTTTGAGAGAGGCTGCTGCATAGGTTTCTCCTACGCTGTTTCTCGCCTTGCATATGTACTGACCAGCATCTTGTTGGGTAACTCCAGTAATGGTCAACAAGTATGCCTTTCCCTCCTCTGAGATCTTGTACCGGCCCTCAGACAGAATTTGAATGTTTTTACGTTCCCAGATGACATCCGGATGAGGGTCTCCACCAATTTGGCACCTCAGGGTTGCGTCTGCCCCAAACTGAGCCACAACAGGGCGAGGATAGCCCAAAACACGAGGTGCTCCTCCAAGAATATCCATGATAAGGTCAACTGTTATGAAAGAGGTCTTGCGCCAAATTTTTATATCCTTCTGTGAGAAGCTGTTGGGTAAACGAAACAAACATTTTAGTAGAAAATCTGCTTTTGTGAATGGCGCATAATAAAGGTTTTGTCACAAATCTAGGGAATGCCTTTTAGAAATGTGCTTCACAAAGAATAAAAGATACCCATAGCAGTCTACAAAAGGCTGAATGCAGCTAATGAAGCTCGCTGTCTTAAGTATTTTTGAGCTGCATCACTATTTAGTGGATTAGACTTTGAGTAAATGCAGTCGGCCCTCGGTTCTCCCACAGTTGGTGCTGTAGCTCATTGACGGTGTATTTATAAAGTACTCCAAAATAAGAAGCATGAGGCCATATGTCGCGGTAGGGGAAAAAAAAACTGGGGATCACACCTGCAGTGACTAACAAGAGCAGAGCTGACTCATTGATGTACCGGTCATTAAAAACAGCTGGATGAGTTGGGTTGTTGATGTCCGTTTTCTAAATTGTTGGGTGGTTTTTGTGTTGACTGCAAGGTTAGAGCTCACCAGTTTTACCAGTAGCAACAATTCTTCTGTGTGAAGCATTGTTGAAGCTTGTGAAATTTTAAATAGCATTGTGCAAAATGTAATTATTTTCTAATGCAGAACTCAATTGGAGAAATGTGCTCAAACTAAAGGTTTGATTTCAAAACTGTTGAGTTCAAAGTCGTATTGGTCCAGGAAGATCATTTTATTTGGAATGGACCAAGGTTTCTGAGCCCTTATACATATGTTTACTCTTTGTTTGGACGCTTTGTGTTGTCTTGAGTGTTTTTTTGTGTGGCTGTAAGGCAAATGAAATTGAGTTCATTCTTAAGTAGTGGTCGAAAGTCGCCCAAAATCACTCAGATTGCTGCAAATTTCCCAGAGGATGCGTTTTTGTGACTGAAACACTTGCAAAGATTACAGCTGGCGAAATGATATTTGTTGCCTTTTTATTGGCGGACCAGAGTTCAACTGTTTTCTTTTCGACCCGAGAAAGAACACCCAACACTTACCTGTCTCCGGACGCTGCTTTCCGCTGTTTGCCTCCTGTTGAAAGCTTTTACTTGTCTTTGGTCCTCACTCAGCACGCCTTCAGGTCACTTTAGCTTCTATATAAGAGACAAAAATAAACCTTCCATTCACATTTGTGGAGTCAAAGTCACAGTTGTCATTTCCCGCTCGTTTCTGTCTTTGCTGGTATAAGGTTGGAGGTGGCATAAAGGAAAGCGAGCCCTTTTTTTTGTCCGTCGTGCACGCCTCAGCTCTGATTCAATCATTGTCCAACAGCTAAAGTGATAGAGGCAGGGCCAGAATGGAGAGGGTCATTAAATGCTTTTGCAGCTGCTGCCACTTGCAAGCCCCCCTCCTAAAAATAACAAACAGCTTTCATGACGCAGGGTCAGATAAAGTTAGGCTCTCCATTCAGAGACAACAGCCCACTAAAGATAGAGTCCTGCATTGGATCACACAGTTCAAAAGATATCCTTAGCTAAAAACTGGAGGAGAAAGGACACACAGTCATTCAATATCAACGAAGAAGTAGTTATGTTCAATCTTGCCATGTTTAGGACTCTACATGAATTCTAAACTTGTTGTAACATTGGCCTAATCCAGTGTCTCTCAATGAACCATCAAATGAGGTTTATTACAGAGAAAGGAAGTAAGTGATGAAAGTTTAAAGTAAGACGAAACCCAAAAGCAGCCCAGAACCGTGAGAAAGTGTTATTGGAGGCTGCACAAATTTATACCAGGGCCCACAAATGGACAGTAAAGCTGAAAGTTTCACATGGGATCCATCAGAAGCGATGCAAAACAATCCACTTGCAGACTCAGGACTTATTATGTCAAAGGAAACTACAAGTTTCTGCCATTGTTGTCTCCTATATTCATACAGAAATCAATCCATTTTTCTTCAACGGAGAAGAAAAATGGTTGATTTGTCTGTAGTCATGGTTCATGTTTTTCTACTTTGAGCTTCAGTTTTTGCCTTGGTGCAAGTTATCTTCCTCTACTGTCAGTACTTAAGCAGTTTCCCATTTGTGTTCCTGGTGTTGATTAGTTCCTGCCTGCATTCTCAGACTGCAGCTATCGCCTCAAGAGTGTGTCAGACAGCGAAGCTGCTGATACGCACCGCAAACTGACCACCGAGATCTTCGACCTTCAGTACAGGTCATAACTACATCAGCCATTTGATGAACTACAATACAATACTAGCTCCGTTTATGGTTTCTCTGTCAGTCCCATGTTTGCAGTCATCCTGGCAGCTGTTCTGAATGACGACCGCATCATCGACAGATCGCGCTTTGTCCTGGCGTTAGGTTTCAGTTTGAAGAACTGAAGGGGATTGATAGACTGTAGCATCAACCGGATTCCATTCATACAACAGCTAAATGTGAGACACGAGTCATAGCTTTAATCAGCTTTTGTCATTGTTGAGGATTGTGTTGAGTGGAAGACTCATTTTGGGACTTCCAACTTTTGAGCGATTCCAGTTTTCTGTATCGTAGGGGTACTGAATGTTCGGTTTAATGATTTTGTGCAGGAGTTAGGCCCGTCAGCACAAGTAGATGATTCTGAAAGAATTTCAGGTTGTTTTATTTTTATTTTTAAGGTGGAAGTTTCAGATACAGACAAGTTACAACCTTAGCATGTAAAATGTTCTGTACAACAGCACATTATTTGTTTATTTCATTTCCATAGTAAGAAAAGCTCATCCATCCAAAAATGTATTCAGAAGCATCTTAGATTAATCTTGGAAAATAGATCGAATTTTCAAAGCAAGTGTACTTCATATCCCATAAAAAACATTCTAAACCAAGCAAAAACTTCTAAGTTTTTAAAATCTACAGTGATTTATAAAAACCCATTTTTTAAATTAAAACATTGCATGTTTAGTTTATTGTTGAGCAGGTAAAAATGAAGTAGTTTTTGTAATTTTTCCTAAAATAAAAAATGAAACTTGTGACACTGTCAACCCAAGTTGACATTTTGGCCCATCTGGCAAGGTTGGAATCTTTTAAAAAGAAAAAAACCTTAAGAGTTTTGACTTTTGCCCTTTTCCTATGTGCTCCATTAGATGGTGCTAAAGATTCACCAGGGCTGAATCACTGAACCAGAGACAAAATGAGCTCCAGTGTTTGACCTCACAGCTTTATAACTCTGACCCTTGATATCACTGAAGGGAGGCGGACGATCTGCCATCATGTACCAGTAAACTTAAAATGTTCCACAGCCAATTTTGAGAAACCAAAATATTTCCGTGCTTAGAACATTAATGTTGCTTTATTTCTGAACTAAAATCCTACCGATCTGAAGAGCTGTGAAAACGTTGTGGTCCTAGAACAAAGCCACCCCTGAGACCAGAATCGGCGTGTCCTGCATCACGTACGCTCGGGGACCGCCGGGCCCCATCATTAAAGAGAACTGGGATCATACGGCAGGGATCAAAGAGAAGGGGGGCCGGAGGGACATGAAACGCTCCAGTGATAGAAGGACACAGAAATGGGAGACCAAAGAGCAAAAAAAAATAAAAAATGTTGTGGAGTGACCTCTGACATTTTAGCTCTGCCCCTTCTACATGTAACCTGCACGCACACTGCGAGAATCAACAATGGGAAAGACAGAAGGAGGGCTTTCTTTTTTCAATACAAACATCTGTGGAAAAGAAAAAAAGAAGCGGGGGCTTTTGTCTCTCTTTTTTTTCCCCCAGTATATGTGACCTTTGACAGCATCCTCTAAGGATGTCAAAAAAATGCTTTGTTTATACAGGATCTCTATACTTTGTGCACTCTTTACTCTGTTGGCATAATTGAGAGTTTTGTTTCCTGATCTGGTCAAAAGTCTCGTTAGCAGAAAATGTCGTACCATAAAACTTGCTCGTTTTTGAATTTGCTAACATTCTGGACAACTGTAGCCATTTTCTCGTATTATAATAGAAATGAAAAGACAAAAAAGGCGGGGCCCACAGTAGGTAATATCAAACGCTGTTCCAGGGCCTTACAATCCTTCACTGTTTTATAAAAGATCTCTGCAGAGGGACAAAGTCTATATCGCCGTTAGCGATGTAGCAGCTAGTAATGCTAAAGCTAACATCTGTTTCAGAGATTTTGCCACAAGATGCCTTTGTGTGTCGTCTTGCGTTGTGTTAGAACACTATGTGTATTCATCAAATGTTTTGTAAGCTCAACTTTTTAAGCTAACGTTTCATTAAACCTAGCTTTTCTAGATTTGGCTCTTGTTGATGGAGTTTACTCTGAACCTGTCCACATTTCAAGCTTGTATTGAGTATAAATCCAGGCCTGTATTTTATTTTTACAGTTTGTTGCTTGGAGCTGATAACAGCCCTGATCCTGGGTTTGGCCTTTAAGTCTGCTCCATCTTGTTATTTGTTCCAAAAAATGCGAGCGAGAAGTTGAGTTGGGGAATATTGCGGCAGTTTTCATCATCAGAAGCAGATGTGAAGAAACGCACCCCGATGAGAAGATGGACGGACCTGCTGCTTTTTTGTTGTAGCTTCTTGCACCTTTAAGCACATCAAAATAAAAGAAAATAGCTTTATATCTGCATAGAGTAGGCACATTCATTGGGAGAGTGAAGTGCAGCACAGTGCTATCTGATGGAGAGGGCTTCAGGGGCAGATGTGCATGGAAATGACATGTGATCACATCATTCAGCAGCCGCTGGCGACCATCTGCTGCACACTCTGAGATGTTTCCTGCTACCATTCAGCCTCTTTATCGTCCATCATTTATGTAGGTAATAGTCAGTGTTGTATAGTAACGAAGTACAAATACTTCACTACTTTACTTAAGTATATTTTGGAGTATTTCATACTTTCCTCGAGTAAGAAAATTTTTGATAACTTTCACTTTTACTTCACTACATTTCCGAACTTAATTGCATACTTTTACTCCGATACATTTTCAATGTGTGGTTTTGTTACTCGTTACTGTGACGGAGGAGCGTCACGAGTTACCTCACGCAAACACACGCAAACATACACAATCGCTAACTTACGTTTTGTTGCAGTTTAAACTGGCGCGGTTCATCGTGGGTCACACGCGGTGTTCCCGCTTCAGTTCACATTAATCCTTATCTGTCATTTTCAAACATTTTCCCGGCTTTATTTTCAATTAGCTTTATTGTTTCCGGATCGTGACGCACCGAGAGAGAGCTGCGCGATGTGGTGACATCATCAGAACGTACTGAGTGTTGGCTGTTTCATGGATTATTGTATTTTTTGGATTACAAGTTTATTTATTTTTTTCTCTTATTAATTATTTAAACCTTGTGGTTTAGGTAAAGCTCCTAATTTTCTTAACTAAATGATGCTGCAGGTTTATCTATTAGCAGGTTTCATTTTGCCTGCACTTGGTTGTGTTCATTATTTTAAGTGTATTTTACAAGTTTACCAAAATATAAAAAATGTCATTCAAACTGCATTTGCCTTGTTTTACTTTTTACTTGTACTTTTCATTACATTACTTGAGTACATCCATTTTTACAGTACTTTCCATACTTAAGTACAAAACATTTCAGATACTTTAATATTTTAACTCAAGTAACATTTCAGTCAGTGACTTTTACTTTTACCAAAGTCATATTTTGGAGCGATACCTATACTTTTACTTGACTCCGAGATTTCAGTACTTTATACAACACTGGTAATAGTTACAGAAAAGGAAGCATAAGGAATTGATACATTTCTGCTTGGATCCCCACCACTATATCTCATCCCGTCAGTCACATGCTTTTAAATTGACATACAGCTGCACCTTGTGAGTGTCATTTAGCCCTAATTAACCGAGGCTTCTAATTGGTACCTTGTTATCCAAGGAGTGTGTGAAAAAGGGGGTAATTGACAGATAGTCAAAGAGAAGCGTGTTGCTTTTTTTCTCCAGGCAGACAGATTCCACATTCGCAGAATAGATGAAAGTCGACGCTCACCTCCCCGCTGACAGACAGACACACAGATATACAAGAGGGTTATTTAAAGCCTGCTTCCGACGCCAGGGATACAGTAACCATGGCTTCCGTTTTGCGAGTGTGTGCACACACGCGTCCTCCACATGAACCCTCGTCTGACACCTTCTGCTTCGAAGGCAGAGGAAGTTCAGGGAACTTGTTGCTGCTTCACTTTAACCTTTGTCTGGTTCTTTCTACTGAACGGCAGCGGAAAATATTTATATTTCCACCTTACCTAACCCTAATCCTTACCTAACCCTAACCCTTACCTAACCCTAACCTTGAGCTTTTTCACATTTTCCTTACGTCACAGTTACAAACTTCACACATCATTATCGTGTGTGAAAAATGTTGCTTTCCTTTTCCCCCCACCCGTTTCACAATGTTGCACTGCTTTGTTTTGGTGTCGTTGGGAGGAAACGACATTGAAATTGTGTGGTTGTAACAAGTGTGGAAAAAAAAAAGTCAAGTTGTAGGAATTATTTTAGAAGCGTTTAACCAACAAAACCACAAAAAACTCATTAATTACCAATTCAAAGAAAGTTTAAGCAAACTTTCTAGAAGATTAAAGATTTTATGTATTTGTCTATTTATTTATTTTTGAAACTACCTTTAATAACTCCTCATCGGGGAAATGCTTAAACGTGATATTTTAGTCTGGACATGTAAATATGGCTACACAAATGGAACAGTGCATACTTTTTGTTTTCTAGAAACAAAACAAAACCAGGAAGTATTTTCTAAACTTAAAAGAAACCCGACTGTTTAATTGGTTAATGAGATTATGATGTGGCCTGCTTTCATTTCTTGAACTAATTATACTAACTTAGTTGGGTGACTTGTGTTTCATCCGCAATTAAAGTAATAGAACATTGTCTTATTATAGAATCTAGTTGGGGAAAAAAGGATGCAAAACATCTTGTTGTTGTTTCTAAAAAGCAGCTCTGGCCCACTTTCCAGCAAGTCGCAGCTCCAGTTTGGAGAGATAATGAGGGTGTGAAACTCTTGACTTCCCTCAGACCGATGCCATCATTACTCCTCTTAGCAGTGCTTCTGGGAAAAACACTCGGAGCAAGTGCACTGATGCAATCCAACTGAAGGTTCGGTCCTTCAGCAGCAACAACAGCAAAAAAAACACTGGAGACAGGAGCTCCTCTTTCACACATTCTTTTACTCTGAATTTGATACTGATTGGGTGTAGGAATGAAAAAAAAAATCTCCAAATGTTGACCTTGTGTTTGTAAAATTCTGTATATTAACATAAATTTATAGTACCAGTTTTCATTAGTGGTGGGGGAAAAAAAGCAGATTTCTTTCTTTTCACTTATTGTTGGCTGCAGCATCACTCGTTGTTGAGGCGTGCTATCCAGCAACTGTTCCAACATGTTGTTTCCTAGAGGATTGAAACTGGAACGTCAGTAAAGAATTAAAGCCTTTGTGCAGCTGAGCAACATGCCTATTCCTGCTTGAACTTTTGCTGAGCTCCATTAAGTATCTTAAGCCGACATTAACCACAAAAGTTGGATGTAACAGTTTATCCTGCATGCGCCTCACTCTCACAAATAACAATCATGGCACACTTTGGATATGATCTGTCTGTGTTTTTTTTGTTTGGGGTTTTTTTTTCAGTCGTTCTGTGGCGGCGCTACAGTGCCACCAATTGGCCCGGCAGACCGACTGCAGCGTTTTCTGTGGCGCTGCACCCTGTAAGAAATATATTTTTAAAAATATTTAAACAATGTTTTTTTTTAATATTTAAAAAAAATAATTTTTTTAAAAACTGTTATTTAAAAAAAATAGTTTAAAAAATCTATTATTAAACATATTTTGTTTTAACTTCTAATGAGGAAATTCTTTCATTATACTGGCAGTCAGTAGGAATGCATCCAGTTCAATTGATAAAACTACAATATTTCTCATAACTCTTTTAATGATCATTTTTTGTCTTGACTGAAAACAGAGTAAATCTAAGCCGAGCCCATCTCCCTGACAGAAGACATCCTCCATGCTGTAACATTAGACGGTTCAGTGACGAGACGATCTCTGCCAGTTCACAAGATGGTTGCATAACACCTCTCACGAGCGCACCGCATTAAATATGAGGCTGCTCCACGATTCACTGCGCACGCGGCTCACTAAACGCCTGCGAGTCGGCAGGGTGAATAAATGATCCGACAGGGAATCCAGCGCACATATACCTGGCCGAGCGAATGAGGCGAGAGATGAGAGGTTTTCCACACTCTGTACGGTTCGTAAGTGACCACAAACCAGATCCCCTCTGGAGCCAGAGCTGGCGTTACTCCAGCTCCGCGGAGAAACAGCAGCAGCACGCCGCAGCTGTTTACGACGAGGCTTCATTCGCGAGAGGAGTGACAGGCGGGCGGTGGGGGCGGCCGGGGGGAGACGTGAATGTCACAAGTTGCTCATTTTTCGTCACGGAGATGATACTTCTGAGTAGGAACTCATGAGATGTGACAGAATTACTCACTGTTGACAGTGGTCGCTTTCCTTCAGCAGTGAAAGATGCATTTTTATTGGGATTTTGACAATGGACCAACTTTGAAGCCCTGCCCATTCATGGTTCAATATTCATGGATTTTTCTGCTGAGCTGCTGGTCTCCAGATTACTCACAGAAAATCTACCTGTTTGCAGGTTTCTCCATGTAGCATATTGAAAGTCATTAGAAAGCAAAAGCAGCTTCAGAAGCTGAAATGTCTAGAGGCAAAACTACCTAGAATAAGTAGAATCTGTTAACGGGATATTCCATAGATTGTCATTGTTTTTTGTTTTTTTTAAAAAAAAGCCAGATCTACTGGGGTATCAGAATTGAAGATGCTGCAGATAAAAACGGGCCACACTTTTCAGATTTCTACATGTAAAGAGAAAAAGAAAAAATCTCCGAAACCACGTTCCATTTTGATTCATAAATACACATCGCTTTGTAAAGTGACAGCAGGCGGGAGGTACTGAAGCAACAGGAAACTGATGACCAGTTGGATAAACTTTATGACTGTTCATCACTCTTTGCAACATGAAGCGTTCCGCCAAAGGAGCTGACCCACTTCTTCAACCGACTTCTTCTCTCTCCAGAATCGCGAAAGTATCAAAATGCAGAGAAGCAGGCAGTCGGGCGCGTCAGACAGACACGTATCGATTTGAACGGGCCCGTTTCTGCTGAGTGTGTTTGCATGCGGTGAGCGTGTCCATCACGGCCGGCTCACCGCGGCAAATCCATCACTCTGCCTCCGTCATCATTAAGAGGCTGAGATCGCTCCCTCAGGCCCCACGGAGAGAGAGAGAAATCCATGCCGCTCAGTCTCTCTGTTTGTGTGTGTAGGGCTTTACACACGTGTCCAGCGTCGCGACCCAGCAAAAGCAGTAAGCAGAATCCAAATCTAAATTCAACTTCTTTTCCTGGGCAGAAGCTCAGAGGGGATCTGGAATCATTTTACTCTGCAGCCAGCCTCATTTTGGCCCCTAGAGGCTCCCATAGCAAACCTATTTCTATCCCATTCCTGTGTGCATGTTTGTTTCAGTGCACTCAAGAAATGAATCTACAGTTTGGTTGTTAAATAGGGCCCCAGGGCCTCCTTCGGCGTAAATCCCCATCATCTTTAACTCTTCCATCCGACGGCGTGGAATGCGACGCCGTCGCATCTCCTGCCATTTGTGGCTCTGCAAGAAGCTGTAATGGCTGAACTCAGCCTGCAGATGTCACAATAAATGGTTATGACAAATGTTTTCGTGCCGTATGGCAAAAAGAAGGGAACTAGGACGGCGGTGATTAGAAATATTCGAAAACTTGTTCGGTGTTGCAGGGGAAGAGGGGGGGAAAAAAGCATTTGTGGAGAAATCCTTGATTGTTTGTGATCCAATAATAATAGAGTACATTGGTGCATCACAGCAAAAGTGTCCTTTTATTAAGGAATTTTTTTCTTCATTATATAATAATGCGCTTTTAAGCTCACAGAGACAGATGTGCAACTTTGTCATTGTAAATGTGAGGTCACATGACTCGACGCTGAAACGCTTCGCTGGGATCATGGATGCAGGATGCACAGAAAAACGGCTCATAATCTTCATGCTGAGCTGCGTTGTTGAGCTCAAAGTACCACATGTCTGCACATGTCATCATAAACAGCAAAATCATTAGTAAAGAATCAAGAGGAATGAGATTATATTACCACTTTCAAGAAAACTTCCAAGTGTCAGATTTGTTTAAGAAAAGCATTCTTATCGATTCGGAGCCCACTATGCACAGGGAGAACATGCAGAAAGACCCCGGGCTGGGAATCGAGCCCAGAACCTTCTTGCTGCAAGGCGACAGCGCTACCAAACATGGTGGATTTAGCAAACGGCATAAAAGGTTATGCACACAGGCGCCGTCAGCAACGGAGAACAGGAAGGCTTTGAGTCCGCTTTTGGATGATTGACCTCAGGTCAGTAGGAGTTTTGTTTTTTTTTTCCAAGCGAGCAAAAACATAGAAAATGAGAGCAGTTTGAACTACTGGGGGGGTGTAACTCTGGGAAGAACTAAAACCCTTCATCTCAAGTCTGGTTCTGATCACAGACGAGGAGGAACCGTGGCAACGTTCGGCCCGAGGCCTCACCGCAGCTCACAGATCATGTTAATCCACTGATAAAGAAAAGGATTGGAGTCTGATAACAGAACAATCAAAGCAATCAGAGAGCCTCTCTCGTCCTGTGTTCTCATGCTAACACAACCCTGGTTATGTTCGCCGGCGCTGGGCACACTGGTAGTTTTCCATGAGGGAAGGTTGTAACAGCCCCAGAGGAGAGACCTCATGGGGGGAGGAGTCGACGGAGGAATTGAACTCTTGGAGAAGTGTGCAAAGAACTCCAGGGGGGGGGGGTGTGAGCATGTGTGTGAATGAACTCTTGGAGAAGTGTGCAAAGAACTCCAGAGTAGGAAGTGGCTGCGAGTGCCGCGGCGCTTCGCCGGGGTGAAAAAGTGAGCACAGAGAGGTAGAAAGTTGAGGGCGAAGGACGGAGGGAGGAGACGCGAGGGAGACAAAGGAAGCGTTTGTCGGGACACCGGCGTCCTTTCCAAGGACAAGCCGACTCGCCACCACCCGTCATGTGAGGAGTCTCCTCCTCCTCCTCCACGGTTTGTCCAACTCCTCCCTCCAGGACTTCCTCATGTCCCTTATTTGACTTTCTCCCTCTGGTCCTGACTGCTCTCAGCTTGTCAGCTTGGCTGGTGAACGCCAGAGCGAGAAGGCAGAGAGCTAAAGCATCCATGCAACATTCCACAATACCACATTCAAAGACGAGTTGTTTTTTTTTTTGTCTCCCTGTTTTAAATAGACATTTTCAAAGCAAAGTTTTTGCATCTTCGGCCTCCGCCGCTCTCCCTCTGTGTTTGACATCGTCCCAAGAAGCGAGTCGATGTTCCAGAATCACAATCCTTTTTTATGTATCCTAAAAGCTGCTACACAGTGGCGCAGTGGGTAGCGCTGTTGCCTTGCAGCAAGAAGGTCCTGGGTTCGATTCCCGGCCCGGGGTCTTTCTGCACGGAGTTTGCATGTTCTCCCTGTGCATGCGTGGGTTCTCTCCGGATTCTCCGGCTTCCTCCCACAGTCCAAAAACATGACTGTCAGGTTAATTGGCCTTCCCAAATTCTCCCTAGGTGTGTGTGTGTGTGTGTCTGGTTGTTTGTCCTGTTTGTCTTTGTGTTGCCCTGCGACAGACTGGCGACCTGTCCAGGGTGTACCCCGCCTCTCGCCCGGAACGCAGCTGGAGATAGGAACCAGCAACTCCCGACCCCGTTAGGGAGAAGGGTGACGGAAAATGGATGGATGGATGGATGGATATCCTAAAAGCTATAAAATTAGCGTCTGGCTCACAAAGCTTGAGAGTTCTTCACTTGTCAACATTGTTTTTATTTTTTCATATATATATACTCTGAGGCGCTGAGGTCAACGATTTCCACACGCTCCGTCATGCATCACGCGCTGCCTCCAGACAGATGCTCCTCCACAACTCCTCCGCGTTCTAGTTTGTGACTGCGGAGCGCAACGCATGACTGGACCACCTCGGCAGAAATGCAGAGATGAAACACAAACCCGACTGCCAGCGTGTTCTCCTGAACATGGACCATCATCATGTTATTGTTGCGTGAAGTGATTTTTTTTTAAATCCCTTTTTTTTTTTTTTTTATCTTGTGCAGACATGAAAACATTACCTCCAAGCATATTTTTATAACTCCAACTTCCCTCTGGTTTTCCCTGCAGTGACCTTCTGAACCCCTTGTTTCTGAGAACCAAACAAAGCCCAACAGGCAAAGCTTTTATTTTGAAATCCTTTCTCGGAAAAGCCCTCAGCTAACATGAAAACTTGCAGTTCCTGCTGAGCAAAAACCTGCCGAGAGGAAATGACTCATTGACATGTTGGCGTTTCGTTATCGCCAACTTCCTGAACTTCTCGACGCGCCAAAGTGTTGAAAGTCCAGACGTTTGTCTTGAATTGAACGCGCCTCAGTGAAATCTGTAAGTTGGCATTTCGTTCTTACAGCTTTATTCTTCCACATGACATCTTTCAGCGTGGTGTGGGGTTGGGGAAACCTCAAGTTAGGTTTGCATTTTCGTCCTGGCAGCTGAAGCCGCAGCGAGCGGAGCGCTGCGTGTTTACAGCGACACGGAACCAGAATAGAAACCTGCCTTCTCGGCTAGAAGCCGATATTGATTTGTGATGCAAAGTTAAGTCCCAGCTTCGGCTTGTCAGGATCGCTGATAGGTCTTGATAGACGTCACCTCCTTGGAAACCTCTGGACCTTCTGGGCCTTCTGACTCCCAGAAGTGTGTTTTTGTGTGTGTGTGTGTGTGTGTGTGTGTGTGTGTGTGTGTGTGTGTGTGTGCGCGTGTGCGTGTGTGTGTGTGTGTGTGCACACACACACCTTGACTTCTAGCTGAGTGGCAGTGAAAGCAAAGAAAAATGTATTTGGCTACTATGTATGCTTCATTCTTCACAAAAATCCAGTAAAAGCTGATTTTTTGTGGGTTTTATTTAGAGAAAAATATATAATATGTCAGTAAATAGGTAGAACACCCTTAAGCAACTTTGTGCCTTTGGTAGCCATTTTACTGTCAGTAAATTTTCCTTCGTTCACATTGAGGTTCACACATTGCACTGTGTGCTGCTGCCTGAGTGAGACATGAACAGAAACAGTGGCTCTTTGTTGCCTTTGCCAGGAGTTTGGACTGGCTTGGGTGGCGGTGCCTGCAGTGACTCCTTCTTTTTTTTCCCCTCTCCCATCTTTCCTTCATTGTTTTATATTTCATGTGGGTAAAATAGTAGTGTGAGCAAAACTGCTCGTGAGATCAGCTCTCAAAGCCAGAATGTCAGCATTTTTGTCGAATCTCGAGGATAAACGATTTGGGTTTGGCAAGAAGAGTCACTTTAACTCGATGCAGCATAACGGCTTCCAAATGAACATAATCTGAATGTATAAAATGGAGTAGAAAACGCTGCGCGGACGAGTATTTAAATTGGAAATGGAATCACACTCCGCCATCAGAGCCCATCTCTTCCTCCCACCGTCTCTCTTTCTCATTCCTCTAATTGCAGCCTTAATCCCGGGCCAGATTAGAGGGATGTGTCGGCTCTTGGCCGCGTGTTTGTGCGGGTCTGAATCAACGATACACAGATCCCGCGGAGATTACTCGATCTGTGTCATCGTCTCGCGGCTCGGAGCCAACCCGAGTCCAAATCCAATTTAGCTCTCCACCAACGTCTCCGGCCAGCAGGAAGGTGGCAGGTTCGGAAGCGCCGACGCCAAACCCGTTGAGGATTTCTGTCATGTCAGAGGGTTTAGCACCCTTCCCGTTGCCTGGTTTGATTACACGTTGATCCGTCGGTTGGTTCGCTGTGGAATATTTGCCTGTCAAGAAGCAGTTTTTCCCCCCTGTGATATAATACTGATTTCATGCTGACCCAGTAAGAACTGGGCTTTGCTACATGTTACTATTTTCTTATTTTTTTGAAGAATTCAACAAACACCCACGTTTGACGTCGTGACGTTTGCTGCAGGACATTTCTGGATCCCCCCCCCGTTCGGCAGCACGTGTTAAAGGGTGTAATTAGGGAGCGTTAGTGTGACCGGCGTGTGGGAACTAGAGGTGTTACCAGACACAAGTAGCACAAACAGACGGTGATACTCACCGTTTGTTGTCAGGGAAATTGTGACGCGCGAGACATTTCTCTCTCTCCGCACAAAACGCCACAAATATGTGTTCTCCAAACCTCCCACAGCAGTTCGGTTGGGACACTTTTCGCGTCCCCGCCCTCCCTCCTGTTTTTTTGGCTGCTCTCCTCACGTCTGGCAGCGGGGGACAGACAGGGTCCGCCACATCGACGGGGATTTGACACCAAAGAAACTCAAAATGCAACAAAACCCGCTCCGCTTTGAGGAGTTTATCTGGGTACAGGATGTTCCAGTTGAGTGAAAAGTGGAGCGTGATGAGAAATGCAGTAATTTAAACTGTACTCTTGCATAGAAATCCTAAATAAATGGTAGGAAGTCGATGCAGTGGATGCTAATTAAGCATCTCTTAACCCGTGAAGCGTCTCATCTGGTTGGTGTCCTGCTGAATCCTAAGACCAAATCTACAAAGCTTCAAAACACTGGCTGGATTTCAGTTCAGAGTTGTTCAGAGTGAGCATGTCACAGTTTTAGTTGAAACCTCATGATGGCCGATCTGCAAACAGTTGCTCTTTGTTTTGTTTTGTTTTTTTGTGGGGTTTTTTCCGACTGGTCCCGAGCCAGAGGGGGAGGGAAAACTTTACAGGGCGAATTGTCACAGCGTGAACTCGGGTTTCACTGTCAGGTTCCACCTAAATCCCCCACAATCTCTGGTATGTACATGGACTTTTGTTTGTTTGTGCTAAAGGTGTGGCATTTTTGATTAATCTAGTTGTTTTCTAGCTAACATGAATTGTTTAATAATCATTTTTGTGACTTTTAGGAGAGTAAATCCTGCAGTGTTTTGGTTGTGATCATGGCTGCTTCAGTATATATTTATTGGTGTTAGGATGCAGGTGTAGATTTTTGTAAGGTAAAAGTCTATGACATTATTATTGGAATATCTCCCTCACATCCAGTAAAAGATTATTTATAGATGTCATTTACGTTATGTCGGTGACTCTTTGTCACTATTTCCATCCACCCATCCAGGAGGGGTGCTGGTGCCTATCTCCAGGGGGACATTTCAGACGTCACCAGTCTATCAGAGGACACTTTGTCTCCATTTTTCATATATAATTACTTACTTGCTTCTGAGTGAAAATCTACGAGGTTCCAAGAAGTCGAGGTCTCCAGAAGCTTTCGGTTCGATCATGAAACCGTTTTAAACGCCTCAGGCGTCACGCCGGGTCCAAAGTTCACGGCAGTTAGAGGACGACGAGTCCAGCCCACCAGGAGGTGAAACATTTACAATGTACCGTTTTTATGGACGCGTTTAAAAAGCGACGAAAAACTTTAAAAGGATGCATCGACTCATTCAGAGACGTTTCAGTGAAATACGATAAATGTCTATTGGAGATGAACAGGTTTCTGCTCTTTCACGTTTGACATCAGCGCCATGTCGTCAGCGTAATGTTTCCCCTAACAACACTACTATGACTCCTTGTTCCGGCTCCGACTGTGACATTGCAAAGGCCACGTTTTACGTCCTCAGCTCCCACGGTGTTTATATACAGCAGAACTCTTGTTTTGTGTCAAACAAGCACCTATACCACCTTCATTCTACAACTTAAACCCTTGTAAGCCGCTTGAAAGCTCCGAGGGAGCCACTTAGGCTCAATCATAATTTGCTCTTTTCGGTTTGATCGGTTGCGTGAAAACGCTCCTGACTCTGCGTGGGAGGCCAAATTCCCAAAGACTTCAAAACCGTTCTCTGGAGCGAATCCAAATAAACAAAAGTGTAAACAGGAATTCTTTCACAATTATACAACTGCTGGTTGAGCTGCGCAGACTCTTGAGCGTTGCACCAGGGAAATGTTTAGCGTTGTGCCTCAGTGTTTTGAGATTCCCACGCTGCTTTTCTTTGGAATATTTTAGACGTCCTCTGCAAAAATAATCTGCCAAATAGATAACTTTTTGCATATAATTTGGCGTTGAAAATTTGCAGTCAACTGCACATGGGTTATACTGAACCAGTACCTACGTCCAATTCAGCATCTATCATGATTTAATATTTTGACATGTTTGTGTCCAAATATGAAATATTCTTTTGGTCACAGGGATAAAAAGCTCATGTCCTCTCTCAGTCTTTACCTTCACACTTCTGTTGCAGTTGTTCCTCCCCATCATCTGTCCATTTCACCCACATTTCCTGTATTCACGTCATCTCCGTCAGCATTTCTGTCATCCTCCCTCCTCCTCCCCCCGACTCCTCCTCGCTCTCCTCTCCCCCTGCATAGCTCAGTGAGGACAAACAGTTGGGAAAGTTTACTCCAAAACACCCCAGCGTCCTCCACCGCGCTGCCATCAAGGGTAACTCTCCTGCCTCGCCGGTTTCGGCGGACAGGAAGAGAGCGTGCCCTCAAGGTCACCTGTTGTCGGGAGGGACGCGCGGCGGCGTCCCGCCTTCGCTTTGAGCTTCGCCTGGAAGCGTATTTGAAGCGCCGCCTTCACAAATCGCGCACCGTCTCCACTCTTGATTGGCAGCTTACTGACCTTTGACCCGCTCAAGGGCACGAAACCTGGCTCTGTTAAACTTTTAAAGCTTACTGCTTGGAGCAGGAACAGGCAACGCTGAAATGATCCACTTTCTCTGCTTTGAATCATGATGAAAGTAAAGAAATCCTCACGCAAATAGAGATTTTCTCGGCTGTGTGCGCGTGCATGCGTGTGTGTGTGTGTGTGTGTGTGTGTGTGTGTCCTCTCCCTAACAGGACACACTGACCTTAGAGAGGCAGCGCTAACAGCTCTGTGGATTACTCCCTCTGCATTCCTCATGTTATCTCCGCTCTGTGCAACAGTTTATCTGAACCCAGGTTTCTTTTCTATCTCCAGTGTTTTGAGAGAAAGCCTTTCAGTCTATAAAATGCAATCCTGAGGTGGACTTTCACATCTCTTGCTGCTGGTTTTATCTCCTTGACTCTCATTTTGTGTGTGTGTGTGTGTGTGTGTGTTTGTGTTTCTCTCTGATTGTTCTTGCCTGCAGAGTAAACGGACTCACACAGACAGACGGCTGCGCCGGTCTTCCTGCGGCGGTGGTGGAAACTGTGAAGCAGCTTCATGAAAAAAAAAAGTGCAATTTAATTAGAGAAAGAGCAGAGGGTAATTATAGCATGCAGAAAAAAAGAGGGAAGCAGTAAAAGCAGAACAGGGAAGTTGAGAAATATTCACTCCTCCTCTTCGCTGCCATACATTTGAGTTGGATCCGCCTCTCTCTGCAGCTCACCTGTCGAATTTTGCCTCCCATCCCTCCCCTCCCCCACCCACACGCACAGCTCCTCCCCCTGTGGGGCAGGTAGGGCTCCAGCTGCAGATATAAAGGTATGCTAACGGCAGGCGGACCATCTTCTCTGCTCTGGGAGTGAAGAAGACAGCAGGGCCGCGAGTGTTCTGTGCGGGAAACGGAACGAGGCGGAGTGGTTTTGAAAACGAGAATCGGATCGACTGCTCTCAGAGCCGCTCTGCAATCATGGGGCTCGGAGTGAGTATTGCAACTTTTTCCTCCTCTTCTCGTCTTGTTAGAAAACTTTTGGAGTGCAAGGTTGTTCTGCGATCCGCTTGGTTTTCTGTGGCAAGTCAATGATTAACACACAAGCTTGTGTGCACAGCAAAGAGGAATACTTTCGGCGCTTCCTCGCGAAAGGCAAAGCCGAGCCGGAGCCTCGGAGCTGTCTTCCCACATGTGCTCGCTCTTATTCCGGGACTTGTTTTTGTCTCACTTTCCCCGATCCAGAAAGGGAAGGATGATTACAAGCCGGCCGCAACGTCGGAACACGACGGCAAGAAGCACAAGAAGGGGAAACAGAAGAAGGATATGGACGAGCTGAAGAAAGAAGTGGATCTGGTGAGTACGCCGACCTTTCTCCTGGGCCGAACCGTGACGGCCGACACAAACCCCACCGAGAGTCACGTGAGACGCACAGATTGCCGCTTGCACTTCCACATGTGCAGTCACATGTTCTTAAAAGAGTTTCCGTCTGTAATCAGCCTCCGACACATGCTTAAAATCTTACTTTCCAGTCGTGGACACAGTAAGGTTAAGAAGGGCGGAAAGGTCAGAGGACGGCTGGCCAGTTTCCGCTGGTGTCAGCGTTTTTCCCTCAAGTCCTTTCGCCAAGGTCAAAGAGGAAGTCAAAGTTTAGGAGAGAGCGACTCGTTTTCACAAAATCATGATACATTTTTGAAAGTGTAGCGACGGCGCCTTAAAGAGCAGATCAGAGGCATTTGGCCCCAAAACGACCCGACCGGCGTGTCCTTCACAAGGTCAAGGAGAAAAGGTCACAGCCCGACCGCTTAATCTAAATGCGTCGCATTTCTTTTGCGTGATTCTCAACAAGCCTTCAAGATTTCCAACAATACTCAGAATTGAATAAATTCATCAAGAATTTGCAACATCATCAGTTTGCAACAAACAGTGAAGCTCAGTTCACGCATATCAGTGAAAACCACAATTCGTGATCAATATACCTTGATATATTACGTGCATTATAGTACATTTAGTTAGTATGATTTTTTTTTTCTGTTTCCTACCGGATGATATTCCGGTTTATAATATTTTAACGCTTTCTGAACAGATAGTTGAGAACGAGATTGAGAAGTGTTTCTCAATCGACTAATCAAACCAAAACGCATTAGAGATCAATAGCCGACTGATTGGAGTAGATTGTCAATCAAACTCCAAAAGTTGTCCACAGAAGTAAGTTGATGTTTGACTCTTAATGTATTCAGTTTCTAAATGCCGTTCCGGGTTGGATCGTTTGACCACTAAGACATTTTTGAAGCTCAAACCAAATCGAAATGTCTATTTCATGAAGTGTCCAACACTAACTCTTGCCCAGTGCCTTTCTGTAGCCATCATTCTGAATTACACGGCTATAAAACCCTCATCTCGGTGACATATTAATGGTTATCGTCCTTCGAACATCTTAACTAGATCTCAAAGTCCTGCCGCAAGCTGAAGGACATCTTAATGTCATAGCAACGCTATCGCCGATCTCCTCTGATCTTTCCAATCTGGCATATCACTGGCTGCAATTAACGCCGTGCCTTGGCTTTAGCGGAGATGCGGAAATTCCTCCAGTCCAAATAAACGCTTCGGAGTGATTTATCGTCATGTGTTAGTGATTCCAGATCGGATCTGCAGTTGAATAATGGCGGCTTACGGAGCAGCAGTAAAAGCACAGACGGGTCTCTGGAGAAGCGCGTCCAGCTGACATGTTAATGATTGTTGCCCCGTCATACAATTAACTAGAGGTATCAAAGTCCAGTAAAGACAATAGAGGCTATTCCCATAGCAACGTGACGCAGCCTTTGATTTGACCACATGCGGCAAAGCCTGAGCCCAAACGGCCGACTGCTAAAAATAGAGCGGCTTTGTTTATTTAAATAGCAGCAGGAATTTCCAACCCGGGATTTATCGGGAGAGCTCGTGGTTGGGCCACGCGAGGAACATCAAAACAGGGCCAAAAACGCGAGAAGGCCAGGCGCGACGTCCTCAGCCGGCCTTTTGAGAAGGGAACCAAAAAGCGGCGCTACTTTTGGAGCGTGCGATAAAATGTTATCCATGGCACATTTGGCACGCTTGCTTACATAATACTAATTATTAATGAGGCTGGACGAATGCTCACCGCTCACTTTCTCTGCAGAGGTTTGGCTCTTGTTGCCATATTAGAGGCCAGTGCAGAGGCTGTGCAGTATGTGATGTTTTTTGATTTCTTCTTGAAAAAAAGGCAACTTATAATTTTGATAATCAACTACTACTATAAGAAATATGCTCTTCATTTGTAAAAAAAAAAACAACCATTTTATTTCCATTTTGGGTTTTGAAATATAGACAGGCGTGAAACGTTTGCAAAAATAATGAATACATTCTGTTCATCAATCAACATGGGATGTTACAAATTGTATTTAAAATACAGCTGGGGATACACGATATTGGATTTTGGTAATATAGCTCCGATACGACGATTTCCTAAAATCAATTTGCCTGATAACCGATACCAATACCAATATTTTTTGCCTATAATCACTTACTGAAACTGTATGGCTTTCTCTACTGTTGAATTACTGCATTGCCTTTATTGGTTTAGCCTGCTAACCAAATGCAAATGCTAAAACAGACGCTGGAAACGATGGAACTCTTCCAGCTTGCGTTATGTTTACTGTCTAACTTATTGCTTGCGAACGGGTAACCTGTCCTGTTTTAGCTCCGCGTGACTCACACCGACAGTCACCTCAGTGTGATGCGTCAATGTTTTCAGCTTCGACACATGCGTGATGTCACCGCGTCGCCGCAAAAAGCGGCGGTGGCGTCTCGACTCGGGGCGTCTCGACTCGGGGCGTTTCGCAGCGACGACAAAAACCCGGTTTTTGTTTCACGGCACAACAGAGACGAAAGCTCGAAGT
Organism: Poeciliopsis turneri; assembly: GCA_922788865.1. Classification (NCBI taxonomy): domain Eukaryota; kingdom Metazoa; phylum Chordata; class Actinopteri; order Cyprinodontiformes; family Poeciliidae; genus Poeciliopsis; species Poeciliopsis turneri. The sequence goes on from CAKLNU010000787.1 coordinate 218,568, forward strand.
CAGATATGATTGCAGTTCATCCAAAATCACATCGGAGGAGTTTCTTGTTCATTCACCAGCTGTGGGCATTATTGAACAAAAGAATAAAAAACAACTCAACTCTGTGTGGGCACATGAATGTGTCAGCCTCTCTGGCTGTTCATTTTTGCAGAAACACGTTTTTGCTTTTGCAGCTCGAGAAACCGCAGCGACGCAAAACTTTTATTTTTGAGTCGCTGGATATAAGCCAAAAATGATTTGGATGTTCTGTTGGGTTGTTTTGCAGCTCATGTTTGACTGCAAGTTCACAATCCTCACTCAAATGTTTGACTAATCTTAAAAAATCCAAAAAAAAAATCACCGTCCGTAGCCCCACGCATCCATAATCCGGATCAGATGTGCGACTCCGTTTTGTCATCTTTATGTTCCCTGGAGGCCACGTCAACACATTCTGTAATCCTCACAGGAGATAATATCTGCACTTTTAAAATGACAGGGATTTAGGCCTGTTTGACGCAATGTCTGTCAAATCTCATTATTTATTTTTTTTGTCTCCCTCTCTCCCCGTAGGATGATCACAAGCTCACAATGGATGAACTTCACCGAAAATACGGCACGGACCTATCAAGGGTGAGCCCTCTGCACGCAGGATTTATCGGGATTCGGAGGCAGAGGTAGACGAGGCCAGAGTACAAGCTCCACGCAGACAAACACTGCGCGGAGGGAGCTCGTTGTTTGTCTGCGCGTTCGAAAGCAGACGCTCGTATAATTATCCTGCAGAGTTGCAATGCGGCGCACGGGGCAGAAGATTTACCAAAGTGTCTATTAACCCAAACGATTAAGCCTGTTTTGAAGCGGGAGCGCAAAACAGGCTTAGCACAAAAAAAAAACAAAACAGGAATCCTACATTTTGTTTTCAGGAGACGATTTTTTTTATTGTGCAATATTCGACTCCACAGAGGCTAAACCCCTTATCATCTGTTAAATAGTGATCTGTGTGAGTTTTCCTCAAAGCAAAGACTCAATCCATCAGGAATACCGTCCTTATTGACTGGGCTGACAATATCTGCTTAGAGAAATGTCAAGTTAGACTTCTTAACCTCAGAAGGCTAAATGTGACTTTCTAAATCTACCGTCTTTTTGCACAGAATGCTTTATATCGATCTGCATGAAATCAGAAGCTAATTTCACACTATGTGCTCTTAGGGTCTTTCCGCTTCCAGAGCAAAAGAGATTCTCGCCCGAGATGGTCCAAATGCCCTCACACCTCCCCCAACCACACCCGAATGGGTGAAGTTCTGCAAGCAGGTAAGAGCTAACAAAGAGGCTTGGCACAATTTAAATGGATGCAAAAGTGTTTTTAGATTAGCGTTTGCGTGCGGTAGAGATGGTTGTTTGAATGTTGCCTTGGCCTCCCGTCCAGCTGTTCGGTGGTTTCTCCATGCTGCTGTGGATTGGGGCGATCCTCTGCTTCCTCGCTTACGGTATTCAGGCTGCTTCAGAAGATGAACCAGCAAACGATAACGTAAGAAGATTTGTCTCACTGTCCTCTGTAGTTATTTTCTGGTCCGCCAGAGACTAAACGAAGAGTCCTCTCTGTCCTCCTACAGTTGTACTTGGGTATTGTACTGTCTGCTGTCGTCATCATCACTGGTTGCTTCTCCTACTACCAAGAAGCCAAGAGCTCCAAGATTATGGACTCCTTCAAGAACCTGGTCCCACAGGTGAGACTTCCTGCTTCCTGTTTCCACCGGCCTGCTTGTTGTTACTCGGGATCTTACTTCAAACCTTTCCTCGATGCCACAGCAAGCCCTGGTTGTCCGTGACGGGGAGAAGAAGAGCATCAACGCTGAGGAGGTGGTGGCCGGAGATTTGGTGGAAGTGAAGGGTGGAGACAGGATTCCTGCTGATCTCAGGATCATCTCTGCTCACGGCTGCAAGGTGAGTGTCATCGGTGTAGATTTCATCGGTGTACCGTACCAGGTTCTCTGTTTGGTTTCGGTCTGATCAAAGTTTTTTGGTCAACTGTCGGGTGAGGAGACTTTCTATACATACAGAAATACCTGAGCTGCTTTTATAACGCAGGAATTTTCAGTTGTCCCAAGAACACGGCAAAACAAAAACGGCTTTATTCTTGCTTTATTTCTCAGGTGGACAACTCCTCCCTTACTGGTGAATCAGAGCCCCAGACCCGATCCCCAGATTTCACCAACGACAACCCACTGGAGACCAGGAACATTGGTTTTTTCTCCACCAACTGTGTTGAAGGTACTCTACGCCCTCAGAAATGTATTACAATATTTATGATGTAGGTGGGATTTTTTGGGGGGGGAATGTCGAGTTCGGAGACGTTCAAGAAAAGCGGCTGGGCAACATTCTGAAACTGTAACGTTTCTTTCTTGATGTTCAGGAACTGCCAGAGGAATCGTCATCAACACCGGAGACCGAACTGTTATGGGTCGCATTGCCACCTTGGCTTCCAGTCTGGAGGGAGGGAAAACTCCCATCGCCATTGAGATCGAGCACTTCATCCACATCATCACCGGCGTGGCCGTCTTCCTGGGTGTGTCTTTCTTCATCCTCTCCCTCATCCTTGGCTATGGATGGCTGGAGGCCGTCATCTTCCTGATTGGTATCATTGTGGCCAACGTTCCAGAAGGTCTCCTGGCTACAGTCACTGTGAGTCTACAGGCTCTTTGTCCTCTTATCTGATAATCTTCAAGAATATTCCATCAGTTTTGATCGATCTGGTTTTTGTTTCCAGGTGTGTCTGACTCTGACTGCCAAGCGTATGGCCAAGAAGAACTGCCTGGTGAAGAACCTGGAAGCCGTGGAGACTCTGGGTTCCACCTCCACCATCTGCTCCGACAAGACCGGCACCCTGACCCAGAACAGGATGACTGTGGCCCACATGTGGTTAGATCCATGAAGCCGACACCACCGAGAACCAGAGCGGCACCTCGTTCGACCGCAGCTCGGCCACCTGGGCGTCTCTGGCCAGGATCGCCGGACTCTGCAACCGAGCCGTCTTCCTGGCCGAGCAGAGCAACGTTCCCATCCTCAAGGTGAAGAACGGATGAAGCATGTAGACATCTCTCTGAGTCTCGGTTGTTACGACCCACCCTGTAGTTCAAATTGACCGTTCTTGTCTTGTTCTTGTACTTCAACCCACAGAGAGATGTGGCTGGCGACGCCTCAGAAGCTGCCTTGCTCAAGTGTATTGAGCTGTGCTGCGGTCCTGTTAAGGACATGAGAGACAAGTACCCCAAGGTCGCGGAGATTCCATTCAACTCAACCAACAAATACCAGGTAAACCATCCAATGATCAGCTCTGGTGCATTCCTGATGAGCCAAATAGAGTTCTTATAGAGTTCTTTGCATAAAACATTGGTGGCTCTTGGGTTCAGCTTCTTTTCTTCTCCAACAGCTGTCCATCCACAAGAACGTGACTCCCGGAGAAACCAAGCACCTGCTGGTGATGAAGGGAGCCCCAGAGAGGATTCTGGACCGCTGCTCCACCATCGTGCTGCAGGGTAAGGAGCAGCCTCTGGACGACGAGATGAAGGACGCGTTCCAGAACGCCTACGTGGAGCTGGGAGGTCTCGGAGAGAGAGTTCTCGGTAAGGATCGATTCTGCTTAAGCGACGCGAGAAGAGAGCGGCGCCTTCATATGATGGCTTTTTCTCTTCCTCAGGTTTCTGCCACTTCCACCTGCCTGACGACCAGTTCCCAGACGGCTTTGCTTTCGAAACCGAGGAAGTGAACTTCCCGACTGAGAACCTGTGCTTCATCGGCCTCATGTCCATGATCGACCCGCCACGTGCCGCCGTGCCGGACGCCGTGGGCAAATGCAGGAGCGCAGGAATCAAGGTGCTCTAAGTTCTCTTTTTTGACTCAGTCAGGTTGGAAAAAAGAGACGTAGCTTCAACTTTTTCCTTCAACCTCCTTCCTTTCAGGTAATCATGGTGACAGGCGACCATCCAATCACAGCCAAGGCCATCGCTAAAGGCGTTGGTATCATCTCTGAAGGCAACGAGACGGTTGAGGACATCGCCGCCCGCCTGAACGTTCCCATTTCAGAGGTCAACCCCAGGTCAGTCGTCTTATTGATCAATATTCCTCTTGTGGCAATAATAATAAAATCAGCAATAATAAGCATGCTGGCTAGCAAAGCTGCACGAAGCACTTAGCCAAAAAGGCTTTTACAATTAATTCACTGCAAGCCAAATAAATGAGTCTGGCTCTGAGCTTGCTGTCCGCAACTTTAGTGAATGCCTTTTTCCAACGTTCAACAGATCTTTGAACTTTTGAGTTTGAAATTGAAGAAATCAGCTAAACCCCGGTTGCAATTTCTTCAACAGGGAAGCCAAAGCTTGCGTCGTTCACGGCGGTGAGCTCAAAGACCTGACGGCAGAACAGCTCGACGAGATCCTAAAGCACCACACAGAAATCGTCTTCGCCAGAACGTCGCCCCAGCAGAAGCTGATCATCGTCGAGGGTTGCCAGAGGCAGGTGAGCTTCAGCGGGCCGAAGACGACGGAGATGTCACTGCGGGTGTTTGGCCGTGTTTCCATGGGACTCTTGCTTCCTCTTGCAGGGAGCCATCGTCGCGGTGACGGGTGACGGCGTCAACGACTCCCCGGCTCTGAAGAAAGCCGACATCGGCGTCGCCATGGGAATCGCCGGGTCCGACGTGTCCAAGCAGGCGGCCGACATGATCCTGCTGGACGACAACTTTGCCTCCATCGTTACCGGAGTGGAAGAGGGTAAGACGGGCGAAAACGCGTAACGTTAGGTTTTTCTTACGTTATGTGAATATTAACCAGGATGTTGGTCGGTCAGGCCGTCTGATCTTTGACAACCTGAAGAAATCCATCGCCTACACTCTGACCAGCAACATCCCCGAGATCTCCCCCTTCCTCCTCTTCATCATCGCCAACATCCCTCTGCCTCTGGGCACCGTCACCATCCTCTGTATCGACCTGGGAACAGATATGGTGAGTCCTTCAGGAACGTTGCAGGTTTGATGAGATCGAGATGATTCTACATGTTTCTCTGTCTCGTCCAGGTTCCCGCCATCTCCCTGGCCTACGAAGCAGCTGAGAGCGACATCATGAAGAGACAGCCCCGAAACCCCAAAACAGACAAACTGGTGAACGAGAGGCTCATCAGCATCGCCTACGGACAAATCGGTAATAACCTGAGTATCCTTGACATATTTGTGAATCTTTCTCGACTTGAAGGAGTGATTTTAATCGCCGTTTTCCTTCTCATTAGGTATGATGCAGGCCACAGCTGGGTTCTTCACATACTTTGTGATCCTGGCTGAAAATGGCTTCCTCCCCATGGACCTGATAGGAATCAGAGTCCTCTGGGATGACAAATTTGTCAATGACCTGGAAGACAGCTACGGACAGCAATGGGTCGGTCTCCCGGATCACGTCCGTCCGAACAGCCACGGCTTGAGCTCACATCCGTAAACTCATTTTTACCTTCTTCGTTTGCTCCAGACGTACGAGAGAAGAAAGATCGTGGAGTTCACCTGCCACACAGCTTTCTTCACCAGCATTGTGATCGTCCAGTGGGCCGATCTGATCATCTGTAAGACCAGGAGGAACTCCCTCGTGCAGCAAGGAATGAAGTATGTTGGAACATTTAATAATAAGTGGACAAAGCATTTCATGTGGTTCGTGTAACCGGAAAAAATAAACCCTGTCGTCAGGTCATACCAAAGACAAGAAACCAATTTTTTTATTTTTTTTTTTTGCCTCCAACAGAAACCGCATCCTGATCTTCGGACTCTTTGAGGAGACGGCTCTGGCTGCTTTCCTGTCATACTGTCCAGGCATGGACGTGGCCCTCAGAATGTACCCTCTCAAGTGAGTAAAACACACAGCCACACTTTGTTTCAATCAAAACATCCTTCTGCTTTTATGGCTTCAGCCGTTTTTCCCCTGTTCTTAATTGCAATTTGTTATGAAGTGTGATCCTAATAACGCTGTTTTTTCTGCTAATTTCTTATTCTCCAGTCCACTCTGAAAGCACTTCTAGATGCTTGTTTTCCAAGGCTGGCGTTTTAACTAAGAGTAGTTACGCTACTTTTTTAAATTTTTTGTCTTCTTTGATGCGTTCCCTAAAGAGTAGTGGCTATTGTGTCTCGGCTCCAGTAATTTCCACTTCTGAGGCAGGATGAAGTTCTATGAGATTCTTTGAGGACAAACAGAAAGCAGGAAGAACACGTCATCTTCCTTCCGCTTATCTTTCTGCTGGAACAAACTCTGATCTGTGTTTTTTGTTTTTTGTTTTGTTTTGTTGTTTTTGTCACGTTCTGGTTTTAATTCTCTCTCTCTTTCTCGCCGTTTCGCCTCAGACCTTCTTGGTGGTTCTGCGCCTTCCCATACTCCCTCCTCATCTTCGTCTATGATGAAGTCAGAAGATATATCCTCAGACGCAACCCGGGAGGTAAGGCTTTTAGTTGTTATCCTCACACGAGGACGGCGACAGCCTCCCCTCTCAACCCGGCCGTTGTTTCCGGCCTCTTCTTCCGCCCACAAGGCTCAACAGGGCCTGGTTCTGATTCAGCTGCTTCTTTTACTGCTTTGTTTTGTTTTGTGTGTCAGAGGCGCTACATCTGAGCCCCGCGGCTCTGATCTCTGAGCGCCGCCGGCGTCTCGCGTCGGCACATCAAAATAAGCCGCAGCCGGACGCCGTTTAGTCCCGCGGGACCTTTAGCTTATTATTTTTCTAAATAACGATGAATATTTGAATATTTTCGACTGGTCGGCCTCTGACTGTAAAACTTGCACGATGTGAAGGCCAAACAAAGTGTCGTTCATTGCGTTTCCTCTCTTTGTAGGTTGGGTGGAGCAGGAGACGTACTACTGAGTCGGTCGGGCCAGAAGAAAAAAAGAAGACTCATATTTCATCGTTCGTTCGCCGCCATGTTACATATTTGGTTGAAACGCCGCAGCCAACAAGCACAAGGAGAAAAACCAAGCATGGATAAATTAAGAGTCTCTTAATTTATTTGTTGTTCCAATAAAACGTGTCCTTAAGCCACTCGCCTTTTTGTTCCGTCCACTGACTTTATCCATCTGTCCATAATTGTTATGTAAAAGTTCCAAAGTTTGCACGTTTGAGTCTGGAACAGATTATTTGAGGGGAAAAGCACTTGAGCCGTTCCGACGACCATCCCTCGAAACCGTTTGCGTTTCTATTTGTGGACGGCGGAGTATTCCCAGCAGCCAATCGGATCTCTCTCTCTCTCTCTCTCTCTGTCTCTCTCGCTGGAGAGGGAGCTGCTGCGAGACGGGCGAGAAGAATCTGCAGACAAAAGGATGGAGGGATGCGGAGGGAGGCAGACGGAAGGGAGAGAGTGAGGTTGATGGATGGTGAAGGAAGCAAGTCGATGTGATAAAGAGGGAGGGAAGAAGTGGGAGCAGGGGATCGGCAGATTTATGGGCTTCTCCAGTTTCCTCAATTCATTTTCTTGATGCAGTGGTGAGATCGCAAAACGCGGCTCTCGGATTCAGCTTCTCTCATTTTGGAGGAAGACGATTGCAAACAGACACCAACATTATCGTGCCTCCACCCCAACCCAAAACATCCACCCCCACCCCACCACCACCACCACCACTCCCCGCTCCTCATAATCCTCCCTTCCCCCCACCGAACGTGCTTGTTGCCATCGCAACCCTATTTGAGAGTTCACTCTCTCTCTCCTCTCTTGAACATCTAAATAAAATCTGGGCCATTTTTAGAAGAACGCCAGCGACACGTGAGCTACGGTTTCGGTTTTGGCACATGCTCGACTGCCCAAAAGCTTTCCGTATGTCTGCATGCAGATGCATGTAGATGAGTCTGTGCGCACAATGACAATGCAGTCGCGTCTCTGCAGTCGCGTGTCCATCTGTCTTTCAGGCCCACCTGTTGTTTTGTGTTTTTATTCCTGCTTTTTCTGCGCAGAACCAAAGAAATCATGCATCAGCGTTCCTTACAGAAAACAGACGCAGTAAAGTCTTCCTTTGGTCGTTGGATCTATCTTGGGTTTATCTTGTAAGGCTCTTCCAGGCTGCCTGATTACATGCGAGAGAGACTGATACTGAGCGGCACGTCGACCCATCAGAAGACAATAGCGCCGTGGCAAACGGCTCGACCTGTATGAGAAGGTCACTTGTCAGAAGCAGCAGGCGGGAGTGGATGACGATGCAAGATTTGCCTAACCGCAGAGTTCAAGAAGTTCGCTGCGAGCCGAGCGAAATGCAACAAGTGACAGGATGCGTCTTGTTTCAGGCTTACAGCAGATCCAGGGATGAAAGCCTAAATCTCTCATTTGTACTGAGGGACCAAAGGGTTTAAGAGCTCCTGGAACACATGCAAATCGCCACAAGAGCATTGCTGCCGTACTACAGAACAAACCAGTTGATTATCATTGTGGCCCCTCAGCATGGATCATTTAACCATTATAGAGATGGACCTCAGGTCAGGGAGTTTACTAGAGCTATTTGCATTGTGTTAACACAAAGGGAAGGACACGTTCAGGGTACTCCAGAGTTAATAGGAGCCTATAGAAAGTAATATTACCTACTGGCTAAGAAACACTTAGTGGTGCGTCTTCTGCGTCTCAGGGCTAAATCTTACCCACTCTGGATTTAGAAGCTGAGAGGTTGCAGAAGTTAGTTGCCCGCTATCGGCACACAACCTTGTCAAAGCAGCAAGGGGGAAGGAGGTGTCTGCGCACCCAGCTGTTCGGCCGGGAGAGGTGTCGATGCATAGCGACAGTGTGTTGGCTGAATTGTCTTCCTGGTAGTTTTTTTTTTTTTTTTTACCTATGCCTGTTTTAATTTCCTGAGAGCATTTTTGTTGCCAGCAGAAGACAACCAGTTGGTCTGTTTGAGAAACGGCAACCATAACCCACCTTTAGACCAATCACATTCATTGGCCATTCAGAAAGATGCAGTTCTCTTCATATAGCTCGGATGTCTTCCATATATGGGCAATGATGTCATGAATAGTGTAGTACAAGTTGGATAATAATTTGAGGACGTAATAATTTGACAATACTTTCTTTTTTTATTGTTAAAAAGCGTGACATTTAAATCAAAATCTAGTCAAATTTTGTTTTGCTCATCCATTTACATGTCATGTCTAAATTTCAGATTTATTGTCATTTTAAAACACATCAACTAAACACTTTAGTTTGAAGGTTTTATTTATTTATTTTTAGCAAAACATGCATACACCCAAAAGCACCATCTGAGGTTATCAGATGGTCAAATTAATCTGGTCACTTTGGCTTTAAATGTCCTCTGTCCTTTGTTCGAAAACGCTGTAAAAAATAAATGCTCACAAATGTTGAAAATCTCATAGGAAGAGTTTGGACCAATCAGCAACCCTTGAATCATGCTTCTTTTCATGTTTGTGATCACCCCTGTCTTTTTGAACAGCTCTGTCTAACCCAGTTTTTTCTTCCACTCGACTTTCCATCCACATGTTTGGATTCAGATCTCAGCCATTTCAGCTCTGAAACCCAACTTACCTTCTTTGATGTTGAATTTTCTGTATTGAATGACTAACTAACAGGAATATCACTCAAGCTGTGAGCAATTAATTTTCAAACAAAAATATTGAAAGTAAAAAAAATATATATATATTATCTTCTGGATTTCGCAGTGATACACGGTATGATTGTTTATGCGTGCCATGTGTACGGGTTGCATGGTTTGAATTAAAAAAAAAAAAAAAAAAGCAGAAGAAGAAAAGTAATGGAGGAAGCCCCGCCTCTCTCCGTCGAGGTTACCATGGCAAACGGTGTCGACGTCATAAAGGAAGGAATACCAACTATAAGAGGTTCTGCCGCGGCGGTGCGCGAGCTCGGATGTGTGCTCTGAAGGAGTGACACGTGCTGTAGATTCAATAATAATAATAATAATATATATATATATAAATTAAAAATAAAATAAAACAAACACCGAGCGCATCCAGGAGATAATTTTATTTTGATAGATTTTTTTTATTGTATATATATATATATATAATGGAAGTATTTAAGGCGGAGCTTTATTTGACCAATTTTACTTGAAAAAGGGGAAAATTAACCTTTTGCAGCCATGGGAAGAGGGGTGAGTACACGTCTATTTTCATTTTTATTTAAGAAAAACGAGGCGGTTATTAGAAAGTCGAGGCAACATTCTAACAAGTGTCTGTAAAAAAAAAAAAAAAAAAAGATGTTGCGCGAGAACAAGGTGGAGACCAACGTGTTGAAAGACGAGCCGCGGTTTTTTCGCGTGGAAAGTGCCGCGCTTGTTTCCGCGTTTTCAACCTCGACGGAAGCCCCTCAAACTCGGGCGCGTTGTGGGGCTGTCTGCGGCGATGCCTGCCGGAGAAGCCCCACCACGTTTTTGTCGTGTTTTCCCCGAGAAGGAGGAGAGACGGTCCTCCGGAAAAAAGCTGCTCGGCGTCGGGTTACATAACGGGATTCTCCGGCCGCCGCTGGCTGTCAAAGTTGGTCTGATTTAGTGGCAATAAAAACCGCTGGGATGGAGAGAATAGCGTGGAGGGCAGAAGTTTTAGTTGCTCCTTTCAAGAGGAAAAAAAAAGAAATGTTGAAAGTGGCTCCTAAACTTGGAAGTCTTACTTCTACAAGTTTTTTTTTTTTTGTTTCTTTTGCTTGTCTGAAATTTTGAGGTGATTTACTTTGTATGTTCCTGTTGCAGCTTTTTTTTTCCTGTCCTTGCTTTTCTACAGTATTGATTATTTACAGCATATATAGAGAAAAAAAAAAAAACAGTCATCATTTGATTTTATTTTACTGCAATTTCCCACCAGCAGTTTAGTGTTTCTCCTTTGACTTCAATTTGTTTTTAGGAATTTTCATCCATCAGAAAGGTTCTCTGACCATCCTGCTACATCAAAACCGCTTGCTCCAGTCTTGTTTTCCATAAACTTGAATCGCCTTAGATTGAAACTGATCCCTGCCGCCACACCCTGCCATTCTGCGGAATACAAATTTACCCCCTTGTGGGGATGAGGAGACAGGGAAGCAAGCGGGTGGCGGCGGGGGGACGGCATCCAGCCGGTCTGGCGGGAGATGTGAAGACGGAGATCCTCGTTCTGGGGGTACATCTTCAGGCTTTCTTGTCCTGAGTTTTTTTGGCTTCTGCTGCTTGCTCCCAAATGAGATGAAAGCCATGCCCTGCCCCCATCCAACATCCCCCCGGTTCCCCCACAGCACCCCCTTCTTTTCCTTCACTGCTTCCCCTCCTTTTCTTCTCTGGTAAACACAGCCTAATGTGAACGAGGTGGTCGCCGTGTTGCAGGGAAGGATGAGAACTTGTCTGGCTATAATTGAGGAGATCTGGGCTATTGGGTATGACGAGACTCCCGATGTGCCCCAACCCCCACCTCCTTGTTTTTTTTGGACTTCTACTTTGTTTTAAACATGAGATTTCCCTCTTCGCTGCTCTTTTAGCAGTTTCCTCAACCTCTCCACAACACAGGGCGATAAAAACTAGACCAAGTGAGCTAAGGGGCGTCATAGGAGGGGGCTGTGGAAAGGGAGGTGTCAAGCAGACGGGTGGAGGGGGTTGAGACATAAGGCACCAGTTGCCGCATTGCCACTGTTGAGGAACTTGACTGCAGATGGGTATAAGGAGGAAGGGCGGATAGTTCTGCCCATCAACCCTCCCAAGATGCTGATTAAACGTAGTATTTTCTTCTTCTGTTTTTTTTTTTTTTTAAACCCAAGCAGCTGGACGTCTCTGTTAATCAACAGCGTTTTTCAGTTAGAAAGATGTGAAGTGGATCGCTGATAAGATCTGCAACAAAATGAGGGCAGACCCAGTGCTCAGCAGTCGTAAGGGAAGGGGAAGTTGAGGGGCCGGGGGTTACTGAATAATTCATACATCACAACTTAATTCAAATGAGCTTAAATCGCATAGATTTTTCAGTCCTCCTGACTCTTTTTTTGCTGACAAAAATCAGCACTGTGATTTTTGTCACAGTGCTGACAAAAATCAAAGTAAAATAAAAAAAAATAAAAATAAAAATTGACAAAAGCATACAGATTTATAAACACTGGTTGGCTTTTTATCCCTCTATAAATTCATCAAAACAAGGGTTTCTTCCTCTTCTATCTTCTTTCAATGACAAGACAGTAAATGAATTCTGGTGGAGTTTGAATGCATTTGTGAATGGCAAGTGGACCAGAGACTGCTCCAAAAACAGGAAGTGGACCAGTGTTGTATAGTAACGAAGTACAAATACTTCACTACTTTACTTAAGTATATTTTGGAGTACTTCATACTTTCCTCGAGTAAGAACATTTTTGATAACTTTCACTTTTACTTCACTACATTTCCGAACTTAATTGCATACTTTTACTCCGATACATTTTCAATGTTTGGTATAGTTACTCGTTACTGTGACGGAGGAGCATCACGAGTTACGACCTAATTAAAGAGTCGCGTTAACACAAACACACACAAACACACACACACACAAACACACACTAACACACACAAACACACAATCGCTAACTTACATTTTGTTGCAGTTTAAACTGGCGCGGTTCATCGTGGGTCACACGCGGTGTTCCCGCTTCAGTTCACATTAATCCTTATCTGTCATTTTCAAACATTTTCCCGGCTTTATTTTCAATTAGCTTTATTGTTTCCGGATCGTGATGCACAGAGAGAGAGCTGCGCGATGTGGTGACATCATCAGAACGTACTGAGTGTTGGCTGTTTCATGGATTATTGTATTTTTTGGATTACAAGTTTATTTATTTTTTTCTCTTATTAATTATTTAAACCTTGTGGTTTAGGTAAAGCTCCTAATTTTCTTAACTAAATGATGCTGCAGGTTTATCTATTAGCAGGTTTCATTTTGCCTGCACTTTCCATACTTTTTTTTACTTTTTACTTGACTTTTCATTACATTACTTGAGTACATCCATTTTTACAGTACTTTCCATACTTAAGTACAAGACGTTTCAGATACTTTAATATTTTAACTCAAGTAACATTTCAGTCAGTGACTTTTACTTTTACCAAAGTCATATTTTGGAGCGGTACCTATACTTTTACTTGACTCTGAGATTTCAGTACTTTATACAACACTGAAGTGGACTATAGTGCAACCAAAGCAAGCGAAAGAGTCCAGTACAAGTGGGAGAAATGACTTGTGGTCTTTTAATAAAGACAAATCCTACAACCACTCTATTTTTGATGACATTTTATGAAAATGTCATCATACTGTTTTTCCTACAGTATGTGCTACATTGAACCAATTTTGGATTCAGTGGGAAAGACTGCCATGGAGGATGGAAATGCATTAGAACTGATCAGTTTTGAGCTACCAAAACAAAGCACTGGTGCTGGTACTCCAAACCTGCATTCCCATCAGCCCCGCTTAGCCCGTTTTAATCCAACTTTAGCTCACTTGCCGAGAAAGTCTCATCCGTTTGGGGGAAACGTGAATCTTTAATCGAACTCTAATACAGACCAAAAAAGCAAACTGGTCCACCAACGAACTTTGGTCTTGGTTTGATTTAGATGAATTCTGGTGGAGTTTGAATGCATTTGTGAATGGCAAGTGGACCAGAGACTGCTCCAAAAACAGGAAGTGGACTATAGTGCAACCAAAGCAAGCGAAAGAGTCCAGTACAAGTGGGAGAAATGACTTGTGGTCTTTTAATAAAGACAAATCCTACAACCACTCTATTTTTGATGACATTTTATGAAAAAGGAAGTAGCCCTTCTTCTGAGGTTTACGTGCGGTTCTCGGTGCAGCGCCCCCACAGGAAAGGGGTAGAAAAGCTTTTTCAAAGGGTTTGTGTGGTGTGAGAGAACCACAGCAGCTGGAAATGGAAGAAATGTAGCAACTTTGGTTCATAATAAAAACCAAGTGTAGTGTACTGTCAGGTGGGAAAAATGTTTCCAGTTTTATTCCCCTGTATAATCTCAAGTTCTACTCATTGAGATGCTCTTTGATGGCAGCTTGTACTTTGAGATGTTTGCTCTTGGAGCCTGTTATGAAAGTTGACTGAGCTGCTCCGGACTAGTTAAAGGTACTGGAACTGGTATGTTGGCTAAATGGGACTAGCTAGTGTTATTTCTGTTCTTCGGTTGCTCGGAACAAGGCCACCGTGTTGTGTTCTGTAGTATTTTTCACGATTCAATCTGGATTTCGAAAACTCTTTTCAGTCTTCATAGAGTTGTATTTTTGTACAGTTGAAAGCTGATTGGAAATGTCCTTGCTTGTAGTTTCCGAGTTGACTAAGAACAAATAAATCCACAATGGAATAATCTGCTGAATAAACGGAGAAAGGGAACTTTAGAACAACAACATGTTCCGGATTAAAGCCCTTCAGCTGCTTATTTTTCCGGGGTTTTTTTTTTCCCCCAGCGTAAACTGACAGACCGTCATCTCAGCCAAAGGGGTTTCGGACTGGACCTTCACATTTCTTTGTTTTCAGGCCATTTCCCCCCTTGTTCTCTCTCTACCTGTTTTCCTTCCCCTTTCTAAAGGATTTAACATTCTTTCCGCTCGGCAGTCATCGTGTATTAACGGGATTTTGTCGCACACTGCCCCTTGTCTGTTTCAGAACACAGTGTACTCCTTTCCTCTTTCTCCCACCTTCATCTGTAGCTCCCGCTGCCTTACTGTTGTGTTTTTCATTCATCTGATTATTGCGTCGCGAGTCACCGTTTCCTCCTTTTCCCCGATCTCTTCCCTTTTCCTCACACAATCCGAGTTTGAAGTTTTTGTTTTGTTAAACTTTTTTTTTTTTTTTTTTTGTCCCACAAGCCTGTTGATCAACAGAAAGTGGGACATTTCCTTTCCGAATGTCAGAACTACATGTTTCCTCTTCTGCTGAATGAGAAGCTCAAAAATGTTCCATGACGAATCCAAGAGGTGATGAAATCCAGCTCTTAAATGCTTGAGCCGTTATGTCAAAGTGACACAGAGGACGAGATGCTATGCCAGTAGGGCAACTAGAAGAGGTAGTTTTAGATATTTCTAATTTAAATGCCTTTAAAATGTTTTCTTTCTTTAATTGGTTTTTAAATATAAAATTTATTTGTATGTACTCGGAAATTGAGAGTGCTTGCTTTTAGATTTAGAGTGTAGGAATTACTATGTTAGATCCAGTCATCCTTCCAGGTGATTTCAGTCTGCCAATGTTTTCGGTTCCTGGGTTCGGGAAATTTGACATTTAGATCCACTTGTGCACCATATAAATTTACCTAGATTGGTTTGGAGATGGGGTATTTCCACAAGTGTATGGAGCTTTCTCAAAATCAGACCTGTTTTGATATTTTTGACTGTATTCCTACCTGTTGCTAGATCTGCTTCTTGACTTTTTCCAAGATGAACTTCACCAGGAAACCTCAACCGAAATCTCTTCCAGTGACCGCCAGTCTGTCCCTCCTTACGTCGATCTGTTTGTTTTGTAGATAGTACTGTCTCGCTGGCATCGTTCAGCCATTCATTCTTCAGTATCTCCTATCAAAGCTTCCTAAATTTTGGTCCAGATTAAGTAGGCATCCAGTTGGTCTGGCTCTTGGTCTTTTTCCTAACTGGAGTTGTCAAGGAAATCTCAATGGGACCCCCAACCTCAGGGGGAGTCTCTGTAAGTTCATTTGTTTTTAAAAGCAAAGTGCCTGGTTTACATTAAGAACTTCATATTCCAACCAATCTAACTTTGTAACTCCTTTTTTGGTCATTTGTACGGTGTTTTCAGTTTGAATGGGAGAAACACCCATTTTACAGCCTGTTTTACTCGTTCGCTTTGCCTCGTTGGGATTTCTATGGAACACCTCAACAGGAATCCCCCTTAGAATGAAACCTTTACAACCCACACTTTTAGCAGTACAAAGAGACAATGGTTCGTTCTTCAAATGAGCCATCCACTGATCTCTCCACACATCCTGAAAATGTAAGAGGCGGTTTAAGACTTTGGGGTCAAGAACTTGATTAGTCAGTATTGCTCTTTCTGTTTTTGGATACTTGGTTGTCAAATTCGAGGCTTTCAACTCTTGGGAGGAAAACTTGGAAATAGTAGATTTCAAAATTGTAATGGAAAAGGACAAGTGGGCATAGAAGACTCAACAAATTTGGTGGCAAAGTTTCTTTTTGAAGACTTGCAGAACAGTCAACTCCGTCAAAGTCGCGTAAAGGTAGTGAGTTTGGGTTCTTGGCGATTTGCAGGCTTTTAGTTTCCCAACAGGTTTCCAGAAAGCTGGCCAATTCATTCATTCATTCATTCATTCATTCATTCATTCATTCATTCACTTTAGTTCCGCTCGGGGAAAATTGGAAGCTGCAGAGGACGTGAAAAGAGTTCTAAACAGTGTAAATTAACACACTCCTTTTTCACAGTTTGAACAGAAAAGATTTGTTGGAGGAAGTGGGAGAATAATGGAGGGATAGATGTGGGAGAGTGGACTTGGGAAGAAAGAAGAACAGGAGGAGGAGGAGGAGGAGGTGGAGAATTCTGTCCATTCATGTATCCAGAGAGGAGGGGTAATCGTTGTTGGTAGCAACCGGGTGAAGTCCCGGAGTTGGTGTGTGTTGGAAGCGAGCGGGATACAGTTCAATGAGCAGCTTGTATATCTGGCTGAACACCCTGGCACCAGAAAGGCCCGCTAACAGGAATCCTGCCTGGAAAACGTGAGGCGCTTTGACAACACCGAGCAGACGCTTTCTTCTGACTCTCAGTGTTCACCCGGTTGATCTCCCAGACCCAAATCATTCCTGTCTTTTTGTCCAAAGCGGTTTAGTTTCCTGCAACACGATCCAGTCATTGGAGAAGTTGACATTATTATGAAGGATTTCTGACTGTAATCTCCACATCATGAGACCGGAGTGGCTGGAAATGGCACATCTCCAGTAACAAATGGCTTGTTGGTGTTTGGATGAAGCGGGCCCACATGCCCGGGGTCTTAACAGTCACATGAACTGGGTTCTGAGCCCGGTGCCTGTGCTGGAACTGCAGGCCGGAAGCGACACAAAGAGCCATTGTTGGGTGTACAGTAGGCTTCACCAAAAGACGCAACACTTTTTGAACGCTTCATTCTTTCCGTTCATCTTCTCGTCTTTCATCTTTTTGCTCTTTTCGTCCAACGTTGTCACCATCTCAACATCCTCCACTCTCTCCGAAGGAGGCCATGTTGCCTCATTTTAATGAAACTGCTGCATGAAGAAAACATTTGCATGGGACTATAATAACAGACCCAAAAATTTGATTGGATAAATTTATCTGCATTTCATTCCCACATTCCCACTCTGGTGATTGTACGAAAACAGACGAGAAACCGTTGCTCCACAAGTTATGGCAACACATGCATGTCAAAATCATTCTGGGTGTAAGCAGAAAATGTATGTATATTTTGAGTTTTGGAGAATAAACTACTGATGACCTTTTATGCTTTTTTCCAGTCATTTAGAATATAGTAATTTTTCCCCCCCAATTTTTTAATTTTTTTACTTTTTTTTAATTTTTTTTTTTTTAATCTATTTTAAATTCAAAAATGCTTTTTTGCTCAACATTGACCAAACTTTGGCCCTGTTTTCATCCCTAAATCAGTTATGATTAGCTGAGAAGCATTTTTAGCTTCATTTTCAGACTAAAAATTTTGATTCCTGTAAAAACACAAGACAAATTGTTTTGTTGTAAATTGGTGTCTAGAGGGAAAATAAAAAAAATTCTCCAGTGCATAGTGTATTGGTTTCTGAAATTAGAGGAAAAGTGTTTCCTATATAGTGTAGTAATCGAGCTGTGATTGGTTCATGTTTAAATGGTTTATGATGCGATTTTGGTTTAAATTTGGATTCATACATTTCAACACCAACATGCACCTTTCTTACTCACAGGGACTGTCCCTAAAACTAGGACTAGTCACATGGCATTACACTCAGGATTTGAGGGGATTTCTGTGGTCTTGGTTCCTGGAAGGTGATTGGTTGACACCTGCTTGTAGTTCGGCGGGTCTTTATCTAAGGAGTGATGATGCAATGTTTCCATGATGGAGGCCGCTGAGCAGAAAGCATGCCTGCTTCTGCTTCTGCTGGTTGAATGTGGAGCTCAGTTAGTTGTGTCTGATTTCAAGTGTGCTAAACATACTTGCAGTAGAAACTGGAGTGAAATGAAACCTTTTAAGGGACAGAAGGTCCTGCAGGGTGTAAACTGCAACAGATGACCCATTCTGGGGTGGTTGGAGGGGGGGGTGAGGGCGTTGGATTTGTTCCAGTCAACATGTGGATGATTGGCCCCATCTGATGGGCCCCCAGGGGGCACACAGCGGTCCCAAGCCGGAGATCAGGCGCAGTGTTTTCCCAGCTTGGCCTGCCGGGGTGTTTCTATGCGTATATATGAGTGAGCTTGGATCACACACGGCGCTCTGGGAAACTCTGTCATCCGAAGCCCTAGAAAAACAATATTAGTTAGCATTTTCCATGACCAGGGAGAGGACAGGACGGCCATATTTGGTCATTTCGTCGCCCAAATAAGTATTAAGAGAAGAACATGGTTGCAGGAGCCCAGCTTCCCTCATTAGCAGTCCACTGGTGTTCCGCTGGCCCCGTCCCCCTCCACCCCCTGCTGCCAGCCTCACACCTCAGCTCCCTGTTAGCCGCTGAATTATTGATGAGCCTTAACTCCTGATCGATGTTGGGCCCTGACGCCAATCGAGACGGGCTCACAAAGTTCTAGAGCGTCTTTTTTTCTTTCTTATATTTTCAGTATTTGGCGTTTCACTGTCAAACTCACACTGACATGAGAACGACTTCGCTTCCCTTTGGTCTGTTTGCACAGCTTGCACAAAATAGTTTTGAGCATTTTGAAATAAATTCAGTTGGGCAAGAATCTGTTGATTTTTGGGCGATTATTAATTTAAAGCTGCGTTAAAAGCAGCTTTACATTAAGCTCATAGTGGTCTTATTGCAGCCTTGTGACAGACAGACAGAGTGGGCTGATTGTCTCATGCTGGAGGAATAAAGGTTCTTTTAAATAGGCCAGGGGTCAGTTTCAAAGCAAAGTTCACAAAACAAAAAAAAAAAGTTTCTTTTTCTTCCTCACAGCTGCTTGGAAGGAGGATCTGTGTTGGAGGCTTTGTTGCTTTGTCAGCTGCAGGGACGGCGGGTGATAATGAAGGACGCCGGCAGGGAGACGGGGACAGACGAGAGGCAGAGTGTTGCTTTGTGTCCCGGCTGATATTGCGACGGTGGACGTCGAGTCCGCCATCGCAAAATCAGCGGGAAGTTTGCAGTGTTTAGTTGATGTTCCAGACTAAACAGACTGTTATTTTGTGAAACTATATATATTTAAAAGGTTTTTCTTGGCCGCGACGCGCATCCTGGACAAAACCAGGTTTGACCCCAGCTGATTGGTCTTTCTCTTCCGTGTCGCCAGGAAGGACGAGAGCAGTATGAGCTGGCCGCCACCTCGGAGCAGGGAGGCAAGAAGAAGGGGAAAGGGAAGAAGAAAGAGAAGGATATGGACGAGCTGAAGAAGGAAGTGGACATGGTGAGTGTCCCGCCTCGGCAGGACGCCTTGCTCCGATTGCACGTCGCTCCCGACGGGCTGCAAGGGTCGCCGGCGTCGGCCATGTTGGACCCCGACATGAGCGCTTTGTCTCTCGTTGCAGGACGATCACAAGCTGAACCTGGACGAGCTCCAGCGCAAGTATGGGACAGACCTCAGCAATGTGAGTGAGACAAATGTCCCGCACAAGACTTGGCATCCGTTTGCTGTGTTTTTTTTTTGTTTGTTTTTTTAGTTTGATAGCTGACATTTGGTTGAACGCCTTCTGTATGTTTATAACTTTGAAATATTTCTTTCTTATAGTTTGCAACAAAAGTTAGAAGAAATCAAAACTTTTCTTTCTGAAAAGAATCCCTGGTGAAAGGCTAAAACGAAAGAATGTCCAAAGTTTAGAGGAAAACTTAAGACATGAGTTAAGTTAGGATGCAGTACTTGCCGTCCCCTCTGGACCCAACAATGTTTCATCGCGTTGTAAAGAGCGATGATGAAACTTACCAAGAATGTGAGTGGAGGGTTTCCCGCCATGTGTGATGGGTCTCTGCTGCCTTCCAGGGTCTGACTGGAGCTAAAGCTGCTGAGATTCTGGCCCGGGACGGACCCAACGCCCTCACCCCCCCTCCAACCACCCCAGAATGGGTCAAGTTCTGCAAACAGGTGAAATTAGATCCCCCTGCTCGGAGACTTTAGAGTCGATTCCATCTATTGGCTCTAATCTTGTGACTTCCTGTAGATGTTTGGCGGTTTCTCCATGCTGCTGTGGACCGGAGCCGTCCTCTGCTTCCTGGCCTACGGGATCCAGGCCGCCATGGAGGAGGAGCCCGCAAACGACAACGTAGGAGAACCTCCTTCAAATCCTGGAAGGATGCCTATTAAGAGCTAACAGCTGTGTCTGTCTGCAGCTGTACCTGGGGGTTGTGCTGTCTGCTGTCGTCATCATCACTGGTTGCTTCTCCTACTACCAAGAGGCCAAGAGCTCCAAGATCATGGACTCCTTCAAGAACCTGGTCCCTCAGGTGTGTCTCTGTTAGCGTAGCGTTCATCCATGCGCCCATGTTGGGAATGTGCTAGCTAACGGGCGCGGTCTTGCAGCAAGCCCTGGTGGTCCGCGACGGAGAGAAGAAAAGCATCAACGCCGAGGAGGTGGTGGTCGGGG
The DNA here is from genome assembly GCA_922788865.1 of Poeciliopsis turneri. Lineage (NCBI taxonomy): Eukaryota > Metazoa > Chordata > Actinopteri > Cyprinodontiformes > Poeciliidae > Poeciliopsis > Poeciliopsis turneri. The sequence continues at coordinate 239,246 of CAKLNU010000787.1, forward strand.
ATCTGGTGGAGGTGAAGGGTGGCGACCGGATCCCAGCTGACCTCAGGATCATCTCTGCTCACGGCTGCAAGGTTGATGCTCCCGCTTTCTTTCTCTCTCTTGCAACATTTCACTGAACTTGTAGCTTCATAACCCCCAAAGTAGAGAAACGTCGGTTTGAAATGATTGGAAGTTGATTCCGTCTCTGAAAGTGAACCCTTTGTTTCTTGTTGTTCAATCTAAATGTGCGTTCTGGTTGCTCAGGTGGACAATTCGTCCCTGACGGGCGAATCAGAACCGCAAACTCGTACTCCAGACTTCTCCAACGAGAACCCGCTGGAGACCCGGAACATCGCTTTCTTTTCCACCAACTGTGTTGAAGGTAACGAGGCCAGAAGTTTTCCAAGCACTTCACCAACTTTGGTCAATCAGCTTAAGTCAAAGATGGGACCCCGGTTGCAGGAACGGCTCGCGGCATTGTGATCAGCACCGGAGACCGGACCGTCATGGGCCGGATCGCCACGCTGGCCTCCGGACTGGAGGTGGGACGCACACCCATCTCCATTGAGATCGAGCACTTCATCCACATCATCACCGGCGTGGCCGTCTTCCTGGGTGTGTCTTTCTTCATCCTCTCCCTCATCCTTGGCTATACCTGGCTGGAGGCCGTCATCTTCCTGATTGGTATCATCGTGGCCAACGTTCCAGAAGGTCTCCTAGCTACAGTCACTGTGAGTCTACAGGCTCTTTGTCCTCTTATTTCCCAATCGTCAGGAATATTCTCTCAGTGAAGAGTCGCTTTTTGTTTCCAGGTGTGTCTGACTCTGACCGCCAAGCGAATGGCCAAGAAGAACTGCCTGGTGAAGAACCTGGAAGCCGTGGAGACTCTGGGTTCCACCTCCACCATCTGCTCCGACAAGACCGGCACCCTGACCCAGAACAGGATGACCGTGGCCCACATGTGGTTCGACAACCAGATCCACGAAGCCGACACCACCGAGAACCAGAGCGGCACCTCGTTCGACCGCAGCTCGGCCACCTGGGCGTCTCTGGCCAGGATCGCCGGACTCTGCAACCGAGCCGTCTTCCTGGCCGAGCAGAGCAACGTTCCCATCCTCAAGGTACCGTCCTGTTCTACTCGATAGATATTTTTGAAATTCATTGACGCAACCACAGGGGTTAACGCTTAATTATTACTAGTAAAATAGAAGTTATGCCCTGCATTTTAATGAAGTTATTTAATTTTTTTAAATTTTAGAGATTTAAGCTTTTTGGTCACAAACAAGTTTACTACTTTCTTTCCTGTGGGTCTGAACTCCTCCCTCAATTGCACAAACACAAATCTCCGTCTCTCTGGGCTCTGAGACTCTCTAGAGTCTTGCTTCTTCTCTGTAGCTTGTTTTTATACCCTGGAACACCAAGATAATCGCAAGTAAATGTGTGGCTGCCATTATAATTACCCCTGTGTCTGTCACGGCTCATTGTTTTTCTTTAAGTCTCTGTTATGTAATGTATGGAGGGTAAACACTGTAATTATGATGGCAAAAAAACCTGGAAAAAAAAATGTTTTTCTGAAACCTGTTCTACGCTGTAGATCAGTTGAATGAAATAGGAAGGAAGTAGGAAGACGGAGACTTCGTGTAACTGATGTTTCTGATGATTTTTTTTTGGTAAAAAGCGAGACGTGGCGGGCGACGCCTCGGAGTCTGCTCTGCTGAAGTGCATCGAGCTCTGCTGCGGATCGGTGGCAGGAATGAGAGAGAAATACCCCAAAGTCGCCGAGATCCCGTTCAACTCCACCAACAAGTACCAGGTGGGACATCAGAAAACTCTACAAAAAACAACCTTTCAAGAACCATCAAAGCTTAAAAACGTGACGTTCTCGATCTGTCTTCTATCACGGTCAGCTCTCCATTCATAAGAACGCCGGAGCTGAAGCAGAAACCAAGCACCTGTTGGTGATGAAGGGAGCCCCCGAAAGGATTCTGGACCGCTGCGGCACCATCATGATCCAGGGCAAGGAGCAGCCTCTGGACGACGAGATGAAGGACGCGTTCCAGAACGCCTACCTGGAGCTGGGAGGTCTCGGGGAAAGGGTTCTCGGGTTCTGTCATTTCAACCTGCCCGACGAGCAGTTCCCGGACGACTTTGCTTTCGACACGGAGGAGGTGAACTTCCCCATCGAGAACCTGTGCTTCGTCGGCCTCATGTCCATGATCGACCCGCCCCGGGCCGCCGTGCCGGACGCCGTGGGCAAATGCAGGAGCGCAGGAATCAAGGTCTGCCACACTTTGAAACCAAGCGGAGTCATTTCAAGTTCCGAACATGACGATTAAAAACTGCCCTCTAACAGGTAATCATGGTAACGGGGGATCATCCAATCACAGCCAAGGCCATCGCTAAAGGTGTCGGCATCATCTCCGAAGGCAACGAGACGGTTGAGGACATCGCCGCACGTTTGAATATTCCAATCAATGAAGTCAATCCAAGGTAAATGTAATTAGCAAAATCCGTGGAAAACCTCAGGGTTGTCTTCTTGGTCCCAGTTTGTTTTTAAATTTGGCTTCAGCTTTCCTGAAATTGGACCTGATGCAATAATGTTTCCATCCAGGGACGCCAAGGCTTGTGTTGTGCACGGCGGCGACCTGAAGGACCTGTCCCCCGAGCAGCTGGATGACATCCTGAAGTACCACACGGAGATCGTTTTCGCCAGGACCTCCCCGCAGCAGAAGCTCATCATTGTGGAGGGCTGCCAGAGACAGGTAGACATGGACATGCTGGAGTATGGCTGGTTATGTTGGGTTTTTTTTATTCCAAAACGGTTGGGAAATGCTTCTGTTGATCTGATGAGCTTCCAGTTCAGTTAACATATAAATATTTTTTTTCTAACTCCCAGCTTATTTAGCAGCTTCAGCTGAATTATTCTGAAACCGCAGGACTCTTGCTTCCTCTTGCAGGGAGCCATCGTCGCGGTGACGGGTGACGGCGTCAACGACTCCCCGGCTCTGAAGAAAGCCGACATCGGCGTCGCCATGGGAATCGCCGGGTCCGACGTGTCCAAGCAGGCGGCCGACATGATCCTGCTGGACGACAACTTTGCCTCCATCGTTACCGGAGTGGAAGAGGGTAAGACGGGCGAAAACGCGTAACGTTAGGTTTTTCTTACGTTATGTGAATATTAACCAGGATGTTGGTCGGTCAGGCCGTCTGATCTTTGACAACCTGAAGAAATCCATCGCCTACACTCTGACCAGCAACATCCCCGAGATCACCCCCTTCCTCCTCTTCATCATCGCCAACATCCCTCTGCCTCTGGGCACCGTCACCATCCTCTGTATCGACCTGGGAACAGATATGGTAACGTTCGTCTCTCCGCCCTGCTGAGGGCTCTCTCATGCCCCGGCGCTCCAGCCTGTGGCCCTGACTGCTGTAACCTCATCCAGGTTCCCGCCATCTCTCTGGCCTACGAAGCAGCTGAGAGCGACATCATGAAGAGACAGCCCCGAAACCCCAAAACAGACAAACTGGTGAACGAGAGGCTCATCAGCATCGCCTACGGACAAATCGGTAAATATTCGCTTCTGAAACCAAAGAGTAGCAGCATAAATACAGACGTCTACTTCTAATGTTAATTTAAATAAATTATTGAATTAGACATTTAATGGCGCATTCATTTATTTCATGACATTTACCTTAAGTTTCACATCTCTGATTCTGGAAGCCATTTCACAAGCTTGTGGTGACCTCTGACCCTGCAGGAATGATCCAGGCGCTGGCCGGGTTCTTTACCTACTTCGTGATCCTGGCCGAGAACGGCTTCCTGCCCTCCACCCTGGTGGGGATCCGGGTCAACTGGGACAACAAGTACATCAACGATCTGGAGGACAGCTATGGACAGCAGTGGGTCAGTGGCCGCTCTGTGACGGGACGAGCCGGGGGACGGTCCAGCCGCGCGTCCTTCTTAAATCCTGACCCTGCTTTGGTTCCAGACCTACGAGCAGAGGAAGATCGTGGAGTTCACCTGCCACACGGCGTTCTTCGTCAGCATCGTCATCGTCCAGTGGGCCGACCTGATCATCTGCAAGACCAGGAGAAACTCTGTGTTCCAGCAGGGCATGAAGTGAGGAAGAGCACTGAACTCTGGGTAACTCCAGCCCGCGCATGAGACGTCCTGACTTTCTGTTTCTGCATTTCAGGAACAAGATCCTGATCTTCGGCCTGTTTGAGGAGACCGCCCTCGCCGCCTTCCTCTCCTACTGCCCAGGCATGGACGTGGCCCTCAGAATGTACCCTCTCAAGTGAGTACTTGTGTTTTCAGCCATCTAGAGTTCATCCAGGATTTCTTCAGCGAGGGTCTGGAATCTGACTGCAATATAGTTCAGGTCTGGAACATTACATTGTCCTTTTTTCTCGTTCCGTCCTCTCCTTTTTCCTTCCACCCTTGCCCATGTTTTTCAAGGTTTCCACTGTAGAAACGAATGAATTTCCAAATGTTGCTCTGAACAGACCGAGTGAGTGATCCAACAGGTCGAGTCCGGATCGTTGCGCGGCAACGCAAACGCATCTATTCTGTGTCTGTGTGTGTTTTTCCAGACCCAACTGGTGGTTCTGCGCCTTCCCGTACTCCCTGCTCATCTTCATCTACGATGAAATCCGTAAACTGATCCTCCGACGCAGCCCAGGAGGCGAGTCTCTAACCTTCCCTCGGTTTTTCTCGATCCCTTCTTTGGTTTCTAAGCTGAACTTCCTGCTTCCTTGTCTTCTCCAGGCTGGGTGGAACGAGAGACCTACTACTAAAGGCCCAGTCCAGTCCAGTCCAGTCCGCTCGCATCTTGTCCTCCACTCCTCCTGTCTTTTGCATGAATATTGTCTTGCTGCTCGGAATAAAAATTTTAACCTCCGTGACAAATAAATTGGAACGTGTTTTTATATTAGGGAATGCTTGATACTACTATTAGATCAATACTGAGATGAAAAATGCTGATGATGAAGACAATAATGTTGATGATAAATGATAATGCTAATGATGACATGAACACTGAACATTGACATAACTATGCGTGCCTTGTTTCTGAAACAGGACCAGTTTTATACATGTTTTTAACAGTTATGAACGTTCAATAAAAATGCACTCGAGTCAGGTCCCAAAAAGGCCTCCTGTACTTTTTTAAATTATATTTACTTATGAATGTGTTGCAGATATATGCACGTTATATCTGCAATAACATCAATATCGGCTGATACTTGCCTTTTTTGAAAATATTGGTATCGGTCATTTGAATAAAACTGGGCCGACATGAACAACCAATATTTATTTTGATGTTGTCCTCTATGTCTGGTCTTGTTTTCTTCAAAAGCGTTGAAACGGTATGTGTAATATCGGGAATCGTATCGGCCCAAATTTTCATATCGGTTCATTTCTAATGATAAGGAAGTAAATTGTCCAAGATCAAATGAACCAGTGTTTGTCAATTTTGATCCTGGATGAAAGTGATCAAAGCTTTGAGCAAAAACCTAGACGTTTCATGACTAACATGCTAATGATTCCACATGTTCGATGTGAAAATAGACGCATCAAAGACCGCAGATGCTGTCAAAAGCTCTTAAAAGATAATTACCTCCTTGATAACATTGAGCAAATCCGGCATATTCCAGAGGAGCCGACTGGCTGCTTTCGGAAAGTGGATGAAACTGGGACACGTTTCAAACAGAACGATGAGCAACGCAGCAATTGGAGGCCGGCTCGCCTCTGTCCGAGTCAAAAGTGTTTGGGCGTGTTTACGCCACCAGAAACTAGGTCACTGAAGAGGCTGGCAGGAGCTGCAAACGCAACCCTGAAATGGATCCAGCTCCGTTCTGCTTCTCAGATCTGCTCAAAAGTGACAGAATGAAGAAATGATTTGGAGTTGATTGAGTTCAACTCAGTCCGCCATTAGTTTGCCGTGTTTTATAATAATAAAACGTCTTTATTTTTATTAAGTCTTTGGTGCAAAAAACTGATTGAAAGTCGATTAATTCACTGCTGTTGAGGTTGAGATGGAACTGAACATGAGAAGTGTGGGAAGTGCCCTTTAAACCATTCAGACAACCAGCACAATGGAGACAATCAAAACTGACAGATGACTAATAATAACTCAGAAATAGAAGGGCTTATAATATTCAATTAGCAGCATAACTGATCAGTAGATTATTGCGAGGGAATGCAAAAGAAACAAGTTTTTCCATGTCCCCTGGAGGGCTCCTTAAGAATTTGTGTTGCGGCAATATGACTTCTTGCCAGTAGGGGCGCTCTCATGCCGCTGTGGCTCTGGCAGGGAGAACGGGTTTTCTGGTTCTGGGCATGCGCGGTTCAGAATGAACGAGCAGCGTTCAGACACCGAAGCGCGGACGCCATTTTGACACTTTTTGCTAAGAAAACGGTAGAACAATTACACTTTTTTTAAATTATTAATTATAGTGAGTCAACATGCTGCTGATAACCCACATCCTAATGCTAGCGTCAACATGTTATTCGCTCTAAATGCTAGTGATTGCTCTGAAGCTAGCATTAGCTTTGTGCCTACAATTTTGAGTTCAACATGCTAACAATAACCTTCACTAGTACTACTAGTAACTCAATTTAGTAATGATAGCCTTCATGTTAACATTAGCCTAGCTCCTAAAATAAACATTTTTGCCAATTCCTGATTTGTTAGCCATGTTAATGACACTAAATGAAGCAAGTCTATGTAAGTGAACATGGTGACGAACCTGACATGCTTCTGACAGCATTCAAGCTAACCTTAGCATCTTAGCTAATTTTAGTTCAAAGACTAATGCTAGCACACTGAATGGAGTTAGTCCATGTTAGTCAATATAATAATGATATTCCAGATGCTATTGACTATTTTTTTTTACTTGACATTGCCATTGTGATGAATTTTCAGCTTTAGAAAATATTGGAAATATTTCTGTTTTGGGGAGAAAACTAAATCGATGTCTGTGTGTGACAGCAGCATGAGGACAGACTGCGAGTCTCTGTAGCTGATTTCTGTGTCAGCGAACACTTCAGCTCTGTCAAGATATTGCGTGTCTCCCGACTGACCCAGTGACAGCTCTGATGCTGCTTATGTGTGCGCGCACGTGGGTGTGTCTGTGTGCATCCAGGGATGGGCATGCTGGATTTGCAGTTAACTCTGCTCCCATTCTTGGTCTCTCTGAGGATTTTGTGTTGGTCAGACAGGGTCAGTGTGGTATGACAGATGTCACAAAAGATGGCAGTTGACAGCTCTCGGAAAGCTTTTGTTTTGACAGAATGTGGAAATTGTACTTTAAAAATTCTTGAATTCTAACAAAAGATGTCGCTTGAAGCGATATTCAGCCATGAAAAAATAATCTGCTTGACAGAGACTTTATATAATAGAAAGCACAAGTGGACATGAACCAAATGAACAGCGGCTGTTTTTATGAGTTTATTGGCCTCGTTGTCGTTTTCGCCGGAGGCCGAGACTTGAAACGGCTGCTGCCAGCCGTCTCTAAAACAACACAATGAGCCAGAAAATTTATCCTAAAGCAACGAAGGGGCCGCTTTTCCTGTTGCTCTTTGTGCTTTGCATGTCACATGTTTGTCCAGGAATAGATGGCTGGGCTGTTCTGAATCAGGTTGTTCTGTCTGGAAGAAAAATGAAAAGCAGGACTGGGCCCCCCAAAAAAAAAAAAACCGTCAAGTCAATTGCTCCTTTAAAAAAATGTGAAATGTTTTTCATGGTTCGTCTGGAAGTCCACCAGAGCCGAGATAATTTTCTTGCTCTCAGCTCAAAAACATGATGTGAAATGAAATCTATGTGAATTTGAATCCATTTGTGAATTCTTCTTGTTCAAAAACCAAGTTCTTGAGTGAAATTTCCAAAGAGCTTGGAAAGTTTTTGGAGAAAGTTCTCCAACAAATCCCATCTGTGTCAAGATATTCCCTGTTCCCTGTATAATGCAGGAACTTCAGGGCCGAACTCAGAGCAATGCAAATAGTTGAAATGCTAATCTAAGTGGCTAACAGTAGCAAGTACATTAGGCTAAACAAAAAAAGGCATTATTTTCACTGCATAGATTAGCCATAATAAATAACAAGGTATTGATGGGAATCATTTAACAGTTCAGCTTTCTATCAATAATTTATCGCTTTCCCAGCGAGACATCAGGACATATTTAGCATCAAAGCGTTCCCTCAAATCCCTGGACAGGGTGGATGTCACTGCCATCATCTGAACACAAGAGAACTGAAAAACTAGAAAGCAAACATTAAATGATTTGGCGTTTGGCATTATTTTTATGTAACGTAAAAACAGGGGAAGTCGATATTCCAACCATAACGCCACAATGAATGAGACAGTATAATAATTACACAGCATTTAATTTAAATTCATTTCATTTCACTTTACATTTGACACCAACAGCTGTCTCTTCTCTCTTCACAGTGTAGGTAAGCTTCATAGCATCGAACTGGTGCGTTACATCTTGGCGATTTGATTTTGTACATTTGTTTCCAAATCTCAGATTCTTAAAAGTATGAAGTGACGTGTAAAATGTCTTCATTTAAAAGCAAGTTAAATCATATTAAATTTGATCTCAGTCTTACTTTTCTTGCGCAACTTTTCTGTCAGACAAAGGATTGAGTCTCATGCTGATATCTTTGTTGTATTCTGGTAACTCATTCTCGACTAGGTTTTCAGGAAGTAGTTTGTTCTTCTCTGCTCGGCAGCGTCACCGTCCCTGGCTCGCGAATTTTCCACTGCCTCCGCCAACTCCCTCTTTCCCTCTCTCTCTCCCTCCAAACACACAACAGAAGACACGAGCAAACACAATCTAGCAAACCCCCTCCCGGCACACTCTGTCCTCTCTTTAAACACACATTTATGCGCAGCAAAGTTGCAAACCTTCTGCTGGCTGAAACTGGCAAGTCCAGTTCAGTGGGGAAGCCAAGCATGATGCCTGTGGCACCAAAACAATGCAGCCATTGTTGGAATGGACACGAAGTTGGAACGTAGAAGCGAAACTCAAAGAGAGCGCACAACGGCGTATCAAATGCTACTTTTTTAAAATGGACATATCAATAATTTACATTTCCATCAAAAAGCAACTTGGTTCAATACCTTCATGGATGTAACTATCATTAAAATGCTGAAGAACATCTGATGTTTTTGGAGAAATATTACACTTTGGCCAAACCTTTATGAATTGTCAATTTTCACCCAGCAATTTTCAAAGATTGATAGAACACAATGTTCTATCAATTGTCCATTCTCCACAAATAGTAGCATTATTTTCTTTAAAAACATTTATGAAAAGCATAATGAAAATATCTTTTAATTTGGATAAATGAAGTAGGACTTGTTTTTTATTTAGCCGGATTACTTTAAGGACTGCAGAGATTTATATTTTTTTTTTCTCCAGCTGATGTACCTTTAATCAAGTTTAGTTACGTCTCCACTTTGTTTTGTTCACTTCCTCTGAACCAGCTCAGAAAGTCCGCAGTCGTTCTGACTTTCTTAAAAAACATTTTTCTTGCTTTTAAGAACCTAAAAGTTCGAAAAGTTGTAAAGTTTTGTATGTTTTTATTCACCATTTACTTGAAATACGTCAACACTAAATGAATTGTAAAGGAACCTTTTTCTTGTTGTGCCTTATTATATATATTATGGTAAAAAAATAAAAAAAAAGTCACTCTAGGTGGTGTATTTCTATCTGGGTAACTGGGTTCAGGCTGAACAGGAAGCGCTGCCATCCTGGTTAATTCTCTCGCTGCCTCTCCTCTAATCTCGTCGGCCTTTGTGCTTTGGGGTTCCCCGCTGTAATTACTGAGCCAAACCGCCCTGGCAGCTCTGCTGGCATGTACCAACTGAGACCAGGAGCAGCTTTTTCTGCTTTTGTTTGCGCTTACTCAAGTAAAAGCAGAAAACTGAGTAGAGCAGGGCATCCTCACAGGCCTGACGCAGAACTTTTTACATTCAGAATGGGATCACCCTAACTCTAATCCGAACCCTAATCCCAACCCCTAAACCTAACCCTAACTCTCCATGAGTCAAATGTCACAGCGTGCATCGCTGGCGTGATCTCAGCTCGGTGTGCAAACACACTTATCTTGCCATGGAGGTGAAATGAGGTTTAGGGACATTTCTAACACAACTTCATTTTTTCCTCATATCTTTTAGTCCAATTATAACTTCTCAAATTTCATGCGTTTTCTGTAAAAAGTGCTGCTGTTGTGACTCATTCTCTGTTGTCTTCTGCAACATTTAGAGTATAAAACAAATGTATTTTTGCCCTTTCACACAACTATTACTATCCATTTGAGCGGATTGTGCTCAGTTCGTTAAATTCTAATTAGGAATCGAATGTTGTAAAGATTTTAATACATTTTTTGTTAAAAGACACAGTTTGCAAATAGAGAGGCTAATCGTGCTAATATTCAGTTTTGTGTCATTGTCTAAATTGTTGCTCATTTTATTGAATTAGCATATTAATGATTTCTTTTTTTTTGTTTTTTATATGCATGTAATGCTTTAAACAGATTTCCTCAAATCTGAATGAATCTTGAGTCAAATCGTTTCACCCACAGCCAGAATTGACACTTAAATCCGCGCAATTGTGCTTAAAGAAGCAATTGAGGGAAACCCTTTCTTTTTGTCCTCTTCTGGGATCATTCGCTTCACGCTGTGGCAGCTTCATTAAATTTGAAAGCGCAAGAAATGGCACAATTTCTTATGCTTAATTGTGAAATCCAGCCTTATTAATCGCTATGTAGCTTTAGGGGGGAAAAGCCATTAGAGCACAAAAAGCAACAGGAGACTCTGGAAAACGAACGGTATTATGATGCCAACACATTTCTTTATGTTGGATAAATTTGAAAGCTAATTGGATTTGAATTACTATAAGATCCTGCATTTTTACTATGTATTTCTAATGTTAAAAGGCAAAATGTTCCATATTTCATTGAATCACTGCATGCTAAACTCAGTTGTTAGAAAGTCAGAAATGTAAAAAAAACATATGTCTCACAGCCACAGAGAGGGCACATTCACTTACTGCTTAGTCGGCCTGGTAATTATCATATCCGCCATCTGTTTGAGAGCATATGATAAGTAGGAGAAGGGATAGAACTGCCAAGAGGAGATGGAGGGAGCGAGAAACAAAGAGACAGGGAAAGAGGGAGCAGAAAGGAAAGAGTGTCCCTGTCAAAGCCCAGATCGTCACATGTCGTCTTGTCTGTTTTATGCACGAATGTGTGTGATTGTGCAGGGAGCAGCAAGTGCAAGGAGAAGCTATTTATAGGAGCTGCCTCCCCTCACCTCGTGTTTACCAGGAACCCAGAGGCATCATGGACATCCCAGCTCACCCCGCCTCACCATGACCCCCACGATTCCCACCCAAACTGAAAACACACGCGACAAAACGACCGACAGGATCAGTTCACCTGTTACGAAGGTTTTCATGCCCTCAGAAATCACACTATAAATAATTCTGCTGGTATTTGGTTCAACAGCTTGGATCTAATCTGACCCAGATGGTTCACTTCCTGTTTTTTGTTTTTGTTTTTTTTTATCTCCTAGTTTTAATAATGAAGCTGTTGGAAGGTTGATTTCTGGAATCTTGGAGGAAATCCTTGGTCAGAATATTAAGAAACTTAAAAACTTTTCTCCTGAAATAAAAGAAAAAAAAAACAACAACAAAAACAACAACAACAAAAGAATCAGTTTGGAAATTTGAGATAATTTGCATTTTCAAAAAGACATTTTTTTTTTTTAATTTGTTTGCTCATACTTCAAGAAAAACTGGGAATTCAGACGAATTTTGTGCAAAAAATTTTGCACAAAACCTGATTAATTTGGTCAAATTTAGGTCGTTGTGAAATGTAAGATGCACATTTATGGTTTTTCCAGTGCCAGGACTTTCCACCAAATCTTGCTCGCCTATAGCAACAGTGTGAGAGGACGCCTTGATCCGTCTCTTAATGTATGTTTCTCTTAGATATGTCGTCTGAAGCCGCCCTGGTGAGCGCGACTGCAGCCAAACAGAAACCCACTCAGTGGCTGAGGGCTCTTCTTCATGCAGCAGATGCATCTTTTTTTTCCCTCTCACAGCTGGGTTCATAAATTATGAATGGCGGCGGGTGGAGAGCCGGGTAGACGGCGTGTGATCTGCAGGAGGAGAGGCGGGAGGAAAGCGAGGGATTTACAGAGGAGCGAAAAAAAAGAGTGGAAGACGGGGAGAAGTGGGACGCTTGGGAAGACGATGAAGCTAAGATGAAAGCGAAGTGGTGAGAGCGAGGTGGAGCGAGGGACTGTTGCAGATTTGGAGCATCTGAAGAGAAGGAATGTGAAAATTAAAATAAAGGGTCTTTTTTTTTTTAAAGTTGTGGTTTGCAGTTAATTAATTCCTTTGTGGATATTAAGCAGTGAGACAGAAATCATAACAATCCCCGATCGATCGATTTATTCCATCAAAAATTCCAAAACCAGCATGTTAGCCGCGCCTCACGCGCCAGGTGGACACGGATGAGCCGAACGAGGCTCTGATGTTTGTTTGACCTCCAGCTGCAGGAAGAGGCCTCAGCTGATCTCTGGATGCTTAAAAAAAAAGCAAAAAAAAATTGGAAAATGAAGGATGCAGCTGAGACATTTGAGCATGACACACACACACGCATACGCACGCTTACTCATGCTCACACATGGCTGCCCACATTGGCATATTTTACGCCTTAATGCATGCACACATAATAAATAAGGACAATTTTGAAAACGGTTTCTGCTGCAGAGATTTTGTTCAAATCTGCAACGTTTGACATCACAAACCAGCAGACCGACTTCAGCATTTCATTCAAACGGAGGGAATAAAATATTGTTTTGCTGACATAGCCCCTAACCCTAAACCCTAAACACGATTTCAGTTCAGTTTAATCCACCGACTGGCCCATGCAAATTTTGTCTCTGCAGTGGCGGAAATTTTCCACAGGCCCACAGAGCTCACTCTGCAGTAAGCACTCTGCAGGAGTTGTGGCTTCCATTAGGAAGATTTTATTGGCACAAAAGAAGGATGCTCTGACTAACAGGCAGAAGCTCTGCACTCGGCAAGGAGACGAAAAAGTTGCTGGCAAGAGTATGACGAGCAAAATGGGCAAAAATAACTGACGTTCAAAATAATCCAATTTTGAACACGTGACAAATTAGAAAAAAAATAATTATTTCCTCTTTAGCGCATTACATTAGTAATGCAACCCTTCCACCATTTTGTCAGATGGATCCTGACAAAAAAAAAAAAAAAAAAATCAAAATGAAAAATTGCAACATAGCTAATCTGCATGAAACATTTCACCTGGGATACTTTTGATTGGCTTTTCATTAAAGACGTTTCACTGGCAATTCCTTGCCAATGTGATGAGAACATTGCAGATGCATTAACAGGAAGGCTGCGGCGTGTGTGTGTTTACAGCCAGGAGGATTTTAGCAACACAGAGCGGCTGATTAGAAAAAGGAGAAAAGTCCCTCATCAGCAGGAAACTTCCATTACTCTGTTTGGTGCATTGGGACGCTCTGGTCTGATTGGACAAGTCTTAAAAATGTAATCCATTTACTGATGGTCTGATGGGTTCTGCCAAGAAAACACAGAAATCTTAGCTTAAGGCAGAGATGAAGAGGAGCTGCCTCTAACTTAATAACACGGCTTTGCTTTTCTCTAAAACCAAGATGTCTAAAAACGTAACGTCTTTTGTTTCCTTCTTCCTTCATCGTCTCTGCCCGGACAGGCAGAATTAGTTCTTTGAAAGCAAAGATATAAAGAAGATAAAGTTGCTGGGCTTCAGGCGGTGTCTCCGAGCAGATTGATGAAGTCGTAAATCGGCGCCCTGCCGCCGCCCGTCTGCTTTTATGGCTGCAGTAAAACCCACAGCGGCAACCGCTGAGCCACGGAGAACGCTGGCATTTCTGACCCGCGCTGTGCTGAAAGGAAACCAACGCTTGGTCAGCTGGACTCCTAATGCCGATGGACGTTGCTGCACTGCAGCGCAAAACCATCCCAAAGAACAGCAGCATGTGTGGGACCTGCACAGGAAGCAACAAGTTTTTTTCTCATTTTTGACAACATACCAGATAGGCATGGTTTCAAAAGTTCAGATGGAAAACTGACTTTGGGGTATTTGTAGTTCGAGCAGCAATGTTGGCATGTGCTTGATTGGCTCACTGCATATAGACTTGGTTGTGGTCCTGGTGGTTCTTAGTTCGAGGCCCGCTTAAGGCGTGGTTTTAAAGTTTAACATGGAAGACTGACTTTGTGGTACTTGCAGAAGTTCGAGCAGCAAGATCAGCAGATGCTTGGTTGGCCCAGTGGATTGAAAACTGTGCATTGGTTCCAGGGGTCCTGAGTTTGAGGCCTTCTGAAGGCATGGTTTTTTTTTAATTGGCAGACTGATTTTGTGGTATTTGTAGGAGTTCGAAGGTCAAGTTTGGCAGGTGCTTGGTTGGCATAGTAGATCGAGACTAAGTTGCGATCTCGGTGGTTCTTAGTTCAAGGCCTGCTTAAGGCATGGTTTTGAAGTTTAACATGGAAGACTGAGTTTGTGGTACTTGTGGAAGTTTGAGTGGCAAGATCAGCAGGTGCTTGGTTGGCTCAGTGGATTGAAAACTGTGCACTGATGCTGGTGGTTCTTGGTTCAAGGCTGAGATGTGGTGCTTGTAGCAGAAGTGCTTGGATTGTGGAGTGTGTGTCATCTTTGGTTCAAATCAAGATGACAACAACAGAAAAAGAATTGTAAGGAACCCATTTTTTGACTGTGTGTCGTTTTTTTTCAGATTTTGGACGACATGCTAAGAGTGGCGGAGCCAGAGGGGTGGCATTTGCCACCCCCAACAGAGCCCTTGACACCCCTACTGCCACTGGAAATGGTCATTTTAAAATGACCATTCAAATGGAGGGAATATGAAATCGGCAAAGATTTGCCAGGAAAACTATAATTTTCCTGGCAAATCTTTGAAGAAAGAAGGTTCCGAAGTGGATCCCATAACTCGAACACTTTATGACATTCGTGCAATAAATGTAGAAAAACCACAATTCTCAACATTCCAATGACATGTCTCTCTTCAAAACTGTTTTTTTTTTTATGTCATTCTTTCTCCTTAGGAGGAATTGGGAATTTCTTGTAATTTCTCATGATTGTGGCTATAATGGATTTGTCCACATTTTGTAAGGCAGTTGTTTGTTTTTCCTGGGTCCATATTATTGATAGGATATTGATTGATATTGATTGAAAAGCCCGTGACTGCATTTCTTCTGTTACGGAGTCTTCGTTCATAATTTCAAACTGAATGGCTTCGATAACACCTTCCTCGTAAGTAACGGCGTTTATTTGTCCAAACAAAGCAAAATTGTATTCCGTGGATCCGCTTTACGATATTTGGAGGGACAGCTAAGGAACAATCGGGATACCGGATAAGGATTGGGTGTTTGTCGATGACGTTGTAGCAAAACAAGGTCAAGTTTCTTTGAAGCCAATTCTTGGAAGTTTTAGCCACATTTATGAACGTTGTCTTGTAAATGTTTTTTCATACGCCGGTATCTTTACGCTTAGTAATCCACATTCCTAAGTATTTGATTCCGTCTTGAAGAGGAATATTGCAAATCGAAGAACCAGAACAGTTAATTTCAGTTATTCAGTTGTTCAGCTGTTTTCTCAAGGCCAGAGGCATTTTTGTGTGTAAATGTTGACCAAATGTAATTGAAGACTTTGTAATACTATATTTGAAGTTTTGCCAATGAAGAATTGGTGTTTGAATAGAATAGTCATTTATCCAAGATTGTAAGAAGGTTTGAATGAAATCTCCAATAATGACTGGGTTTGGAACTTGTATCTAGTTTTCGTAGTTTGAAATTGACAATGCAATGATCACTTAAAGGACAATTTCCTATCAGCGTTTGTTTAGGAGCAGGTTTGGACGAGCACAGAAAGCGACAGAGTAGAAGAAGAAGAGCAGAAGAAGCGTCAGCTCCTCCGTCCTACAGGCGAAGCCGTAGCCGGGATTTCAAAAGGAAATAGAAATAACGAGTAAATCTATTCTAGTCAAAATGAGGACAAATAATTAGAAACGACCAATTCCTTCAAAGTATAAAGAATGACATGAAGAAAAAAAAAAAAAAGGAACATAAACAACGTGTATCCTTCAAGAGAGAGATTTCATTTGAACGTTGAGAATTCTGCAACAACCCAACATATGAATCTCATAAAGTACTGAAGTGATGGGATTGACTTTGGAAACCTTGTTTCTTCTAAAAGTCTAAATGTGGATGTAGAGCAAAATGTTGAGTTTATTTATCAGAGAATTGGTTGTAGTCTTTGTATGCCATTGGATTTGCTAACAGTAGGAGTTGTGACACGAGTCGTTTCTCTGTAAAAAAAGAAAATGAAAAAGGAAATGGAAACGGGAGGCAGCAAACATTTCAGTGTTTGGTCACTAGATGGCGCTGAGACCTCAGGTTCTCTTTAATGGTGTAGTTGAGCTGGGAGTTACTGGCTCAAATGTTGTAGTGTGAATGGAATCCAATCAAGATGTTTCTGAACGGCTTTACATACGTAATATCAAAGACGTATCGTAAAATTAATATGGAAGCGGTTTTGTCATGTCAGAAAGAAGGCAGTATCTGTATCTGTGATTTGTTTTTGTAAATGTTTCAGGTCCGATCCGAATAGTTTTCCCGCGTCAGGACGAGGAGACGGGGATCAGCGCAGGCAGATACCGGGTTCCCTCGTCGTCTCCTTCAGTCGGCGAGGCGGAAGTCGCCCCGGCGACGAAGGCCCGACGGCAGCCGGACGCGGAGGGCGAGGCGGCGACCTTCTGACGCCAACTTCCGAGCGTCCACGTTTGCTCGTGGGAGGTCAGGAAGAGCGGGAGGACGGGCCCGGGACGGCTCACGGTTCAGGGCTCACATGTCGCTCAGCGGATCCTGGAGGCTTCACTCTCTGAAAGGCCATTTTTAGAGTTTCTTTATTGATTGATTGATTGATTGATTGATTTGAGAAGCATTAAAAGCCTCCAATCCATGCTAGATCTGAGACTGAAATATGGAGATGCAGTTGTAGTAGAAGGTCTGCATCTTTTGCTGTTTCTCCATCATAATAATGGAGAAAATGGAGAAAATGGAGGCATACATTTGATGGACTCTGATATGTTGGGAAGTACCGACATGTTATTTGAAAAAACATTAAGATGAAAATGACATTCTCTGAAATAGAACATGAAAGAAATCGACCTGGGTCAAAATGTCAAACTCACTGGGTCATGCTGTTTCAACGCTTTGACCTTTGGAGAATGGATGGTTGACGTGTTGACAGAAATCTGACCTTTGACTTTTGTAAGATTTAAACTCGACAGCGCCCTCTAGTCATTTTCTGAAAAAATCTTCTTGATGCAAGTGAGGCCTTTTTGTTTTCTCTTTGACTTTGCTTTACTGTTATTAGGATCATCAGAGCTTCTATTGGGTATTAATATCCCTCCAGTTTCACTAAAAATAAAAGGTACCTGACTTTTTCCTCTAGAATCTCAAATCTTTAACCGCTTAAATGCTAGTTTGTAGGGCGATGTTAAGGGGTTCCATCTTTTCATATGCTAACATCAAAGAGAAAATGTGTTGGCATATGAAAATCTCTTTCTTGGGATGTTTCATTATTTTTGTCAATAGCTTTACATTGTGAGGGTTTTTTTTTACAGTCAGTTTGTTAGTGTAGTAGCAGCTCATTGACCAGAGATCGGCAACGTTCACACTTTATAGACACAAAGTGTTTCCCATTTTTGAAACTATATGGCGTTTTAAGTGAATAATCGGAACATTTAAGCATCAGGAAAATTGTGTTGAGTTCAACAATCAAATACAACAACAGAACAATCATTTCGTCTTTTGTTATATGAGTGACAACCACTTATCTGCCTAAAAGCTTCCATATTCTGTGCTGTCAAAAAGTCATACTTCTTTCTTTCTTTCTTTCTTTTAGAGGCAATGTCAGAGAATATTTTACTTTAGATTTAATCTTTGCAAATGTACAAATTTTCAACAGAATATCAGTGTTTTCTTGCAAATGAAACAAACTTCCCACAAAACCTCTGGTTAAACCTCTTGAATGGTCAAACTCTGCCTCCTGCTGGCAGAAAGTAGTCACTGCACTCCACTTTCAGCCGTTTCTCAATTTGTCACATTCATCTACATCCTCAGGAAAAACATTTCTTCAAACTTGCAAACTACAAGCTACCGGTTTGGTTATTTCACGGTGCAAACAAGCTGTAGAGACCAAGAGGTGGGGAGAGGGAACACTGAGCGACTGACCTCTCGTGGACGTCCCCGTCTCCCGGCTGGCTCACCGACAAAAAGGAAGAAAAGACACGAAGAAAGAAGGAAAAGTCATCCTTCTGTTTGGATGTCTGAGGAGTTCCACTGAAATGAGGCTACATTACAGTTTCTAAACTAAACGGTTGAGGAACAATGAGAGGAAATAAAGTCAGGAATATTTTCAGACCTTCAAACTGAGACTAGAAATGGGACAAAAAAATATTACGACTTTTCTAATCGACGCTGAACTTTTTTCGCCTTCAGTGTAAAGGAAGTCAAGTGTGTGGTACACTGGCTGTGAGGGAAAGTGTTGTTGAGCTGCTCCACCGCTTCCTCCAGGCCAGATGCATCTTGGGAAGGACAGGAAAACTCATCGTCGCCTAAAAACGGGACAAATCGTTTGATGGCTGCCAAGCGCAGCAGCGGCAGAGACGAGCGCTGGGAGGATGTGGAGGGGGAGGAGAGGGCCGTGCCGTTCACCTCGGAATCCGTCTGGAAAACACACACACGCACACACACACACACACACACATACGAGTGAGTCGTCCACTGCCACCGTTGCTGAACCAACGCTTCGGACTGCTTTTCACATTATCGAAACCAAATGACATTTCAAACTTGAGCTTGACCTTCACAAACGGTTGGGATGCCAACACAAACAAAAATGTCGGAATGCTCCTTTTGGACTTCAAGCTCAAGTTTGGAAAGTCAAATGTTCAAAAAACAAGATTTTTGCATTTCATTTCATTCAATTGACACATGTGTTGACAATCGGTGACAAAAAGTTTGAGAACTCAAACGGAATATGGTAATTAACATTATTCAAATTAAGTGGTCATTTTGGCTGCAGGACTATTTGTCAACAACGTTTGACACCAACAAAGTATAAAAGGCAAATCCCACTATTGACACACTTTCACTTCAGTAAAAGGTATTTTAAACTTGTTAATTGCTTATGGAGTTGCTCAAGGCACCGTTCTTTGGACTTTTTCATTATGGTCTAATATATCTAATTATTTATGTCTAATATGGACAAACTGCTGCATTTCAGTCGACATACTATATCGTATGTCGACTGAAATGTCAAAAAAACGACAGTATAGCATGTCGTTAAAATTTTGAAAAAAAAACGACAGTATAGCATCTCGTCAAAAATTTGAAAGAATTTCGACTGAAATATGACATAAACGACATTCTTTTAAATGTCGTCCGAAATTTAAAAGAAGATATCAGAATCCCTGACATGTTTCTAGAACCTACATTCCAACGTTCGTAATTTACTTTGACTGGTCCATTCTCTTCTTCCTACGTCTCTCTGCTTGGATTTTTGATGTGTCCAAACGGATTTCAGTTTCCATCTGTTGCCAGGGGCAGCATTATGTCCCCAGCAGGCCCTTCAGAACTGATTCTCACAGACTGAAGTACACCTGCTCCAAGGCCCATGTAATGTCAGACATTTTCCACACTAAGAGCGACTGTATCATTCCAAAGTTTTGCTAGCAAAGGACATGTGCATGTTCATTTTCCTTGTCATATTGCTGTCAGTGGAAATGTGCTGGATGCGCTGTGACGTTCTGCAGCTGCCTCTTTACGTTCTGTCTTCCTTCATGTGAGGGTTGGATAATTTGGATAATAAACCAGATGCAGCTGCTGGTTCCAGTCCAATGCAGATAGTTGGTGCTTGGGGGGGTAACTGACAAGATATCTGATGTTTTTGTCTTTATAACATCATTTGTGCTTTCAGATATAGATGTCTTGGTGCCCATAAGGAAGTATATCAGAGTGTGATTCATTTTCCTTCCGGGCCTCATTTTTTGTGTCTCATAACTTAAAAAGGCGCACCATCTTTTTGCACCGTCTTGCACCATCTTTGTCCTGCTTGTAACAACCATTAACACTTAATGATTAATGGACAAAGCAGCCATGATGCCGCTGCTTTTAAGCTGTCAAACACCAGCTTCTAGCCTTTTCACGATTTTGCCCTCATCGTGTCTCCGTTTCTCCTAGTGATCGATGATATTTTTTTACCACACATCCGGTTGTATCTCTAGGCCTCTCCAGTTTCACGTTGCTTTTCTTTATTTCAGCTTTTAACTTTAAGTCAAGTTTATTTGTATATGGAAATGTTCTCCAAGTGACAGAAGGCTGACTTTGTACTTATCTTGTTCAGGTCTGGGTCCAGTAGTTCCCAGCTGTTATAACTGACTTTAAATTGTTCCTCTTGAGATCCAAAAAGAATTCAGTTCTGTTTCTGCTCAGCTAAAGAAAATAAAACTGAAAACGAGATCAAGAGAATCAGGCACATATGGTATGATAGGCTTCTGGAAGTAGAATGTCTTTCATCTTTGTTTTCATCCTGTATGACAGTATAATAACTGTTTTTAGATGACTTGAAATTCAACAACTTTCCCTTAACACGTTTATATATAGAGAGTGTGAAGTTCGTTGCTCGTTAAAAGGAGCATCAGCATCCTGTGAAAATTCTCCACTCTAATTCAGTCATTTGCCACTGCAGTCTGAAAATGGAAAAAAAAAAAATAAAATAAAAAAAAAAACACTGATGGGATTTCTAATGCAGATTTCAAGTTGACTCGACAAACCATTCAGGAAAACTTACTTAATGATAGGAAACTGTCGGCCAATCTGACGTTTTCAGCTCAGATTCAGCTTTTTCCATTTGTTGAACCGTCCAGTTTGTTCTACTGCATCTGTTGAAGAGAAGAAAAAGAAGAAAAAAAAGAGGTAAAATAAAAAACAACCTGTGCTTTGATGATGTCCACCTCGTGTCTTCCTTTTCTTTCATTGAACTGATTTAATCATCCTCGGCATTAATCATGCTTGGAGCCTCCTGTAACTTTCCAAACAGCCTCTAAACATAGCTGGTGACATCATACTGAAATAACTCCAGCATCCGCTCACAGCTGGTTGTGAATAACTGGACTGATCTGCTGGGCCTCAAAAGGAGCTGAGAGAGAGAAGAGACTACTGTCGCCCCCTGGTGGTTCATTGATCTATTCCTCTACTGCTCTGTAGCAGCAGATGAAGAGGACAGAGGAATTGTTTCCTCAGTTTTTCTGCTGCAACATAATCACAGATCAATAATACATTTATTTATACTAATGTAAATAAACAGCTCTAATACTCTAAAAAAGTACACACAAAATATACAGATTCAAGCATGTTTGCCTAGATGTGGAATATTTAAGCTGTGAGGACATCTAGTGGACACTACCTGAAACTACAAACTGGCAAATGCAGGTAAATAACACAGTGAGTCAAATCAATCAACATTTCATTTGCATTTCAGCAGCAAGGCATTTCAAAGGGCTTTACATCGTAGCAAACACAAAAAACACACAAAAGTGGTGCAACATTGATTCAACAATCAAAACATTACATTAAGTGCCATAGTTACATTCATAATGGATTATGTTTCAGATACAATCTCTAGACAGGTGGGCTTTGAAGTGAACTGTGTCAAATGCATAAAAGGTGGGATCTTCTCTTGGTTAAGACTCCTTTATTAAGGGGTAACATAATATGGATGCAGAAAAAACTCCCCATATTTTTATTTGAAAGTACTTTGTGTTGGCCTAATCCTAACACTAACCCTAAATCTCTGGGGCTTTTTTGTAATGTGAAGGAATTTATGTTTCTGTTGTGTTCCAGGCGTTGTAGGTTAGGATAGTGGAAAAGGAGCTAATCAGAATTAAATCAAATCAAAATAACACAATGCACATATTGAATGTCTTGGGAAGCAGTTCATAGCAGCCAAATATTGACATGAATATTAATCTGTCATATTAATGCATGACTATGGATGTTTGCATATTCCTGGCACAGATGACTTCAAAAGAACCCTGCAGTTCAAGCTCTAACACGTTCCACCATTACTTTTAGTAACATATTTGATTATGAAACCATTTGCCAAGGGTTTCATAAAGAAAACAGTACTGATAGTGTATTGGTGCAAGTTTAAGCAAGTCTAACTAATCTGTACTGTGACTTTCTGAATAGAATAATAGATGATGCACATCAAGTGTTAAGGCTTGACGTGGGAGTCAGTGTCTCCGAGGCTAAAGGACTCATGTCTCAGCAAGATCTAGAGAAACTCATCCATGCATTTATCTTTGGTGGCATTGATTACTGCAACAGGGTCTTCACTGGTCTGCCTCAAACCACGACCCTCCAGCTGCAGCTGGTCCAGAACGTTGCTGTTGGTGTTCTGACTAAAAGCAGTAAGATAACTGCTTCCGTCTGTAACTTGAGAGTTACTGTAACAGACGATCTTGCGGTGCTGAGCTCTGACCACTAGAGGTTGCTACATATTCCCTAATGCCTCTGTTCTTGGTTGTTGTTGCAGGGCAACGGGGGGCTACGTTACCGATCTCCAGCAAAGTCTGTGAATTTCTAACAGGGTACGATTTTTTTTTTTAAAATAAACATTTAAAAATAGTTTGAAATAGGCAAATTTCTGTCCAGATCACCACCAGACTGCACAAGGAGTAGAGGTCAAAGGTCACAGAAAGCGTTCCTCTCTGTTTCAGGGCTTAAACTGATTGCTGGATTGGAGATTGGAAGCTGATTGCTGGTGCAGGTGTTGACCCAGACTTCTTATCCTCTCCTTTATCTGTGGGCTGCGCCCCCCCTCCTCCTCTGTCGCTCTTTCCAGATATTCCATATTTCATTTTTCATTATTCTCACTCCCAGCCCCCCGTCCTGAAGATTTGGCCCTCACTCATCCATTCGGGCCCCCGTGTGGCCGGCGTAATTCAATTTTTCCAATCTTTCTAATCTAAAGATTTTCATTTTTCTAATACGAAAATGGATAGGAGGAATGGTTTGGGGGGGCGGAGGTGCAGGAGGGGCACAATTTATGAATATTACAGCTTTATTCCTTGTCGGGACAAGACTTCTTTGATCGTGTCCCTCTGTAGCTTTGCCCTTGCGTTCCTTTTCTCCCTCTCATGTCAGTTTTATTCAATTCCCGTGATTCTTTCGCTCCCTTCCTCTCGTCTCCCGTCTTTCTATCCCCATCCAGTCAGACCCAAAGTCCTAAATCATTCCAAATATTTGGGTGTGGGCGGGGCGGCGGAGCGCGTGGGGAAATCGTTAAATCCATGATGGATTACAACGTCCAGATTGTCGCTTCGAATTAAAGAAAACGATAAGGAATATATGAAAGAGGAATTTAAAAACAATCGTAAGTAGATTTAGTTCTCAAGGAGAAGCTGAGGGTGATGTGGGGCTGCGTTCATGGACCAGCAAACACTCGCTTCGGCCATTTTGGTTTTTGAGGGAAATAAATTCGCCCCCCCCCCCCGGAGTATTTTTAACATCTAGATAGAAAATCTTTGGACACCGATGAATTAAGATGTTAAAAATCACTTTTCGTGGGTTAGGGTTAGGGCTTTCAAGGCTAAATGTTCCTCATAAAACCCAGACTGGAAACCATTAGGAATGAAGCAGTAAAGTGTAGACAGAGGTCATCTGATGCAGATGACCTCCGGCTTCCAAACTTCATGCGGCCTTCAGATTAGCTGTAGAAAAACTGGCAAAAATAATCATGGAAAATAAAGAAAAGCATAAAATGAACTGGATTCTTAATGACCGGGAAGAGAATTTCGGTGACTGTCTTTATAAGTGAGTAACAAACATTTTCCTTTAATTTCTGTCTGTATAAACTGAATGACAGACGGGGGTGAGGCAGCTGAGGATGAGAAAGAATCGGATTAGTGGAGGAAGACTTTGTGGTCTTTAGGGAGATTAAGGCCCGGGCCACCAAAAGCTCCAACTCAGATTATATTTATGAAAGATTTTTTGTAATTCCTGCCATGTGTTCCTAGTTTCAGTTCATCTTTTCAGTTTGCTCACATCCCAGTCTGCACTACCCAGTTTTTATCATTTGGAGTAAAAAATGTATTATGAAAAATACTTTTTTCTTCTGTGGATGAAACTTACAATAAATCATTTCCTATTTGAGTTCAGTTAGATAAAACATCTTTACTACATTGCAAAAAAAATATATACAAAAATAAAAATAAGAGATTCAGAGAGAGAAGTAAAATGAAGATACACTTGTGTTTATATTTTAGGATTATAAAAAGTAGAACAAATGGCACTCAGTGAGGAAGGGAGCCATTAATGTGCAAAGTCATGATGAAACTAAAATATAAGGGATTGAACTGTTTGGAAGAAAGCCGACTTCATTCAAAACAGGAGGCAAAGGAGTGACAGTGTCATGCCGTGGGAGTCTTTCGCTGCGTTGGTTTGTTTCAAAACGTTACATGGAAATATTGAATGTTACAGCTTGGGATTTTAGGATGGCAATATTTTATGATTTCTCATATTTCAGTATAAAAAATGTCCATACCCAAAATTTAGACTGACATTTTTTCCCCCTATTATTTCCATTATTGATCCCATCAGCTCTGGGATCTTGACAGTGTTGCATTCTTACATATTGCAACAATACATATAGTTATTTTTAAAGCAGGTGGAAGCAGAGTGATCATTGGATGATGATCACTGTTCGCTTTTTTTGAACAGAATTTAATCAGCCTCCTCAGCAGGTTTCATTTGCATCACTCCTTTAAGATGGCACCCAGATGAATGAAGGCAATTACTGTTTAGATAGCAGCTGCTCGCACCCTTTCCCACCGGCATGGCGGCGTTCAGTGATTTCTGCGTCAGGTTTCTTTGCCTGAAAACTCATTACTGTGTATATAAAATGTCCAGAATGTTGTTGTTTGAACAGGAGAGGATTATTACTTAAGAGTTTAACTTTTATCATGAGCTACAGTTAGCTTAGCAGCTTAGCTTGCTTTGGCGAACTCACATGACCAGGAGCCATTTCTCCCGCTAGGCTTCGTTTTGGTTTTATTTACCCAGAATGCTCTGCAGATTAGTCTGCGTCCTACTTTTTGTGGCGTCTGGTCTGGTCCACTGGCCTTTCAGGTCCCTGTTTGTTGTGGTGTGTGTGTGTTTTTTTTTTTCTGTGTTATGCTAGAGCAAATATTCGTCTTGCATGTCTCAAGCTTTAAGTATAAAACCTGTGAAGACTCGTTGTAAGGAAGGAATGTACAACAGAAGGATGGATGATGCTGGTAATACAAACGGGTGAATGATGGTAAATAAGACTATTTACCAGATGAATGGATGGGAAATGGGCAATTTTATCCAAATATTTCGCATACTCTACTTTCTTTTTCCTTACTAATCCATCCATCCACTCCTTACCCTCCTTCTGAAGCAACATCCATCCTCCCTCCCTCCCTCGTTTGTCCCACCATATCTACTTCCATCAGCGGTCTGTTCGCTAATCAAACACCATCTGTCCATTCATCCCCAACCTGTCAGGAACAGCTGCCAGCCGCTCTCTTAACAACACTTTTAACAACCCTGTCACATCTTCCACGGCCTGCCGCTCGCCACTTCCACTGGGCGGTCGTTGCCAGGGAGGGCCGGCGCCCCCTCCTCTCTACGGGCACCAAGACACGACTGCGGCACGTCGATGGATAAAATGCCAAATGATAGCTCGAATTGGAGGGGAAAAATGTCACTGACTTCAATTGGCCTCTTGCTGAACCCAAGAAAAAAAACATTATCATCCATTAGGCAAAGAAAATAAACTTCCAGAGGAGGAACAATTATGGACAGATAGACCCAAGCAGAGCAGAAATCTAAATAGTAATCAAGGGAAGAATCAGCTGCCTGCTCGCAAAAAAAAAAAACCTAACACACTTTCTTCCCAATCACCACTCACACAGGAACATAACACTATTAGCATAAATGCACTGTTACATTTCAATCCCCCTCACTCGCACGCAGGAAATAAACTCCATGTTCTCACACACACACACACACACACACATGTACATGCACTGCTGTTGTCATGAACATGCCAAGACATTTTCAAGTGTTATATCCTGAGGAACTTCCCTAACCAATCATTGGCACACAGGCCAGATGTTCACTGGTGCTTCATTGCAATTTTCTGCTGGCAAACACACACGCAGAGATCGCCAAACCGACTGGTGTCTGGCTCTGTGACTTGATACGACAAAGTCACCGAGGCCTTTATTCTTGAATGGCTTACATCAAATCTTTACGGCTGGTGTCTGCACCCTACTGTCGACGGGACGAGGAGCTCTTTCTTTGAATCCATCGTAACTACGCAATGCCTCCCAAAGGTATTCTCGTCAGTTGAAATTGCGGTGCGGTTGTCAATGGATGTCAACACATACTTTATTGACCCCAAAGGGAAATTAAATGGTGTCTTAACTCATATCATCCGAGTGTTTCCAAAGAGTCCCTGTGGACGGTGACAGACGGTGACAGACGGTGACAGCAGTCAAGTCTTGTAACAAATGTGGAAAGACCTCAGTTTTGTCACTGTCATGGCAGAGACAGTGACCGTCTCTGCCATGACTGTTGCCAATCACTGCTAATCCAGTACCTTTGCTTTTGTTGCTCCTCTTTAAGCCCGTCTGGTCATTTCGTTGGATTGCTGGGCAGAGATGTTAGAGTAGGGGATATGATTCTTACTCTTTCTGCTCTTTAGTGCTGCGCTGCATCCATGACGCCTCCATCTGAGGGAGTTCAAGGATAATTTGAGATTCTAACATGTGTAAATACGTTACATCAACTTAACAGCCATTTAACAAGACTTAACAAGAACTAGATACATTTAAAGCCTCCCAGTACAATTTATTACAAACATTGTCAGGTTGTCAGAGGACAATCATTGTTAGGTTTGCTGTTTATGGATGAAAGTTTGACAGAGAGGAAATCTGAAGTCAGAGCTTTTAAACTTTTTGCTAATGGAACGATGTTTTCAAACCCTTCAGCTTCGACGTCCTGACAGCAGCTTCTGGACTCCCTGCGATGGTAAAATTCTACCAAGCAGAGAGCAAGAGGAACACATCGGGTGAGGCGATCAATACGGCCTCACGCGGACCACACACACGAGGTCATGCATGCGCATTAATACGTGATTATAGATGGACTCACTTGCAGCTTTTTTCTGGACCTACCAACTGTGGAGAGAGCCGTGCGCCGTGCATCCAATAAAGGCGTCGAGTCCGTCAATGAGGACCTTTCAGGAATGCCAGGGGTTCCATCAGCCGACAAATTTATAAAACACTCATCTCTATATGCACATAAACTCCTTTCCACTTAACATTTTCTCTCCTCTCCTCCTCACCATGAACCTGGTGTCTGAACAACATGGAGGCAGAAACTGAGAGTCATTATTATTTTTTTGATAAATTATTTTATTTTCAAAAATTGAAAAAAAAAAATTGCATTTGAAAAATGCAAGGATAAAAGGGGAAGGGGCTCAAACCCCCTTTACCCCCCTCGGTGCTGTGTGTCCAGGTTGTCTCACGCCTACTGTCCTCTGGCTGCTGGACTTAGGCACTGACTTCCTGCAAGGACAAGCAAGACAAAATAATGGATTGCTGTTGGCATCACAAGAAAGGTAATCTTGTTACTAGAAAATAACTTTTTATATTTAGTTTATTTTTGCTCATCTTTCCTATTGCAAAATGGTTTGGGCAAGCAGTTCCTAAAATTTAAGACCTCTCACTTAAAGATACTGTTTAAATGTTCTTTATCCTGGTGAATTTTTCCCATATAAAGGATCATTTTCCATGAGATATTAGGGTACTCCAGTTTTATATCCAACCTTTTCAAAAGTTGTTCCTCTCATCATCTATTAGATCTATTTATGCTGAACAAAACAATGCTGGCTGTCTTCTGATGAAAAGCACAACCCAATCCTCTTACCCTGCGTGCCGCACTCCGCCGCCCCCTGTCT
Organism: Poeciliopsis turneri; assembly: GCA_922788865.1. Classification (NCBI taxonomy): domain Eukaryota; kingdom Metazoa; phylum Chordata; class Actinopteri; order Cyprinodontiformes; family Poeciliidae; genus Poeciliopsis; species Poeciliopsis turneri. The sequence goes on from CAKLNU010000787.1 coordinate 267,384, forward strand.
GTGTCTTAGCGGTCCATATGTGATGAAGAGACAAAGTTACCAAAACAAGAGGCAGACGAAAGACATTGTTTCAGAAAAATAATCTAAGCTTTTGATGAGGATGATGGAGAGAGACAAACATATGATGAAAGTAGAATGGAAGATTATTTTTGCGGCGGCGGTGGGGTCACCGCAGATTGTAGAAGTGTCATTCTGGGTTTTGTGGGCAATTCCTCTGATTTGATCAGACTGTGTTCTAGCTAGCTTTGTTTTATTCCTGTCACAGATCCAGATTTCATCTCTAATCTCCGGTTTGATGCTTCTTGGTCCAAACAGTCAGATTTCAGTGTATTCAGGTGAGTTTTGACGCCGATATTCATTTTCTGTCAAAAGAAAAAGTTTGCGTCTACTTACGCAAACTTTGACGCTGAGATAATTTTTATTGTGCGTAAAATATGGCGCCGCACATGTTTTGGGTAAAGCATGAGGCCCCAGGTCATCAGAGGACGGTTTGTACAGTGCAGTCCAAAGAAACCTCCAAAGACATTAAGGCAAAAGAAAAAAAAAGGGAAACTATAATTATATTAATTACTATAGCAGTCTATCATTTGTTAGACCGAGGGAGATATTCTATAATAAAGGCAGTTATTAGCCAGGCTGCGTCTCTGTGTGTTTGTGTTTATGACATGCTGATTGAGATTGAAACAATCATCATGCCAACACAAACACAGCTGTTTTATTGTTGCACTGCTCAGATGTGTTTTCGCAGCCAGACGGTGTGTGTGCGTGTGTGTGTGTGTGTGTGTGTGTGTGTGTGTGATCATATAGAGCAACCCCCACCTTCTGTTCAGTCTCTCTTGTTCTAATCAAAAACATTGCCAGTGATACATAAAGTACAGCACATCCTTGTAGTGAGCCTTTCTGGTTTTACTGAGAGGAGCTGAGTCGCTCATTTTTATTGTTTTTTTTTTATTCCTAAGATCAGATATCTGGGTTCATCCATCCATCCATCCATCCATCCATCCATCCATCCATGTGAATATCCATCCATCCATCCATCCATCCATCCATGTAAGTGAATGTTGAAACAGTGGTTTAGTTGTACTATGCAGCTTCACCCTAACCCTAACATACCCTATAACGTTGAAGCTAGTCTAAATTAATCCATCTGATCAATCAGACCATAAGCTGTTTGGGTTATTTTCTGTCTTTCTGTTTCTATAGGGCCAGTATCATGTATTCTCCAGGCACATAATGCCATTTTAGCACAATAAAGTAGCTGTTGTTATAAAAAAAATGCTACATGACTCGGAAGACATTCGACTTTGTAACGTCTTAAAAAACTCCTGCTCTTCTTTAAACTCCGGAAGTCTTCAGGCTGTCATTGCAACACGGCTCCTGTGTTAAGCCTTTAACGACGCGTTTAACTGTGATGTAACTACTGCAACGAGCTCTTCAGATTTTAGCTGCTTTTATTTTGGGAGGGGGGGGGGGAAAGGAAGACAATGTATTCAGAACCTGAAGAGGAGCGAGAAGGAGGAAGGAGAGCAGGAGATGAGGGCAGCGAGGGCAGCCAGGCCTCATCCGTGTGCGTCTGAGTGTTTAGCCTCTACTGCACTCTTTGTGCCGCCTAATCTAGGCGTCAGCAGCTTTTCAGGCTTTTGTGCTGACAATAATCACACAGCGCTCTTCTTTTCAATTCATCAGCAGCGACAACAAGGGATCACATGTCCGCACGCAGAATCCAGAGAGGGCACCGGCGGAGGGGGAGTGGTTGCCGCGTTGCCTGGATACGGCTTGGGCGGATGGTGAGCCGCTTTCCGAGCGTATGAACGGACCACATGTTGAACTCTCAACAACCCAGTCTGATGGGTTTTCTTTTTTTTTTCAAAGAATAATTTATTTCACATCACAGTGGGATGGAGAAACAATGGCTAAAACCACTGGTCAAATCTGCAGCGAGCATCAGTAATAATCATCACTATCAGAAGAACATTGAGAGGGATAATTATTCGTTATAGACAAAATCAGAGTGATCAGAAATATTAATACATCTATACAAGTTAGAAATATTGTCAACTTTATCAACCAATCAATCAGAGCACATTTCCAACATGCAGGAAATCATTTGATCAAACCGTGTTATGTGCGCTTCCTGTTTTCAGCACAAGGGGGCGTGTACTATCACACTGACTTGAAATCTATCAAAGCAATAGAAAACTTGTTGAAGGACCAACTTTGACAGATAAATGATATTGTCTTATCTGGTGCTTGTACACACCTTGTACACTGGATATGATGATGTTATGATATAGTAAAAAAAAAAAATCAACATTACCAATAAAAAACATCACATGTTGAATTATTAATTTGATTAAAAATGGCGCTTTTAAATTTATGAATATTTAAAAGAGAGTTGTTTTCACTGAAACAACTGAGAAGTTTTATCTAGTTTCACAAATGTGGTGAAATTTAAGTGGAATTAAATGTTTTTAACCAAACACAGAATTTGATCACGGTTAGTTGCATTGTCTTTTTGTCGTTTCTATTGGAAGCAGACGTATGTATGCTACATACTGAAACCAATTAAAGGATTTTATTTGAAAAAAAAAAAAAAAGAATTTAGGGAAAGGCAAAGTGCGCTGAATGTTCTCCAAGTTGACAAAAAAAATGCTAAAATGCTAAACAGGAACGTTGCTCCATCACAAGGACCAAAATCTTCAAGTTGGGCTGCCTAAGCAGCAAAATGTTGTAACTTTTTAATTAAAAACACAAAAACAGTTTTATTAGTTTTTTTCTTTTTATTATCATTTTGCACCAGCTCAACTATAGAGAAAGTAAACAGTTTTTGTGTGTGTGTGTGTGTGTGTGTGTGTGTGTGTGTGTAAAATGTATGCGTAAACCATTCAATATCCAAAACATTTAAAGGGTTACTATTAAAAGAAAGGCATATATGTTTGATATGTATTATTTATATTCTCAATATAAATAATAAATATGTTATACATATTTTTTTTTGGTTTTTATATCTATTTTTAGCATTGTTAGCAACAAGAAGAGAATATGGGCCACTGCTACCTTGGAAATTATTACTTTATTAAGTCAAATTGATTAATTGAGGGCTTTTCAATCAGACACTGGATGTCACCACAAAAGCAAAAAAAAAAAAAAAAAAAAAATAGAAAACCAATACATATTATGAAGATTTGAATTTTTCTGTGCTTTATTTTAATAGGTTTGCATCTGTAAAAAGTTGATTTACCGATGCACATTCATGAATCGTGAAGATGTTCTGGTTCTGTTCAAACTGAGAACTCTTCAAATCCAAGACACATTAAAAATCTGCCATAATAAATATTTCAAATTTGTTGCTTTATAAGGGAATTTGTAAAATAAGTTGAACTGATTATAATAAAAAACTCAATGGTTCAGTCATGGATGTGAAAAATACACGTAGTATTAATATGCAAACGTTTCTTATTCATGCTTATTGGCATTATGTGTTTTTGATCATATAAGACAAAAATAGTCAGCTGGCTTCCTCTTGTCTCATTTATAAAGGTCATCCACATTTAGCAAAGTAATCAAACCCACAACTGAAGTTCAAGAAATCAATTATTTTAGTAATCTCTACAAACAAGAGTGTTTTTAGGTACTCGAGAAAATATTCACACCCCTGGAACGTCATGTTTGATCGCGTTCAGTCAGAAAAACTTTCATTGTGATGAGATTTTTTTTTTTTTTTTAACGTGACAGACTGGCACAAAGTTTTGGGGAGGAATATTATTATGGAGATTTACGTGTTTGCAGGTGAACTCTGATGCTCTACGGGGCCAACATACAGAGGTGAGCAGCGCTCTGTGGTCAGGATGCTACTGTGCTTTTCCTACGTGTGCGTGACGAATGGGGGACATATACAAAGGAGGAGAAAATACACAAACTACACCTTTTTTTTTTTTTTTCAAAATTATCCATGTAACTCAAACCATCCCAATAAGAAGATTTTTTTTTTTTTTATATATATATATATATATATTTTTTTTTCCTCCTGTCCAGCATCCTTTTCTTCGTTTTTTTTTTTTTTTTTTTCTTTAAGGATGAGGAGAAAGTTCAAACAAAACCTTTTCTTTAAGTGCAAGGAGGATCATCAGTTGCTCACATTTTTGCTTTTAATCTCCGAAAGTCCAGACGTGAATATCTAAAACTGAGCTCGAGCCCTTTATCCTGTTATTCAAGAGGAGCAACTCTTCATAAAAAATCTTATCTAGAGGGCAGTGTTGTCTTCAGAACCTCCGGTGAATAGAACCGCGCTCTACGTTCAGTTCAGACCTGACGGTCCGGGCGGGTTTGTTCCTCTTGCCTGGTTTCCTCGCTCGTCCTAGTCAGTCATGGAGGAGTTCCTGGAGACAGTTGGGGGACTTGAAGACCTCGGGAACGTCACTGTCCAGTTTGCAGATCACTTTGTAGATGGCCTTCTTCCACGACGGGTCGGCGTCCTTCCCGGCTACGATGGCGTTGAAGAACTCGCGGAGCGTCACCTGGGCCACCTCCAGGAATTGATCGGGAACCTGGCAGAAGATTCACAGGGGAATGTGAATGCACAAGCTGAACGTTTATCTCGAACACTAACCGCTTCCAAAAGGTCTATGTCAAAGCTAAAGACAATGTATTTTCTTGTAAGTAACATCCCTTGTCTCTGTGAAATGTTGACTGCAATGAAGAAAAGAGATTTTCAAGGGTGAAATCTTTTTGACCGAAAGGACCGACTGCGTCTTGTCAAGCTGCTTTCTGCTCAGCTACAATGTCATTAAAGTGACATTGTCCAACGTCAAGTTTGGTTGATTCCAAAACAAAAAAAAGGAAAGCTTTTTATGACAGACTTTGTGTCATTATAAAACAATCGCAACCAGCAGGGAGGACCTGTCCAAAATCTTTGGATACGCGGGAATGACCAGAACCCAGAGGAAACCAACGTAGAGATCTGTTTTGCAACAAAAACACTTGAGCTTAAACGGAAATGTTGTGGCGTAAAATGTCTTCTTTCACTTCTTGGTATTTTGTGAATAGATGGAGCGCAAAGTGTATGAAGGTAATATCTCGAAAGAGATGAGTGACTGAAGAAAAATCTAAGCACCTCCATGAGCCACAGCTAGCGGCCATGGGCAGGTGAACATCTGTCCGGGGTGTGTTTGTGTGTTTTAACAGTGTGTTTGACAGGAGGACAATAGCACGCATACGTCGTTCACTCCCAAGGGCGAGATCATCTAAAACAACCTGACCATGATTTCCTTTTTCTTCTGCTGCTCTTTTTTTGTTGCATAGTAATGCACACACACACGCACACACTGCTGACTCCACCAGACTAAATACAATGACCTATACACCCGACAAACTCCTACACACACATGTAGAGGACGGTGGAGTGTAACCCCGTCACGCGTGGCAGGACATGCCAAGGTTAGTCGCCACCAGAACGGATGAATCACTCCGCGCGCGCACACACCAGTTAAATGATTCCCTGGACTCTCATATACTCCCTCTACCCCAACCTACCCTTCCTCTCTTTTTAGCTGCCTCCCCCCCCCTGAGACCACTGTTATTTCAATGAGGCTCTCTGTCATTGTCTCGCTGCAGACGCTCGCGTACAAACACACAACTCACGCGCTCTGGACACAACTTTTAGATGATACCTACAGTGTTGGTTTGAGGTTTGCAAACGGCGTCTCCTTGAAGCTTCTTTTTTTTTTGTTTGGTAGATTTGAGTTCTCTGGAAGTGTTTGCAGTGAAAACCTCATAATCTTGATAAGGTTGTCACTGAAAACACTCAGCTTTCAGCTGCTCTACTGGCAAGCTGGAGGTTTTTGGAAAATTGCGCGAAACTTTTACAAAGTACTCCAAGAAGAATTGAGAAGATACAATGTATTCAGAAGGGGCGCGGCGATAAATCAGCTCCTTAATTTTGGATGGTATGAATGTTTGCTACTGATCTTGTCTAACAATCAGTCACTGTGTTCTTCTGCTCTGCCGTCAGACAAGGCTGATTGGCGGACACGCCCACCAGGTCACGTCTGAACAATAGTTACCCCACTGTTGTCAATTTAGCAACTTTGTCACAATATTTAGTGACTTTTGACACCAAAAAAATGGTACCAGTCAAAGTCAGAATTTTCAAGCCAGAAAACTGCAATCAGCGCACCAATAATATTCACGCATTGTCCATTCTAAAGAATTTTTGAAATATATTTAATATATATAAAATACTCAAGACAGGAATTTAAAGTCCCAGATTAAGAACTGGAGTTATAACACTGTATCCAAATGACGATGTTGATGGTGTAACAAAACCAAACACCTACTTTTACAAATCGCTGACTGAAAGTGCTCATCCCAATAATCCTCTTTGCTGATGATGGTCTGATTTACATCCCCAAACTTCAGATTGGAGGTAAGTCTGGGATCTCAATTCAAAGTGAACATCGAAATTGATTTTATGTGCACTAATAATGTGCACAAAAGTCTTGAGGCTTTTAACTTTTCATTGTCTCTCCATGACAAATTAATATTAAAAGAAATGATCGATTTTGAAACTTAATATTTAAAGCTTTATTTAAAAAAAAAAAAAAAAGAAAACTCATTCAATTTTCAATAAATGTTATGTTGAGGCAAAAAAAAAAATCTAATTCATCCTAGTTATCAAATAATTTCAGTTACAACTTTCTAGTTTTCTATGGAAGGAAAGCCATAGAAAACCATTTTTACATGGGTAAAAAACGGGGCCTCATATGGGGCTGTTAATGGGCTCTAAAATGGCACCATGCCAGTAACCCATGTAACCCGATGCGGGTCATCTCTGAGTAGAAACGGGATCCATGTGGGTCTTTGGTGTGTTGCTGATTTTGGATGAATTTGCTACATCCGGTCTAACCAAAGCAACCAAAGCCCTTTGGTTTGGCAGTATTCAGTCACACCAAGGGGCTTTGATATGAGAGGCCTACTGAGAGTCCAGGTCCAGGTCAACCAACCAAGGAAACAATCTTATGGGACCCATAAGCGTACACAGGTTGAAGCTGTGGCAGCTCTTTACTTTGTAGCCAATCAAAAACCATCATTTGGAGCTGAAAACATCCAAGCGAGAAATGTCCAGAAAATGGTAAAAGCAAATTTTGACCCGGTGCCACAAGAATTACTCCTGTAATCTGTAAAAGGTGGCAGCTTATGGAGAGAGCTCCAAAGTGGAGATGCTGTTAACGGTTGCTGTGAAACTGCCCACTGGGACAAATAAAAGTTGAAACCTGAGCTTGATCTTGAAGATGCCTTTGAGACAACCTTTGTGTCTCCTGACACACCAACACGGTATTCAGCATCCTTCAGTGCCTCACATCCTACAACCAGGCAAACCTTGTCTTTTGTTCACTTTCTCCCTAATCTTATTTAGACCCAAGCGGAAGTCCAGAAGACGAAGGACGGGCCGCGAGGTCCATCAGCGTGTCTGGACGACGTTTTCCCCAACCCAACAGGACGACGCGTTTCAAAGTGCTGAAGCGAGAAGACCAAAAGGACAACGCTGACTCGCACAGAGACGTAGGGAAACACAAGCTGGAAGGATGAGGTTAAGCAAGCAGGATATTGAGTGTCCAGGTTGGGTGTCAGCACACACACACACACACATGCAAATGCACACACACTCTCATTTGGATTCCAGATACCCAGATTTGTCCAACCGTTGTAAATCAGTCCAATAAAGAGATCTAAATTAGGCCATCATCAATACAGATGGGCCTGTTTTCCCTCTATGTGCGTGTGTGTGTGTATGTGTGTGTGTGTGTGCGTGTGTGTGCGTGTGTGTGTGTGCATGATTAACTCCTAGCCAGGATCTTGATATAATGTCTTGTTGCCAGGAGAGCGACAGAAGAAGGGATGAATTGGGAAAGTAGGGAAGAAAAAGGAAGATAAAGAGGAAGAAAGACACTTTGTTTCCAGTAAACATAATTCGCATGATTGCTCTGGTTTGCTGGGTAAATATTGGATGAGGGGAGGCTCAATTACTCTGTCTTCACACAAACACACACACACACACACACACACAGACACACACACACACACACACAGACAAGGAGGACAAGAGCCTTTAAATCGCTGCCTATCGAAGAAGCCCACTGAGATGTCTGTTTTGTGCTTTACCATCCTTGTGTTCAAAAATGTAATCATCCATCCATCCATCCATTTTCCGTCACCCTTCTCCCTAACGGGGTCGGGAGTTGCTGGTGCCTATCTCCAGCTGCGTTCCGGGCGAGAGGCGGGGTTCACCCTGGACAGGTCGCCAGTCTGTCACAGATGTAATCATCCAATCAGTTGTTTTTTTTTTCACTTTATTTTTTTTAATTTTTATAAAAGCAATTTCAGAAATAACTGTTGTTCATCTGAATGGTAACAATGGCACTGGGGTGAAAAAGCGCCACCTGAAGAGTCACAAAGCAAACAGGGGGGCGGCGGGGTGTTAGGGGGTGGGAGACAGAAAACTGAACAAAGCTGCACTTGGCAACAGTGACGTCTGCTTCACTGATTTAGGAGAGATTTCTTTCTTTCTTTATTTATTTCAGACAAAGCAGGTCACAAGCACAAAGGGCCACGGTTGGACTAAAAATATTTTAGGATAAAGAAGGGTCCTTCATAAGTAGGTCACTTCATTATCAAAGCTCACGTTCACAGAGTTCTGGTCATTTTGGTCACAGAGAGAAACCCAACAAGCAGAGACTCGGTGCGTTTTTGGCTGAAGACGAACGGCCTCGTGTGAACAAAAGAATCGAGAATTGAGGCAAAAAAAAAAAGAAAAAAGTTGGGCAAAGACGTTCCTAACCCTAACCTTAGTGGACTGCTAACTAACCAGGTTAGGGTTAATCGTTTAAACCTAGCCAATTAATCATAAACGTTACGCTAACATGAAAGCTCTACACCAACACAGAAATGTTAAAGTGCAACACCAACACGATATTCAGCTTTAACAAAAAATGATCTCTGCCATTTACTGAATTTTGTTGTTTATTCTGCTGAATCTGGATCTTGATTCTGCTCGTCCCGTCGCTCCTTCTTTATGACATTAAACGCGAAGCTGAGCTACGGTTTCCTTGTCAGTTTCTCGCATCTTTTCACATGTTTATTGCTCTTTTTAATTTCCGACGATGCACCGTCAACCTGTTCTTCATTCATTGGCTGCGTGGCCTTGAGGTCGGCTCTGCTGTTGGTCAGCTGAGTATTTCTCCATCATGGAGACAATACTGGAACTCTTTCATGTGCTGCCCCTTTGTGGAATGTCAAATGCTGGACGTGTGTGTGTGTGTGTGTGTGTGTGTGTGTTTGGGACTAAAGTGAACGTGTCAATTCTGCGCCAACACTCAGGCATCTGTTTCCTTTTTCCTCTCCCTATCTCTCTTCTGCTCTCGCCGCTATCAGACCTGGCTTTAGTCACACTCAACCTGGCAGGAAAATACACAAAAACAGGCGGAGGGAACCAGGAAGCGCGTTCCGAGCTGGAAGTTACACCAAATAAATTCATTAGTTTTGTCATTTACTTTTGCCTACATGTGGTTGGAAATGTTTTCCTTCATTCCCTTTTACCTTCTTCCTTTCCTTCACTAACTGGTTCTTTCCCTTATAGTCTTTTCCTTCCTTTAAATCCTTCATTCATGCTTTTTCTTCTTCTCTCCGTCTTCCTTCCTTCCTTCCTTCCTTCCTTCCTGTTGTTTCATATTTCAAGTCTGAACCCTTCAACACATCCCTCTCTGAATGTTTGTTGAGTGAATAAAGCACAGTCATCAGCTCCACATGATGTACGGAGCAGAAGAGAGGCTGCAGCTACCTGTTATTTCACACAGATCGCTGCCGTCCCACAGCAAAGGAGAGAAAACCTGAGTGACGGCGATCAGCTGTTTAAGTGGATCTGAAAACATTTTATCTGTAGGAAGAGAGCGAGCAGCTCCTCCAGGACACGAGAAATACGCTTCCTTTCTCAGCTGACGGGTTGTCAGTCGCTTCACTGATCTCACTGTCACCAGGGCTGGCCTTCTACACGGTCTTTGTTCCGACTGCATGTGACAGAAGGAAGGGTCTGCGTCCTCAGATTGTGTCTCTTGTCTGTCCCCTCGGCGACCTGGTGCGCCTCCGTGTCTCTCTGCGGGACTCCATTGACGCGTGCCGCGCTTCCTTGGGTTTGCCCTCTTTGCTTCCTTCTGTGAGCGTTCCTGTGTGTCACCCGTCGGAGGACAATGGGCCGGGTCATCTGACCGAGATGCTGCAGACCGCTAGCATCACATGATGGAGGCTGAAGGCTGGCTCTTTGTTAGCAGCCCTATTGTTGAAGCTAAGGAGACAGCTGGGGCAGGGAAAAGGGAATCACTGCGAGCACAACACCAGCGCACGCCTTCACACCCCCGACGCACCCCTAACCCCCCCGCGTGACTCCAATCAGGCTCGGTGACAAAGATGATGCCTTCGTCTTCTCAGCTGGAATACCAACACACACGCACGCACGCACGCACGCACGCACACACGCTGCGAGCAGATAGCTATAATTATAGTGACAGAAACTGGCAGGTGGCATTCTCTGCAGCATGCCGCTCTGTGTCAAGCACAAACCGAGAGGAAACACAGCGAAGGACTCTCACTCATTTAGCATTCTTCATTTTATTGACTGACGGCGAAGTCAAGGGGGTATTAATGGGAATTGCAGGCTGGTGTTTCTTGGAAAACACCGACATTCCGTCAAAGTGTTTACTTCCTAACATCAAGGCTGTTTTAATAACTAAATGTTTAAACCTTACAGGCATCAAGAAGGCTAACAATGCTTTAACTGCCCAACCATATCAAAAACAATTGCTAACCATTACTTCTTACCTAAGTAGTTTGTTGTCATTTCTTATAATTAGCTTATTCTGGCAGCATTTTCAGCTAAAATTACATATTTGGATATTTTATCAAATCCTTTCAGAGGTTCGACTTTTCAATCTTAAATATTCTGCAGGAAGAAGACATGGCCAACATGGTTTATCTTTTTTTTTTTTTTTTTTCTCCGTTTCTTCTTTGGCGACTTGTTGCTGGTTTTCCCCCGTTTAAACCGCAACCCGCAGTTGTTTTCCGGCGCAACGTCGAAATCCTGAACGCGTAGCTTTGATTTTGAAAACTGAAGCCGCTTCCTCTCACGCAATGTTAAAAAAAAAAAAAACAGATTAATGAAAGCGGTAATGAGGAGGAGCGACTGAAACAAAGCAGGGCAAATCTTTATAGACTTTGAGGTTCACCTTCTTTTAAAGGGCTGATCCGTTGCGTCAAGTGTGCACACACTTTTACAGCCGTGCCTTCTGGGTAGGTTATGACTGAAAGGACAGCAGACGCAGAGGGGAAAAAAAAAAAAAAGGACAAACTTAAGAGCAAATGCATGGAGCAGACTAAACAGTGTATCCGTTTGTTGGACAAAAAAAGCTCCCACTTTCAGACGCGATTCCTCTGGGTGGAGTTTCGCCTGCTTTCTGTTCCGGGGAGCTTCCACGAACAGGAAGTGGGAAGAAGATGAGTGACTGCATGAATGAGGAGCGCGAAGGGATGACAAAGACTCTAAATCGGTGGAGAAAGACATGAGAAGTTCAGCCTTTCACGAAGAGCGAAGCTTATGAAAGCAGATAGCTCTGAAATGTGAGTGTGTGACCACTCTGTGGCCTCCAGGTGTGCGCATGTGTGTGTGCGTGTGTGTGTGTGTGTGTGTGTGTGTGTGCGCAACTCAAAGTCAAAGGGCAGATTTTGGTTGCAACCACACCCGGCCTTCGAGGGAGAGGATATCTGCGCTTTCAGATGAACACAACCGGCGTTGTGTGTCCGACGGATGCGTGTGTGCGCGCGTGTGTTTGTGAGGCGCAGCTGTGCCGTCATTTGGTGCTGACAGAGCCAGCGAGGATCCTTGAACTGGAAAGATGAGAACGTCCTCTAGAAGGCTTCATAAAAATGTCTCATTGTCCCCGCTGACCCGGCACACATAGCGGAATACCGTGGCCTGGATTGTCGCGCTCCCGTGTTTACGGCATATGGGAATCTGGCGTTCCGAACCCCAACGCCGCTCGGCAATCTGCTAGGAAGAACCAAACCGAGAATCAAAAAGAGGAAACATTTCTTTTCCTCTTGGCACGACGAGACACCGACGCCTTTCCCTGATTGTCCTGGCAAGATGAGACAATTCCCACTTTTCCTCATTAATTCAGTGGGAAGAGCGGCAATTAGCAGAGAATAGTGGAGAGGAGGAGCAGCAAAGGAAAGAGAGATGGAAAGACAGAGGTAAATAAAAAAAAGAAGAGTAGAAAGAATGTGGCTGAAGAGGTGGTAATTAATGAAGCTGCTATAATTACTCAGGCCTGTTTACGCCAACGTTGGAGCACACAGACGCTCTCTGAATTAAGAATTCAAAACGCTGTCCAAGTGTGTCCACTGAAGTGTTCTCTCTCTGGAACCAGAAAGGCTCCGTGTTCAAGTCGGGTCTCGCGACTGTCAATTCCAAAAGGAAGAGTTTCAACTGACCAACATGGACATTTGAAGGCCGAAATGTTCCATCTTTCAGGTCTTACCTTCCGTCCTCAGTCAGACTTTGACTGGGCCATTTTGAACACATCCTAGATCGTTTTCCAAGAAAGCTTTTCACCGACATTCAGACCAGTCATGGTCATAAGACGCAGAGAATAAGACTGTGCAGGTGAAAATGAGCTTCCTTCAGAGGGTGACCGGATCAACCGATGGGATCGGATGAGGAATCTGGAGTAAAGTAAAGCCTGAAGAGCTATACACACGTCTCTAAAGCTGTCCTAAACGGCCTATTTTAATGGTTCACAAAGCAAATACACCTTTGGAAACCTTAGCATTGTTTCTCTTAGCTCCACATTTTGATGGTACGTCCAATCAGCGCCAAAAGAAATTAATGGTGTTCCAGGATTGGCTGGTTTTCAACGAGTGTTGCTTCAGTTTCCCAAACTGGATTTTCTTGCCAATGCTCTAAGAAAAAAAAAAAAACAATCAAAAATCTGTGAATAGACAAGCTTTCAGTTTTCGGTTCACAAAACAATTTGGCAAGTAGACGAATCAAGAACAAGTGACCCGTGGACAGGCAGGAGTCCACTGTGACCAGAAGAAAACTCTTGAAGAAAAGTCAATTTAAGATTCTTGATGAGAGAAGGAAAAGAAAAACAAAACAAAACTTAACCAAAGGAGGTGATTGTGCTTAGAGGGCACATTCAGCTGGAAGATGGAGAAAAGAAGGGGGAGAGGGAGTCATGATGGGGGGACAAACCAAGGTGGAAGTTAGACGATGCTAAATTTGGCAAAAGGAGAAGACTTGTGTGTGTGTGTGTGTGTGTGTACATTGGGAGACTTGCTGAATCGGCTGTGGTTCCAGTTACACGCCTCTGAGTTTGACAGAGAGAGAGAGAAATGGAGAGAGGGAAGGAGGGGAAGGAGAGGGGAAGACGGTCCCTAGCCAGTAATGTTCCCTAAAGGTGAACGGATGGGAGGAAGACGGGAGGTGAAGGCGACAAAGTCGAGGAAGGCAAAGCAAATGTACCTTCAGTTTGGGGGGACGCTTGCAACCTTTTCCTGATGTCCTTATCAGCATCCTCTGATTACAATTACATGTTGTAGCTCTGCAAATTAGGCTGTCAGCTGCGAGTATCTGTATTGATTTTTCTACCTTTCAGTCAGTCTTTAGTTAGCATTCATTACGAGTCAAAGCCTGAGTCCACACACAGACGAGTTCTTCAAAGAATCTCCATGCAGGACTTTTTCACCATAAAGTATGACCTCTGCTTGAACTTACTCCCTTTAAACCCTAAAAATAACCTTCGTGCTGACCAGTCAAAACAAACAGGAAAGCAATTTGCATGTGTGTGTCTTTTTCCTGCTCATGCCTTTCTATACACACCTGTGAAATGCTACCTGACTCTTAGCATGCAAAGCGTTTCCTATTTATCTTCACATAAATACGTAGGATGCTCCGATGTGTGAGTGTGAGTGTGTGTGTGTGTGTGTGTGTGTGTCTAATTTCTCTGCATATCGTCCTCTTTGTTGCGTTTAAGCTTCAGCACCCATCTCGCTGAGCAAAAAAGACAAGTGTATGTGTCAGCGGGAAGGTGCGCGCTAATGGACATCTAAATGCCGCTGATGTTACGTTGCGTAGTTTAAGGGCCCTCAGGTCCCCTTACACCAATATTGGCTGGGAAGAAGTGAGGGGGGGGGGGGTATGACTTCTGCAAATCGCTTTGACAAGGACGCCTAGAGCGGCGTCCTCTTTTGTCTCATCGAACACGCGCGCACACACACACACTAACACACACGTTATTACAACATTTACACCTCAGCAGAATCGCGAGGGGAACGGTTGACTTGGTGGAGGGCAGTTTTGAGCAAAATGCGTTTAAATACATTTGAAGAAGCTGCTTGAGAAACTGGGAGACGTGTTGGAAAACACATTTTCAACATGTCTATACATTTCTCAACTATAAACGGTCAAGGTGTCACTAATTACAGGTCTTTTATGGTTTACTGGACCATACTTCTCCAGGATGGGTCAATTGCATATTTCAGATTCCTTAGTTGAGTCCATTTAAATTGGTTTGCTTCTCCACAAATTGGAGGGGTCAGATGTATTCCAGATGTATTCCAACAGTAGTTTGCGATCATAGTTGTGCTCGAGAACCCATTTGAGTTCAAGTAGAAATCTGTCGCCCTTATGTGAAAGGGGTAAAGGTGAGGATTTCAGATCTAAAGTACAGGACCAGGGGCCGGGTCCTGTCCCAGTCCCTGGTTCCGGCCTGGCATGGCGGCCTTCATCAATGTGTGTGTGAATGGCTAATAGCTGAGGCACTTTGGGATCATTTACTATTTACCATGTGGTTGAGGTGCAACTTATTAAACTCCTTCTAACTAGAACTACCCATAGAGGAAAAGTCTGATGGGCCGTTTTCTTGGGTTGTCTATCACTTCTTCTGACCAAACCAAAGCACATGACATCTGGTCTTACCTCAAAGTCGTTGGCCTTGTTGTAGTGCATGTTGAGGGCCCTGAAGAGTTCTGCGTCCCGGCTCACCGTCAGGTCTTCGGCTGCGGTTACGCCCTCATTGATGGCCTGACGGGCAAACTTCTCCATCTGGATGTAGTAGAACTCTCTGAAGTTGCTGAACCACTTGATCAGCTGGGAGGTGATGCAACGATTGAACTGGGAGATAAAAAAAAAAAAAAAAATAACGTGTTCAAATCAAATATGTCAATGAAATTACTGCCTTTCCCAAAAGAACTCGTCAGAATTAAAAATGTTCTCTCGCCAGCAATGGGGTGGCTTCTGTCTATGGACCAAATTTAAATAAAACTATCCAATGTATTCTGCTGTATCATGTATCATGTCATAACCCGACGTTTGCTTTTGCCCTCGTTTGCATGGCAGCAAACGAGCCGCTGAATGACTGCTCGCACTGATTATGGCAATGCGTGAACTTGGGAATTTGCTTTTTGTCTGGCATCGTCGATTTTCTACGCAAATCATTGTCTTGCTTTGCGGTATAAAAAAAAAAACAACAACAACAACTCATACCTGTAACTGAATATTTCACTCATATGTTTCTCTGAGTCTGAATACGGGAAAGATGTAACGAGAGCCGAACACCATGGCAACGGCTCCGAATCAACCTGAAGCATCATCCCTCCACCACCATGCCTAGCAGTAAGCATGAAACATCAAATTTAACATCTAACATACTAAATAAGGCCTGCAGAGTTTAAAATGGAGCTGGGTTTTTATTTTTTTTGTTGCAATCTCTCTATTGTCTATTGTCTGGTTCGGTTAATTTTCTAGGACGTTCTTATTCTAACAAGAGAAGTTGGAGCTTCGTTTTGGCTTCACGATGTTGCTTAGACGGTTTTAATTGTCCTAGAAAAAAAAAGTTGCTATGAAGAGAGAGAGAGAACGACAAATTGCTGACCAGCACACTCCAGAAAGAAGAGACGTGGAGGAACACACTGGAATGACCGAAAACAGAAATGTTCTTTTTACAAAAAAAAAAAAAAAAATTCAAGATTTTGTCAAGATTTTGTCAAGATTTTATATATATATATATATATATAATTTTAATTACTTCACATCCACTGTTAATTACTGGGCAGGAGTTTGACAACATTTTAGCGTGTTAGCTCTCCTTAAGTGGAAGCAAAATGTGCAGAACAACAAACAGTGAAAGTACATGTGTGTGTTTGTGTGTGTGTGTGTGTGTGTGTGTTCGCTGAAGGGGAAAAACTGCTTTGACACGGAGATTAAGCTCTGTATTGTTACAAGACATTGTCTCACAGAGATGAGGGATGGGGGGCGGCGGGGGGCCTGGGACGAATAACAGACAGAGGGATGAATGGTAGGAAAAAAGGAATGCACAGAGGGCATGAGATGAGGGAAAGAGATATTTTGTTGCGGGTGGTCACATGGGGGTGACATAATGGAGCATAACTGCAGGCGGGGGTGGTGGGCAACAGGAGGGGAAAGTGTGAGGCTGGGTGCTTTTTCTGACCTACAAGTTGTTTGGAAACAACTAACTTGGTACAGACGGATTTAAAAACCCTGAAAACAGATCTAGCATCTTCTCACGCTGGAATTACAAAAAAAACAACAAAAAAAACACTTTAATTAGAGTACATTTATTTTGCGAGATACAAAACGCATGTTTGAGTTTCTGCTCAAACATGCGCCATGAACTGACCAACTGCTCACCCACTAACACCCCCAGCCCCAATCAGCACAAAACAAAACAAAAAAACAGACAAAAGAAAGAAAGATAATGGAAGTGGTGAGCAGGCAAATCGCTGAGTTTGAGGAATGCCATTTTATGTTTACGATGAAGTGGCAGTAAAGGGAGTGTGTCAGAGATGGTGTCAGGGAGGCCTGACTCCCCGCTTTCTTCTGTTGACAGTGGGTGTTGTCATTGCCCCGGGGCCACAACTGAAGGGCAGACACTCGCATCCTTTAAGAATATGCCCACTTCAACTAAAAACGCCATAGCTCAGCAAGTTATTTTTGTTTGTTTGTTTTTTAGCAGACAGTGAAGTTGCTCAGTCAACAAAAATCTCAGAAAAACCAGTCCAATATGGACCACTGCTTGAGGCTGTGCCATCCACCGTTTCCCTTTTGTGAGATTTGGCCATGTGGGTTAACAGGTAAACCCAGCAACAGGTTCTAAGTCATTCTGGGGACTCCCAAAGAATGAGTCCAGATTTTAAGCACTCGAGTTCGGGTCCTGAGGGTCTCAAAGCAGGTGCCAACAAGGATCCTGATGAAACGACTCAACTGGTTCACTGACCTCTGTCTCTAACAGGAGAGCCCAGACACCCAACAGACAAAAATGAACCTCAGTCACTTGTACATAACTCGTTACTCATTTCTCAGGATAGTCTTGAGGCAAGACTGACTCCCAAACTTTTTCCAACTGAGAACGTTAGTGTTTGCAGAAACCCCACATGGCAAGAGGGGTTTGAGTGGCACTGAACATTTGGACTGATCAGACAGTTTGAAGACATTAAGGTGAAGGAAATGTATTAGGGGTGTGGACACCCACTTGAGTCCTCTAAAGACTCTCATAGCCATTGTGAGCCATTGCCAAAACGCTAAATTTGACAACCACACAAATGATAAGGGTATGCGTTTTTTAAGAAAACCATTATGTAGAGCATTGGGTACAGTTGAATCTGTATGGACAAGCCGCGTCATGCTCTCCTCCTGGCACTGCCAAATTGGCCGTGTAACTTATTGTGCAACTAATTGACAGGACGGCTAAACGGCGGCACGGACTCTTAATTGATTCCCACTGAGGCAAATATGTTGAGATGTCACTTCAGCCTCTTGAGGCAGGAGTGACAAATGCATCACAGCTTCACGCTCGCCGCATGCCTGTAACTTGGTGTGAGTGTAAACACTCGGCTGCGTGTGACTTCGAAGGAGCTCCCTGAGCCAGAAAGCGTCTAATTAATCCTCCTCCAGTCTTAACGAGGTCTTAATTACTCTCGCTGACTCTCTCAAGGCAAACCCCGGCGTCTCGCACTAACACTGGTGACTGGTCAGAAGGCAAGAGGTCTAGGATTCCTTTTGTACGTGCGTGTGTGTGTGTGTGCGTGTGTGTACGCTTGCTCATCTGCGCCCGAAACAGCCGTCAGATCAACCCACTTCCCACACTCAGCGAGGAGGTCATTGTACATAAGAGGCTCATCTTTAAGAACCAGTTTCCCATAGACGAAGTCCATTCAAGTCCAATTAGCGGAGCCATTCAGGGCCTAATTCCCTTACAGGGAACCGTTCTAACACATGCTACTTATTGTTCCCGGGGAAGGAGGGGGCGCCGGTCGGAATCGGAGCAAGGGTGAGAAAGGGAACGGGAAAGAGACACTGACCCGGATTTCAGAGTTCTGATAATGAATGCAGTGGGACAATTAAACGGGACACAGACGGCTATCTCCTGTCTTCAAAAAGAAAAGCCTCACTCGTCACAAGTAGGATTATCCACCATTTACATTTTAAAAAAAAAATTTTTTTTCATTAAGCAGAGCAATAGTTGTAAAGTGTCTCATAAATAAAATGGATTAACTGGGATTATGACTCAATTAAAACTGAAGTTTAGTATAAACACTGATTTGCATGAGACACAAACTGAAAACAGGCTTTATTTCCCGAACAACGACAAAGAGTGTGTGTTCTATTCTTAATCATCATCACATCTACAGAACCGGACCAGCACCGACCGTTCCTCCACCCACGACTGGCATGTGTCAAAGGTCAGGAAATGGTCAGCTAACAGCTCTACAGACCCCACACATACTGGACACAAACTGTTTCGATGTTTCCTGCAGGTGGCGCTGAAGCCAGTTGCCACAGAGACAGTTTCTTGGTGGTCCATTTTTTTTACTGTGATACAAAAGAAGCAGCTGTCCACAACCTGCATTTTTATTGATTATTTTCTTTATATATATATATACAGAAAAAATAGCTCTAAATACTTTTTATTTTTTGTTTTCCTTTTTTTCAAATTTAGGAACATTTTTAAGCACGTTTTTTGGTTTTAGTTCTTAAAACAGATGGAAATTGTTCATTACATATCAATTAAGAAATTGAATCTCAATCTGGAGATAACGTTAAAATCATGAATGTTATTTCATTAACATTCAACTGAGCTTATGCGATGCATAAACTCCATAGTGCTAATCACGTCATTGCTTAAAAAGAAAACTCAACTTAATTTGGGAATTTAAGAATATAATCTGATTAAAGAATGATATAAGTGTTGGTATGAGTGTCATTAGTTGTTTTCTATGTTTTGATTAGTTTAAAAATAAAATAATACATCCCCGTTATGTTTCCGCCTGCTGCGTTTCAAATCCATTTTGTTGTAATTTATACCAAAGTGTGCACCTGCGAATAAAAACAAACTAAAAATGGACTAAAAAAGTGACATGTCCTGACAAAAATCAGGTGAATTTATGAGAATCATATCTAATATTATGGATTCATATCTCTGCAAAAAAGTTTTGACTTCTACAGACTTTTTAGTGCTTTAGTGCATTTTTCATTTATTTCTTGCAGTTTAATCATCAGACATGACCTTAATTTCAAGTGTGAAGAAAATCTATTTTCACAAATTTTATAACTGTATAAATGTTGCTTATTTTAATCGAACTCTTACCAGACCAGCTATGCTGCCTGGATTTTTGGTTGATGTTTTTCACTTCACTTGCAATTCGGTAATTTCCCCCTTTCAGCAGCTTTTTAATCACTTAATGGACTCCTGGTTGATGACCCGTCAGGTTCTCGCTCTCCCGCGGTAGGTCAGCTTAGCAACCTTGAGTTTGCTTGGCAACCTGGTATCCCATGGCAGCCGATGAGGATGTGGCACTCCCAGGAGGAAGTGGTCACCATAGACATGAACCAAAAGAGCAGCTGGTGTGTGTGTGAGCGTGTGTGAAAGAGACAGAGAGAGAGAGAGAGAGAGAGAGAGAGAGAGAGTGGTTGCTCATTTGAATAGAGCGTCCTGAATCTGTCGAGGAGCCGTGTGCTCCTTTGCAAAACCCGTAGCAGCCTGTAAACACCAAACAATCAGCGCTTTTGTTTTATAGCTCCAGTTCTGTTGTCATCCCTTTCATCCCCCCCATCTCTCGCATCCCTCCTCCCCCACAATCCCTCTGTCATTTTCTCCAAACATGCAATCATTTGCACACACTTTGGTCTTTTTTTTTTCTCCGCTCCCATGACAAACTTCGTGGGGGTCCTTTTACCTTTTTCTCAGCCTAATCTCTGGAGTGTGTTTCCTGCTCGGCCGCAGCTTCTCCAGGTTTGTCAGAGCGAACGCGCTGATGCAGCTGCGTGTGTTTTGAGTAAAAATGGCAAAAAAAAGGTTCAGGTCACAGTGTGTGTGTGTCAGGGGAAGCTATTCTACAGTATGTGTGGGAGTGTGTGAGAGGGAAAGTGGGCGTCATCTCCCCCCCCCCCACCCCGCCGACGAACCCAAGCCCGATTAAGGCCAGAAACTCTAATTATGTGACAAAAACATGGCAGATTGGAACGCCCATCTGCGCTCTAAGTTTTCACACACACACACACGCACACACACACACACGCACACACACACACACACACACACACACACACACAGACATGCACTCAGATCCAGCTCAGCTGAACACGATGAAACTTTATCAAAAAAGTTAGTAATAATTATAATAAACAACATGCCGTGTCCTGCAAACTGAACTACGACTTTTGCACATTTCTCAATTTTACAACCACAAACTTCAAAAGTATTTCATTTGAATTTCACGAGCTGAACTGTCAGCTCGTCCCTACTGTTTCATTTAGTGTCTGCATAATTGAAAGGTTTGGTGAAACGTGGTGGTGGCAGTATAATGGTGTGGGCGTGCTTTTATAGTGAATACAGGAGAATCATCGCCCCATGTTAAAGTTTAAAGGAAATTGGATGAAGCTAAAAACAGAGCTAACGCTTCCCTGCAAGTACAACTACAGCTTTAATGCAATCTTTTAAATGAAAGTATAGTTATCAGTGGTTGAACTTCATAAAAATCGTTTAGCAAATTCTTGAAGGATCTCTAATTAATTGATTGTAACATTTTCACTTCGAAAAACACCCTTTGTTGTGAGCGGATGCCACCTGTGCATCAGATTTACTGTTGTACCAGAAATAAGCAAATATAAAGGTTCCCCCTGGAACAAAAGATACAATTAATTGCATTTACATTTGTAACACTTTAAAAAATATGTAGTTAATTACTTATATGTAAAGAATTTTGAACAAATTAACAATTTATTCCCTAATATTCAGATATAATTTAGAATTTCTTTGCTTGACACTGTCCTCAACTAGATGTGCAAACAGAGACTATATTTTTCAGCTGGAAATGCAGCAGGAAGTGGTTCCATAAAGTAGACCAAGTTGCCATTAAGAAGTGACGATTGCAAAGACAAAATGAGAAACATCTGAAAGGTATGAATATTTCCACCGAAGCATTTTTAATTAAATGTCATTTAAGGTCACTCTGAACGAAGACACTATAAAAGGACAAACAAGACATAAAAAATAAAAAAAAATGCCACCAAAGAACGAGAGTGACTTTTTCAAAAGGGAAGAAGGATAAAAATAAAGAAACGGGTCTTACCTTGACGTCAGAGAAGAACATTTTGAGCATGTTGGAGGAAGGGTAGCGAGTGTAGAAGAACATCAGCTTGGCTTTCTTCAGATGGTTTGGAGACAAGCCCTCCTGAATCTGAGTCGTGACAAGTTAAGGCGCCAAAATGTGCTGACGTTACAGAATCTTTTCAAATAAAAACACATAGAGAGGCGACTGCTTGTTTCTTCTGCCGTCAAAAAGGGAAAACGACAAATTTCACCTTCCATCAAGAAATAAATGGAGGTGAAAACAAAAGTTCTTTTTCGGAATAGCCTATCACGACATTGCTATTTACTAAAGTTCAATGTATTGCAAAATTATTGATGAAGCAGCTTTTCTTTTTAAAATGACAGAATTTGAAAAACTTCTAAAGCCACATGATAAATGCCTTTAATTTGTGTTTTTCCACTATTTTCTATGTATTTTATGTCAAAATAATTACAACAAAGTAGAAAATTTAGAGAAAGTTCTTTAAAAAATGTTTTTTTACTAATTTTTTATTATTTATTTATTTATTTTTAGCAAGACTAACTTGTAGTAGCAGTTGATAGCTAGCTAGAAAATTATACATACAGTAGCCCTCATTGAGGCAAATTTTAGAGCAGCGTTCCAGCTGGATGATCGTTCAACAAGCTTTTGACGAATGCTAACCTCAATTGTTAAAATTCATTGAGGCAAATTTTAGAGCAGCGTTCCAGCTGGATGATCGTTCAACAAGCTTTTGACGAATGCTACATGCTATTAGCAGCGATGGAGCGAGATGGTGAGGGACACACAAAAGCAAAGCAAGCAAGAAAGAAAAAGCATTAAAAATGACGCAGCTCGGTGCTGTAACTGCAAAACTAACCCTATCCCTAACACTAACCCTGACCACCGCACATCCTCAATCCCCAGACAGGAAACATCTAGCTCGCAGGTGACAAGATGAGACAATGCTTTCCACCCAAAACAGTAAAAAGTAGCCAAAGTAAAGAGATTTGTCAGCGTTGGATGAACGTGTGTTTCCTGAAAGAGCACTTGCATCCATGGTTTTCGAATTTCGAATAAATTTGCGAATGCGGACACCAAAATACACACTTCCACCTTCTGGAGATAAATATATTTTTATTTTACTTAGTGCTAAATGGAACATTTAAGCAAAGTGGGCCTGGTCTTGCGATGAATATAGTAGTTTACACCCAAAGCAAACACAAGCACCTGCTGGCTTCTGATCAAACCCCACTAAATCCCTCCATCCCACAGACTCGGCGGCAAAAATAATAATTGCGAGGGCCTTGGATTCAGGGGCGGCGAATGTTAGTGTGTGTGTGTCATAGCGCGTGTGTATGCGTGCGTGTGTGTGGAGGCAACAGCTGTGCCCCACCATGCTGCCATTTCCCCACCACATTAAAAGGCCTATAATCTATCAGAGAAGATGAGGCAATCAATGGAGCCCCCTACAAGGTCAATTAGCACACAGAAACACACATACACACACATGCGCAGAAAACCTCAAGGGACATGTACAGCTGGAAAAAGAGGAAAGAATGGCATCAACTATTTAGTAGGGGGGGAAAAAAACAGGAAAAGGGGAAATCTGACGACAGATTAAAATATGAAAACATAATCATTTGGTACTTTTTATCTTTAAGAGATTTGGCATCCCCCGAAAATAAAAATAAAATAAAAAAATCCCAGCCAACGTTCCAAACCATAAATAAGCAACATCTGGAAAGTGCCGTGATGCGGCAGCCATGTTAGACCAGAAGTGAGTCTCGACGTGATCCATCATTCATTTAGCGTTGGATTCATCAGGCGTGGGGCACGGCACAAAAAAAAAAAAACCCCACACCAATCTCATTGTTAACATTCATACCAACCTGTCACCATGTGCTCATTCGGTACATTTTGTCCAGAATTTTGATGTCTGTGTTCTTTTTCTCTTGGGACACAAACAAACAAAATGAGCCTCAGAGTAAACAAGCGTGAGACGATATAATGAATAAAGAGTATATGAGGCATTGTTTTGTTTTTTTGGGGGGGGTGTAATAGTAGCTAAAGGGAGTTGGTGAATAAACAACACACATGTTCTTTTTCCTTCCATTCCTCTTCCTCCCAATTTGCTTTTGTCTTCCTATTGGTTTGTGTTTAGCCTAATGCATATCTGTCAAAGAGCCTGTGAGTGTTGTGCAGAGCTCACCATACCAGCGGTAACTTGACCTTGTTACCAGGTGTGTGTGTGTGTGTGTGTCTGTGTGTGTAAATGGAAGAGCTGGATTGAGAGGCAAAGAGGGAGGGTGGAGGGATAAATTCATAAATGAATGGAGGACATCTGCTCAGCTCAATACAAAGGATTAAAGATACACAGACCTGAGAGTGTTCACTGCAAGAGACAGCCTTTCAGGTGAACGACGGTCATTGCAAAATGCAGCCAAGAAACCACAAAGACCACGAACTTAACGTAATTAATCGTAAGGCTGATGATAATTTATGCAATTTTAAATGTTGTAGTTTTGGATGTTTCACGTGTGACTTTCTCAGGTGCAAAAAGATGATTTAAAGTACGGAAATTTAATGGGCACACGCACCGCTTTTATAACGGTGTATGTCGTGAATTTTTGTTTATAAGAAAAATCTTGTTTTTTGAGATAAACAAGAAATACCTCAAAAAAAAAAAAAAAACTACAGCAAAGGTTTCATGCAGTTTCATTTCAGTTCGACTCAGGAAAAGCCACATGTTGACAAAACGGCATTGTTTTGTCGAATAGTGTTCACTGTACTGGTTTCATAAATAGATCATTTGCCTTTGATGTTGATGCAAAAGAGATGGATATAACAGTGTGTAATTAATATATTTTTTGCACAACATTGCTAGGTTTGACAAAAGAATTACAAGTAATGACCAAGAAAAAGAATGGCGTGAATTGTGTGGGTATGAATTTGTCTACTTACATTTATTTATTTATTTTACAAATTTGTCTAACAAGACGAGAAAAATCTAATAATTTTCCTTCTTCCGAAACGTTTGCGTTAAGCTCCACGTTAATGATTCCAACAAAAAACGTCCTCTAATTTCCACACTAGCTAGTGAATTTTTAGCTAGCGACTAGCATACCAGCTAGTGGTTGAATCAAAAGAGTTCTAGCTTACTTTTTATTTGACATGTTCGGTCAACCACTAGTTGTTTAGCATTTGGTTTTATTTAGCGGTCTTGAATTTGAGAAAATGTAAAAAAAAAGAGAAAAAAAAAACGAATGTGGGAAAAAAATTTGCATTAGCGCGGTACCGCTATCATAGGGCATACAGGAATGACGATGCCATTTCAGGTTTTCCATTTGTTTCGCTAGCTTTTCTCAAATTGTAAAACACTCAACGTCTATTTAATATCTGTTATTATCAACATCGAGCTAAGTCTGCTTGAAGCTACAGACACAAAGCATAAAGTAATTGCAAATTTTGCTCATTTAAAAAAATCCTAATTACTTCCCTAATTATTATAAACACACCAGTTAAAATCTGCTCTTTATGTTGTAACAAAATTAGTTTTTTGATAAAAAAAAAAAAAAACAAACAAGATGAGCAATTTTGTCAGAAAAAAAAAAATCGTTTTAAAGCTCAGTCAGTGTCTTTGAAGTAATAATCCATTTCAAAGATTTGTTTTTCTTTAACAATGAATAGGGGGGGGGGCATTCTGGTATGAAACGGCTCAAGAGGATCAAGAGCCGTGTCAAATATTTCTTGTTTTTCAATGAAAGCAACATCTAAATTAGCTTTGAAGGCGACACTGTGATCGGATCCCCATCACAGCTGCAAGGAGTACCCATTTGACGAGTTCAAAGTCTTATTTTTCTCTTTACTTTGTTGTTCAAACGTGCGCGTTCTGTGCACATGCGCCTGTTTGCTCTCTTGTGTGAGTCAAAGTGAGATGGCCGGGAGAAGCCCTCTCCATATGAAAGGTTAGGAACGAAAAGATAAACAGCTACCTGCAAACACCTGTCGACGTGCACGCGCCATGAAAGGCGAGGCGTGCGCTCCAATGTGCGCGCGCGCGCGCGTGCTAAACACACACGACTGCCAGGCAACTAAAAATGAAGGGCCAACAAATGAAAGTGAGTGGGTGGGTTCTGAAATGGTAGCAGGGAGGGGGATGGAGCTAAAAATGATAAAGAGGAAACTGCGCAGCTTTGAGATATTACACTTCTCCTTAACACTGATATGCACAAATTTAGAACGCTGCCGTCAATAAAGCCAAATGTTTGCCTGCTCCTCTGACATACTCTTTGAAATATGATTAGCTTTGAGCGCCTGTGAACAAAGTCTTACCTCACACACATGCACTCAGACAAAGTGAAATATGATTTGCTTTGAGCGTTTATGTACAAAGTCTTTGTGATGAAAGAGAACCCAGCAGCACCCGAGTGTCTCAGACAGTGCAAACAGTGTATGTGTGTGTGTGAGTGTGTGTGTGCGCGCGTGTTCAAGAGGGAGCTCACTAGCCTCTCCCAGCACCTTTAAACAACACAACCTGCTGCACAGACTTAAAAGGGCTTCTGGAGAGCAGTGTCCGACCTGTTTAATCTTCCCCTTCTTGCAAGACCCGGTGCGCCCTTTTCATCTTCCCCACTCACTGAGGGAAACAAGAGGCTCAGAGCAGCAGCCAATTAATGCAGATTAATTGATATTACAGACTTTTTGTCACTTTGCCTCCTGCTGCCGCTCTATTATGAAAAATGTGATTCTTGTGGACAAGAGAGGCTAAAATAATAATATCGAGGATGATAGCTACAATTTTTGTGGCTTACCTTCCAAATTAGTGTTGGCCGTGTCTTTTATGTCATGTTTCAAAAGCTCAACTGAAATGTTTTATGCACCGAAATTTAGTTTCAAATGTTCTCCTAACTGTGACTATGGGATTTACCGGGAAACTCACAAGTTTTAGCATACCTAAGAGACGTTGGACCAATCTCCACAAAATGTAGAACGCTAAACAGAATTTTTCTCAATCAATCCAAACCATATTCCTCGACTAAAATAACAGTTTTTAGACATTACCTTCAATATTCAGTTAACACATGGTAAGGATACAGTGCTGCCTGAGTAGGGAGATATGTCAGCCATGTCCTGCAGATCTCCACACTCTGACTTGATGAGGGACAATGACAGGCCCTCTGGTCCATGGTGGCTCGGAGAGCTCTGCCTGTGGTGATGGTGGCCCATGTGGGCCCCGCTGAGAGATGCCATTTTGGTTCTGAGGCTGACAGTTTCCCGGGTTATGTCCATAGAGTCGGGGGATACCCGACTGTGGTCTTTTGGTCCTGAGGGGTAGCCACCTCCAGCCCCATGTGACCCTAGGGGATTCCCAAAAGGGTAACCCATGAGGGGGAGAGGAAAGGGGTGGCGAAACGATGGCGGGCTAAAGCCGAGGGAAGCTGTGAGTGGAGATGGGTGGAGGGAGGGATGATGAGGAGGTGGAGGAGGAGGAAGAGGAGCATTGGGGGTCTCTACTGAACTCCCACTCTTGCGCACTACGAGCGGCAGTGCCTCTGTTTGATCGTTGGGTGTTGGCACACCACTAAGCCTGCTACTCAGACCACCAAACGAATCTAGAGAGCTAGGGACAATTACATCCCCAAAGCAATGGAGCCTCTGGTTGGAGGAATGATAGTTAGGGGTGGGACTGCCTTCACCATTCAAGCTGAGTGCCAAATTACCACCACCAAAGCGAGACTCTGGGGTGAGCGGGGGCAGTGGCCCGAAAGGAGGTGGACAGGATGAGGATGAGTTGGAGGAAGAAGAAGGTGCAGCTGGCGTACTGCTGTGGCAGCCATGATGGTGACTGGCGTTCTGCTTGGGTGAAGAGAAGCCTTTGACGACGGTGTCAACGACCTGTGACACGGCACAGTTCAGCTCCTGCTTTAGAGTCTCGGCCAGCTGCCGGCCACCTCCTCCTCCGCCTCCTGCTACCACTCTCCTCTTCATCACCCTTTCTCCGTTTCTTTCCTCCTCTTCTCGGCTGTCAGCATCTTCCTCAATTTCTCCGTCTATCAAGGCCTGTTCTCGGAGGAGGGCTCGGGCTCTGTCCAGGAAAAGTCCCGGGTCCAACTCAGATAGATCATCATGGTTATGCCGCCCTCTGTCTCTGTGCCTCTCCTCCAGGCCGTCAGAGCGGATACTGTCCTCTGAAAGGTTGCCATCCTCCTCTCTATCCCCTCCTTGGTTGACCTCTCCGTTCACTATGTTCTCTTCCTCTTCCTCTGTCTCAGAGTCATAGATTTGGTAGAACTTCTCTTGAAGTTGACGCAGTTGTTTCTGAACAAAGAAACAACAAAGAACACATAGGTTGAGCTTTGTATTATCTCAAATTCTGTTATAAGAATAAGAATTCCACTAGAGAACAATTTGGTAAACAATTGTGGAGATCCATACTAAAAGATCAAGTTACCTGCATGTCTTCAAGTTGTAGTTTGAGCTGCCTTCTCTCTTCCTGTCTCTGCTCCTGCCTGGAACAAACCAGCTGGGTGAAACTGTGTTGCTGCTGTGGGAGACGCTGTTTCCTCTTATTCTCTCTGTAAACCTCGCCGATGCCGACCACACCGCCTCGCGAACCAGGAGAGCTGAGGAGGGAAGGACAATCGCCGCGGCGGCTGCTGTTATGACTGCCGTCCTCTCCTCTGTGATCGTTACTGTTGCTGCTGCCATTTTCGTTCTCACGATTGCCCTCCTGGTTGTGGTCACCGCCGTTGGGACGGACCAATGGGGAGTGACTCATTCCGCGGATGATGTTTTCCACGCGGGCTCTCTTGGCACGGAGATGCTCGTCCGACAGTCGGTCCAAGTCAAAGGAGGATAAAGATTGAGAAGAGGTGTGAGAAATGTGATTTGAGGGCAGCAACGGTCGTCCAAAGTTAGAGGACGATGGGGGAGGCAGAGGAGGACCGGGGGAAAGACAGTCGGATGGACTGTCCCGCGAAGAGTTACTACAGGCGTCTTCGGCCTGAATCTCCGAACCTCCACTGGACAGAGCTCCACTACCCTGCAATAAAGAACAGCAGCTTAATTCAGACTTTAAAGTTAAGGACTTTTTTAAAAATTATTATTATTATCTCATTAGGATCTGCAGATCAACTCGTACCTGAAAGCCTGAGTCACTCCCTCCATTCTTCCCCAGGTTGTTCTTCAATAAGTGAGAGATGATTGTCGCCCCGGGAAAAGGCATCATGACGTCTTCATAAGAGTTGGCCCTTTTCAGCAGCTTTCTGAGGACGTTTGTCTTCTCTCCGTCACCGTTGGCGGCTCCGTGGCCGTGACTCACCAGGGAGAGATCTCCGTTCTGATCAGGGCCGTGCGACTGGTTCATGGCTTCTAGCAGGGTCTCCCGGGCACGGGGAAATATCGCGCTACCCACAGTCCTTTTCACCCCGATGTCGACACGTCTGCGTTTGGTTTGTCTGGTTAAGAGGGTGGTGCTGTCATGATCAGGCATCACGCAGGGCAGCTAAACAGGCATGTCCACGGGGCCTCACAGTCAAACAGACGGTGAGAGGATTAGCCTGGTCATTAAGAAACAGAATCAAGACAAATTGGAATTTGTAGTTAGTATCAGAGACAAGAGGGCAGAAAAACCTCAGAATACCAAAGGTGAGTCACTTTTATCAGTGAAGAAAGAACTTGTTGCTCTTATTGAAAATAACCCAAGAGAACCAACTCTTTAAAATATCTGGAATACCTGTTTGGAGAAACAAAAACAATTTCCCATTCCTGCTGCCTCCTATCAAGGGCAAACCTTGATTTCTGCATTTTGGAAGAAGCCGTGAGGAGTCAACAGGTTCCTACTGTCAGAGGCATTTCTCCCCACTCTGAAGACGAAACGAAACGTTTTCATCCCAATTGTGTTCTGATTTACCTGAAGATTTCTTTCTTTGAGATTCATTGGGTTTGTTTTCTGTTTGTTAAAGGGGAGTCAGTGACGCCAGGTTGTTTCTCCTACAGGAGAACATGTCCAAATATCGATCAGCTTGCCTCTATACACATAAACCAAATTTAAGGCTTTGTTCCAGTCATGAAAATAAAAACAGAAGCTTTTTCTTACTGTTCCTCTGCAAAGTAATTTATTTCCAAATGCAGGTGAAAGAATCACAGTATGTCAGGTCCAACAGGTCTGTTTTTATCAGTTAAGTAAAACTTTTATTTTGACAGAATTTACTCTGGAGGTAAAGAGGTGAATCCAGCTTTCTGTTTGTCTCCCAATAGATGGACATTGGACTTTTTTTTAAGTAAACGAGACGGGTCGAAGTGACGTTAGCCAGCAAAATTTCACAACGCAGCCCATTAATCCTTTTCCACTATGAAATTAGGAAAAAAAAACAAAAAACAATTAGCTTACAGTGAATTTTACTTTGAATTTTTGCAAGCGACGATATGAAGAGGGAGGAGAGAAAGGGAAAAAAGTAACAACTACGACAATCAGCTCTATTGTAAATGAGCCGAGATGTTGAATTAAATACCAAATATCATTTCATGTAAATTTAACAGATCTGAGATTGAAATTTCATGTTGAGATTTGAAGTAAAAGTGCAAGAGGAGGGATAAAAGGCTGCAACTGTTTGGGTATGTTCATAACTTGAGTCGTGCTATTTATTTTTTTATTGCCTTTTTGGGCAGTTAGGGCTACTGTATGTTGTTGGGTTAGGGTTCGGATTAGGGTAGGGTAAGGGTTAGGGTTAGGGTATGGCAGAAACTTCCACCACCAGCGCATCTTGAAGTCTAAGAAATAAATTTTTAACTTATTCAGCCGTAATGATCTTTTTACCTATATTCGAAACCCTCACGGTTTCGTCTGTCAATCTTCAGCTTCATCAAATGACAAAGTGTTTCTTTCCCCCTGTTTTTAGTTTTCCTCAAAACAGGGAGAAAAGTTTGAAGCTGTTGTGGAAGCAGGTTATTACCATCTCACACACACGCACCCATACACAAGCAGC
Organism: Poeciliopsis turneri; assembly: GCA_922788865.1. NCBI lineage: Eukaryota > Metazoa > Chordata > Actinopteri > Cyprinodontiformes > Poeciliidae > Poeciliopsis > Poeciliopsis turneri. Next base: position 298,049 of record CAKLNU010000787.1, read on the forward strand.
GCTTGTCCGTGTCACGGTTTGCATCTGTTTTGCAAAGGATTTCACGGTCAGTCACTGTAGGAAAATGACACAAAATAAAGCATGCGCTTCTGCATCAGAGATTTTCTCTAAGACATTATTTCTGAATAAAACCAATACATTGCATTGTTTGAACCGAGACTTATCCAAAAGTGACATCTAGCACTTGATTTGAAAGCGCGGGTCACAAAACAAAAAAACAGCAGGCGTCTCCTTCAAACTCCAAACATTTTACACATTTTCTCCTCCACACAGATGAAAGTTTGAAGCTTTAAAGGTGAGGCTGACTGAAAAGGAGATGTGAGAGGGGCGCGCAAGGTGAGGTTTTTGGTGTCAAAACCGAAACCCGACTTTTGCTCTGAATGTAAATAGCAGGACACACATCTCTGCAAATGAGAAGTGAGACTGGAAGAATGCAAGAAATGACCAAATTTCAACAACGTAAGGAGGGAATTAAGTTGAATCTGAAGGGTTTTATCAACACTTTGTTGTGCATTTCGATCTGACAGTATGGAATCTGCAGCTCCACTTTTCAGAACTCCGTTCATTTTTCACCTAAAATTCAAACGAGAGTCTGGAATCTGAAGTCCCAGGTCAGCGTGCGCTCCGAAACTGGAGTTTTACGCACGGGGACACCCGGAGACCAGGGGACGTTTCTCCCGTTCCAAACAACAATTAGTTCACCATAATGACACTAAGCAGATGGAAAAGGTTAAAAAAAATATATATAGAAGAAAACAGCGGATCAGAGCCAGCCTTGTGAACTTTGATCTGTTTTTCTTTTTTTTTTCTTCTTTTTTTGTGCTCACGTTTGTGGACGACCTGAAAACGGAGCGAAGCGTAAAGTTGAGCGGCGGCGGGACGAAGCTTTTCTTACTTACTTCTCTTCCTCCGCGCCTCCCCGGGTCCCCTCCGTCGAGCAAAAAAAAGGAGCGAGCCAGAAGAGACAGATCCACACTCGCCCTTCAGATCAATGCCGTAATTTACTACGGCCAAGTGGAGACGGACGCGTGTGCGCGCGTGTGCGCGCGAGGCGCAGAGGGAGAGAGAAAGAGAGAGAGAGAGAGCTCAGGAGACGCTCGGAGACGGAGAGAGCGTGTGTTCCCGCGCGCCGCTCTCCTCCCGGGATGGGAAGTGTTTAGTTATCGAGCGCACCCCTGCGCCGGCTCCGCGTCTCTTTATCCCGTCTGAGCGGACTGGAGGACTCTCCGCGTAAAGGAACAAGGAGGAAGGGGAGGAAGGGGGTGAAAAAAAAAAAAAAAAAAAAAAGGAGAGAAGGATACGCGAAGACGCTGCGTCACCGTCCCCGGAGTGAGGTAACGGCTCCGTCTGACCAATAAGGACGAGGAACCGGCGCGGGAGGGGGGGGGAGACGCTGGATTTTATTTATAAGAAGGCGCGCAGAGAGAGTGGAGAGAGGATGAGGGGTAAACTGAGACGTGCTCATTTTATTCACTTATTAGCTGTTTAAACTGACGTTTAATTATAGATATAGTCAGCTTTCACGCAAAACGATTTTACGACACCAGAAATCATAACAAATAAATCAATAAATCTGCTTTTCTCAGCTTGTTTTTTTTTTTTTCATTCTGCATTTTTAAAATATCGACTTTCGCTTTCTAATTTGATTCAATTTATTGAACTATTTATTTATAATTTTTTTTTTTTTACAAATATATATATTTTTTTACGAACTCCGAGAGTTCAAATGAATGGAGACAAATGAGAAAAATAGTTTTTTTTTTATTTTTTTTATAAGGGAATAAGTTTGGGGAAAAAACGCAAAAGTGAATTTACCAATAAGATTTTATTAATCATACCCAATAATTTCCAGATTTTTTACTAAAAAGGAAAAAAATTAAATGTTATTTTCAAAATTCCATCCAGACCTAAAATAATAATAATAATTTAAAAACAAAAAACAAAAAAAAATACCTTTGGAATAAGCGCGTTCGGTCCTCCGCGTGCCATCACTGTCAGAGCTCGCGCGTCAGAGTCGTGAAAAGTCGCGCGACGTTCCAGCAAAAAAAAACAACAACAACCCCCAAAACAAAACAAAATAAACGTACAGCGCGAGCCCAACTCCGCGGCTTCATTTCACTCCTTTTTATTTTTTTTTTTATATATTTTAGTTTTTATACGAAACTAAAGAATTTCTAGAAAGTTTTCAAAGTATGAATTAGTTGTTTTTTTCCTGTCCCCCCTATTCTGCGCTCACATTTCTTCTTTCTTCTTAAAGATTTAAATAAAAATGCAAAACATTTTTATTTAATAATAATAATAATTATTATTATTATGATTTGTGCAGCGTTAGACGCGGGCGCGGCTCCCGAAACGGACCTCAAAATGGAAGGCACGTTCCAGTCGAGGCCCCGATTGTTTTTACCTTAAATACTGTGCAGTCATAACGATCTGGATCATATTTAATAAGCGAGGCTGCGGCTGCAAACGCGCGCGGATGTTGAGGTCAGAGATGCTCCTTGTTTTAGGGCGGAAATGGTTTTCATGTGAGGCCGAGGAGGGAGGAATTATTTTAGGAAACAGTCGGGTTTTGTGAAAATGAAAGAAAAATATGTCTTTTTTTAAAAAATATATATTATTATTATTATTCAAAGAAAGAAATCAGAGCTGCGTGTGTGTGTGTGTGTGCGTGTGTGTGTGTGTGCGCTTCAATTTGTAAAACACAGAGAAAACTATTTCGAAACTGTGCAAACTGTCTACACACACACACACACACGCACACACACACACACACACACACACACACACACACCGACCTTCCAGTCTCAGCTGGCAAACACTCACACAGAAGCACCTCAGTATATTATTATTATTATTATTATTATTATTATTATTATTATTATTATTATTATTATCATAATTCAGTCCAAACTGTGTTTTTTTTTCTTTTCTTTCCAAGCTGTTAATTCTAATGTTTTTGCATACAGTGAATAAGAATTTATTTATTTATTTTTAAACCAAAAAATTTTATGTTGCAGCCGGGAAGCCAGAGAAGGAGGCAGAAAAGGTAATCGCTGAGGACGCGGGGCGATTCCAAGCAGATTAGCGGAAAGTTTGGTGGAAGGAAAAACTCTGTTGCACTTTCTGAAGAGGATTGTGAAGCAGGAGATTCTGTTCGGTGTCTCCCGTCTTCCTCTTGACATTACAGATGAGCTAAGAAGGTTGTTTGCTGTGTTAATGCAGAACAATCCAGAAAATCATTTAGGTAACATCCTTCGCTGGACATAGATATTCTTTTTTTCCGTCTGTTTTACAAAATGCAGTCGTCGTCTCTTCATTTTGAGGGCGACTGAAGGAGAGCTTCTCATTTGGTCAAAGCTATAACCATAAAACAAAAAGAAAGCACTGAAAATACGAAATACATCTAAAGAACATATCAATTTCACTTTTTGAAGAGAATTCCCAAAACATAATTTTAAGACTATTAATTGCATTCTAAGGTGTTGGAAAGTTCATTCAGCCCAATACTGCAGTTAGTTTTCAAACTTCTTCCTTCCACTGAACTTTCCATGAAAATGCCTAGATGTAGCTTTACAAATGATTTTTTTTTTGTGGATTACCCACAGCTGATAGGTGCTAGCATAACATTCCAGTCCTGAATTAAATCATATATTACAATTTTTTAATTAAAAAAATTTTTATATATATTTTTTTGTTCTAAAATCACGTTTCACCGCGTTTCTCAGACAGTTTTTGAAAAAAAAAAAAATAATATTTTTTTTCTCTTCAATTTGTGATGCCGCGCGTGAAGCAAACGAACCCCGTTAGCCGCCGCCATTAGCCGTTAGCCGCCGCTGCTAACGGACTCGAGCCGAAACGAGAGCCGACGGGGAGGACCTGGACGCGGGGAGGGGGGCAGGGACCCACGGGAAGAACAGCCAGCAGCTGCTCTGCGTGTTTCGACGTCGCGGGAGGAAAAAAACGGGAAGCGCCGTCTACCTTGTAAGTCCTGAGTTGTTTCATTTCATTCCAGTTCCTGTTTCTGTTTCAGCCGCACACTCAAGAAGGGACACGCACATGCTACTTCCTGTTTTGGTTTGTTTTAGCACTCAGAGCCAGAGTTACTATAACTTTTTTTTTTTTTTTTTTTTTATTAATTTTTTCTATGATGCCTAGGTGAAACTTTTTGGTGCTGAAACATGAAAGCTTTTTCTTCCAACATAATGCCACATTGTTATGAAAAGTTGCAGCTGCTAAAAGGATGGATGGAGGGAGGGACTCCTTCCAAAATGTCTGGATCATCATCCTGAAAAACACAAACAGGGAATAATGAAACCAGAAGGGCTGAGAGAGGGAATAATGGCGGTCCGGCTCGGCGGGTAAAGACACCCGGCCGCAGGTTTCTCATTCTATCTTTCTCTCTTGTCTCTGTCCCCCCCCACCCACACCCCTTCTACCTCTTTTCCCTGCGCTTCGTCTCCATCAAGATGCCATTATTCAGGACATTAGCGAGGAAGAGCTAAAAGCTCTCTCTGTTGAGGAGGGTCCCAGGGTCCTCTCTGAGAGCTCCGACGCAGACACACACTCGTGCACGCACACACACACGCGTCGACTATAAAAGTAGAGCGGGGTATAGGTGAAGAGGTAAGAGGTGGTAAAAAAGGTCTTATTGCAGGCATTACCAGGTATCTGAGCGCCACTGTGACCAGAAACATGGACATTAGCAGACACAAAGAGAAATGAATATGGGTTTATTTATACTGGTGAACTTTCAGACACATCATCTACTCCTTTTTTTTTTTTTTTGCCTTCGTCTTCTTTTGTCCCAAAAGTCTCACAATGAGCTGAAAAATAGAGAAAACTCCAGTAAATTATCAGGGGCAAAAAAAAACCCAGAAAAAAAATTAGCAGATCTACTGTAAGTTACCTGAATAAGGTTTAACAGCCTGAAACCGTTTGGTTTAAAGCTGGGTTTTTGCAGGTAAACTCCAAGTTTCTGACCAGGATTTAACTGAAAAGTGACTAAATTTAACTGAAAAGCTACAAAAAACATTTAATTATTGATCTATAATGCTGCTTATTAGTAAGAATATGCAAAAACAAGCTCGACTTCTTTATTTGTGGCGTCTTGGTTTGCAGCATTATACCTGATCGCTGCGATGTGCACCGACAAGAACATGAATATAATATATATTTTACAGCTTTAAACATTCATTGTGATGCTACAAAGTGACTTCTAGCTTTTTCGTCTTCCAACAGTCGTGATGTATGCCTGCTTTCTTTCTTTCTTTCTTTCTTTCTTTCTTTCTTTCTTTCTTTCTTTCTTTCTTTCTTTCTTTCTTTCTTTCTTTCTTTCTTTCTTTCTTTCTTTCTTTCTTTCTAATCTCTGCTTCCGTCGGTCTGACCTTTAACCTTTTGGATGATGTCAATTGTCTCGGATGCTGCTGGGAAACTCACTAGCTACTTTTTACATTAAAATGTAAAACGCGAGTTCATGAGACGCAGTCCGCTAAAGCAATTCTGCCTCGAACAAACAGTTCAACCTCTTCTATCTGGAAACAGAGAACTGACATCATATTAAATGGATAGCACTTAATGCTGGCAGTCTGCATTATGCTACGTTTACTGTTTTTTGCCTTTTGCATTAACTTCTTTGTTGACTTATTGTCCAAACTTGGCTCTTTCCCAACTTTTCCCAACCGACACACGGGCGAAAGCCGATTGTCGTAAATCCTCCTCCTGATCATGCTTCTTTTCTTCACTACAGAAATAATTCATCTCCACTTTTTTTTTTTTTGCCATTCTTTTTATAAAGCTTCGACCCGTTCACGAGCTTATTCACGCGTTTCTGTCTCTGATGGATGAAGCTGAATAGAAGCGGTGTGTATGTGTGTTTATGCAGACTTTGTCCATTGTGGTGACTCTAGGAGAAAAGGTCTTAATCTAGCCGCTGCCATTGCCACTGCTGAGACCTCCAGCCCTCCGCCTCCCCGCTCTCCCCGACGCCGCGTCCAGCCATCAAGGCCCTGTTGTGGGCAGGCTGGCCCGCCAGATCAGGGTCTGGGGTCCCGAGCTTGGCTCGGATCCCGTCCTCAGCCTCCAGCAACGATGCCCCCTGCAGCCCCCCCGCCCCCCCGGCGGAGCCCCTGTCCTGGCCCGAACTTGGCCTCGGAGCTGCCTTACTGGCTCCGGGTCAGGGCGGATGGAGGGGATGGTGGGGGAGAAGAAAGCCTGTGCAGTGGAGTGAGGAGAGGTGGAGAGGCTAACAATGCTATCAGAGAGCCGGCGTCCTCCTCTCGAAAGAACACGCAAACAAAAATCCGCCCTGTTTGTCTTTATTTATCACCGCTCTTCACACACAGACGACGACAAAAGGGTGACAGCAGAATAAGAGCAAGCGAGAGGGAAGAGGACAGCAAGAGGGGGAGCGGGAGAAATGGAGCTGCTCAGATGGATGAATGAGGAAAAACAAACGAGCTGGCAAAGTGGGATGTAAAGAAATGAGAAAAGTCTTTAAAAGATGAGCTGAGATTCAGCGGGATGAGCAGAAAGAAGGAGAGAGCGGCGGCGCGAATGTTGGCCGAAGCCTCTTTTGACGTCGTCGGGCTTCCCGGGTCCCCATGGAAACCGAAAAAAAAAAAAAAAAGAAAAAAAAATCAGCATGTTTTCTCAAAATACTTTCATCAGTGCCCCAAATCAGAGCCAACAAAAGCACGAGGGACAACGAGAGGCAGGATAAAAAAACCCCCAAAAACAAACACAAATAACAAAAAGCAAAAAGACAGAAAAAAAAAAAAAAGCAAAAACAGTGAAAGCTGATTTTTGAATAACTGCTCATTGACCCGTACCGTTTTGTACACAATCACGTTCAGGAGTTCAGCAAGGTTTTAAGTAGCCATCGCTTTAGGGATCAAACTCTAGAGTAATGATGTTGCCGTGTTTACATGAGGCATTACGGCTGTAGCCTTTGGTTCATTAGAATAAGCTCTGGACAGTTTTAACAAACACCCGCTTTTATTAAGGTTTTTTTTTTTTTTTCCGTAAAAAAGTCACAGCAGATTAATGCATTCATGAATAAAAGAACTGGGAGTTTGTTTCACCCTGACCACAGATTGCTGTGTGTCCCAGTTTAGCTCATCACTTCAACACAGCACCAGTTGCATCACTTTAATCCTGACTAAACTTGTTTTATTTAATGCTTAACTAGTAAGCCAACAGTTAATTGGACCATTTATTAGTTTAAAAATTTGTGAAGAAGGAGGCAGCATTTTTAAAATGTTATGTTTTTATGTTTGGTGCCTAAGTCTTGTTTAGCTTCTTTTAGTCAGTGCCAAGGAATTAAATGGGGCGTCTTGATTGGCTGCTTCTCACATAGTCAGAATGAAGCCATTTGAAAACTGTTTGATAGTCTGGTATTAAATTTTGTTGTATGATCTGCAAGCAGTCATGGAGTGCCCCCTAATGGCCTGGGTGTCCAAAGTAACACCTTAGTTTGCTTATGCCGTCAATTTGTTTGCAGCATTTGTTATTTTAAATGTTGTGCTTTATATTGCAACATATTTACTTCTTGCTTCATTTATTATAAGCAGTATTAAAAGAACTTAAGCAACATTTTTCAGACTTTATATCCCACTTACAATAGTTTTGACAAAGGAAATTGAAACAAAGTTTATTCTCTGAATAAAGTAGAGATGCTAGTCGGAGCAAAGTTTGGAGAAAAACAGCTTAGCGTCACAATGCTTCACACCAACTGTTAGGTACGGTGGGGAGGGCTAGTGATATAGACTGCAGTCATTGAGAGTGACCACAACTCAACCTGATCTGGGTTCTAAATAGGGTAACCCAGAACACAATGGCTCGGTGAGAAAAAGAACCAAGGTGTTGCAATGACCTAGTCAAAGGCAACACCTCAGCCTGATTTGAGACGCCTAAAGAGCAATCTCATTGCAATGCTGGGGAGGAAAGCGGTCCCAAATTCCTTCAATAAAACGGAAATAATGCGAAAAACAGTGAAGGTGAGTTTGAATTAAACCCAAAGAAGATAAAGAGCAGGAGAGAGAGATAGAATACCACCGATAATCAGACTGGGAGTTAGAACCAAGGATAAAAAGCAAACAAATGAAAGGCAGAGACCTGCGCCAAGCTGTGATTTTGCAGTAAGAGATAGCTCTTCATCTGCCGCTGAACCCGGCCCTCCACTAGAACAAAGCCTCCTCACATCGCACTCACTTATCCTCCATTTTTCATGTCGGCCTTTTTTTTTTTTTTTTTTTTTTGTCTACATGGAAGATATCCTCCCTCCCCCTTGCTTTTTCTCCATCTCACACAGTGGGATAACCCTCCCCAGCCTACACACACAAACACACACACACGCAGATGAATCCGATTTTACCAGAAAAAAGATCGATGGAGTCGAACCTAAATACACCCATATCTGTCGGTGTCTGCTTGTTAGAGATGTCTGGATGGAAATTTTTTTACAGGCGCCACCCCTCGCCCTGCACCTTGATACACCCCTCGAACCGGTGCGGGTCGAGAGGTGCTGTGCTGACTCTGCCACCTGCTGTCTGATGGCACATAAACAAACTAAACACACATTTCCTCCTGAGCCGTACCCCGTAATCACAGCGCCAGTAAAAACCTCACACTCCATTTCCCTTCAGTGCAGGTGACTGCCTGGGCACCGGCTGCTTTAGGAAACTCTCTGTTTGCGAGCACATTAAAGAAGTTTGGAGACAGCAAAGGAAGTGGAACTGCTGGCAGAGAGGGAGGAAATGGCATCATAATTAAAAAGTGTGTCTAAATCCCCAAAATAAAGTGGAAACCCAGGATGTTGTTAAATGAAACTCAATAAATCTCCAGCGAAAATGTTCACTTCTACTTGTCGATGCATCTAACTTCCTATGATAAATGCCAACGAATTGCTGGAATCTGTAAAAAAAGACCAACAACTCCCTATTTTAACTGAGCAAACACTGAATATGCCTTAGAATCCTTTAATAGTCACAATGGAAACCATGTTAGCACACAGAAGGTCACATTCCATATCTCCACTCTTGGGGTTTGATAGCTAGCGTTAGCATTTGATGGCTAACGACAGTGTTGCAACGCCAGCATCAAGACTTGATGTTTTGAGCTGACCTTTACTTCCTCCTGCCTCGTCTCCTTTCTCCCTTTTTCATTGTGTTTTACGTCCCTTCAATCAATCAATCTGATTGATCAATCGGTGGATCGATCCTCTTCCTATCCTTGTATTCCTTCCTTCCTGGTTCTGTTTCTCCACAATCAAAACCTGCCCACCGTGGAAATACCTGTCACACATGAAATATTGAATAATTGGAGTTGAAAGTTGACTCCGGAAAACTCCAAAATTTTCACATGACAAACGCTTTGGGCAGCCTTACACCGGCGGCGCTGCCAGCGGTCCTGCAGGTGACGCAACGGGACAAAACGTTTGTAAAACGGAACGCGCACAGACGCGAGGATCCCTTGACCTCTCTCTCACCCTCCATCTTGTTTGTTTACTGGTTTATTTGTTGGAAACAACAACAGGAACCAGGCTATGTAATTATTCCTCCGTGCTGCTTCACTCACTGTAATTATACACCCAGAACAGTTGTGTGTGTGTGTGTGTGTGTGTGTGTGTGTGTTCTCGATGCCCAATACACACGTTTCGTCCATTTGTGTGTATCTCTCAGCGCTGCACACCCATTCTAGCTGGAGCGAGGGGAAGAAGAAGAGGCTGATAAAGAGGGATGAAGGGGCAACAAGCTGAGGTCTTTGTTGGCAAATGGCAGCAAATCAACATCAGGGCCGCCCATTTGCTTTAAGCAAGCAGCTCATTTGCTTGCGCGCGAGTGCGTGTACACGGCGAATGAGGGAGTGAGTGTGTGCGAAATAGCGATGGGAAGATGTTAGAGACGAAGAGGGAAAATGAGGTAATTGAGAAGTTAATGTGTGCTTGTGTCTCTGCGTCCTTCTCCGGGTAAAAAACCGGGAGCTGGCAGTCCACCCAGACTCTCCATGTTCATTTGTTTCAATTACTGCGAGCAGAAACATGTTTTTGGGAACGTTTCGAACTCCACCCCTGACCTCTTTTTTAGGAATCATTTCGCAGTTTCTGCTCCGCCGCAGGGTAATCTACGAAAGCAGCCCGTTTTAAATCCCACTCTGGAAGCCATTCATAATCATTATTATTTAAGTTGAACAACATTTACCTGCTGTTTAGTTGCTGTTGTTTGTTTTTTTTTATAGTTTATTTACATATTTTACTATATTATAGTTTTTGAAAAGTTTTTCCAATCTCTTGAACTTTTCCACATTTCGTCCCAACCCAAACGTTTTGAATAATTTATCAGGATTTTGTGAAGTGGATTCAAAGTGAAACAAATCTGTAGTCTGGTGATTAAAAAAAAAAAGTGCCTCTCAGGTCTTCTGGATCTGCTCTGCATCCTCAGAACCAAAACCAAACGTAGAGAAGCAGCTTTCAGTTCACTGATCTGGAAAAAAAATCTGCAAAGCTGCCGAAACACCGAGTTCCTGATGTTAGTTTGGCCGTCCAGCTGAATGCGATTCATTATTAATGTGTGAACACGGTCTCCAAGGACCCGCCGTTCATTATTAATGCTCCACAATCTCCTCCTTTCCCTCCAAGGATCTCCCATCTTCCCCCTTTTTCCGTCCAGCCGTTCCTTCTCCAGTCCAACCGTCTCAGCTCCCATCTCATCCGCCGTCTGGCGGAAAGCTAATAACAGCTGTGTCTTCATCCCGTCTCCTCCTCGTCCTCTCCCGCCATCTTCAAGCTGTTTGCGGTTTCTTTCGGGTCTCCAGGCCTCCTTAGTAGGTGTTAAACATGATAAATGTGCGCAAGCGGGTGAGCGGACCTCCACACCCGCTTCCCTGGGTAAGGTGGCAACCCGCAAACCGAGCTCGAAGACTTCTTCTGATGATTAACTCGGATATGCACGCGGACATTATCTATAATGTTTGTTCTATGCCATTACCACACACATCTGTCCAACATGAACAGCAGCAGCAGTAAAAATGGCTATAACTGTGTTTGATTGGACACAGATTCAAGTGTGTGTGATTTTATGATGCCAAGATAATTATCTCCATTTATGAGAGAATGTGGCACTGATGTTCTTCTTGCTCCGTGATCTTCTATTAATAACACCAGAATTAATGGTCTGGTACCCCGAGGTAATGCTTTGACCCTCCTAAAAATGTAAAAAACAACAAGTAGGGGTAGAGATCGTAAACATTTATAGATATTATATCACCCGTAATCTTACATTTAGCATAACAGCCAGAATCTTTTAATCAGACCCTCGAAAGTGAATTAGCCATTAGGTTAATACACCCAGATGTAAAGCTTCAATGTTGAAGTTGAAGAATCCAAGCAAATCTATAGTAGCTAAACATTTTGTACTTGGTGCAAAAAGTGTGTTTTTTTTCATTGTTGCAGCAATGCTTCTTGGGTGGGTGCTTTGAGCTTCCTGAAGTCTTCGTCTCTCGTCCTCATTCATGGTGTTTATGGTGCAGTTTCAGCAGTAAAATTACAACTACTCCACACCCAGAGGAGGCTACTTCCTCGTCGCAGGAGGCTAATCCGCAATCTGATTAATGACAGGCTCACTTGTGTTAGCTTTCTAGAGACTGGTGACTAGCGTGGCTGGGCCGGCTAATCTTAATTTAATGTTTCATGCGCTAAAAAAAACCATTTACAAAATCTCCCGTGAACACACCAGGCAATAGGCGCCGTATATCTGGACGATCAGAGTGACTGCCTGAGCATCTTCATCTTCTCCGTGCTGAAGGTTGGCTAGCCAAAGAGAGTTACGGCTCACACAATGGTTTTGTAGATTTTGGTCTTGAGGATTTTGGCATCCTCTTATCTCTCAGTGCTTTGGAGACTTGTCGCTACTGAAGCAACTGCACATCGGCTCACACCCAGTCGTCTGACGCCGTGTGTGCTTTTTCAGAAATCTGTATGTATGCAGCACACAATCAGAAAACAACAGTAATTATGAGGAAAGAGGGCAGTTTGCTGAGATTGTGTGTGTGTGTGTGTGTGTGTGTGCGGCAGGAACAGACAGCGCTGTGGCCTTTTGCTTGTGTGTACTCAGGTGCAAGGAAGCAAGTGTGTGTGTGTGTGTGGAGACAGTTATTTTACCCTCAAGTGCATCAAGGAAGGCAGCCCTTATGTCAGGAGCTAGTGTGTGTGCGTGTAGAGATGTAATGTTCCTAAAATAGTCTTTCCAACCAAAATGCTTCATAACATTTGCAAAATTTCAACTTCTGAATTCCAAAGCAGTCCTGCTGATTCACCACAAGACTCTTCACAGTACTTCCTAATGCATTCAATCGTCAGTTCATCTTTAAATACAACATGGACCAACATGTCTTCTTGACGAAGGGCTTTTGCTGAAATTAATCAGTAGTCGGATTCTGTTTTCAAGAAAAATGTCAGTGGAAAAAATTTAGAGCAAGTGGCAATGCAAGCACGCTAGATGAATATACACAATGTTCTACTTTTCAGTCCAGGGATGAACTGGAGTAGCTTGCTTTTTGATTTGCAAACAAATCGCTGGAATCCGAAAATACATGATGCTGTCTCTTTAAGAGCTACAGTTACTGGGCAGCAGAATTCCTTACTGTCAGTTTCGAGCTGCATTTGCATGATGGTGAATAGAGGATGCAAATGTCTTGTTATTCAGTACTGCAAAATTAGTGAGTATTAGCGCAGAGCAGCCAGGTAACCGCTACAGCTACATGAGATAAACTTATACTGATGAAAGCTGGAAAACATGGCAGTTGGAATAAAAGAAGCACATTTAGCACTTTTATTTGATTAGCTTCAAATAAAAGTTTAAAGTTAATCAGCTGGAAGTTGTTTCTTCTCTTTCATGTTTCTGTGTTGGGTAATATTGCAACAGAAATAAACATACAGGCCTGGAAAGTTGCTTAAAGGTACAGTACTGCAATAAAAATAAACAGGACAAACTTTTTCCATAAGTCAAAGACTTTTGGAAAAAAAACAACAACTCAAAAATATGAAAGCTGCATGTGAAGAGACGGTGAAGCTTTCCTAATCAGAACTAGGTTTATTTTTCTGCACTTTGACACTCAGCTTCATTTCTTGCAACCAAACTTACTTGAACCTCTTCAAAACCAACAATGAAAAGATGCATCTTCAGAACAGGCGTGTATTATTTAAACGTCCCCATAAAGCTGGTCACTGTGCATTGTTTTCTCATGGATGCCTTAATATGCAACTTTCCTCTGCTTCTTATCAGTTTCTTGCTTTAAACACACTTTCTGATACTTTAATTAGTATTCCGTCATCTGCTTGAATATCCTTGTGAACTTCATAAATGCCACATATTCAACAAATAACAATTAGGCTTAATTAAAATGATTAAAAACTCTCATCTAATCTGTCAACATGCTGTGTTTGGAGCTCGCACTCTGCATGCGTGTGTGTGTGTGTATTTCCTCTTCATGGTTCACGAATCAAGAAGATCACTGCATAATGATTGTATAATGAGCAGGTCCTTAAGATACACAGACAACCACCCACCCACATATATCCATAGCAAACAAACATGTCCTTAAGACAACCAAAGCTTATCAATAGTTGTTAATTAAATTCTATTAATAATAGACATGCAGAATGCATTGAACTCGGTGTGTTTTTCATTGTGTTTGTCTTTTTTTAATGAAAGATTTCACCTTGGAGGAAGCATGTGTAGGTGCAGGTAAGTGTGTTCAGTGGTTTGTGTTTAATTACTTCAAAGTAAATACAGATTTGACCAGAGGAGATTTGTGAGACTTGGAGAATTTCACCCAACCACATACAGAACTCTGCGAACGGAACAAACATGGAACGATGGGAAACCTTCCGAGGAAGTAGCTGGGTCCGCCAAAGTGATTTCAAGAGAACCTCACTGACTCATCAAGGAGGTCACAGAAGAGCCATGGCTATAAATTCTCAATAGGAACCATGTTTGTCTTGGTTGTATTTACCCCTAATGCCCTGCGCTGCAGTCCACTTCCTGCTTTTGGAGCAGCCTCCGGTCCGCTTGGCATTCACATATTCGAACCACACCAGAGTTCACTTCAGCCGTACCGAGACCGAGGTTTGTAGCTGGACCAGGGTTCGCTATTTGGTCCACATCAGAGTTCGCTCAGCATTTACACCTCCTCAAACAAACCACACTTTCCAGGCAAACAGACTGGTGTTGGATTAAAGCGGACTGAACAGGGCTGGTGTGAATAAACCCTTAAAGAGGACTTGAAGAAGTCTTAGAATAAATCTTCCATTCAACCTGCCAGGAATTCATCTCTGAGTGTTAAACTGCAACAAACATGTCCGTCTAAGCAAAGTGAACCTGAAAGACAACAGAACCGCATGTTCTGTTGTCTTTCCCATCTTGAAATGCCCCTATACCACACATTTATACTCCCGCTAATTAATTATAATTCGAATTATAATTAAATGTTCCTCAGCTTCAAAGAAGTGAAGGGCAAAACATAAAATATTTCATGTGTGTTTATTTTTCAAGAGGTTCTAATCATTATGGCTCTGTTAATTGTAAAACAAATGATTATATTGCACTGATTAGGAAATATTTCCAAGCAATAAATCTAAAGTTTGAGTTTGTCTAAAACTCCCTGTGCAGGATCGTGTTAACGAGACAGATAATGAATTTATTTGGAGGCATTTTATCGAGGATGGCACGAGGAACCAAACATTTCCCATATTACCTTTATTTATTGACGTGACTGCAACTTTAAATGCTTTTATGGTTAAAGCATGAAAATAAGAACTTCGCTACAGCCTGGCAAAGATGTTAAAAATCACAAATGTGTTGGTTAAAGTCATTTCCCCTTGATTCTCTGTTATTTATTTTTCATTACGATTTTTCCATTTTTCTACATAAACACTTAGAAAACAAAAATAGTCAAATGGCCTATGCAAAACATGGTCGCGAACACACACACGCACACACACACAATGCACTTTAAGACCTCCTCTGTCCTCAATTTAGACTAAGAATAAACAAGCGCGAGGCAAAAGAAAAGAGTAAATGTGTCATTAATAAAAAGAAAGACGAGCTAATTGTGTTGCATGCTCGGGAAAAATCAAAAATCCATTAGAGGGAGGGGAAAGGACGCGGAATATGGCTTTTTGAAAAACAGATGATGTCTCACAAAAGAAGAAAAACCAAGTGCGCTTTTACCTCTAATTTGCTCCTATATCCTTGATTTAAGATGGTCTTCTTGTGCAGCTCTGTTTGTGTGTGTGCGTGCCTAAATGAGTGTTGTGCTCTGCTTAATGCATGCCAATGAGTCAGGCAACTTTATCTAATCTCCATAAATGGCCATACAGTTCAGGAAGGTCAGCCACACACACGTGCGCTCGCGCACACAAACACACCCCAACGAGAGAGAGAGCAGAAGGAGACAATAATTGAGAGAAATTAGAAGAAATGATGGAAGGGACCGGTCGGCAGAAAGAGGAACAGGAGAGACAGAATGGACTCTGGGGTGAAACAATTAGCTCTGTCATTTAGTATTTATATGGCTTTTCCAGCTCAGAAAGGTCAGAGCGCTCCTACGAATGAGAAACGGTTCTCCCACACAGTGAAGAAAGGCCCAGTTCTTCAATTTGTTGTACCAAACACACAGGAACAGAGGAAACTCCTGCTGAGGTTTGGTTCGTTGGAGTACTAAAACTAAATTCACAGTAAACAAAGTTCCGATCCCAACCACAAGTTACGCGTCTCTCAAACAAAACCTGAGACGAGCGATGGCTGAATTTACGATTCAAGAGAGGCGCAAACTCGGCACGCCATCGCAGGAAGTTGAGATCGTTGCACCAACTTTACATGTTGAGATGACAAAGAAAAATAAATTCACAGTTATATAATTTTTTCATTTTTATTGAAAAAAGTCAAGGTTTTGTGGCTCGCAAGTATCCTAAATTCTACCTGCTTTGGCCACCAATAATATAGAACTAAGCAGCGGTGAATGGAAGTAGTTAAAAGTCCAGTTTTCCTTGTCATAATCAACTCTACTTGAGATCAGTATGTACTGTGACATGGAATAATAATGTCTGTACCTTCTCCCTCCCCGAGCTGCATCCACTCACCTGTAATTAGCTCAAGTAGCCCTGAATTTTGAGTTCAGTCTTGTGTCCTGTGTTAGGTGAAACCCCGGCTTGGTTTCGAGAATTCTTAACTTTTTGGAAATAAACGAGAAACATCCATCGTTCCAGTGAAATCGGACGGAGTTCCTGTGGATGGCAAACAAACCGAGGATGTAAAGTTGTCATAGTGAAACGAAACAGGATGTAGTTCAACATTTGGTCTTTTTAGTGTCTGGATGTCTGAACTTCCAGCCTCGTCACTCTAATGCTGTCACAGTGATCTTCCTTATTAATTACGTCTCTCCCTCCTATTTTTTTTTCGTTGCATTTCATGGTTCTGGTTTTACTGACTTCCCTCTGCTTTTGATCCCCGTGTGACAAGCGGTTAAAACGAGCCTCGGGGGTGAGTTAGCGATTTGTATGTATGCGCGCACCCTCCATGAGTGTGTGTGGTGTCACTTTCAGGCCATCTGGAGGCGACACTTAACGGAGAACATCGAGTCATTGAATCATCGCCTATACTTGCCTCAACTTCAGTGTCAGTTTTGATCAAACATCTTCAGAATACAATGGAATGAGAAATGTTAATGTCAATGCCCAAGAGATCTTGAGCATTGAAAAGTTATCAATCAATCAAAGTTCATTCGTATCGCACATTTCAGTAACAAGGTAGTTCAAAGTTCTTTACAGCATAAAAACACAAAAAAGACAAAGACAAAGACAAAAAAGACAAAAGACTCAAAGCACCTTTGACAGTTCGACACAATGTCCAGAGGTTTACTTGAAACAGAGACGACTGACAGGTAAATGTTACGTGGGGACACACACCATGTCCAACTGGACAAAACCCAATGATGTCTTGCCCCCATTTTAAAAATCTGAAGTAAACATTTCAGATTTTCTTCAAGGCTGTTTGGTGGACAATGCAATTTAATTCTGCACTTGTGCAGCACTCCTGCACAGAAATGTGGGAATTTCCTTTGTTTGGTCAGTCACTGAAGAATTTTATGACTTATTGTGTCTTCTACAAAGTCTATTGATTTACAAGAACTAGCATGCCTGTTGGTCTGTATGTAGAGTCCGTGCATGCTGCCTCATTGGAATCTGAGTCAGTAGCGCTGAGTACTTGCGGTATTTCACCAAGGATCAAATTCTGGGTGAAGTAGGAGATAAAAAATATTTAAACAGCGGAGTGATGTCATTTAAACGCTACATTGCGTCTTTCTTGC
The DNA here is from genome assembly GCA_922788865.1 of Poeciliopsis turneri. Lineage (NCBI taxonomy): Eukaryota > Metazoa > Chordata > Actinopteri > Cyprinodontiformes > Poeciliidae > Poeciliopsis > Poeciliopsis turneri. The sequence goes on from CAKLNU010000787.1 coordinate 315,410, forward strand.
TTTATGCCATTTTTGTTGTAATTATGAGGTTTTTCTTCTAATCTGACAGTAGCATGTTTCTTAGTTGATTATCTTCCTGTTGCATTTTTGGTAAATGCTATGATTTTTTTTCTAATTCTACGTAATCTCCCAGAGTTCATTATATTTAAAGCCGTCAGCGTCAGCGTTTCCGGCTGCCTCATTTTTACGAGTTGAGTTTGGATAGACGGGGACAAAAGAAATGTATTTATTGAAGCATGCAGCTGATAAAAGGTGAGCGTTGTGAACGGGTGGAGGGGCAGCATGGCTGGAGGTTTATTTTGGTGTAAAGTTGGCAGCCAAATGGAGTGAATAATAGATGTGATCCATCCCCAGTTGATAAAACAGGGGATGGATGGCAGTGAAGGGATGAAATATCTCTTGTTCTCGTTACTCTTCGGCTCTGAACGCTTAGATATTCCTTTATTTTAAATCTCCTCAGAAAGGTGGAGGTGTCTGCCGCCTGAAAGCTACCATAGAGATAAAATATGCACAAACATCCAGACAAATAACAATAGTCCTTCACTTTTTCTATCTCCATCTTTTATCTTTCTCTTTCATCCCTCGCTTTGTCCCGTTGGGTGCAGGACCGGAGCAGCTGAGCTCCTGCTCTACCAACTGCAGTTGGAAACACAAACACACACATACACACACACACGCACACACACACACAAAAGCAATGGCCGCGTTCATCCACAACACACACACGAAACCTTAACACTTCGTGCTCCGCCTGAGATGAATTTTCCTTTTTCTTATTTGTTTGAATCAAGACCCTCAAGAGCTGGAACAAATGGCGACCTTGAGGCAACCAAGAGACGAGATACTTAAAACTCAGGAGAGAGATGAATCCTCTCAGAGGGGAGGAACCTTGTGGAGAGTTTTCCAGGAGATGGGAGGCAGCCACTTGAGGGAAAATTAAAGCTTTCCAAGGATGCAACGGGGGCAGGGGCACATTGAGAAAAGATTGACGTTTTGTGTCTAAGTAGACGTACATTGAACTAGCTCTTTTCACTCATTTCAATTTATTTATTTATTTATTTATTTTTGTTTAATGCAGATTAATTTGTCCTTAAATTATCAATAAAATCTCTGGAGGAAGCTTAGAATGAGGTTTTGGTTCCTGCTGGTGTAAAAAGTTTGAACTTTTTTTTTTTAATCAATACATGAAAAGGTGGAGATTTCTGTCTTGAACTTGGAAATTAAAGAAATATATATATTTTTAATTGCTTTAATCCAAAGTAAGAAAAGAGTCCTTATGAGCTCACAATGCTTTCTGCTGGCTTGCCCCCCCCGCGTGACTTTTCTAATTGTCAGCGTCTAGGTCATTACCTTGTCTTTTATGCTTTTCTGAAATAATTTTTTTTTCAATATGTGGGCTCTTTTTATCCAGCCGTGAATTGTGAGCAGGCTCTTTTTCTTTCTTTCTAAATGACGGAGTCTGTGCAGGAGATGTAAGACTGCTTCAAACCAACTTTCAATTAGTTAATTTGTGTCGCACAGACAATTCAAAAGACCCTCGTGTATTTTTATTTTGCTTCCAAGGAGCCGCAGGTTTTTTTGTAAATTGTATTTTAAAGCAGTTTTGTGGGAAGAAACATTGGGCTTTCAGGGGGTTTCTTTCAGACATTGACCACATTTCAAGTCCTTGGACCTCAGCACTTTTGCATGAATAGGAGGCCTATAATTCAGGAAACACAACAAGAAAAAAAAGCTGTCTTAAAGAAATAATATGTCATTCAAAGGGCAACATCTGATTGAAGTCGTTTTATCAGTAGGTACTCCATTAAAAAGCCGATTGTAATGAGACATTTAATTATTTCTTGCTCATACAAAAAACAATCCAAGGTTTGGATCAAGTGGATTAAGAAAAAAAATAATAATCAAAATGTGTTGTTTTTGAATTTAGTCTGGATCAAGGATTGACTTGATTTAAACATTCATATCCTCTTTGGTGTGAAAGCCGTCTTCTGCTTTCACGCCAAATGTTCTGAGATGCTGAGATGCTGAGAGCTTGATCACAAACGGGGAGCTATCAAAAAGACAACATCCCGTCAAGAGCATGCAGGGATGCACAGCTGACATAGCAGGTTTACAGCAGGTGGTTGATGGTTGAATTCCTGCTGGAATCATTGTGCATGTTTGTTTCCAGGGCCGTGCAGAGACCTTTGAAGAGGGAAGTCTGGACCTCCCTTCTGAAGTTGCTACCACCTCGACGTCTTTCCTCTTCCTTGCAAATGTCGCAGCCAGGTAAAATGACTCTTAATGCCTTGGATGGTTGATGAAGATGTCTTTTCTTGGCGAAATTGTCCCTTTTGAACAGAGCTCTTTTCTTGGGTCCAGTTTTCTGACGTTCTCGTCAGAGCAAAAGTTGACTTCTGATGACATTTCGTCAGAGTTTTCACACTCAACTGTCTTCTTTTCACTGCCTTTAGAACGATTGGATAAATTGTTTCCTACTGCATTGATCTCAATTAGCGTTTTTCATTCCACCAGGTTTAAAATTTGAAGAGGTTTAAAAATGAACAAAATATTCATACGTTAGTATGAATATTTGATAGTTATTTGATAGTCAGTTTTAAACTGATGTAGCCTATACACAGTTTAATCTTTGTTTCAGGTTTTTTTTATTGACTGTGGTCGTAAGATCGGACTTGCTACTAAACCAGTACAGCTAAAGCTCAGCACTATGGTTCCTGTTGACACACCTGTATCTAGTTGAAGTTATTAACTTGTCCAACAGAAACAGTGAAAAAAAAACAAAAAAAAAAAAACTAATGAAACATGTCTCAGAAAAAAACAACGAGCTAGCTAGGTAGCTTCCCTGGCTACATAAAGTAGCTAGCCAGCGTTTACATGTATACTTTAAAAAAACCCATAACATTTCTGTTCTTGCTGTCAAATATGAATAAATCAAAATAAATTAAACTGGCACTATTTTGATGAAAGAAAAGTACTCAGATTTTGTTTTTTTTAAACTTTCTTTAAACTAACTTAAGCTATTCCTTTTGTAACCAACTTCATTTAAATTGTTGCCATTTCAAGTATTGTTCCAGTTTTAATGGAAATTAACCAATGAAAATCAGACATTAAATCTGAGCTTTGAGTCACCAGAATCATTTACCAAAACAAATTAATGAAACAGGCTTGGACAAAACTTACCAGCTAGCTAGCTACTTTTCCTTGCTAGCTAGGTATTATATAAAGGAAGATAGCTACAGAGGAGCCCAGATGTTTGTAAAATAGACACAGAATCTTTTTGCTCTCATTGTTTGACATAAATCTGAATAAATCCCCAAAGGGTGTACTCTTACTGTTTGGATGAAAGCAGTCCAGAGCTCACTCAACATTATATCTCTCAATTTGTCTGAAGAAATACATTAAATAAAACAAATTTAAGTTGTATTTCATCACCATTTTGGAACTTTCGGTTTGTGTATTTGTGTTTAAAGAGTTTCTGATTTTAAACTCATTAGTTGTCATTCCATTGTGTCTTTAATTCATGACTTTTATTCATGACTTCCAGCCTTCATTTGACTTTGGTTCTGATCCAGACCAGAGAGGCAGGTGATACAAGCAAACACACACACATGCAGGCACACACACGTAAAAAGATGAAAGAACGAATCATTGAAAACTTTCTCGAAAACCACAGGTTGTGCCACAGAGGGAGTGAAGGGATGAAAGGAAAGGAAAAGCACGAATGAAAGAGAAAGGTAGAGCAGCGGGGTGACTGAGTGGCAGTGCAGATCGCTTGCCAAGCCACTGTCACTGGCACTTAAAGAGCGCTCACACACGCGCACACACATGCACACTGATAAAATGTAAGACCGCTTGGAAAATTAGCACAAAACAATCAAAATGTCTCATGAAAAAAAATATATATATTTTAAACGGGCCTCGGATACGTCTATTCTTTCTGGTTTCCATGAAGTCCATGTCCTGCCAGTCAGACTGAAGCGCTCAAAGTGGGCTACCCGCGGTGGGCAATGTTGTTCAACTGACTGCGGGTGCCCACATCAAAATGCAGGTTGGAGGTTTGACATTCCTGGAGGCTGTGTCCGTCTAGCCAGTTAGGCAGAGGACAGCCAATAACACACACACACACACACACGCATACACACACGTACGGAAAGACACACACACACATTCTGCTTAGCTATCTGATGAGACTAATGCTGATTCAAGTCAATCGCGAGGAAGAAAAAAAAAAACCTTAAATGTTCCACCTATTACATGTGTCCACGTGTGCTGGTGTTATTTGTGTTTTAACAGTGTGTGTTGTTCAAACGTTGGGGCTTTTTCTTGATGCTTGTCTCAAAAGAGTGCGTGTGCGGGTGTGTGTTTGTGTGTGTGTGTGTCCTGTAACAGTAATGAAGGGAGATTATCACAGCTGGGCGCCTGCAGACCTCAAGGTTAAAGGAGCACAAAGGCGCAGCTGTAACATTGTGTTGGCAGCGGATGTCATTGTGTGAATGCATCAGTATGTTTTTATTTTAAGGACTGACTTAGATAATCAACTGATGATGAAACTGATCATTGTGGATGTGGATGTTATTACAAGCTAAATGCATTGGATATTACAATGTAACGATCCAAAAAAAAAAAAAATTGGAGAGTCAGACTTATTTAGACTTAAAATGTTCAGAATGCAATGCAAACTTGACAGTAATGGCCGCTCACTAGCTCCATGGTGTTAATATTAAACTACTGTGTTTCTTAACAAACCTCTCTATTTTGTAATTTCCAAAATAATTCCTGATATAAATTATAGGATAAAGTTCTGGAGCGCCCTGTTGCAGTTTTCCTGTTGACACGGAGCCACTTTTCAGCGAAACTAGAACATTTTTGTTGCGGTCCGCGCGCCTCTCACGTCGGCACTTTTTTTAAAATTTTTATTTCACACCTTTTCAGGAACTCTGCAGTCATGAAAGCACACATGCACAGGACAAGGATAGCATGGTGTTGTGAGCTACTTGATCCGTTCAACTTGGAGCATTGTCGGTGTTATGAGGACCGAGGGTCAAAAGCACAAGGCAACATGTTAAGGTCACAGTGCCATACAGTGGCCTGGCATGACAACTACAGTTTGTCTTGGTGGTTCTGACTAACTGTGGAAATCTGAAGAAACACACAGTTTCCAGACAAACAAAGCCTTAGGCTGATCCAGTTTCAGAAGATGTAATTTTGAAACATATAAAGTATACACATAGTTTTCAATTTCAGTACAAACAAAAAATTCGTTTAATTAAAAGTATGTATTTGAAATCTTTTTTTCTTTTGACATATATTTTTCCCAGGAGGAAATAATATTTAACCAGTACCTCAGTGTTTAGCTTTGTCTCTTTTTTGGATGGAGACTTTGGTGTAATTATGGCTAATATCCTGTGTACTCTGTATTTTCATTGCCTTTGAAAGCTATAAAAGATGGACTTCCATTCTTTCACACTTTAGAAACAGATAAAGATATAACTCAGTTCTTGGGTTTTAATGTACAAATAATCTGATATATAATCCAGGCTTAAACCTACCAACACCTGACAAATTCCACCAATTATGTATAGCACAGCCAAACCTTGATTGTACTTTCTTGTCCAAATGACCTGATGACATTCATGACATCTTCTTGAGGAAAACCTGAAGATTATCTTCTGAAATTTGATGAGACTTCTTCCTCCATTCACGAGGTTAACTTTTATTTCCTTCAGCTGAAGGAGGAAGCCTTTCCTTCATGCTTCAGGTGTATCCTTTATTGTTTATGACTGTTTAGTCAACCTTGCCAAATGGCCCCTGAAGTTTTTAATGTCGCTCATTCAATTAAAGTTCGATGCAGAGCTCAACCTGGGGGGGCAATAAGTCACTAACTGGTATTATACTGCCCTGCTAATTACTGAAGCAATGAACTTTAATTAATATTTCAGCCCGGTGTGTGTGTGTTGGAAGCATATTTGAGGGAGCCTCTTTACACACTTGAGGCTACCTCTGCTTTATCTCAAGCAATCTCTCTTCTACACGGCGGCGCGAGGTGGGCGCTGACATTTTGCCGAGTGTCTGGGTTCGCGCGAGAGACGGTGACAAGGTGAACTGACGGCGGCTATGGCGATGCTGTTCGTATTAGCATAATTATCGACCACATCAGGAGCAGTACAGAGCAGATCCAACAACACAAACTACAACAATGCTCCTCTGAAACGGCTTGTCCTACATTTGAATAACTTCTCAAAAGCTGGAGCTATTGTACGCTGTGGATTGGATTGGATTCATTAGGATTAAAAATTAAACACGATTGAATAACCTACGTGTGAAAGTGTAAAATCTAAAATCAATGACATGCAACGGATTTTATTTCGGGGTATTAAAGTAGGAGAAATATAAGAGGCTAGTAGGAGATTTGATGATATTTCAGGTATTATTGTTGCTATTATTATATTTGACCATAACACAATAATTCAACAGACTAAACATTAAGATCACAATGGCTACCTTACAGCAGTATCTTCATGTTTAATCATCTAAATGTGTGTTTTGTTTGCATATTTTACTTTTATACTTTTTCTACTCACCAGACCAGATTTTAAATTCTTGTTAAAGATTTTGAAGCAGCCACTGCAGCGTTCAAAGTAAAGAAACGACAAAGGTGGAGTTGGCGTAAAAGTTAGCTGCAGCTTGTGTGTGTTAACGCTGCACACGTTAGCTACCTACTGGGTTTGCCTTGAGCTAGCAGCGCCCTTCACTTCTCTTTGCCCATAGCTGTGCCGTGTCCGACACTGCTGTGAGGCATCAGTCAGGCAGCTGGCCTGAAGTGAACAGGAGTTTTTTGGTTTAGGCACAAATACTTTGATTAGCTCCTGGTTCATCCTCCAACCTCCCCCCCTCCCTTTTTTTTTTTTTACCAGGCTTGAAATGTTATAGCAAAAAAAAAAACCCAAAAAAACAATCAAACGAACCTTTTAAAAATGATCAACAATTTCATTTTTCTCATCTGCTACAGCTAAGAAATAGAAACATCAATGCAGAAGAATAGATTTACAATAGATACTGCAGCCTATGTAATTTAATTTCACAGTTTCACATTTTAGCTAATAAATTCATCTGGGATTCTAATGTTGCTGAGAACAGCACACATCACAACGGGCTGTCATTTTTAATGTGTCTAAAACCTTTATATGTCAAACACAAAATGAAGACATCATACATAGATCATTGGCAAACACAGGGGGGAAAAAATGGATTGTAGAATGAAAAAAATAAAATTAAATTCTGACTAAGAATGAAAAAATCAAAACACAGTAAAAAATATGGATGCCCAAAAATGAGCCTTATTTACTAATTAAAAATAATGAGTACCACAGCAGCTGGAGATGGAACAAATGCTACAAGTTTGGTCCTGAAAAACTCAGGACCAAACTCATGAACCAAAAGCATGAACTCAGGATGCTTTGCCCCACTTTGGCTTCCATAAACACGCAAACAGTCTTGGCCCTTGTAGTGACTTTGATATTTGTGGAGCAAACTCCACATTGCTCTCTTTTGCAGACCAGCAGAGTCAGAGCATCCACCACATTTGGAGAAAGGGTAGGGTAGGGTAGGGTCTTGTCCAACCCAGCAGCAACATCTTCATGGAGCTTGGAGTCATCTCTCTGCTGGAAACCTCTGAGATGCATCGTTGAGACTTCTCCATCGTTGAGACTTCTGTGCAAGAGTGACTTTTGCAAGCTCTGCGTAATTCTGGGGGCTGGCCTCGTCTTTCAAGTTAGAAAATGCATTTTCTCCAGATTTCTTAAGATACCTATGAAGACTCTGAACATCTTCTGTGAATGGTAAGGTTAAATGTATAAATGTTCCAGTCTTTGCTTTCAGCTTTCTTTTAACTTTCAACGATCCTTTCCCACTTTGTAAAACCTCAGAGTTATGTTTGAAGTTCCCCTTGTTTCCCATTTTTTCTAGAAGAACATTGCGCTCTTTTGAGTCTTCCGGTAGGGAAAAAGCTTAAGCAATTTCAGCATGTGTCTTGTGGGTTTTTAAATGGCATGAAATTTTGCTCTGTGGTCTACCACATACAAAGCAGTAGTTCTTAACACTCATAATAAGCTGTGAGGATTCCTGTTTGTGAGGCTTCTTTTGACTTTTTCGTTTATTGTTTGAGTCTTTGGTAGACTTGGCTGGACTGATTGTTCTGAGTGTGCCATCATCCATATCATCTATTTGAAAGGAAGGCCAGGAATTTGATGTGCCAGGTTCAACCACAAAACTTGAGTCTGGCAAGAATGAAGTGAGACTGGGTATTGTTGGGTGTCTTTGAATTTGTCCAACTTTAGACTTGATGGGCTGAAGGGAGATGCTACCATCTGAGCCTTCATCAGTTTCTGCAGAATCTGAATTTGGTATGTAGTCAAGATCAGATGCATGGTCATCATCCGACATTTCACATTGTTTGGAAGGTGATGTGCTTCTATCTGATGAGGAGTCAGCTCTGCAATATTAAAAAAGTTCTTTTGCCTGAAATTGTGGGAAATATAATTTATGTTGTAATACAGGCTGAGAAGGTAAAGCTCTATAAAACGTATGTGGATATTCACCTGGGATCTGTCATCCTTTGTAATTTGTTTAAGGCAGTATGAATGCCAGACTTTTGAACAACCTGTGAAAAAAAAATTAAATGTGAAAAAAAAAAAAAAAAATCCACAGAAGACAAATGAAATCCAAAATCTCAAATAAACCATCACACCTTACTTTAAGATCAGACGGAAAAGTTAAACATGGATTAAAAATTATCTGTTTTCAAAAGAACAAAACTTAATTTTCTGGATAAAATTTTATGTTCCGTTTTAAATAAAGATTAAGGGTAAAGGGGTGAAGGTACTTTGAAAATATTCACTGCTTTGAAAGTGACCATGATGACGTCAATTGCATTGAATTGAAATCTATATACTCAATGCTGAAACTGTAATTTGTTCATGGTCGACAGTTCAACAAAGACATATATCCTATTAAATTAATTAATTCATGGTACAAATTAACTAAATATCTTACCTTTGCACTGGTAGCCAACCCACTTGAATGAAGAACAAGGTCCAAAACACTGAGTACACTTCTCCAAAGAGGATACTGTTGTGCACATATCAGGTGATGTTTTTTGACACTACAGGAACAAATTAAACACACACACACATATATATATATGTGTATATATATATATATATATATATATATATATATATATATATATATATATACACACACACACATGCACACGCACACTGACCCCTGACCCAAAATCAGGCTACAGTCCCCACAAGAAGCAGTTGGTCCCCACAATGTCGTATGTGTCAGGAAAATGGTCCCCACAAGGTATTACAAACAAACACACTCCCTTTCTGAGTGCTGACCTTGCCACAAGGCTTTGTCCTCTTTACTTCAAGCCGACACTGTTTGTGAGTGTATGAAATTGTTCCAATCAATGATTAATTGTCTCCGTGTGTGAGTGTGTGTGGTAAGCATAAAACAAACGTGCATTCCTCCGCTCTTCCCTGCTGACTTCTAAGAGAATATGTTCACATCAAAGTGAGTGAATCCAGTGAAGAACGCCACAGTGAAAAGCCTGAAAAGCGATGGGTGTTCTGTTGGAATTCTGTTTGCGAAACGCTTCTGTTGTCAGACCCGCCCTCACTCTTTCCGCATGTCCTCGCGGATGCAGCTGCGGTCTGATCCCACACCTGCCCTGGACCTTTGACCTATGAAGTAAAAGTTGCTTGGACTGGTGTCTGACCTGAGAGGAAGTTTGGTTTTGCTCAAACTGCTACACTTTACAGTACGTTGGATCCAGCTCCATAACGACTGCGTTTACGTTTCAGGAAACGCCATTAAAGATGATTTTCATTGTCCAAAAACAATGTAAATATTAGACCAATTAGCTGTGAGTAGAAGCCTGGCTTTACGGCCTTCACTGTACACTGAACTTGATCTGAACTGTCCAGATAATAGAACAATACCTTCCAAAGCAGTTCCCTGCTGTCCCCTGGGGGCCACCAACCTGTCTGCAGGTTTTAAGACAGCGCTCGCGCTTCCTGTGCTGAAACCACAAGGTTTTACTTACAGCCTCCAAAGTGCACAAGACGTGTAGATTTACACACACACCCAGATAGTCTAGGTGTGGCATGCATCCTCTGACTGTGTTAAACATCAGGAAGGATAAATCTGTCAACTCCTATTATACCGGACCTTTCTGAGGAAGTCACCAGGGCAGTGTGTTCAAAACCATATTTTCGGGTTTTAAAATGACACAGGCCTCGTTAAAGAATTAATTCTCTGATAAAAGGTTAAAGACAGTCTCTTCTTTTTTTAACAGACTGGCAGCGCACCAGGAGTTTCCTCTGTGATTAAGCGCTGATGTGACAGCATATTAAAAATGGAGAAAGGACACACCTCGTCGACAGCATGCAGCGTCAAAACAAGTAGGAATGACAATTTGAACCTTCCTCTAAACTGGAATGTTTCTGCTGCACATTCTGGTCTACCAAATCAAATATTCTCCAACACACTTCCAAAACGGGAATCAGAGGCAAAAGTTTTAAATTATTATGAATTTCATCAGGTGCCATTGTGTCCATGTCTTTCAGTCTCCCAGGCTGCATTTTCTTTTGAATATTTTAGATATGCTCTTCGAACAAATAGTCCAATTTTTCACAAATAAATTACAGTCACATTCAAAGGAGATTTCACAAAAACTGAAACGTCAACAGGCTGGGGTTTGAAGCACAGACTTTTAGTTTGGTGCTCCTGACTATTGAAGCAAAAGCGACCAACCAAGCCTCTGTTTTGATTGAGGTCATTCTACAATATTTTTTTTTTTACACTCATAATTTTACTTATTGTAGTTGAGTTTTTTTCTATTTTTTTTATTTTATTTTATTTTTTTTAGCCATTTTACAGATTATTTGAATGATCCTTGCTTATCAGTATCACCGTGTCGTCTTTGGCTCCCGTGGTGAAGCAGAGCTTGGAGTCAAAGGAGCAGAAAAACACGGAGCATTTCTTCAGCTTGTCTGATCAGGGGGCCGGCAGCGACACCTGGAAAATCTCCAGGTCTGAACCAACACATGCTGGGCTTCCACCACAATAAAGGAGCGGCGTGTAATGAAGAAGAAAAGACACATCTGGACGTAGCTGCTGCCTCAACGGAGGCGGAAGGAGTAATGCGAGCTCCTGCAGGTGCAAGTGTTCGTGTCAAAGGGTTGCTCACTGTCATGGTGCATGAGAAGGGAAGGGACAACTGAAAAAACCCGGAGACACTTGCAGCTCAGTGGACCCCTGGATACTCATGGTTCAGTTTTCACAAATCTGTGTATTTTTCTGTTTACTCTGAATTATTAGTGGAAAATGTGTCTATTCAAAGATTGTTTCATGGCGCATATCTAAAATTCCACATGGGAATCTGGAACAGTTAAGTGCAATGCTAATGCACACTATTGGCAAAGTCAATCATTGTCTTTGATGCTGATTGGCTGTACCCCCAAAAACATAGATAAGGCAGACTGTGGATGTTAGTTTCTATCTTCTGCGTATTAATGCACATTAAGGTATATTTGATGTTTGGCCGATTAAAATAGTCAGTTATAAGCTTTTTCAGATGGTTGTCGAGTATCCAATGATTTTAGCTATTTGCTGGTGGTGGTGGTCCCTAAAATCTGCAAATACCAGGGGTCCAACTTTATATCAACTAGGGGTTGCACCAAGTAGTCGACTAATCGGTTCTTTTCTCTGCAGAGACTGCTTTCAGGGCCAGTTGACTAGTCGCAATCACGTGACAAAAAAAGATTTTTCCAAGGAAATGAAAGGAGGTGAACTAGATGAGTTAATCAGAAAGCTCAAATTGTATAAAAACGTAAATAATTTTCTGAACTGAACATTTCAGCATAGGTTACCGTAATAGGGGTCTGCAGACCGGGGTATCTGGAGTCTGAGCCCCTGTCCCTTTTATCCTTGATTCCCCTAGTGCCCTTTCTGAATTTTTCAAAACATTTTTTTTTCTTCTATTTTTTAGCTATTGTAGCTAATTCCAGCTAGCGGGAACATGCAGATGTTAAATACCATAAAATGAGATGGAACCTTGGGGCATCCCACATGTGACTTCTGTTCATTCCAATGGAAAGTTGACTCCCTGTTCTTTCAGCAAGTCAAGTATTATACCAGTCCAACCTCTACTGTTGCTTGAAGATCTTATAGTCAACTGGGTCAAATGCTATGCTGAGGTCCATCAGAACCGGCGCCATGTGTCTTCCATGTATTTAGATGTCACTGAGCTTTTGATGAGGACAGTTTTAGTACTGTGGCGAGCACGGAAACCGGTTGAGAGCAGGACAGGCCGACTGCTCGTTTGGTTATCAACATTTGCAAGACTGGAGAAAATAAATTCAAAGAGTTACGGGGGGGGGGAATAAAAGACAGAAGACAAAGCCCAAATCAAATCTGCCAAAACATAACGTGAGATTATACATGCAGCACGTTGAAAACAGGCAGAGGATTATAAAAGAGCAGATTTAGAAGATTTAAAAGGGAAGTTGCAAGGAGACGGAGGGATCGAGTGATAGAAAGAGGGAGAAACAGAGAGCAGATAATAAAGAAAGACATCTGTAGCAGTTGTAAGGACATGGATTTACTGTCTTAATACAGTTACAACGCTCCCCAAGGGATTAGATATGGTCATTTCATCAGACAGAGGGAGCGGATTAAGAAAAGGCTAAAAGACTAGAGGGAAAAATTGATGATAAGAAACTGAGATGGACGAGCAGATTGAGGGCTAGATAGAAGGAGGACATGGAAAATCACTTGGCTTTTATGGAATTGGGACTAAATCTTTGCAGTCAGAGACCATTTGGAAGTTGATTGACGAAAACAGGCGAGGCGCATGCGTCGCGTCATCTTCAAAATCTGAGGACTGAAACGGCCTGAGCCGGAGCTGGAGACACGGAGGAGCGCCGGGGCTTCCTTCCAGAGCCAGGGTCACCGGCCACACCAGCTGTCCCCACACAGGGGACGAGGGACACACACAGAGACACACACAAACCCAACTCTCTTCAATAGATGGCATCAAAAGGAAACGTTCAGACGAGCTCCGAACTGGAAGGATTAACAGAAAGATCCGACACAAATCAAACCCTTCCTTCTTCAGCTTTCATTCCAATTTTAATTTCGATCTGCAAGTAGACTTAATGTGATCTAAGGAGGGGTCAGTCAGACGGAGGATGAATAACACGAGAGGGAGCGAGGTGTACGGTAAAGACGCGGAGCAGGAGAGAGGAAGTGGTGCGAAAGAGCGAGGGCAGAGCTCAGCACCCTCAGACATATGGCTGTCTCCTTCTTGATTACACTTCAGCTAGCTGGAAGATTACCAGCTCTGTGTGTGCGTACTCCTGCATATGCTCCAACATGCCCGTGTCCAAGACCTCACACTGAACACTGCGAGCGATTACTCAGTCCCACTTAACTTGTGCGTGTCCGCCGCGCTTAGTGCGCCTTAAGAAGTCAGCTGGTTTACGCCAGATTAGGAGACTCCGTGTTTGTTTGCTCACATGTGTAATGGAGTGTGGGTTCGCGTCTTCCATGGATTACTGGCACACTGAGTGCGGGATGTGCGTTTCTTAACACCAAGATTACTCCAAGTGATCCGCTGGGTCACAGGCAAGATGAGAGATCGCTTCTGATTTTCTTTAATCCCACAAACCCCGCACTGGGGAATTTTATTGCGTGTTGATTCAAACCCTTTTCCTGGAATATTTTGAATATTTGTTTCGGCGTGTCTGTGTGTGTGTGTGTGTGTGTGTTGGTGCTCGTGTGTGGTCTCATCTGGCCGGGGTTTTCTTGGAAGGAAGTGCATCCATATGCTGCAAGAAGACCGCCGGTGACCTCACACCACGACCTCGCCGCGGTCTGCCGCTAACCGCGAGGAGGGCGAGAGACACAGCTCGGCCGAAAGGGAGAGAGAAAGGGAAATGAAATGGGGCAGTGGGCAGAAGGATGGAGGAAGAGGGAGGGGGAGGAGAGAGATGCCAAACCAGAGGGAGATAACTGCAGAGATGCTGCTCACTGAGGTGGAAGGCCGTGAGCTGCTTGTCAAAGTGCTGCAGCATGCTGAATCATTGTAAACCTTTCCTATCATCTACCACAAATGTTTTATTTGATTTTGCATAAAGGGGAATGAGGAAGATGCAAAGGAAATGCATCGTTCTGTTCTTTTGCCAGACTTCTTCACATAGGAAGCATGAATTGATGTTACCTGAAAATTCCAATTGATGGAAAAACCGTTCAGTGCATCACATAGAAAATATTCCACTTTTTAATGTACAATGTTGTTGTCAAAGGATGTCCATGTGTTCAAAAATGACCACAGATAAACAGAAAACATACCATATAATTTCTAAAATAAAATTTTCCACATGAATGAAATATTTTAGAGTTTTAGACCGGACTACCAGAAAACGTCGTCCCGCCTCCAATGACCTCAACTCTGACCTCCACACTCACGGCTACTGATAATTCCAGAACGCAGCCAGAAGCTGGCTTGTCCAGCCCTGTTAAGTGTTTAGCTCCCCGCCGCTGCGTTGGAAGGGCAGTGTCCACTGACGCTGCTGCACCCAACCCTCCATCTATAACATTCCCACTAATGGGAGTTGAGACATCAGCTCATCAGGAAGACCAAAAGATAAATACAAATGCTTGTGGTTTCTGTGCGTTGCCCTGAAATCTTTCGTGCAATATTTTCACAGAGCCCACTCTGGATTAGCCAGATAACCTCTGAGTTTGAACTTGATCTGCCTGCTCGGCAAAAACCCACCGCCTCTCTCTCTCCTCACTCTTTTCCTACACAGAGGGAGGAAAAAAAAACGAGAATATGGATGAAGAGAGAAAAGGAAAAAAAAGCCGCAGGATAAACAGGCGTTAAGTGGGAAGTTGAGGAGTTAGGTGTCACCAGAGGAGTGGATGGAGGGATTAGGTGGAGTGAGGCGACTCTTGGCAGAGCTCAGTGATAATCCTGTGCCTGTGTGAATGATTAGCATATATACTAAACACTTCAATTCTATCAGCTAACACTGAGAGACTGAGATAACTAACACAGGACATGCACCAGATCTGTTTCTGTCTCCTGCTGCTGCCCTTCACCATTTCCTTCCCAAAGCTTTCAAACTTTCCAGGTTCACCCGTTTGCCCTGTGCTTAATTCTGATTTTCTCCTTGGCGTTTCCATGTTTTATCGGCACTTGGTTAAAGAACTTGTAAGCAGGCTAGATGTGCCTTTTCTCCAGACCCAGCCTGAGAGTGGACATTTTTAATGTTCCCAGACATCATAGAATAGCAATGGAAACATGCAAAAAGATGGACAGATACTACAAAACAATTTTATTGCTTTAATGTAAATAAAGATTTTTTTCATTGGAAGGGTATAAATGATTTTAAACGTCCATTAAATTAAACACTGAAGCTTCTTTTACGTTATTTGACTATTTAAGAGGGAAACAAAATTTTGGTTGAATAAAACAAATTCTTGAAAGGATATCTGCAGTGGATAGGAGTAAATGGATGTACTAGCTTCACAGCACCATGCTAACTGACGTGAGGTTTCAGGATCTATATGAAATTAGGACTTTTGATTAATGAATGAGAACTAAAAACTTCTTTCAAGAGATGTAGCTGCACAGTGGTGGATCCACTTCCGCTAATATGCTAACAGCGGAGCAAATGTTTTGACACCAAAGGAGAATTTAGAGACCAGTTGACCTAACAGTCATGAATTCAGACTGTGGACAGGAAGCCGGAGCACCAGAGAACAAAGGAGATGATTGTTGATTGAGCCGATAAGCCGCCTCAACGATGGCGGCACGGGACATGGTCCACTCAGACTCAATGTCCCCTACCTCCCCCAGAACGTGTTCAAACTTCTGCCGGAGATGGGAGTTGAATTTCCGTCTCACAGGAGACTCTGTCAGAGTTCCCAGCAGACCCTCACAACCCGTTTGGGCCTGCCAGGTCTGACCGGCATCCTCCGCCACCACCAGAGCAAACTCACTACCTGGTGGTGGTCAGTGGACAGCTCCGGACTGTGGTCTAGGGTGTCCTGGTGCCAAGTGCACATATGGACACCCTTATGCCTGATATTGTTTGCATTTCAAACAATAGTAACCAAATAACTCTACAAAATCATGACAGAACCTTTCTTATGCCAGTAGCTGATTTATATAGATGGATATAGTTTCAATTTACAATAAGAATGTAGTGTCCATACATAATAATAATAATAATGACTCAAGAATTATTATTTTGATTATGCCAGATCTCTGCAAACATATTTGTATTTTTTTTTATTAAGGCCCAAAAAAAAGACTTTGTTTTTCGTCTTTGTGCTGTCAAGCCGAACATCAGTTTGTTTCCTTCAGATGAAGCCAGTGAGGGCCCCTCCCTCCGCTCCTGGCCTTGCAGACTGACACTTCCCTCCCATCTTTTATTTAGCTGCTGCCCAGCTAAGGGCTCCTCCAGACTGGCCATGCCTTCAGGCAAGCCCCAGGCCTTGTCGCCCAACAGGCCTCTGGAGTGAAGCTCTTCGCTCCAGTTGCTGCCCCCGATGCACAGATTTCACTCCCTGCAAAGACGAAGCAAACGCATGTTCACAACCATCACGCCACCTTTAGGTTTAATTCATCCGTCTAATTATTCATTTATCATAACTTTTTTTTAAAATTGATTAGCAGGCAAATGCTAAAGACATAGACAGACAGTCGTTTGAGGTGAGAAGATGTTTCATTAATGTCTTCTTTGTGGACTGATGTGCTTCAGACAGGTGCAACCTAAAGGGTTTTTTTTTTAAAAGCGGTCAGAAGATCAAGGGAGGGTTAACATCATCCATATTTTGGAATAAGGATGATGATGTCGGACATGTTTTCCTTTCCTTCTCTCTCTCGCCAGGGATTTGCAGACGAAAGACGCATTCATGGCCTTTCGTGCGTCTCGACACGCAGAAGGTCGCTGAGCCTCTTCGCAGGAGACGGCGAACAGGAAGAGTTCCTCGAACTTCATCGGTGAGAAACACTTCCAGGTCGCCTCAAGGTCAGCAGTGAGAATACAGGAAGTGTTGAGCTGACAGCCGTGTCAGCGTGCGCAAACACTGAAATGCACTGCTGGCGTTCTGAGACAAGCAGATGAGTAAACGGAGGAGAACAACAAAGAAAGCGTGATGGTCAAATTTCCGTCGTCTCTGACTTAAAAACCTGTGGTTTCATACGCGAGGTGCGATCAGAAGCTGGCGTCTCCACCTCTGTCCTCTTGAGGATATCAACAGACAGGTATTGTGTTCTAGTGAGCACATGTTTTCTGACACATCTCTGTCTCTGCAGCGCAATAGCAGCCAAGGCAGCCTCTCTCTTCGCCGTTTGAAGGAAAACATGGACGAGCATGAGTGGAACCTTATTCCCCGGCTCGCGGTTTTTGGACTTCGCGAACGAAGACGGGTTTTAAAAAGGTGGATTCCGTTAAAAGAAAAAAAAAAAGAAAAAGTTTGCATCTCCAACCTTGACTCTTCAAGGTTTCTATTTATACTTGTGGGAACATTTTTATTCTCTTCGGAATAATACCTTCCAACTGACTCAGAGAGTCAAAGAGAAAAAGCAGAGGGGGAGGGGTTCCTTTCTTATTGTTTTGTTGGAGGGATTGACGGGAAAAACCTGGGAATTGTGTTGTTTTAATTTCACTCAGCAGCTGATCCGAAGGGGGCCAAAGATCCTGTTTAAAAAAGTCAAAACCTCAAAGTGCGAGCTTCTTTGCTTTGTATTGCAATTCCCTTCAATGGCAATCCTGGGAAAGATTAGAGATAAATGTATCAAAAACTGGATAAATACATCTAAAGTTTAATGTATGTGTCTTTATAAATTCCTAATTTAGGAGCTACAGGCAAAACCAGTAGTTTACATATACCTAATAAGAATGACCAAAATTATTTTGGGGCTTTGTTCTATTTTGTCAAGTTTTAGGTTTGCAAGTTATGACATAAATATTCGTTTCCATGTCGAAAAGATACAAATAGGCTTTTATTTGCAAACATTGCTCTATTTTCTCCTTATTGTAGTTCAGCAGACAGTGGCAGGTTGAGACTTTCTCCTTGTTCAGTGTGACATCAGTATGTATGATTGCTCAACTTGTCTCAAAATCCCGACTGCTATAAATCCACAGTCCTCTCTCAGATCTGCAGTGACCTTATTACACTTTGACAATAATAATGCTCTCTCTAAAACCAATAAGTTACATCTCGCAAACACATTTTATATTATTACTAAGAGCAGCAGTCAATCCTAAGCTCGAGACACTCAAAGGTATTTTGAAATTCACTAAGTGTCCAAGTGGATGTAAGACCAAATCCTTCTTTGTTCCATTTGGGATTTACTTTGCGTTATTAAAATCGGTGGCCCAAAGACGGAAGAGAAAGCCTGTAAGTGACGTTTTCTTCCTCGAGCACACGCTGTCAAAGTTCAAACTGCTGTGCTTTGGGAAAACATCACCAAGCAGCTGAGGAGAAAAGAGGAAGGAAAGGCATGGAAGGTGAGGGAACGAGCACACGCCGCAGAGGACAGGAAAACAAACAAATGGACTTAATCCTGTGGAAAGAGGAGAGGAGGAGATTGGAGTAAGGGGGGGAAGCATTGTTTGATTGCCGTTTGTCTTAAACACTGATGGTAAGAAGAACGTCCCGAAAGAGCTAATACACCCAAACCCCTGGGATGCTACTAAGTATGAGATAATAACCCCCAGACAGAGAAAGAGCATGGTGGGGTGGTGTCGGGTAAACCAAATACAAGTGACAGGAAGACAGAATGAGAGCGGGAGCTCTTGGCTTGTGGAAAGTGTCTTGGAGATCCTCAGGGTCAAGGATTGTTTGAAGATGGCCACAAGGGAAAGATAGTGGAGGACTGGCTGAGTGAATGAAGAGACAAGTTTTCTTTCCTCAAGAAATTTGCCAAATTGACTCTTTAGGTCATTAGTGCAACTCCATTCAGCTGATGCCAACATGATCTTTTTTTGGTGTGCTTTAACATTCAGGTGTTCAAAGGGGAAAAAAAGATCTCTCAGCAAGCTGGCCAACCCCTGCCTTTGTGCAAGATGCTCTTCCAGTTGGAGTCTGTGCCTCCTCTTGACTTCATTTTTTATGCCTTTGTCAAAGGAGAGGCCCCTGCAGCGGAAAGGAGGGGAAAGATCAGTGAGAGAAAGACGACGAGCACGGAGGGAGAAGAGACTGATGAAAGACGTTTTTCTGTTCCCTGCTGTCAATGTGAGAGAGCATTCTGTCATCTGCAAATAGACACGTCAAATTCAACACCTTCTTCTTCGCTCTAAAATGCACCCACACAATGCCTCGTCTTTGACACGGTCCAAAGTATTACAACACATCTCAGACTCTCCCACCAGTAAGTTGCCACACGGTTCACACCTGATCCTCTGGCATTGTCTTTGCCCCGTCACCTGCTGCTTTCTTCTCGTCCGCCTCCCTTTCAATCAGTCACTCTGTCTTTTGCCTTCAACGCCGCCATCATCCATCATCACTTTGTCTCTTCTCCCTTCTATTTGTCTCAGTTCTTCGTCTCTCAGGGTGTTCATTGACATCTTTTGACAAGGGCATGGACCTAGGTTACTCTCTACTTCACTGCTGTCAATTGATAGTCTGAGTTCAGGATGTTGGGGTAAATAGAACATTTTTTTTTTCACAATGTTTGATCTAAAGTTAGCTAAAATGATTCCTGACAAGGGTCTTTGTTTGAATTGCCTTTTTTCTATCTGCTTTTCAAGTACTCCTGTAGTGACGTCTTGTCTGTTCTGGCCAGGATAGACGTTTTACGTGTCATATTGAGGGAGCCAACATTTGAATACAAAGAAAATTCATTGTCTGAATTGGTCCTAATTTGAAATTCCTTGCTAACCTTGATTTTGTGAGTTTGGATTTAGATGACTTTCTTCTGCTGAACAGAGTGATACCAGAAGATGACCTCTTCTGCTAGACCAACTTGTGATTGGGGTTAGGGCAGGCTAACTTAATCACTACCTTAAGAACCCTAAAAATAGATGAAATCAGCTATCATGTAGGACTTTTACTTAGAGTTTAATGATTTTTTTCAATTTTTTTTCATCATACCACCTTTGCTTGTTTGTGGTATGAAATTTGGACTCGGGTCCAAAGTCGACTGATCCGTTTGGATGAATGCAGTCATTTGGTGTGAATGATCCCTTAAAACAAACCAGAGTTACATAATGTATTCCACAATAAACTTTATCAACAACAAAACTCATTCAAAGTGCAAAGACACACAGACAGAAGACATTTAAGTCATTCTTCTCTCAAGAGCTCTTTCTCTGTTCCTCCTTCATGACACTTCTTCTGCAGGGTCTCCCTCATGTCAACGCGTCTCTCCTGAACCACTCCTTTCCCTCCCATCATCTACCTCACCCATCACCTCCTTAATCTCCCCCGTCTCTCTGTCTCCTCTCATTTCCTCCATCACCCTTTGGCACTGGTAGTTCTCTGAAGATGCTCCACTAAAACACACGCCGGCAGCCACCGCACTCATATGCAAATAGGAACTATTTATATGGAGACGAGTGCAAGTAGAAGAGAAAAAGGAAGGAAAAAAAAAAAAAGCAAGAAAACACGTACATGCAGAAGAAAACTCGCAAAGCTCGATGAGCAGAGATATGTGTGGAAATACGGTAATGAAGGATGATTAGGGGCAAGAAGTGGGTGGCAGCTAAGACATGACCTCCTGACTCAAGTAACCACTCAGAGTTCACCGTTCATCTGAACTGCTCCAACCTCTCCACAAGGACTTGATTGCCTCCTGGAGAAGCAGCATGTATATGTAAGCGTTTGTGTGTGTGTGTGTGTGTGTGGGGGGGGCGGGGGTCGGTGTGAGCAAAGGTGAGGAAGAAAGTGAGAAAGATGAGGAGAGACAAGAGGCAGAGAGTGAAGCT
Source organism: Poeciliopsis turneri (assembly GCA_922788865.1). Classification (NCBI taxonomy): domain Eukaryota; kingdom Metazoa; phylum Chordata; class Actinopteri; order Cyprinodontiformes; family Poeciliidae; genus Poeciliopsis; species Poeciliopsis turneri. The sequence continues at coordinate 336,427 of CAKLNU010000787.1, forward strand.
GTCTTCTACCACCCTCCGCCTCTCACCAGAGTGCTCTACTTAGCAGGAATCCTTGATGGAGGGCGATTGTCCAATTCAGATTTACCCAAAGAGACCACTTGATGAAGAATGCTGAAACTGATTGGAAACTGGAACACAGTATGTCATCTTTTAGTGCTGATTAAAGCAGATCAGGGACAAGGTAGGGAAGAGATCGTCTGCTTGTTACAGCATAGAGTTTCTCTATGCTGTCTCAAAGCACTGGGGGTTGCTTTACTTAGAGGGTTATCATCAACAAGTGGCAAAAAAAAGTAATTAAGAAGTGAAACAGAAGCTCTGCAGCTCCAGCTCAAGGTTTTAGTGAAACACTTACCTATGAAAAGATCTGGAAACTGTTGAGATCTTCAAGGTAACTTTTATACATGACGTACATTGCTGCATTCTTGAGTGAAAAAAAAAAAAAGTAAACCATTGACATTCTTCCAGGTACTTTCATTGTCTGTTTTCCCCTGCTTTCTCCTGGAAATGCTCAATGTTCATGTTCAATACAAAAAAAAAACTTTTTAAAGTTGTTCAGGTAAGCTCATGGCCACATCCTAATTTGGGACAAAGAATCATTTCTCCTTGGTTAACATGAAGGCATCTCAAGAGATCTTCACAAGTCATTTTTCCAAGTCCAACACCTTTTGTAATAAACTATATCAGTCTACCAACCGTCATTAGACAGACTCTACTGATTCAGGATGACTGTTTGGATTTGGATGAAGTATGGGAGAGGCTTTAGTAGTATTCCTGAGATGACGAAACCAAGAGCAAACCAGAGACCCAAGAGTAAAAGGTTAATCAAAACAGAAAAGAGCAAGATTCCCAACAGAATGTTAGGAATACCATGCGAGTTGACAAGAAAAATCTCAAAATTTTAGGAACAAACTTGTCTGGAGCAAAGACGGGTATTTCAGAATGTGCTTAGGAGGGAGCAGAGCCCGACGCGGGTCCTTGTGGCACCCAGATCCTTATTCCTCTCCCTTCTTCATGCTCAGATTGAAGTTATGTTTCCTTGAAAACTGTTGTGGTAAGCTGGATGGATGTATCGTTACAACCATACCGACAAGTGTTGAAAAAGACAACCATTGAAACGTCCACAGAAAACAATGACGCATAAAGGAAGAGGCAGTCAGAAGGGAAGGATGGCAGGCAAGAAGTTTGGATTCGAAGGAGAAGCAAGGTGAGAAACCAGGAGACAAGGGGGGAAGGATGGTAAGAGAGATAGAGGAGAGATGAGAGGAGTGATAGCGCAATGGACGCCTGAAGGACGTGTGTACTTCGATAACAGATGCCATCAGAGAAGATGCTATCGCTTCTCCTATCGCTCAGCACCATACACTGTTAATGGACAGCAAATGGAGTAAAAGCCACATGTGTGTGCAGTGTTTCCTATAGGCCGGCATATACACGGCTCCTTTAACCATAGTGCCACACACCAGCTTGAATGTCTCGACTCCGGAGCCTCTTCTGCCTCACCATTTCACTTTTTACTCACACTACATCTGTCTTTTCCCTGCCGAACCCGCTTTCAAGCCATTATGTGGCTATTATATCACAAATGACTCATTACGGAGAACAAGGGAGCGAGCGAGAGAGGAAGAGGGGGTAGAATTATCTAATTGAATGAAATCATTTCTCCAAGTTGGCAAACTGGCTCAAGTGTTATTAAGTTGTTCACGGGTGCGCATTAGCTCTCTGCGTCTCTTGGAAAATGTCAGCGGTGGCGGGTAACAAAAGAAAATTGCCACTGGCTAGATGTGTTTGGGGGCTCGTCAGAACCTTTTCACGGAAAGCGCGCGCGCACACGCACACACACATCCGTCAGCCAATCATGAAGACAGATGGGTCATCAGCTCTCTAATTGTCTGATTGGCTGAAATCAGCAGCCGAGGATGCACCGGACGGTTAGATGACACATTAGGGTTCTTTGAAGGTAAACTGGGAATGGCTGTTTTCAATACATGATAAAACGTGTTTGGTATAACCGTCAAAAAAGCTTAAAAGGACCTTTAGAGTAAAACGTAACATAGGAAAACACCTTATCTTTCTGTTTAATAGGAAGTCATAGACAGCAGGACTGTTTGTGTGTGTGTGTGTGCTTATGCTGTCCATACAGAGAACAGGGCCAAAACACATTAGGGCACATCTGTCCACTCCATACCCACTCCTCACACCCCTCATTCCTATTCTGAAGAGCTCCCTCTCTTTGTCTCTCAATCCATCCAAATTTTGTCTTCAATGAATTCATCTGTGTCGAGTGTCTTTGTATTCTATAGAGGACGACGGCCACTTACATTTCCGATGTTGGTTAAGGGACGAACCGAAGACCAGGAGTATTTGTTTGGAAAATATAATCGCTTATGTACATTTTTATTTCTCCTAATGCTATTCTGAGTTGAATAAGTTGTTGCGATGCCAAAGCAGGTTGGGTTTTGGGCGGTGGAAGATATTTGTACCCTGAAAACCTCCCAAAATAAAGGAAAGACACAAACAAAAATGTGGTTTCTGGCAAAATAAATAACCTTACCTATCCCTTGATAACAAGTGTATAACCCATTTCGGTGACCTGACACTCTCATCAGACATAGACATTATTCAGAAGAAGGACCAGTACTTCCTATGGCAACTCAAGAAGTGTAACCTACCACAGGAGCTGCCGGTCATCCCGTTTCATCGGTTTTCTGTGTGGTTTGTCTCATCCACAAAAAAATGACAGAACCAGCCTTCAATGGGCAATCGGTCAGAGCCGATGAACATATGACAGTAGCTGGAATAGCATGTACGACCTTTCAATTATAAGAAAACCACTGAACTAATCTCTACTGCGCAACGTGAGGGAAAGCTGGCATAACCTGCTGAACTCAATCCATGAGTGGAATACTTTAATTGAGGTTTCTGCACAGTTTGGAGAACCAGGCGTATTATTTCCTCCCAAGTTTCACAAACACTTCCGTGCAGAAACCCTTTCACATTCCTAAAAAGCTCAGCCTTGAGTCTATTCATTTCTCTTTTACTCAAGATTTTCATCTCTTGCAGGGGCCATTTACCGAGGATCGACTTTGTTACGCAATTAATGACAATCGCAAAGATACACACTCGAGAGATGGCGCGGGCACGCGTTTGTGTCTGCGCATAATCCGTCGTTCTTTTCTGTTCCCTGGGCTCTCCGAGCCCGACTCGACACTTCGGCTGCCTCGTTTTGCCGTTCTTTGAAATATTTCACTCGTACGACATAATTCGATGCATCTGCCCATTGTTTCGTCTTCCTCTTACTTGCTCTCTGTGCAGCGTCATAATTAAAGAGCAGTGATATATAATTACTGTGCATATTTACCCCAAGTCCTGTCCCATTGAATGGGAACCTCCCCCCGACCCCCCTCCACCCCCTCCTCTTCCACTCTCACCTCTTTTGTGGCTCAAATGTTATTATTTGCATCCTGTTCGGCTTCTCAGCTGTCCACTCATTAAGTTTGAGAAAATTAATGACCCCATATGCAAATTAGGAAAAAGAAATATGCAAATAAAAAAAAAAGAAGAACTAATCAAACCACACACGATGCAGAATTTATGTAAAGAGCATGAATAGGAGTCTTAATTTGTCACATATAAAGGTCCTGTATGAACACTATGCATCTCCACTAATGGAAGTATTCAAGGAAACTTCAAGTTCACTTGAAACTTACAATAGTCAGTAGTGAATAGCCCTTAAAAACGTAGTGCCAAACAAACAGAAAGGTGCTGACCTTGGTTCAGTCCTAAACACACAAAGCTGCGCCTTTATGCAAATTGTTGCTGTCTTGTAAAGGGTCACCAATAGCAGAAAAGAAACTAATTAACCTTTTTTTCATCATTCCTTCTCTTTCAATTAAAGGAAGACATCCAACTTTCAATAGGGCGCTCCATTTTTTTTTTTTTGAAGTTTCTTTACAAATTCCTTAATTGCCCTTCGATCATGGAGGTCTTCTTTTATGAAACTCGTGTCTGATGTTATAAGAGAAGGAAAAATGATTCTCTTCAAAACAGTGTGCCTTCAAAGTTAAAGATACCAAAGTCTTTTTTTTTCTTTTAATTTTTTTATTTATTCACATTTGATTCTTTTCAAGTTTTGTACTGTATTTTATTCTTAAGGGAAAACATTCCCTCAGATGCATCTTTCAAGCATTGTAACCTTCTCCATTTAATTATTTCACACTAATCATATTTTCTCTCTTGACATTTCATAACTCCCAGCTCTTTGAAATGACAAATCTCCCCAAAAATTTTCATTATGGTCGTAAATTCCTGTTTGAAAATGCAGAAATTTATTTATTTGCTCCTGAATAGGTCTCTTTTGCATTTTTCCGCTTCGAGGCGAAACTACGTTGGCCGTGGAGTTTGGGCCCTTTTTCTTTTTTTTTCTTTCTTTCTATCTATACTTTAGGATCGGTTTCAGAAGAGATGAACTTGACTGCGGTTCAAATGAGACTTTAGAAATGGCTCCCAAACTTTTCAGCTTCACTGGAAATAATTTGTGACCCCGACGATTCATCTATTCATCAGATGTGAAAGTATTTACTCGCAAAACCCGAAAACTCGAGCAAAGTAACGCCAGTCTATCCGCCTACGTGGTTCATCTCCAGCTTTTTAACTGGATGTAAGATGAAGAACATCAATGTTCAAAGTCTACTTAGGATTTATGTCTGAACTTTGACTGGGCCATTCTAGCACACGAATACAGCATTTAGTGTTGGCTGGATTTCCAACAGGTTTTTCCATTGGGCAACTTTGGACCCTACCTGCCTTCCTATCTTACATTCAAATGAAATCAGGTTGTTTTTCCAGTTTTGCAGGCACTGGGCAAATGACTATTTAATGCAGCCTCCATTAAATACATAGCAGAAACACAATGGGAAAGGAAAGGACAACATTAGAATAATTTTAAGGACGATTGTACGCCCACATAAAACGATCAATTAAAGCATTAGGATCTCCTTAATCTCCGTTCAAGGAAACTTGTGGGCCTTGACTTCATAAAAGAGGCCTGAGAGAGACATGCTGCCTCCACCATTATGTAGACCGATTGAGAAAACATGGCTCTCGGTTTTGAATAATTCGCCTAATGTTCTGTCTGATGCAAACTTTCAGTGCCACGACGCTGCCGTTTGAGGATCGGCATGAAAAGGAACCGCAAAGCCAAACCACTGAACGTCAAGTAGGCAGAGTGGAGGTGCCGGCGTTTGGAAGCCGATTTCGGAGATGCGCTGCTCTCGACCCTGCAGACTCGGTAAGTACGGAAGAACCTCTTTACCTTGTGGATTTACATATTCCACCATCCAAATACATAAAGAATCACTCTGAGCCTACTGTACGCTGAAGAAAGCTGCGGCTTTGTCCGACTCTTTTGTCACTTTCTAAGTGAAACGAGGTTATTATAATGAAATCTGGAAACCAAAGAACAAAAAATCAGAGCAGAAAGTGATTGGGGGGGGAAAAAAATAGAGAAAAACTGCAGCGTGGTGGGTTACAAAAATGCAATATATCAGAAGACCTAAAGAAAATGAAAAGCCCCTCAGATGAATACATACTCCAAGGAAACAGAAATACAGCGAGTGTTTAGAGGAGCGGGGCGGACAGCATACATCTCCATACTGATTATGCACCGTCTATTGTCCAGTGGCTTGCTAATTATTGCAATGCGTGCCTCTCCTCTTTTCAAGACCATTATGAAGCTTAGATAAGAAGTCTGACCTCCTTCTGTCTGACAGACTTGTTGGTTCTTACAATAAAAGGGGGGCAGAGAGTGGAAAGAAAAAGAGAGAGAGAGGTGGTGGGGGGCGGAGGGGTGAGAAATGGAAAAGAGGGCGGCCTGTCTTATGCAGCCTCGAAGAAACGGAGAAAGGACGGTTAAAGCATAAAGGAGGGAGATGAAGCGAGGTTGAACGTTTTAGTGAAATTGCGTTTTATCAAGACGGAAAGAAAGAGGCCAGATGAAACCATGGGGGGAAAAAATACTTTATAAAAATCTGTCTAGTTGTGTGAGGATTTGTAATGTTCACATTATAGCTTTATTGACAGAAATCTGGGATTATTCACATTAAAGATTGTGTCTGTAAAGGTATCGGTAGGTGTGGCGTACACATTGCCAACATCAGTGTCTGACCTCACAAATGCACTTCTAAAGAATGTTTCAAAATTCCTGTGACCACACTCCAGGGGGTTCGGGTTTGTGTTTTCGTCCATCTTTAGAATTTTTTTCTGCGATTACTCAGGAATCCATGTGAAGCCATGCAAGCACTGCAGCACAGATAGATGCAACAGGTATGCAGAAAAGTAGCATCAAATAGAAAGAGGACAAATATTTCTTTTATCCTTATTTTACAACAAATAAAGATGATTGATTTTTTTTATTTTTATTTTGAGATGAAAATCGTTTCACGCAAGAGAATCTTGGTCAAGACTGGCAGCAGCTCAGCGGCTACAGAATAGAAAAAGCTAACAATGTCACAAATTTAAAAAAAAATTTTTTAAATGACATTACACATTTATAAAACACTGACAGACGGTAAGAAAAGTTTTGAAAATATTTAGAGCAGTTTCCTGCTCCGAGAAGTCCTAATATGGCCTTATGAATAAAAATATGTCAACAATGGAACAAAGGCTGTCAATCGAACCTGTTGACATGTCATAAATAAGAAAATCTCCATGATAAATAGCATCCAGCAAACATGTGAGCTAGTGTTAGCTCGTAGCGCAGCTACTCCTGACAGGAAGTTAGAAAAGCAGTTGTTAAAACCTGCTTTCTCGCTATTTGTTCAAAAGTCACTGGAGTGTTTTATGATCTATTTGGACGAATAAATATTGTCATTTATTTTCTGCGGTTTTCAGTGAAAACGATTCAGTTATTCGCTGGAAAACAAAGCTCTAAAAAACTAAATAGGGGGTTAGTTGGAAAACAAAGCTCTAAAAAACTAAAGAAAGAAAAAAAATGGACATGTGTTTTATGAAGCAGACTCTTCTGTCTAGACTGGGAGAATGGACGTCTAGAGCAGATGATGGTATGCAGCGTTATTGCATTCTTATGAGAAAAGCCTTGATAATAATGATAATAATAATAATAATAATATAGATGAAACTATTGAAAGGTTTATGTTTTCTTGCCTGAAATTCCAGCTCCGTTGCTCTGATAGAACAAACGATTTCATTCCCAATTACTGTTGCCGTTTTGATAAATCGAACCTTTTTGATTAATAAACCTGCTGTAAAGCTGCATTTTAGGTATGTAAAAAGGATCCAGGGCTGAAAAAGGAAGGGCAGCAACATGTCGACAGAAGGAAGTTAAGGGGAGAACAACCCAGCAACTGGAACAAGCTGGGAAAATAAAGTGAACACAAAAGGAGACAGTGACAGAGGTAGGAGGAGAAGCAAAGTTTCGTGAAAAAGATTGGAATAAACCGCAAGGCGCACACACTCGTTCGAACACCTCTTCAGATCAGGACACGGTCACTCCTTTCGAATAAATGAATAGTAATTGATTGGAGCAAGAGCAGCAGATAATGGCCAGTGTGGCTCCTTCACCACCCACTAATCTACCGAGGAGAGGATACGTAGGTGTGGGCTTTTTTGTGTCTTAAGTATCAGTCTCCAGTCTGTTAAAGGAGTGAATGGGAGTTGTTTGACAGGCAGATATTAGGCCGTCATGGCCAACGTGAATAAAAGAGACTTGGATAGCAAGAACCCGTAAAACAGTCATTAATGCGACGCACCTCGCGCTCCCCTGGAGGAGACAAAAGACGGGAGCGCGTTCGCGGCGGCACACTTAGAGCATCAGATGCAGCCACGGGGGCCAGAGGTGAGCGCCGGCCGCGTCTCTCCCGGCTCCGAGGGGGGAAACGCAAATTATAGGGACTGGTGGCAGAAACTCGTACAAAAAAGATGTTTGTTTCATTTATGTCTGTGCCTTTATGTGCGAAAGAGGGGGAGTTACATGAATGTATAGACAGAAACAGGGAGGTTGGAATCATCAGCACTCAAGTCATATTTAAGGCTTTTGATGATTTATTTGAACCATTTTATTCCCAGGTGAAATGGTCATTATCAAAATTGTACATAAAGACTCAAATGTACATTGATATTTGACTCAATGCCCCTTTGCTAATTGTGCATTGACTGCAGGCTTTCTGTAGCCACTGACAGCTGGATATTAGACGACTCTTCTCTGCAGAATCAGTTAATATCAGCTGCCTTCTCATCAGCCGTGTTTAAAACGTCCGCTTCGCTTGGGGAGGTACGGTTCTGAAGACCATTCCGGTAGCAGGGCATTCTGGGTAAATATAACCAAAACAAACGGCTCCTGGTCTTTTGCCGAAGAAACGTGTGCAATTCGTGAAGAGGAAAGTTGCGTTCAGTGTCTTTTTGAGTCATTTCCTTCAGTGGTTCATGCTGCAGCGCCCCCCACAGGAGAGGGGTAAACCGGCTGCTCAAAGGGCCTGGATTGTTTGACACTGATCAGCTAGTTGTTAATGTCTTCTGATGATAAAACCGTTCTCCGGTTCCATCCGTATGACCCGATGCAAGTTTCTGTTAAGTTTGAGCAGACGCTACAATCTGGTTCATATAAAATCGGCTTCTCTGCGGACGATGACGCATTACATGGTGTCAAACCACAAGTTTAAAAAGAAAAACTATTAGAATCGATGAGAACAAAACAAAATGGTATTTGTTGATGGTTGTTTTCTGCCTGTCAGCGGCCTTCCTCCCATGCGCGGAGCCATTGATCCGGTCATTGATCCAAGCAGCCTTTCTGAGCCTTTTCAAAAAAAGACAAAAAAAACCCGACCTGGCTCTTCAATTCACGGCCGCGCGAAGGAAACCGCATCTGCATTTCATGGTGAACGTCGCTTCTCTTGGTTGTTACTCTTTAATATGACTTCAGGCAGTCGCTCGCCACCATGGCGGCTTCCTGCTGAATGATGCATGCTGGGAACAGTGACCGGCAACGTGCAGGGGGGGGGGGAGCAACAGTTTTGTCTTTGCCTCCGGAGAGTTCAAGGTGGCGAGGCATTCTGAATAAAACAGGGAGCTGATTCTTCATGTGTTCATATACATATTTAAAAAAATAAATAAATAAAGTTCTTCCTTCACCTTGTATGCAGAATCCATCGTATTTGCTTTTTAGTCTCATCTCCTCCTCATCTATTCAGTATCACGTATTAATAAAAGAGGAGGGAAGACATATATTTCTTTTAGGAGTTTACTAATAAAGCAGCCGAGGCATCAGTCACTGACATTGAAGGATAACTGCCTGTCCAGAAGCTCTCCAGGAATGACTGCGTAATGCTAAGGAAGCCGCCAGTACCTTGAAAACAGACACAACCGATCAATCAAACATTTTCGTTCGCCACTCTTCTACCCGGGGTGTTGGCTCCACCTGTTCAAGCATCGCTTCTGGCTTACTTTGTTTTAAAGCGACCTAAAATCTGCGAGCCCTAACCCTAAAATAACCCCAACAAATACAAAGTAAATGCAGTTTGTAGGTGATGAAGACATACCGAGCTAATCGCTGTGTGGAAAAAGTCATTGCTGTTAAATCTCGACCGCGTTTTTTGCTCCGGTTTTACCAAGACTTCAAAATCCTACTGGCCGCAACAGTGCAGTCCAGAAATGTTGAAATTGTTAGTGCTGTGATCAGCCGTCCGCCCTCTTGACTCCACGCTCTCTATTAAGGCCTCCAGAGCCGCATCCCTCCCACTTACTGTATATCTGTCCATCACGGAATGAGGGCCTATCTGCGGCGGACCGCCGGGTACTTAAGGCTATCTGCAGTTAATTCAAGATACGTGGAATTGAAGAGAGATATGACATGAGTGGAGAGAAGAAGGGAAAGAACAGAAGCAAAGGGTAAAAGTCAAGAGACGAACGGCAGGAAAGCGAAAAAAAACGAGGCAGACGGATGGAGAGGGAAAGAGACATCTTAGAAAAGCTTTCAGATAAATGTAGAAATGATAAATAGAACCACAGAAGGACAGAAATGTATATAGCGAGGGATGTGTGTGACTCGACTGTGTGTGCGCGTATGTGTGTGTGTGTGTGCTCGTTTGTACCAATTTGTGCGTGCGTGTGTGACTTTGAGGTGCAGTCCTTGGCACACGGATGCCCCTCCATTATCTGCCTGTCTTCGTCCGCTCAACCTACTCTGCCTCGGGCAATTCTCTACTTTAAAGAGCTGTCCAAAGAATACACACACACACACACACACACACACACACGCACACACACACGCACACATGCAAGCTTTTTCTCTCTCCATGTTCCAGAGGGGCAGTGTGGTTTGGCATGGAAGTGGCTGGCTAACAGCTTGCAGGAGTAAGGTGACATTTCTCTGTATTCACAACCGTGTGTGTGTGTGTGTGTGTGTGTGCGTGTGTGTGTGTGTGTGTGTGTTTGGTGTGTAGAACCAGCAGGTGCATCTCTGGAAGTTTCGATGTTTGGGTTGTTGTGTCCAAGTTTGGAGGTCCATCTTTGATTCTCCACTTTGGGTGAGCTTAAAGTAATAGAAGAAGGGGATTTTTTTTCCCCCCCCCCCCCCCCCAAAGGTTGCGGCAACGGTGACATCACAAAAATGTCACATGAGCCAAAAAGCTTTTGTTATTGTGATGGCAGAAAAAACAAATTAAAACGACAAAAAATAAACTCACTACAGTAATTATACCCACACATTGAAACGCAGAAATAAAATGATTCCTACTTTCCTATGTGCTGCAGTGCTAACGCTACCTGGTAGCTTAACCGCTACTCCATGACAAGACATTTACAGTGGACCGATAATCAGCAAGGGTCCGGGGCCACAACCCTGATGGTGTGTCCAACGGTGTAAGAAAATGGATGGATGGATTTAGCAAATCTGACTCTATGAACTAACTGTTAAATTTCAGTCACACCCCGTTTTTAAAAAAAAAATTTTTTTTTTATTATTATTTTAATAATGTTTTCGGTCTTACTGGACGCACAAAATGTAGCAACTTCATTTGTATTTGTAGTATTATTGCTGCGACGCTTACGGCTTCTGATCAATAAAACTAATTGGTTTGTTCTGTCCAACCATGTAAACCAGACAGTTTGAGCAAGAATAAAAAAAAAACAAAAAAAAAAACATCCCAGCATTTAAACACGTGTTGAAACCCGTCGGCGGAGCCGAAACCAAACATTGACAGAGCGCCGCTCCTTCTCCACATCTTAAGATGGTTTTGTTGCCTCCAGAGGGAACAGGCTGGGCGCGCTGCCAGACCCCGGTCCACTTAGCCGCTAATAGCTCCCATAATCACTGCACACTCACCCGCTCACACACAGACCATTACGCTCCGCACGGCAGATGCGGACATGGTAATTATTATATCAAATAAAAACAGCTAATCAGGTAAATGTAGGCTAAATGTGTTGTAGCGGCACTACCAAGATTCTACATGCAGGAGTGTGTGAGCGTGTGTGTTTGCAATATAGGGGAAATGCATCCGATGAGACATAAAAACTCCACAAGACGCATCAAATATTACATCAGTGGAAGGAGAAAAAAAGAGATTTGTTTGCTTATTTATAGGTTCACATCTTTTTCCACTCTTCATATTTACTCATTGATAACTCATTGATGACTCGTCGGTTCATTTGCTTTGAAAGCGCCGGCTCCGTTTGTCATTTCGAAAAAAAAATGAAGAGCCTCTGGTTTCTCCGTGCGTCAAAACTCCATCTTCGTCAGTGATGAGAGACTGGAGGGCTGCCAGAGGCCGAACGCACTTTGTGCTTACAAATTAACCCGTCCACGGCACCAGCGGCCCGACAAAACGCTTCCCGTCACGCCAGCGGCGTCAGAAAAGGACAAAGCAAAGGATGAGGAGTCGAAAATGAAACTTTATGTTTGTATTTATGTTGACATGCTGACTTTATTGTCAAATCTGTCAGGATACATTACACTGACGTATTCAAAACACCCTACTGATATCGCCATGACTGCAATTAAATATTGAACTAAACAGAAAAACTACTAAATATCTGAGCTATAAAAAGAGACAGTTTACAGGCCACTAGCGTCTTCTTTTATGTCATTTGCAATTTATCGTAACGCAGGCAGACGTTCTAGCGTTAACGCTACGGCACATTAGTTGCAAATATTTTTGGACACCTTTACAAAGTCGCAAAATCTCGTCTGAAATAGGTCAAATTAAACAGGCACAAAGAGTTCAATTCGTTTTACCTGACCGCCTTCCTGTCGTCGCTTCAGGTTTTGAAATTCCTCGCCCCGCATGACCTCCCGCATTCTTGCCCGGGACTTTCTAAAGCTGACAAGTTGCAGAAAGATGTGCAAAACATCCGAAATACGGCGGATTCAAACTTTATTAAAGTTGCTTTGAAATAAACGCTGAATTGGGTTTTTCACAGTAAAGTTCTCCTTGGCCTCCTCACCAGTTCAGCCGGGCTTTGTTGTTTAGCCAAAACAAAATGTCTCTCTCAAAATTTCTGATTTGTTTCTTGTTTGTGACCTTCCCAGGTTGGTTTATTATAATAATAACGATAATAATAATCACCTGAATTTGCTCTCTAATGGGATTACGATGGTCTATTTCCTTGGATTGAAACTATTTAAAAATCTTTCCAGCATTTTTTTTTTTGTTGTTTTGTTTGCAGCAAAAAGGATTGAAAGTGAATAAAAAAACGAGGAGCATGGAGGTTATATGAATCATGCAAAGTTTTGGAATCAAAATCTGCTGCTTGATGCACCAGGAAAGAAATAAAAATCACTTCGATATAAAAGATATAAAATTCCGGTTGTTAGTGAAGTTGAACAGTGACCATCGTCTTTGCGATTTTCGCGGACCTGGGGAGACGGGATAACAACAAGCAGCAGGAAGAAAAGTTTCCCGTTCTCAACATGCAGTGTTTGATTCAGACTGTGGTGTTTGGCATCTATCATAAGTTTGCTGTATTTACTGTAAAAGCTCCATTTTCTGAGTTAGAAACAGGAAACGCATCTTCAGCCAATTCCAGGAGTGAATTCCAACTTTTTGAAAAATAAAGTTTACGAATGTAATAAAAATCATTCCTGCTCTCTATCATACTTCATAATGTGTGTTGTTGTTGATGCATGTGTGTATGCGTGCGCGTGTGTGTGTGTGTGTGTGTGTGGTGCAGCTGGCAGCCGGGCGGACAGGTGGGCCGGTAGTTTTCCCCTTCCAGAGAGTCGTAGCCTCACAAATGTTCCTCTCCTTCCTGTTCTTCGCGCCGCCTCCTCCCGCTGCGCTCAGCTACCTTCTCGTCTTGTTAGCTGTTGTTTTTTTTTTTTTTTTTTAATGTGCTGTCCCAATCTGGAGGGACATATGCAGTCGCACATTTCCCTCCCTCGCGCTCGGCCTCCTTAGAAATCGTCCCACATAAACGCCGCGAATTAGCCCGGACCAAATGGCCTTTTATGAATTCTTCTGTCACCCAAACAATTTTCCATTGGCAACTTTTATTCTTGATTTGATGTGCGTCTGTTAAAGGAGATAAAGGGGAAAAAACGACAACAAGAAAATGGCCCGAGCAGATGTCCGAACTTCCATCTGCCGAGAAGATCGTCCGTTTCCCGAAAACACGACTTACGAAAGTTCAAACAAAAAGGTGTCGGGATTCCGGACTTCGGCGCGTTCCCACCTGATGCGATGTGCGGCGCTTGCTGAGATGCGAACAATGTCACCCCAGCAGCGAAAGCGTTTGTCCAGGAGTGTAAATGTAAGCGTGCATGTGGTCCAGAGCAATGTGCCAGAACCCTCTGCCTCCTCCCTCCATCTGCTGAAGCCCCCCAAGCTGGACCAAGGTCACTTCTATCCTCTCCGTTGCTACGGATGTGCATCTGTGAGCACGTGCATCTGAGGCTGCATTCACACTGCAGCTTGAAGTGACCCAATTCCACACTTTTCTTTTTGTCAAATCGGATGTTTCCGTCGTGGCCGTTCACACTTCCAAATGCGTGTGTTACTTGGAAAGCGGCCAATCCAGGAGTGCAATTTACTTTCCTGAGCGCTGATTGGCTCTCCCCTCTACAACAGAAGTATAGGACTGTAAGCCCCATGCATAATATTCATGCATATTTGGTGTTTGATCGTTGAAATAAGCAGTTGGAAGCATATTCTGTTCATTGGATCGACTGTATGAATGAAACGGAAAAAGGTTCAAGAACATTTCCAATTGTTCTTGACTGTAATCAAAACATTTGCTTTCAGAACTTTTGACGATTTAAGATGTTAAGGATTCGTCGAAACAAATTCTTTCAAGTGCAGGAGATTCAGAAGCTGAATGAATTATTGCGTAACGGGTGAAGTGCTTGAAGGCTTCTTCCTCAACTCGGCATCAAGCCCTGGCTGTCGTCAATAGTAACATATTTGGTGATCGCGTAAGGAGTCAGGAGTTGAAGGCCGAGGTTTGAGGCTTTTCAGAAAGACGATACGCTGATATTTACACGCCGACAATGTTAGAGTTACAAAGCAACATCAGTTTTGATTTTTAGGGCTAATATGCAAGTGCATAAAGTTTGCAATTTGAAACTGTATTAATGGATTTATTGCTGGATAAAGTTCTGATGTGGACCTGCTGTGTTTGCAGGTCCAATAAATTAGTGTTGCATGAAAGCTGTTATGTTTTATTATGCTCATTCTCAAAAATTACATTTCTTTACAGATGTTTACTTTCTCGCTTACTTTCCTAGTTTAGTCAGGCAACGGTTAAACAATCGACTGTTGATCGTGTTTGGCAACAAAAAGAAGTTCAACAAGCTAATCTGCTAATTCTTTGGATTGCGAACGAAAAAAGGCACCGAAGGTAAATCGACGGCGTTTGTTGCTTTCATTCGGTGTGTACGCGCAAACAAATGATCATCTCACTCACACAGCAGCGCTGAAGGCCAGTCCGCTTCAGTTGGCCAGGAGTGGATCTGTGCAGAGATGTCTTCCAGATGAATTGGTGGTAATGAGCGTGTAGTGGAACTGATTCCTCCTCCCCTTCCCACCCACCCACCCGGTAGCCCTCCACTCTCTCCCCTTTCCTCAGGGCTCAGGTGTGCAGCACATGGCATCGCTCCCAATTCCTCTGACTGTCTTTTTTTTCCCCCTCCTCACTTTTTCTTGCATCTGCTGCCATTCCCCCCGCCCTTGCACCTCCCCCCAAAAAACCGTCACCCCGACTTGCTGTGTTTGCACGTCGATATTAGCTCGCGTCATGTCGAGCACGCCTCCGTGACAACGCGGACGCTCACCTGGAACCCAGGCTGCCTGCGAAGACGGCCACACCGTCAGCTCGTGCTCGCAGGAGGTTCGATTGTCAGAAAAACCGAATGCGACATTCGCATTCACGCACAGCCCCGGGAATAACGGCAAACACACAAATGATGACAATAGGGGCAGATAGAGAGCAATGCACTTAAGGAGAGCAGGTCAGCTTGGTGCTCTGAGGCACCTAAAATGTTAAAAAATATTTTTCTTGCCTCGTTGCTTTTGGATGGTTGGACGTTTCTTAACACATGGACACATATGCTTCAGTGTTTTGTTTTTTTGGGTTTTTTTCCCCCCCAAAGCGCACACACAGTGCGGCTCGTCTGGGGCAGGTCCTCGGGGATGGAGGCACTTGAAGGAGTGACTGCCTAATGAGGGAGAAAATCTGTTTTACTTCGGGACAGGAGGCAGAGCAGCAATCAACACAGATTGTATTTACATTACACATGCACTAATTAAAGACGTAATTGACATCGACACAGAAACCTGGGTGCGACCCATTTAATCATTAAGGATTCGTTTTCGACACTCCTGGAAAATGAGCCTTAAAACTGTTTGAAATCTAACGACTCATAAATATACATGAACACATACCTGTTACGTCTTGTGGCGACGCCTTACAGGTGTAAAACGCTACATTTGTTTTTGTCCGCTCAGATTCAGTTGGCGATGTTTCATGGGGTTACGTCGACAAAATAGTGACGCACTTGATGCGATCGCAAAATAGTGCAAACAGCAAAAAACAACAGCGACTAGAAAATTCTGCAAATTTGTGCAACAAAATTGAAGTCTTCCAGACCACAAGGGGGAGTCGCCCGCCAACTAGGGGATGTCATGATTTAACGCAACGTCCAGAAGCAAGTTCATGTATTTTTCAGTGTCTTTTTGGCTGAATTGGTTTGTTGACCTGTGTTACTAAAAACATGGCTGACTGGAGTTAGCCAACAGGCTTTCTGTCACACTGTTTTCTATCGTGAAAACACAACATGTGGGAGAGAAAGGAAAGTCTGTGACAGGAAGTTCTGTCAGATCTTTGGAGTACATGCATGACGTTCAATATGTAACACATATCGATACAGGTATTGAATTCAAGGGTGTGGAATTTTATTTTCAAGCATCCACCATGCTGAGTTGAGTAGATTTTCATCAGTTCAGACAGCAAAGTGTAGCACAAGATTAATGTGCTCTGTTAATGATTATAGTTGCTTACTTTTGCCTTCTCTATGAAAAAATATCAGACTATTTTGACTGTGTACTCCTCCATTTGTAATATGCATCTGCTAAATCCAGAGCTAGCCGGCTACTCCACATCGCTTATTAGCACAGGACAGGGAACACAAACATGTGGACATGTGCCGTTGTGCAGGGATTATGCGGGAGTGTGTTTCCTGATAAAGAACGGGTGTTTGAGTTTGGGATTCGGTGTGCGATCAGCATGACCGGCCCTGGGAAAAAGGAAGCAGACGCAGAAACGGGTTCTTTTAACGGCGTCTAAAAACAAGCAAGCGAACAGAAAAATAAAAAAAACAGAAAGACATTTTTAGCTGAAATTTCAAAATTCACTTCAATAAATCCATAGCAGGGCAAAATTTAATTTTGAAAGGATTACATTTCCCCCGATTTACATTTAGTTTAGAGCAAAGAGGGAGAAAATGTGAGTTATTAATCGCAGGATGGAGGGATATTCCACCTGCGAGACAGCGTGCGGGGCCTGATAAAGGCGGGAGGAGGGCTGGCGTGTTTGGGTTTTGGATCAGAGTGGAGACCAATGTGTGAACAGTACTCCATAAAGCACACAGATTATCAGGTCAGCACACACAGACACACACTTCCTGACGTGAACGACGGAGGAACACAGCGAGCGCCGCTCACACACACACACACACACACACACACACACACACACACACACACGCGGAAAGAGATGCCATCGGAGAAACGCCGTCATGGCCCCCCAACGGGCCTCAGGAGGGCGATTCGCTTTCCTTCATATGTGGAGAAAGTCATTAATATCAAGGTTTTTTTTTCCCCAACAACTGACTTTTTACATCTATTTTTTAAACCCTTATTTTCAGTCTGCAATGAAGAGGTAGACATTTGTTTTATCTGTCAAATTTTAACTAATTGGAGTGTGACATTTTCTCCAAAGCAGAGCCGTCCTGAAACAACAGGCCGGACATGTCCCCACCTACTGGCCAAACGCAGCAACTGCGGCCGAGCTGAGGTTCCTCACAGGGCCCAAAGCGTCAGGAAAAAAGCAGAACATGATTAGATCATGATTATCTAATTAGAAAAAAACACACACACACACACACATCAACGGCTTTACATTCTGATTTATTTCAATATTTTTTTTAAAGCAGGAAAATTATAGAGGCTGAACCAACAAATTAAATTTGATGTAAATCTGTATCTGAACAGTCTCCTACTAATGGTTTTTATTTCCCAATTCTATTAAAGCTTTTTTATCTTTTCACACTTCCATCTTTCAGGTCATTGAGCATATTTTTAAGTCACATAAGCATAAAATATGTTCTAAACAAAAAATAGGTCTTTATTAAAGGGACGGTGTGACCCAGTGATGCATTTTTCTCCTTATTAAATCACAAATTACCCATTTTTCCCCAAATACACCCAGGATGACCGCCTGACCTGTTGGATCGGTTAAATAGGAATAGCATGATGCAAATCCAAAAGATTTTAATAAATCGCTTTTGAACCATCCCACAATCTAAAAGAATGTTAGGAGAAACAGATATCCGTTTAAAAATGCTTTATTCAGACGTTTTAGGCTTGGTGAGTTTAGTTCAGGAGGAAACCACAGTTGCGTTTGCGATTGATTTTTTTTTTTTTTTCTGGCGAATTTGCTCCTAGAGTGGAACAATAACACGAACGACAAACGTGAGCAGTTCCTCTTTTGCAGAACAAACAGCTTTCGGCATGTGTGCGTGTCTGTGTGTGTGTGTGTGTGTGTGACGGAGACAGATGGATGTAATGTTGGCACGGAATCAGAGAGGGCATCAACAAAGAGATCTGAATATGCTTTATAACGCACGCAGACGTGCACGTCGCTCCATTGTGCGGCTGCCTGGTTCGCCGTATATTTGTGTCAGGTGTGCGTCTGTGCGCGTTTGTGATCCCGCATCCGGCCTTTTCAGCTCTTCGATGACAAACTGCTGCAGAGAGGCTCCCTCCTGTGAAACAAAAACATCGCTCTTAACAGCCAATAAATGCTGCGTGCGCTTGTGATGTTCCTTTCCCCTCTTTTTTTTTTTTTTTTTGTAATAGTGTGTGCACTTTAGCCAACAATCCAAACAGGTTCTCCCGTTGCCTCTTTTCAGCCTCCGCGGAGGACAGAAGCAACAGCTGCAATTAGCCCTTTGTGGCTAAAAAACCCGTCTGATTAGACGTCTCGTTAGGCATCGTTAAGGCTTTTACTAACGGGGCGCATGGATAATGAGCCTACCCACTGAAACAACCAAGACACTAATCATAGGATAAAACGCCTACGCATTTAATTGAAGGCAGGGGAGCAGAACGGGGAGAAAGGAGTTACTTTACAGCGTGGAACCGAAAACGCAAATGGAAACCGGCGCCTGAATGAAAGCCGAATCCGTTCACCTCTCGTCTCTCGCTCTTTGACCTTTGCTTCGCTCTCAAGTGGCAGGGATGATGGGAACGATTTGTCGTCCTTTGGATCGAGACTTTGTAGAGACACACCAGGAAACGAAGCGGTGAGCGTTTACAAACCCTCGAAAAAAACAACAAAAAAAAAGTGAAAGAATTAGGGACAGACAATTGGATTTTAAATGTCAACGCAATGAACCACATTCAGCGGACTGTCGTTATCAGGCCTTACCAGTAGGTGGCGACAATTCCCCTTATTGCACATCGCAGAGAAAAACCCACAAAGTCACGCTAACCATGCGAAATGTATTTTTAATTGTATTCTCACTTTTTAATGTACAATGATAAACAGTAATATCTCAGCTAACAGTGTTAAAATGGCTAATGCATTGTGGATCTTTTTAATACTTACTCTGATTCGTCAAATTCCTTTCTTTCCTGTTGGTGCTACAAAGGGTCATACTTAAAATGTGACTACTGCCACCTACTGGACATTTTTTTTATTTTTGTATACTGAATCCTCTGTAAAATATTCATAGTTTCATTGTATTAGCCTGAAAATCCTAATTCTAAAAGTTACTTCATGTGGAAAAAGTTCCACAAAAACCAACATCTCAACAAGTCACATTATTTCAGAACTGAAATTGGATTTTTAAATTGATTTATTTAGTATATTTTGCATAAACAAAACAACGGGGTGTCACAACTGTTGTCTCCCCCGAGTTAATACGTCATCATCTCCAGTTAAGACCAAACGTTTGGAAACACTCCCAGTTAATCGCGTCGGCGGGTCAAGACTTGCTGGCCACTTCCCCGGCAAAAAAAAAAAAACCCTCATTTTAGCGCCAATCGAGGAGCAACACTCGAGCTGGCGGCGGCAGCACCGAAACGAATGCAAATGGACCGAAAAGGTGCAGCGAGGACTAATTTGACACATTCCCTCACCTTCGTCACCCTCACCCTTTGCTGTTATTGCAACGCGCGCACACACACGCGTTATACAAGACACCTACCTCACAAAAAAGCATTAGCATATTTTCCAGATTAAAACAATGTGAACTTATAAACAGAACAGATGTATGCAAATGGCTGCAGCAATTTACCAAAACAAAGCTGGCAGTGCTTGCCGCAGGGGTTGCAGGGGCGGGAGGGGGTGGGGGGCGGCGGCGACAACTGGACTTTGGATTCAGGTGCAGGTGGAATTTTAAGGTGATTGCTTTTCTTTTTTTTTTTAACAAAACGAATTCTTTGTGAAAGAAAACAGAGCGCCTACAAACAAAAAGAAAAAAACAACAACAAAAAGGCATGAGATGACAAATGCAGCCAGGAGCTCGAACGGAAGACGACATTTAGAGCAGAACCGTGCTGGTGTCTTTTCTGGAACTTCATGCTCCAAACGCCGCCACTCTGATTCAGAGGGTTCGGCTAGTTTCTATCGTCAGAACGGAGGACGACCTCCATCCCTGGAAAATCCACGGATTGTTTGGCTGAAAAAGACACGGAATCAATCGAGGCGCTCATTTGGTTGCTGAAAATATCATCAATCGTCAAAAAAATAAATAAAATAAAATAAAAGTATCTACAGCCCTTTAACCTTTCAAGTTCTGCACAGGTTCTTTTATGATGGACCTGCACAAAATCAAACAGACCAGGAAATCCAGCTCGCTCCCCCGTATCAATACGAAGAGGCAACTTTTCTCCCACTTACAAACTCTGACTGCTCCTCTAAAGCAATCCAAAAAAATAAATCCCAACTAATTTCCATTATGGCTGCATTTTTAGTACAGTAAAGAACTATGGTTCTATGTGTATAAAGCAAGGCAGCCAACATAAGTGCTAACAGCAGCTCTAAATAATGAAATAATAGTCAGAACCTGCCTATGCTCTGAAGTGTTGTTGGCGTGTGAAGGCCTTAACATCTGAACACGCTTAATTATATGCAGACAGAGGGGCTGGAGTGGCCACTAAAACATGTCCAGTTGTCATAGCTACGGAGGCACTCCAGCAGCACGTCCCATTGAAGGGAAGGTCAGTGTAAACACAGCGGAGTCAGACTGGCAGACGTGCCGCAGCTCTCCGTCACTTTCAGCTGGGAGATGCTGCAAGGTCTCCGCCGGTCGCAAACTTTACAGGAAGGTTGGAGGGAGAAGCATGACCATCAGAGATTTTTGAGAATCTCTGATGGTTCGGGATCCGCAGCAGAGATACAACCGCAAATATTTCCCAACTCCTAGGACACCAGCACTACACTAATTCTGCATTTCCCAAGGTCTCCTTTGAAAAGCCCCTCGCCAACATCGACCGCCCCGAACCGAACGCAGGCTGACGGCAGCCTGCAAGCACGTTCGTGCGTCGCGCTCCAGGCTGCTGGTGCATTTTGGAGGCGCCTTAAAGTGCGGCAATTAGGCAGCCGGTCGCGTAGCTGTTCTTGCAAGAAAATCTTGCCAGGCAGATACCTGCTCCCCAATTATCCAGGCAGAAAGCCGAAGCCGCTGAAGGGGAAGGACCGGCGAGCGCTCGGTGGATGTGCTGCGTCGCGAGCCGGTCAACTGAAGGAGTGTGTGCTAATAATGACCCGGGGCCCAACCTGCTGTCGCCAACAGTAACTTGTGACTCGGTGCCTTTGTTCGCCCTGTAACATCTGGCTCTGACCGAAGGGGCCGGGAGTGTGTTTGAAACGAGTTCAAGCCAAAATGCTCAAAGAGCGCCTGTGTATGTGTGTGTGTGTGTGTGTGTGTGTGTGTGTGTGTGTGTGTGTATGTGTGTGTGTGTGTGTGTGTGTGTGTGTGTGTGTGTGTGTGTGCATGAGGGTAGCGAGGCGAGCGCAGCAAGGACTAAGGCGCGAGGAGTTGATCATCGTCGTGGAAACCTCTGAGGGGCAGTGGGGGGGTGGAAGGGAGAAATAGGGCTGGAAGCCCCTTCTGTCAGCTGGGCTCGCCAACGCTTCCCCTCGACTGCCCTCACACACACACACACACACACACACACACACACACACACACACACACACACACACACACACGCACACAAGGTCCCACTGGAGATTAAGGTCTGAGCGCGAGCAGAACAATACCCCGATGTGTGTTTGTGGAGCCGTGGCTAATTGTGTTCATTTGCTGCTCAAGTTGAGACGGTCAGGACACTGGAGGTGTGTGTGTGTGTGTGTGTGTGTGTGTGTGTGTGCGTGCGTGTGTGTGTGTGTGTGTGTGTTTCTGGAAGCGAGAAAGAACGACAGAGAGAGAGGGAGGCGAGCACAAGGACAGACGAGCAAACGTGTGTTTGGTTGTGTTTGCAGAGGGACGAGAGGAGCGGAGTGAGGCCATGCAGGTAATCCTCATTATCATGTGGAAGTGTTCATTTGTGAGGCGAGCGAGCGCCGATACGTGTGAGGTGAGGTGACCGTTTAGAGGGGGGGGGGGTGCTTTCATACGGCCTTGCGCGCATTACACAGTAAGATGCACTCGCAAACGGTCCTCGGAAACGCACACGCACACAACGTACGAGCACATGCTGCTGTCTGGCATCGCGCATGAATTAGCTGCTCATGCTTACATAGCACTTAGAGAAATTAGAGCCCTGTTTGCCTTCATCTTGGAAAAAAACATGCAATCATGCTAATAAAAGTTACTTTCTGAACTAACTGAAAGGATGGAGTTTCAGCGATCGCGCGTTCGCCAGCAGTCATTCTTAAAATGCTTAAAATGATTCTGGCCTGTTTTGACTCACGGATATTTAGCGCCAATTTCAGTAATCCTGAAAGTTTTAAATTAATTCACATTAATGGACGGAGCAGACGGGATGTTCTGTCCAATGTAACCAGTACGCTGGCTGGACTGACTGAGGAACTTCACCCTGAAAGCAGACCGCAAAATGTTAAAAGAAGAGACCCGAAAGCACAGAATGCCAGACGATCCAAATGCATCCATCACCTCACGACGTTGCACTACAGAGCCGGATTTCTGGGGCTGCGCTCCACCCGGTTAATCTGATTTATCTTGATTTTTGAGACCGAGTCAGAAAAACTGTTGAGACTATTGAATCAGACGGAAAGTTCGGGGGTTTGTTCCAAAGTTCTACAGTTTGAGTCGTTGTCGGTGAGGGCCCAGGTGATCTGTTTCACGTTGCTATTTTGAAGGTTTTCAGTTTCCTCCAGCATTTACACTCCTAGTTATGTTAAATAATATCACTAAAAATATGATGCCTTGATCCTTGGTCAAGCCGAAACGCTCGGCTCTGATCTGCAGCATTGACCGGAGCCTGATTGTTTTACCTTTTTTTTTTTTTTTTTGTGAATGGACTCAGTGTGGCTGTTTGTCTTTAAAAACCGAACAATAGGGGCCGATTGTTGGCGCTGTACTCCCAGCGAGGCAAAAATAAAACACAAAACCGGAGGCAATCAATGGCAAATAATGTCATCTTGGAAGGTCATACCTGGACCTTTCGGCTCCGTCGATACGATCACACGACCCCGCGCGCACACACATCATAATTACAGCCAAATAATAAAACGCTCGCTAGCCATCGGACGCTTTCAGAACATTTCTAATGATAAAATGACAAACTGCAATAATAAACTTGCACTTTGTCTCTCTGTGCCCGCCTCACATGCCAACTCTGCAGGTTACTAAGCGGTATTCAATCTCCCCGCCTGGCCACGCCGCGGTCTCCCCGACGCTAAGTGTCCCTTTCTCCTCCCTGCCCAGGGTGAGCGAAGGAGAAAATAAACAACCAAACAGACAAACAGCAAGAGCCACTTAGAGCCACTTAAAGCCAAGGCTCCTTCCCACAGCGAAGCACTTCCCTAGGGCTACTGATGTCACCCCGCCACGGTGGGAGAGAGAAGAAGCAGCAACAACAACAACAAAAAAAAAGCCCAGAGCGAGAAAGAGAGAGAGAGATCGAACAGAAGACTGAAAGGAGGGTAGAGCAGAGGAAAGAAAAGTTTAAGAGGAGAGGAAACGAGCGGAAAGGATCGGGCTCGATGAAGGAACGCGTCGCGTCGGTTCGCCTCTCCACTGACTCGGAAGGTGAGGAAGATTCGTTCTTGTGGCGGTTACCTGCGGAGACGATGAGGCAAGACTCGTCCCTGCTGTGTCCCTTACTGGAGGAAAGAAAATTCATTTCTCTATTTTTTTTTTTACAGAAAAGCCACAAACACATTTCACTACAGTTCATCGGCTGCGTCTCGGTATGAATCTGTTCGGCTTAGTCAAAGGCTTTCCATTGCAAATGTGCAAATCTTTGACTGTGCTCTGCTAATGCCAAAAAGACACAACTTTGCAATTTATTATTCAAATAAATCGGAAATAAAATGAAATCACGCTGAATAAGTTTGTTTAGTTATTACTAATCACGGCAGCAATGGACGTAAACAGCTGTCCAACTGATATAGTCATAATTTATCATCTATTAGCAAATCAGAGAAGTTGGCTTGTTCAGGCGTCGGAGGGACAAGCCCCGCCTACCTGGGTGTGGCTATGTGTGCAGCGTTTTGGGGAAATTGTAGTCGGCCATTTTACAGAAGAGCTATGGATTCAACACGTTGGAACGACGCACAACGTTTCACGAACTGTGATGCTGTGAGAGCTTTGGCGGAGCTCTGGTGCTTTTTCATACATTGTATGAAAAAAACCCAAAAAATATTCCATCGTCCTCCAACCACTTCCTGTCATCTTCTTTGTGGTTTTCACCAGTGGTAACAAGTGGCTGCGGAAAAAGTGTTTTGGAACATATTTCAATACGGATGAGACTTCATCCCAGCGCAAAAACTTTTTATTGAAGAAAGTGTTTTTTTTTTTTTCAAAGTTGACATAATTTCAATTTGCACCACTTTAAATTTTTATTTTTATTTCACGAGGAGAGTTGCGAGCTGAATGGAGGACAACCCTAGAAGAAAACCTGGAACAGAGCTACAAAGAATAGCCATGCTAGAGTGGACCAGTCAAAGTCCAACAAGACAAGTTTTAAGAAGTTTCTCTTTTTTATTCAAATATTTCATCTGTGTTCCTTTTTCATATTCTTCCTGGTATTCCATCCTTTGTTCTCTTGATTTGCGCTCTTTGTACTCAACCTTGGGCCTCTCCCTCTCCTTCCCCCTCTCCATCCCCCTGACTGTGATCTCAAAGGTCACATCTCCCCTGAGAGCGCTGTTTATCTGAACCGCTCCCGTCTTTCTGACATTCACCTACTTGGAGGGAGAGGAAAAAAAAAAAAAAAAAAAAAAAATGGGGAAAGAACAATTCTCTTGTCTTTTGGCTCATAAAATGTGAGTTTTCTACTAGAAGGAGAAGAACCGATCGGGATTCGAAAACAATTTGAGTCTTCCAGAAAGAAAGCCATCCCACAAAACGATCATTTTAAAAACGGCCTTGGGAAGGGCTCATAATCAGTGGTGTTAATAAATATGTGTGCATCATTCCTCTGATTTATCAACACTTTAAAGACAAGAAGAGCTTTTTTTTTTTTTTCCCCAACTTGTATTTTTTTTTTTTTTTAAAAAGAAGCCAAAACGACGAGCCGATTGTCTGAGAAGCTTCCTGGCCTCCGCTGCCACTTAACAAGGCTAACAGTGTGTGTTTATGTTGAGCGTTATGCATGCTGATGGTGCCCCGGCCCCCTACCGGGATCCCCTCCCCTCAGGGCTTCCCCTCCCAGGGTTAGGGCAGCAGGATGGGGTCACAGAGACAAATCCAGACCCCTGCTCCATGGAGGCCTGCCCACGGCCATCAGGGTCCATTACCAGGAGGTAACGGACACACCGCTGCCTCAGGAGCACCGTCTTCCCTTCACACACACACACACGCACACACACACACACTTAAATCATTAGTAATCCGTAATAGAAACATTGCATTTCCTTACTTGCATGTATTTATATCTAACGTTTTAATTTGTGTGATTACATGTCATACTGCAGGCATACACAGATCCACAAGCACACGTATGTTGAAGTTCACACACGCACACACACACACACCTGACACTGACTCAGGCCACCAGCAGCTAGCTACAGAGGTCCTTACTTCAAACGGACATTGTCAGAGGGACTGACCTTCAGGGAGACGGTGGGGTGTGTGTGTGTGTGTGTGTGTGTGTGTCTTTAGAAGTGTGTATTTTGCGACTGCAAACTTGTCAGAATTTGGAGATGGTAAAGTGTAATTCATGAAACCGATTGTGAGCAATGTTCTGTACGCCGAACACCACCTTTTGAGTTTCTTGCCAGAAGCTTCTCCCCAGAGTTCACTGAAGGTTGTGGGTAGAGATTTAACCATCAACTCAAATGACTGTCAGTCCCCAGCTTAGACGAGATCATGATTTTCATCAGACTCTGAATGAGAGTCAAGTCTCCAGAGCACCAGCGCAGGACGAGTCTCAAGTCTTGTTTTGTGCGACGTCATTTCGATTTGAACACTCGTCTCTGCCACGACCAAAAACGTCCACTCTGGGACCACGGCCAAGTCCCGCTGGTGCTTTTTATGTCTGGGCGTGTCGAGACGACTCGGAGCAAAGAAAACGAGAAACAGAAAAGGACATAGAGCGTCGTGTGGTTAACCTTTCCCGATGAGACGAGGCCGGTTTGGACGGTTTCTCGGCCCACGAAGTACATCATAAATACCAAGCTAACAAACAGATGCGAGTTAAATGATCATGAATTGGCTCCTGGATGAGCCAAAGCTCAGGTTTTTACAGCCAGTAATGTAATTTTAATGGAGACATCAGGAGCAGCGGTCCAATCCATCTGCCTTACAGAGAGAAAAATATTTAAAAAAACGGGAAAGAGTCATGAAGCGCTTCAGACCGAGGGGGTCAAACAGAGCCGTCTCTGTATCCTTAGTTGCTCTCTGCTCCGTTCTTTGGCTTTTGCCTCTCGTGTGTCTGGAGTGTCAGCTGTGGCCGGCTAACAAGCTTCACCCTCAGCAGTCCATTATCTAGAGCATGGCAACCGGCCCATACCTGCAAGGTGCGTATGTGTGTGTGTGTCGGTGTGATTCAGAGCGCGGCAGCTGTGTCATACCTGCGAGCGTCTTCGGGACTCGACGCTCATCCGTAATGGAGCAGAAGGCAGAGAGGATTGTTGGGGCAGACGAAGGACAAAAGCGATGTCCTCCGTGTCCCGTCTGTCTTTTTTTTTTTCTCTCCCGCCGTCTCCTTGCAGCACGTGAAGGGCGTTGGGGAGGCTTTCCATCTCCTCCTTAAAGGACAGAGAGGCGTCGGTGTGCCAGAGGCCGTGGACGCTCACACGTCGACACATATGCAGTCAGACATGGCTGGACGAATTCATGTTGGGGGAAAAAAAGGCAAATGAATGCCAAGGACATTTCTCACTCTGTCATCGATTCTGTTCAAGAAAAACTTTCAGGATGTCAGAGAAGGGTTGATGCTCCAAGTGTCCATCAAGACGTCTGTCTCGATTTCACTGTTGCGTTTGTTTTTTGCAATCAAATTCACTGATGTCGCGGTGCCATTTTAGAAATACTTATAAGGAATTTTTTGGGAGATTTTTTTATCATTAAAACCTGGCCGAAATCTACACACAGTAAAAAAACAACCAAAAACAAAAGATTATGCATACAAAAATTTTTGATTTTTAAAGAACTTAAATATCTTCATTTTTCTTCCTCATATCTCGAAATCAAATACGGCTGAGTAAGAAGTAAGAAATACTGCCACCTGCAGGTGGGACTTGAATCTCACAATTATGCATGAGTGTGGAAAAAAAAAACAATCGGTGGATTTGTTGTTTTCGAGAGAATTTCTACAATCAATTCTACACACACGTATATGTTTGTCAAATTACAATGGCGTAAATCCAACAGAGACCGTTTGGATAAATCCTTATTCTAAACAGGCGAATGAAGTAGTGCTTTAAGCTGCAGTGCCATTTCATTAGGCCTCCATTCAAACCCGTCATTGTCCCTCCTGAAATACTTCACCATATTAATTACAATATTAGAGTTTATCCCACAGCTACATGTGGTTACAGGACGCTAAATTTACTTCTTCTGATTAACAGAAAATAAATTCAATTGAGGAAATATTCAGCTTCAAGGAGCAGACGTGATTAACTTGATTATTCGCCGAAGCGGGCGGTTGTAATTGACGAGCTGCAATGTTGGCAATAAACAACTGGAGTGGTTGGATTCATGATGGCTGTTTATTTTACCAGGCGGGAGATTTTTGTTTTTTTCTACTCACCGTTTTTGTTTCGCGGTGTTTGTTAGGCTTATTTTAATTGGTCAACGTCTCACTATGGCGTCTGGATAATTATGAATTGTTTCTTTGAGAAGTGGATTCCCAAACTTTTCAGGTGTTTTTCATTTTTTGCATTTAGAGATTTTTCAGTTGAACTTTTCATTTTCATTTGGACTGCAATTTAACTTGAAGTCCGGGGATGATGCGAAGAAACTTGTTCTGTGAGTCTTTATGATGTGCAGCAAAAATAAGTCGATACGGGACTGAGAGTGCCTCGTCTGGAGACTCGGTCTGCAGCAATGTCCCTGACCTCCCCGTCTTCTCCTCACATTCTGTCACCAGAAGAAGTCCTTCTGCACCGGTGCCCCTCCATCCGTCCTTTCAAGCAGAAAACCTATACGCTCGCGCACAGACGGACACCCTTCTCGCCTACTCACACCCACCCACCCTCCAAACACACGCGGACACTCTTACCACCGGCCACGCCAGTGGAGGCCGTAGGGTTCAGCCATCTGCCCACCCAGCCCATCTATCACCCCCTCTGCAGTCCCCACCTTCCCAACATATGCAGCCCTTGCCCTGGGTTAGGTGGCAGGGGCACTGGCCTTGGTCCTGGCCAAGAGAAGGATGAAGGAGCACATATGTAGTCCAGACGGTTTGTTTGAGCGAGAAAGGAGCGGGGTGAGAAGACACTGAGACAAATCAAGGATTAGATCCTTCCCTCTTTGAATCGCTCTGTCTCACCCATATGGCTGGTCTCTTGTTCGTTAACACCGACACGGCCGGCCACCAAGGTCGCACCCTGCACCTGTGAAGGGCTGGTGGGGCCTCCAGCAAGGCTGCTGAGAGTGATGCAGAAAGAGGGACACATGTAGGGATGAGAGGGGTGATGATGGGGGTGGGCAATGTCAATAATTCAGATCTTTTCCCCCCCCCCCCCGTCCCTCATTTCCTATGTCGGTCTTTTCCTCTCTGTTAAAGCTTGCCTCAGGGCATTCTCCACCACAAAAGGCAGGAATACGAGTGCTTTGCTATAATCCACCCATCATCCGTTCCATCCATCCCTCTGTCTTGTCTGGATACAATCTGTGCCGAGTGATTTGACAGGAGCTGCAGAGATTTTGTTTTTATGTTAACATTAATTAGATGAACCACCCCGAAAGTTGTCCATTTTTCATGAGTCTCCTTTCGCATGCACCACTCTGCTATTCTCTTTAGTCTTCCCTTGCCTCTTTACGCGTTCCAGGAAAGCCAGAGCTCATGTCAAAAGCAGGTAGAGCTTAAAAAAACAATTCGGAAGCTTAGCCAAAAATACCCTGGAAGGCTGACAAAAGAGGACTTCTAAAGACAATGCAGAATAAATACATGTATACAGGAAAATTTCAGGGATTTTAATATATTTTTCATTTGACTTTGTTGGATGGAATAAAAAAAAAAAAATCTTTACTATACGGGAAAACAAAAAACTGAAATTCCAGGCAAAAACTTTCCTAGACATATGGTGCCTCCTGGAAGTATTCACGCTTTTTTTTCACATTTTGGAATAAGGCTGTGACGTAACGACGTGTGGAAACACGGGATTTTTCCAGACTGCTCCCAATCAGATCTGCAGCCCGGTGGGGGGTTCCAGCTGACACCTTGGCACCCGGCTCCTCCTTTCAGCGTCAGTACACTTGTGGTGTGGGATGAAATGTTTTGGTTTTTTTTCGAAAATAATCTCATCCAAGTCCAGTCTGCAGGCTAAAGTCTTCAAAATAAGTAAAGAGTCTTTTGCTTTTTTTTTCCATTGACCAACTCACTGGATCTGATCAGTTCTTTGACCACCCAGATCATTGACTCGGATCTTAAATCAGGAATCCAAGGACTCCATTAGCCTGGATCCATAGAGTGCCAGTGCTGTCTCACAGTGTGGATGAGTCGGGTCTAATGAAGAGGCGGAACTCACGAGAAACATTCCAATCGGCTGGTCGTTGAGTTTGGCGACGTCAGAAAGGGCTTCATTGGAAACGTTTTAGGGGAATGCTTTATCCTTGGTGGGGTGTTTGTCATTGGCCGAGGCCAGCAGGGAATATTACTGGAGCACCGAGAGAAGGAGTTTGGGGATAAAGTCAACATTTCAGATGTCCTCCAACCAGTTAGAAAAATACCACAGTAAAACAAAGCACAGCTCTAGATATGTGAATCGTCATCAACTCAATTAACTGGGCTGATTTAGTTACCTACTGAGTCAGGGTGTCACCCGATACAATTGAAGCACTCAACAGAAACACAGCCAACACGTTGGTTTGGCCAATCCTTGACGCTACGCCATCGACCGACTCATGAATGGTGAGAAGATGGCAGAATACGGAACCATCTTCTTTCTCTCCTCCTTCGTTTTCTCACCCTGACAGACGATTAAGCTGTTCCGCTTTGTGGGTGTTGGTTAGTAAGGCGTGTGGGAAACGATTGTGTGTGTGAGAAGGAAAGTGTGTACTTGCTTCTGATGGATCAGTGATTAAATAAATCATGGTAACCTTTGCGGTAACCTTTCCCCCCTCTCCCCAGTCCCTGTCTGACCTTACAAGACCCATGCACATTAAAGACTCCTCTCTTCTCCTTCATCTCCTCTTCTTCCTACTGTACTATCCACCCCTCCTCATCGTCACTCCTTCTTCTTTCTTTGCCCTCTCTAACACATGTACAAGTGCTTCAGTAGAAGGAAGATCAGCTGCTGCGGACGCCTCAAGAATTAAAACCCGTTCCCAAACATTAGTATTCCGATGTTTGTGTGTGGTCTTTAAGATCTGCAGGTTCAAACAGCTACTCTCGCCACACCTTGCCACTGATCTCCCCAAGAGGTCGCCCAGACACCACAATATCTCTGCGCAAGCATTTTTGTGTTCTCATATGTGTGTGCGTGGGTGGGTGTGTGTGGCGTGACTCCTTGATCTCCCGTTCTAATACCCCGAAGACCTTTGGTTCCTTACCGATGGGAGGTCCTAAGCAACTATCCCGTACTCCCACATACAAACACGCAGCATGCTCACATCTTCAGAGGATGTCACAGATTAGACTTCAATCGTCCTCCAGCTCTTGAAGTCTTTAAGAACGAGCGGCAAGATGTGAAAGGTCACGACGCACCTGGAGAGCGAGAGCAGAATCAATGTGCAGCGATGGAGGTGATGCTGAAAAATGATGGAAAGCCAGAACTAACAATTGGAAATATGTATTTTCCAGGCACGTAATGACATTTTCTAGCACAATCAAATAACTATGTTACCTTCAGTTGTTACAAAAATGCTGTTCATGCCAAATATGACTGAAAAGAAATTTGAGTTTCTAATTTAATTCAATTACAAAGTCAATTGCATTAAATTGAGGCCTCTGTCACTTTAAAAACTCCTGCTCTTTCTGAATCTCTGCCTTCAGAAAGTCATCTCAACATGGCCCCTCTATTAACCCTTTGACAACCTTTTTACCACTGATAAGTAGCTTCTATAATGAGCCCAGAAGATATACGCCGCAAACTGCAAGGAGGAGCTGCATCCGAAGGCGGGGCTAGGTCCACCCAGGCGTTTTGAACAGCTGAATGGTTGCCATGGGAGATAAAAGGATTTTGCTGCACATCTAAACGTGAACAATGTTCGTCTGGACACAGCAGCTTCGAGATGAAATTGTAAACTGAACATTGTTTTAAATCGTTAAAGCAGACTTCGTATATCTGCTAGCAGCTACCTTCTAGCTTCAGACGTATTTAGCTACTAAAAGCCTGAAATGATACAGCAGTTTCTATCATGAATAATAGATATATGATCAATAACAAAACTCTCAACAGTCACTGGGTTTCTTTCGCAGCCGTTATTCCTGAACGACGTCTCTGACCGAGTTTTGCAGATGCAGGAGCCGCAGATCGCTTCCTCTTCCGTTAGTTTGAACTTCTGTGTGCTGAACTTTCCTTGGCACGCTGCGTTCAGTCACTGATTGAGATAGGAACAGGGAGGCTTATCTCTGCATGCTTGGTGTTTGAATGTGTATGATGTCCGACCAGTTCTCATAGTGCTTTCTAGGCTGCGTGCACAGATAAGCTCTGGGATCTGGAGGAGGTAGAGACATTTGCAGGTAGCAAACAAGACACAATTGAAACTGGAGTAAAAGAAAGGCTCATTTCTGTCTGTTTGAGCGCATGTGTGTGTGTGTGTGCGTCTACTCTGAGCCTACTTCAGCTTTGCGGACTCCCTGAGCAGTGACCAGAGCAGACAGCTCTTGAAAACTGGAACGAGGCGAGAAGAAAGAAAGGAGGGGATGGATCGGAAAGAAAGGGAGCCGGTGCGTGAGGGAGAAAAAGGATGGAGCGCAAAGAAAGAGAGGACAGGAGAAGAGTGGCGGGCAGGGACGGACAGCGGCGGCGCATGGAACGCCACAAAACGGAAAGAACTGACGAATGAATGGAACCAAACGAAAGGAGGAGAAGTATTGGACTGAGGGATGAGAGGCCACCTCTTCTTCCCCCTCTTCTCTGCTCAGCCCTTCTCTTCTCATCCCCCGTGAGAATGTGTGTGCCTCTACGAGCCGGCGCGCGTGTGTGTGTGCGCGCGTTCTCTTCCTCGTCAGATCTGCGGAGCTTTTCATTCGCACACAAAGATGGGACGTACCTGGCACAGGCAGACGTGAAGGAGCTGGCAGAAGAGCGTGCGTTTGTGTTTGAGTGAGAGTATGTGAGGAAGAGGCACTGGCTCACCTGCCTGGCAGAGTACGATGCCTGACTGCCTGAGATGTCCCACTTATCACCCACTGAAGCAAACACACACACACACACACACACACACACACATACACACACACTTAACTCACTCAAAAGTAAGTCTTTCTTCTATAAAGTTCCACACACACTACATCTGCCTGAATGGGTAACAATCCATCCATCATCTTGAGATTCAGTGTCTTATTAATAACGTAGAATAAATTACATAAATATTCCGAAACATTTTCTATATGTCAACAACTTGTGCTTAGTAACTTTATCTTAGTTGTAGCTAACTCCGCCGCAGTACAAAATAATATCATACACACGTGATTGTTTTCAGAAAGGTGTTCGTCCACATGAACCTGCACCCCAAACCCATAGGGGGCGGAGTAGTGCCGAACTAAAACCTTGGACCAGCTGATCAGACTCCATCAAAAACAACCACAACTTCCTGTTCGGAATCAAACGCGGCGCCAGGAGCTTTCGTTTGTGTGGACAGATTTGTCCTCACAAACTTTTGAATAACGTGGCAGAATATAAAGTTACTAAAACACAAGGCGGCGTTGATTGGGAATCACATCATTGGCACGTTATTTGACCTTCGTCATTCTGAAACTTTGCTTTCACGCGCACAAAACAAACATGGAGTTTTCTGAAATATCAACTTTGGTCAGTTTTAATAAAAAGTTTGCTTTCCCTGATATCAGACTACAAGTGGGCAAGGCCCAAAGCTCGTCATAACTGGAACAAGTATCGAGATGAGTTTCTGTAACCAGCGACGAATCCTTTAACCAACATGATCATCATTTGTATAGCAACAAGGCCTTTCAAAGTGCTTTGTATCGTAAAAACATAGTCATCAATGACAATCAATTGATTATAATCGTCAAGCAAATGCACAGCAAATATGTTGGTCAATATTTCCATTTTCACGGGCAAATTTTTGGAGACGGTCGTGGGTCGCCATGCGAACTCATGGATTTACCTACTTGCTCATCGTCCCAATAGGAGTTAAACCTGCCAAATTAATGACCGCACTCCCATCACAAACCTCTGATCCCTGTTCTGTAGATAACTTGCTGGCCAAAAGACACGTGTTCCGGTGGTTGACTATAATAACCGTCTCATCTTTTGCTTACTCAAAAAAAACGAGAAGTTCCAATGGTTGTTCAGAGGCGCGTTGTTCCGTTCTGGTTGTTTAAGTAAAGGCAGAAAATGGATCAATTTTAAGCACTTGGGGGGGAAAAAAAAATAAAAACAAAACAGTTGGCCAAAAAGTCAAATTGCAGCCCAGCAGCTGCAGCAGGATGAGTTTGTCGCCAGAGCGAAAACGTGTCCATGCTAAAGAAATTAGAGGGGTCTGCAATGCGACACAAACAAACAATAAACAAGGAAGGGGAACGGGCGCACGCGCGCGCCGGCCCGCGTGCGCGCGGCGCGAGCGGCTATGCAGCAATTAGCTTGTTTTAAAGGAAACAAATAACTGTAATTTGAACAGAACAGCATCCATAACAATTCACCCCTGGAGGGATCAGTCATTTGAACACACACAAACATAGATGTGTGCGTGCAAGTCGTATTCAAACGCAGCCGGCTGAGATATGTACAAGATGCACGCACACACACACACACACACACACACGCGCACGCACACACACACACGCGCACGCACACACACACCTCCATTAAGTGTACTTGAGAGCAGCAGAGAGGGTCAGCTCAGTGTCTGAGTTATTACGCTACTTTGTTCTGCCTCAGTGGGGAGGCTGCACCCTGCACACACACACACACACACACACACACAAATTATTATCAGCTATCAACACACAAGGTGCAGATATAAAAGGCTTGCTTTGATAATGGATTGAAAGAGATGAATAAAAGAGTGGTGA
This sequence comes from Poeciliopsis turneri, assembly GCA_922788865.1. NCBI lineage: Eukaryota > Metazoa > Chordata > Actinopteri > Cyprinodontiformes > Poeciliidae > Poeciliopsis > Poeciliopsis turneri. The sequence goes on from CAKLNU010000787.1 coordinate 371,160, forward strand.
TGAATAAATGGTGGTGTGTGTGTGTGTGTGTGTGTGTGGGAGGGGGGGTCTGTTTCCCCGTTTCTTTGCATGGGTGCAGAAGTTTGCAGCTGCTTGGCAGAGCCGCCTGTCTTTCACTCTTTCACTCTCTGCTCCCCCCCGCCCTCCCCCAGCAGCATCTCTTCGTCCGTCCAGCCGCGGACGCTCGACAATGGCGCGAAACATCTGCGGCCGCTGCCAGGTAATTACGGTTGAGGCGAAAACGGTGGGCAGTGCCACTCGAACGTGCGACAACACCCCGCAATTAGCCCCGCATCTCCATCCCTCCCCCCCACTCCCCCACCCCACGCCACGCCACGCCACTGCCTCCATGACCGGCGTATTATCACTCTGATGAGAGCGGAGAGAGGTCAAAGGGGACGGCGGGACGCTGCGCCATCCATCTGGATGAACCTACTGTAAATAGACACCAATGTTTCAGGGAAACATTTGCTTTTGCAATAATACTGGTCAGTTCTTTGCACCAAAGAGTGAATAATGACAAACACGTTTTATTACTAGAAAACATGGCAAAAGTAGTGGAGAGAGACGCACTGGGTTGACTCTTGGAATCTCATGTCGCTCGTCTCCAGGCCACATCTTAAATCTGTCACGATTATCGATTTGTTCCACTTCGATGATCGTCATGCTCCCAACTTTACCAGGAGTCGACCTGCCTGCTTCCTCACACACCCCAAGCCAGCAGGCCAGTAATGAATGGGATCATGCTCAGTGACAGCCACGCCCACATTGACACGCCCACCAGCCAAACGTCAAAGCCTCGTGCTCCTGTCATATCAGTTATTCCTTACGTCATTCATGTGATTCTTTCAGAGCCTCGGTTAAATTAACTCTACAGTGCAAAAAACTGAAAAAAAAAAAACACGTCCCTGAGTTTTTGTTAGCTTTGTGTCGCTGTGTTTACTAACGGATTTCCCCGAAGACAGTGTGAGTGTTTCTAACTGCGGGTGGAGTTAGCAACTGCTTTATTTATTCAGTTTTTTTTGTTTTTTGTTTGGGTTTTTTTCTCTTCTTAGTCCAGGAGTCCCCTGTCAGGACCCCTAGGCTTCACTATGCCTGCCTGCCAAAAACGTCTGCATCTCCTGGACCCCCTGGAGGCGGAGGACGGCCAAATGTCAATTGGACCCTCTATAGAGTGGCGAGGGGAGGACAGGAAGCGGCCACTGGGAGGAGGACGGGGGGGGGGACAGGAATCAGGGACTGGAATGAAAGCGAGATCCAAGGAGTGGCTACACAGTTTGAGTGAAATATTTGATTTTACTTTACGGCTCACTTTATTTATATCAGTGTTTTGTTGTTGCTTCTCCAGATGCAGAATATCAACCGAGTCAAAAAGGAGAATTGCTGTTTGCCTCTGGTTCCCATTTTGAAGAATGCAGCCTCTGTACGTCGCGTCATGTTTACTCCCCGGAACGAAAAGTATGAAACCAAATTCTTCAAATCAATTCTAAAAATCCAGATTAATTTCTGTTCGAAACATTTTTATGAACATGACGTAAAAGAACAACAAACAAAAAAATACTTAGAACAAATATGAGCCATTTTGTTTGACATAATCTGAAGAGTTTTGTCGTTAAAGCTTTGAGTTATGCTGAGTTTTTCAAAATGTCCAATTTCAATCAAATTTAGTCATATTCTGATCCAATCCCTCCCTATTTATTCACATGATGATACATGCTTTCATGTTTTAATGGAAGGACATTGAATTTCAACGCAAATCCTCCAAATTCCCTCTGCGTTCAGGTGAAGGCCACATCAGGCCTGCTCCCCTGATTGGTTTGACATTCACTTGCACCGATTGCGGCGCAAACCCACAAGATTCCCTGTGTGGGAACAAGCAGCCCTGCGCATCAGAGAGCCCCGTTTTCACTCCGCCGCCGTGATTCCGCGCGAGCGTCGCAGAAAGGCAAGGCGTGTAATTAAACACGTCGTTCCCGCTCCGAACGCATCATTAAAGCGGCCGCGCGCGCGAGGAAAGAATGAAGTGACTGGAAGTGGCGGGGAGCAGCGACGGGCTCTCCAAACAGCACCTACACTGCAATTACTGACGAGAGAAAGGTGTGTGCGCTCGCGCGCGAGAGTGTGTGAGCGTGTTTGTTTTCCGGCGAGTTAATGGCTGTATGGAGGCGACGGTCTAAATGTTTTCATCTGTAACATTTTGTCCCGGTTCACCTCACTCAGCGGGAGATAAACCACCGATATCCCACTGTTCGGCGGGAAATCTAGGAGCTTTTTAGTAAATAAGCCACAAAAATATATTCGGGAGACAATATTTGGATGAATTTTTACATTTAAGCTCCTCTGCATCCCACAAAATTCACATCCTCTGCCTCCATCCTATTCAGCTGGTGAAAATATGAAAGTAATTACCTTTCCCCCCAGACCTTTAAAGTCATGTTTGCGCAAAATGTATTAAATAAATAAATAAATAAATTCTATATTTTTGTTTAAAAATGCAGGCGTGCCCAAAAAGTGCTGCCTCGGGTGCCAGAATGTGTTGCTAAAAACCCATTTGATTGTTAAAATAGCAATAAATGGCTGTTCCTCCAGGATTTTGGGATTGTTTTAGTGGAATCGTTTTCAGTCAAAATTGCAGATTTTGTGGTGACGACTTAGAAATGCATGCGGATTGATTTTTTAGGATATTTGCATTGATGTATGATGTTAAGTGTGACTTTTTATTACTTGCCGTATCAAGTAATATGGCAACTTGATGGATAACTTCATATCAAGTAAGGCTGCAGTCACTTAAACTCAATGTTTTTGATCAATTTGGAGGAAATAAGCAGTGAAATCAGAAGAAAATGTGGAGATTTGTTTATTTTGTGTGGATTTCGCAGATATGTGAAAAACTGAAAGAACTTGTTGATGTCATTTGGAGTTTAGAGGGCCGCCTTTGCAGCTAGAATGGGCCATATTCGGCCCCCGGGCCTCGAGTTTGACACACGTATTTACTCAGCTCTGGACCATTTCTGACCTATAAGCACAGTTGGTTGATGCAGACGCGAACTTCCCCACCTCTTTTGATTAATCGTAATTTTGAAATCACAATTATTACCTGCGTTCACCCAAAGCAAACCCTGCAGCCCAGAAAAGACAAAAATATCAACCTAACAAAAGTAGAAGCTGTGAGCCTCTTATACTCATTTTTGAGAGATTTTTTTTTTTTTTTGTATCTACAATAATAATAAAATAACCCATTTTCTACGACAAATCCAAAAACAATTTCAATTCTGTTGATTTAAATAAATCATATTTTTTGTGTATTATTGAACAGGCAAAATAATAATAATAATAAAAAAGGTTCTGATCTACACCTTTGGACACATGGAGGTTTCAATCACATTTTAGCACCAAGATAAATGAGGAAAATTTATTAAAAATGTAATTTGTGTTTACAAAAACCTCAACTTTCATTTCCAAGGTTGCACTTTTAATTTGATTACTCCAGTACGCTTTTCAATTGTAGTCATCTTAGTTATTAAAGTACATGAAGGAGGAATTAGGAATCTCTATTTTGTGTTCGTGTGGCGCCCTCTAGTAATGTCTGAACGCCACTGCAGCCTATTAGTAGAATTGTTACACATTCTATTTAAAAAAATGGCTTCCTGTTCAATTCCTCAAGTTTTGTTGTCCATGTTCTAACATTTTCATTTTGCTGTATGTAAGGTGACGGTGTTTTATAACATTAACTTTGCTGACAAGCTAAGGTAATGGCTGTCATTACGCAAACAGGTTGCGGGTCGACGCAGAGAATCGTCCTGAGCGGAATTGGAACGCAGCCTGGTCGCGCTCGCGGCGTCCGAACAGGAAGTTTTCGCAAGTTGCAACTGTGAGCTACGTAGCTAGCGAGGTAAGCGTGAAAATGTTCAAATATTCGGCCAGTCTTTTAATTCTCCGTGTTTTTATATTCGCTGCTTTGCCATGTTACGCGGCGTGAGTTTTTAAGCTCACGCCGAATAGTTCCGTTAGCTCGCTTCGGAGCTAACGGAGGAGCTACATGCTAAGCTAACCTGTATCTCTGGTTTAACTCAGCTAGCCGGTTGCTGCCAGTTTTTAAGCTCACTTCGGAGCTAACGGAGCAGCTACATGCTAAGCTAACCTGTCATCTTCTGGTTTAGCTCAGCTAACCGGTTGCTGCCGGCTGTCGGTGTCAGCTGCAGCTGGTGAGAGAGAACGTATTATGAAGCTATGGAGGATAGGAAGCTAAAGCGCAAGGGCAGCCGGAGCTCCACCAACCCAGCGGCTCAGACCGGAGCCTTATCCCGGAAGAACAGCTCCTCCTCCCGGGGAAGGAATGTCGGCAGCCACCACAACATGGGGAGCCACTCCAACCAAAGAAATAGGAGCAGGAGGTCGTCTTCCATAGATTCATTCTCAGAAATAAGACAAAAAAAAAACAAAAAAAAAATCAATAAAATGTATGTTTTATTATTATCAATGCAGGGGAGTGAGAGATAATAAGGCAAGGTATCCACAGGGTCTGGGAGGGAATAAGACCCAGGGCCAGGCAGCACCCGTCATCCAGCACTCTTTCCTGACAGACGTCTCAGATGTCCAGGAGATGGAGAAAGGTCTGCTCAGTCTGCTCAACGACTTCCACTCAGGAAAGCTACAGGCCTTTGGTAAGCCCACAGCGGAAGAAGCTCCCTGCAGGTTCAATACGAATATTCTAATATTCCGCCACGATCCCGTCTCGTCTCAGGCAACGAGTGCTCCATCGATCAGATGGAACACATCAGAGAGATGCAGGAGAAGCTGGCACACTTGCACTTTGACCTCTATGCTGAGGTAGAGGAAATGCCTGAGGATCAGCGGAGAATGGCCTCCGACACCAACATGGACAAGCTGCTTTTTAACGTGAGGCCGCTTGCTTTTTAATAAATTAATTGAGTTTGCATATTAAACAGCTCAAATTCAATGGCTCTAATTTTACTCTTATAAATATCTCTGAAGAGCTACTGCTTAAAAGTTTGGGATCACTGTGGTGTACCAAGGCAACTGCAAGAATTTTTGCAATTTCTTACAATCCTACAGAGTTGGATCAGCTGATCCGTGTTGTGAACCATCCCGTTGCTACGGTTACGCGTCCAGGCTTGCGCTCCCACATATTTTCTCCTAATTTATTGTTTTTTTTTTCAGTGTAAAATAATATTTGAACTTGATCCCAAACCTTAAAGCAGTGGTTTGGGATGAAGTTCAACTCCTGAATTATTACTGATGAAGCTCTCAAATTACTCTGGATGGTAATGGATGCTGTGCCCTTCGAATTTAGCTACTTATTCATCAGCAAGTGCAAATATTTTAGTTTCGCAATATCTATTATGTAAAATCAATAATGTTCTTTGTCTCCACAGCTCGAGGAGCTCAGTTCTTCCATGTATCCTTTTCACATGAAAAACTCGCCGAAAAGTTGTTGTTCTTCTCGCCTTTTAAAGGATTTCGATTCGACAGGGCCAGAACTTAACATACATCCGTTTTGTGGACACAGAAAGTCAATTCTGGAATGACTTTGCAATGGTTAGAAACCGTTTGCTGGTCCTTCTTCCTTTTGTTGAAACGCAAATGTTTATTTCAACAAAACTAAACTTGAGGTTTTACCAGCCCAAGTTAAAGAGGCAGTCAAACTTTAATCGTAACAAAGTTATCTCGATATACCAAAACAATTGTCTCCACAACAAAAGATACCTGAATACTCATCATGAAGTATTCTATACTTGTGGCTTAAGTTTCATCTGAACCCATTAGCTTGTGTCAATGTCTGGTCTGAGCAGCGCGAGAGGAAGACAGGAAGCGTTTGAGAACCTGTTCCTCTTCTTGACTCCGCCCCTCCAGCCAGAAGCTGAACCTAACGGACACTCAAGAAATCCCGAGGATGGCCGCCGTGTGACTTTGGTTCTTCGTCCTCCCATTTCCCACATTACCTCTCCTGAAACCACGTGTAGGCAATCGGAACAAGGCGGAGTTGGAGGAACTTCACCTGAGGTCGAATGTATTTTCAGATTAGCTTCACTGCACCTGTCAGTCGCTAATCAAGATGGGTTTAACAGTGCTATGTCTCTTATATTAAAGATAAGGTACTTATATTTTCTATTTATTGTATAATACTTATAAGAAAGTTGCACGGAGACTTGGCTCAAAGATTTCCAGGTTGATTATATTTTACATATTTGGTGCATCCTGTCATTTGTGAAAGCAGCATAGGTTTATCACCCACCAGATTCTTATTTTTCATTGACAATATAAAAACTGTTATCATTTCATCTTCAGATTTAACAACAAAGATGGTATAGTTTGAATGGAACATGCAAAATGCACAGCACATTGTTTCTGACGGGTCAGTTTGATGCTGGAAGAATAATCACAAATCCAAATGATGACATCACAGCCATGCCTTATTTTTGTTTCTTTTTGATTTAATCGTACTTGCCTTATTAGTTCGCCGTGTTTACCTCAGCGTTTCCCAACCCCCGGTCTTCAAGGTACACCGTCCTGCACGTTTTTAGAGGTTTCTCTACTTTGATGTGCCTGATTCAACTGATTGCAGTTCAACAAACGCCTGTTAATAAGTCATCAATTGAAATCAGATGGACTGAAGCAAGGAAATACCTAAAACATGCCTTGAGGACCAGGGTTGGAAAACACTGGTTTACCTGACTAGATCAGATTTTTTTCATGTTTAAATTTGACCACTAGATGGGGGTGTTTTCACACTTAGCCTTTTGCTTGATTTTATTTTTGTTGATTTAATAAATGTCATGTCATGTAAGAAAGTATTTTTTTTCTCAAAATCAGTTGTAATAAAGATGTTTAAAAAAAAAAAGGGTGATTTTTTAAATTTTTTTATTTTTGTGTGTGTGTGTGTGTGTGTGTGTGTGTGTGTATTTTATGCTGGTCAGAAAGTAACATACATTATAGGCGTACAATGTTTGTACTGTTACAGTGACTTTTAAGGACAAGAATTATGTGCATAAGTTTGTATTTACGGACAGTGAAACGCACCAGCATCTGCAAAATGCAGTGGTAAGCATTTCAATGTCTTCTTGCACAGGAATAAATTAATCTCATTAATCACAAATCCAACTAAATTTTGTTTGCAAGTTGAAATAAAAGTGACCTGTCATAGTAATAAGTTTAATTTCCATTTAAAGTTTGATCTGCTCTAGTTTTACAAGAGACAGTTGTTAAGGCTCAGGATGGGATGGGCTGTGTAAAGGAATGCCCTCATCCTTTGTTGACGCATCTCCATGGTTACTCCCTGCACACAGATCCACTCGGCTTCAGCAGGCCTGGAGGAAACAGCTTCAGGTGATGGACCTCGCAGGCTCTCCTCGCTCGGCGAAGCTGTGGCAGCACAGCGGGCCGGACCGGGAGCCGCAGGCGGGCCCCAAGCTGGCGAGAGAGACCCGCTTCAGCAGCTGGACCCCCCTGGGCAACAAGCAGAGCAACCTGCAGGTAGTTCTTTCACTTCCTCTCATTGATTCCAACAAAGGAATGACCGCAAAATGTGCCAAAGAGGATTCAACAAAAAGATGGTTGGTTGCCACCAGTCCGGGTCTGTGTGTGGTCAGTAAAAATAAAAAAATCTCACATTTCACCTCACAAACCATGGATGCTGATTTCAGAGGCTCATTCCTCCAAATGATTCAACAAATGGTGTAGTCAAAGTCCAGATCCCTCTCGTTAGAGTGCTTGGCTGTGACTAGATGTCCTCATTTTCCGTCTGCTTCCTGTTTGATGTGAGCTGTTTGAGGAGCGTGTGAATCTGCTGCTGCACTGGTTTGATCTGTGGACGGACTCCCAGAGGAAGCGCCTCCTGCAGGCTCTGCTGAGTCGCTGCACCAAGCCGCAGCTTCTGTAAGGTTCTTTTCCGACACTTCATTCCAGTCATTGTCAAGTCCTACCCCGAGCCTGCAGTCTTGGTCCTATTGCTGAACCCAGGCACTGCAGAAACCTGCTCGATGACTCGGTTCCTGCAACCCGGCTGGACTTCACGGCTGTGCTGCCTCGGTGTCTGTCCCTCTACATCATGTCCTTCCTGTCCCCCCGGGAGCTCTGCAGTGCCGCCCAGGTCAGCTGGCACTGGAGGGTCCTGGCAGAACAGGTGAGTGACCCACCTGGACTGGATTCCAGGATTGAAGTGTTTCACAAGACATTTGAAATTAACATACCGTCCCTCGTGTCTCCCATCAGGACTGTCTCTGGGCCGACCGGTGTATCAAGAAAGGTTGGTTCCTTCCCTACGCGCCAAGAGACAAGGAGTTTGGAGCCTGGAGGAACCACTACGTCTCGTGCGTCTCCATAGCGGGCCGGCTGTCTCCTCTGGAAGCAGACGAGATATATGGGACCCTCCACCAGCCACGCCTGGGGGCGAAGGAGGAGGAAGGGGAGAGGAGCAGGGAGAAGAGGATTCGCGAGAAACTCAAAGAGGCCCTTAAGGAGGAAAAGAGTGAGTCAAGGTTATGGGTGGAAGTGGGGGTGATGTGAACACAGGATGAGACAAATTGTCAAACTGAGTTTTGCCTTGACATCTCACTTCTCATCAGCTGTTCTGACGGCTCGGGTCTGTGATATCTTAACAGGACTGGCCTTGATCAGCAGGAGGCCATGGGGTTCTAACCCAAAGTCTGACGGAAGCAGAGGTGAAAGGTCACAGACCGTCCTGTCCAGCTCAGAGTTGCTGGTTAGGTCTTGGCCTTCTCTCTCCTCGCCAATGAAGACAGTAGAGTCTCCAACCGCCAGTCTCAGTCCACACAGAGGACGACACCTGGATGAAGTTAGCAGGTGATGAAGTTTGAGTGAAATACAACATCCTACAATTTGAGAACGCTTCAGCTTCAATCCCAAGTGGTGAAGGAGACGTGAACCAGACTTGTGTTGTTTCTTGAAGACGTTTCGCGTCTCAGCCCAAAGGCTCCTCAGTTTCGGCTTCTGCTGAAACAGGGTTCGGACTGCCGTCCACGCCAACGTAATCCTTTTCGCGTCGAACTATGAAAATGGGTCACATGTTGAAAGGTCACGAACTGACTCCGTTTTCTATGTTGTTCTTTTGCTGTAAAAGGTCGTCCAAGGCTAAGACGCCGCCAGCGTCTCTCCTCACAGGCTCTGCTGCCATCTTGCTGCTCATCTCCAACAAAATTCCTGCTTATGAGGTAAAAAAAAACCAAAACGGCTCCGGTTTCCATTGGCGTTCAGGTTTGAGAAGATGCTGTCCTTTGTCTCCCTCCATCTCCTGATCTCAGGTGGTGCTCAGTGGTGTGAAGGCCCGAGTGGCCGTGGTTCTGTATGACCACAGATGGACTCTCTCGGCTCTCTTCAACCAGATGGAGAGAGCTGCTCCGGGGCAGCGAGTGCAAAGGCTCGGCCTTTTGGTTCCAGGAGGGACAGAGGAGGTTCACCTGGTTAACGGTGAGACTTCGTTAAGAATCAGTTGGTCGTATTTACGGCGGTTCTGTCCGAGTCCCGGCTGAAAGAAGAACCCGAACATTTTCTCTTGCGTTGGTGGAATACCCAGAGCAAAGAATGAGTTGTGTTTTGAGTGGTATTTCTTAGTACTTTTGTCTGATTTCCGTATATTTTAGGCAGTGTTCTGTCTGAGAGGACGTTATCATCCCCAGATCACCGAGAATTCTGGGTAAAACTGTGCGGCTTGGTGGCACCTGCTCAGGAAGGAGGCGGAGTTGATATTTTCTGCCCGCTGGCTGCATCTGGTACAACTTCTGTTTTGAATTTTCAAACATTTGAATTCCTCGAGTGATTCTCAGGTCTAAGCTCGTGGTCGGACTTGTCACAGTGTCAGGACTCGCTCTGATGTGGAGTCTCTCCGATCTGACCGGTCTGGAAGTTCGCGCTCCTTTGGGTTTTGCCACAGGAAGTTTCCAGAACAGTGAGTTTACTCCTAAAGACGAGCTCTGCTTGCAGTTTCTTGTCGTCGTTGACGTACTGTGCCACCCGCAGTCCTAAGCGAGTGGTCAGGTGGCGACCAGGACCCAGCAGCCCCAGCTCTACGCTACGTGACTGACAGCGTGCTGTTGGGCTGGTGTAGACAGGCCCGATGGATGGAGGAGGTTCTGGCCCGGCTGAGGAAATCCCTGGAGCTGCAGCTTCAACAGGCCAGTCTACAAGCCAGAGGCAGAGCTCTGGGTCAGTTCTGAACTCAATCAGGACACGGCTTTACTCCGATTAAGCTTTAATCTCATGTCAGGTTCATTTTTAGGACTCTTCCTGTGGGAGAACATTTCCCTCGATACCCTTGGTGTGTGTGGGGAACTCAGTGAGGCTCTGACAGAAGGACTTACGGCTCTCAGCAGACAGAACGAGGTGAGAACCGCTGTAAGGCGGGAAGGGAGAACGAACGGCTAGGCGTAAACGTGAATCCTTACCTGTCCTCACCGCCTCAGAGCCGACCGGTGGAGTTCCTGTCCAGCTTCCTGATGAAGTGGAGCAAACAGGACGGAGACAGGAGCCAAGCATCATGTCCAGCTCCACCACCAGGGATACCACAGGTGTTCCCCCTTCTTCCACCGTTCTGTCTTCATCCGACTGAACAGCAAATATAAACCAGGTCTTAATATTTCTGTCTTCAGACAACATTCGATTGGAGATGTTCAGTCGGAAGAGAGCTGCTCCTCAGCGAGCGCCTTTACCTGGGAAGAATGAGGGCCGTGCAGAAGGTAGGACACCAGGACGCTTTAACGACACACAGAGTCGAAGTCGATCAGGTCAGATCGTTATGATGAAGCAGAGATTGTTTGCTTCTGATCCAAAGCTTGAAACTGAGAAACGAGAAAAAGTTTGGTGACAGACGTTGATTATTGATTTCTTGACTTCCTAGCTCATTTTTTTCCCCTCTGATTTATTATTTTATATGGTTTCATTGTGGAATTTCTTCGTCTTACCGATGAACTTGTTCTTCATATGTTTTCTGTCATCCTCATGGCCGGGTGGAGGTGTACCAGGAGCCTCTCATGGCGGCGCTGAATTCCAACAGCGCGATCCTCGGCTACATCCACATCCAGACCGTCTTCGGCTCCGTCGCGTCGATACTGCACCACAACGGGTAAACATCCTGCTGGGTCAGCGTGACGCTGCTGGAGTCAGATGTGAGAGGAGTGTGTGTTTTAGTGTGTTTCAGGCTGATTTGCAGGCCAGGCTGCAGCACTGGGGAGCGGAGCAGTGTGTCGGAGATGTGTTTGTGAAATTCTGCTCCAAACTGAACGTCTACACTAACTACCTTAATAATTACATCACCACCATCCACACCATAGATAAGGTAGGGACGGCATCGGCTTATTAAAAGTGACTCTTCTTCGCCTGGTTGTGTCAAAGCATGTGTGTTTTAGTGCAGGGAGGCGAAACCTGCATTCCGGGCTTTTCTGAAGAGAGCGGACAGAACTCTGCCGACACACATGCTGAGGTAAGACATGCTGCTTTTAGGACAAATGACATGACATGATTTTGTGTGATGGCAACAAATTTCGTAAACGTGCACACAGGTTAATCAGCACAATCCACACTAAACTGCCCATAAAAAAGTAATTTGTCATACCAATGGTTTCGATTAGTCTCCAAAAGAAAGCCAACGTTGATGAAAACCTGTCTGTAGTTTGCCACCCGTCCTGCAGGGGGCATTATAGAGGAAGGAGTCCGAGTTCCATTGGATCGTATTTGAACTTTGTGGCCCATGGAACAAGAAACTGTGTGGAGGGAAGCTGACATCACCCTGAACGCACCGTCCCCTCAGGGACACTTGGTGGCAGCAGAGAGTGAGGAAACGTTCCGATCGCCAGCGCCCCCCTAGTGGTGATAGTGGGTCAGACAACTGTTATCAGTCTGATGCACTGCGATGATGAGTCTGCAGGGATGACGTTGGACTTCCAGAGAACAAATTCAAATTCAACAACACTTTATTTTTGAATTTGGGCTTTTCTGAACAGAGCAGACAGAACTCTAACATTAAATATTAAAATGATTTGCTGCATCTGTGTGTGAAGCCTGCAGGAGCTGCTGCTGTGTCCTGTGTGGCGAATCCAGGAGTACGTCACTCTGCTTCAAGCTCTGACCTTACACACTCGACCCGGTCACCCGGACCACCCGGACCTCCGCTCCGCCCTCAACGCAATGCTCCAGCTCAGAGACTTCGTCCAGGAGGTAACGGAGCCGGGGTCCACAGAGCCGCTCCTGCAGGTTCCAGCTAAACATGGAAATGATTTGTGTGTTTTGCAGTTGGAGAGAAACTCCGAGGCAGACAGGAGGCTGGAGGAGACGCAGGAACTGATCCAGGGCTGTCCGGTCAGAGGACTCTCTATTGTTCTTTTAGAAAACATATTGAAGTCGCACCTTGAACTCCTGCTTCTTGTCATATGTTCACGCACAGAGCCTTGCTGAAGGAAACCGACAGCTGATAATGACCCAGGATGCCATGCTGCTCGGGAGTCCAGACGAACAGATTCCAGACTCACTGAGGTGACGACTCCAGCCGACTGTCTGTTTGTGCGTTCGGTTTGTACAGTAAGCCATTCTGGTCTGTTGCACAATCAGGGCCTTTGAGCACGTATGCGACGTGGGACTCTTCCTGTTTAGCGACGCTTTAGTTTTGACCCGGAGACGGTTGCAGCATGTCCCCTTCACCGTGACTCGCCGGAGCACGCACACTTTCTGGGCCTCCGTGGCTCTCGGCAGCCTGGATGTCAGAGAAATCCTACACACGCGCTGTAAGTCTAAAAGCAGCCACAGGAACCAGTTTGCTTCGGTTTAAGCACCACAGTGATATGCAAGTGCGTGTCCTCAACTGCAGATGCGCGCCACGCCTTCGTCCTGGACGGGCCGCGCCGCTCGTGGGTTTGTGCGACAGAGCAGGAAGAGGAGAGGGACAACTTCCTGTCTGCGCTGCGTTTGGCTATAAGCTCCTCCCTGACAGAACATCAGTGAATTTAAGCCAAAGGTATCTCCCCCCAAAACGATTCCTTCCTATAGATCGAGACAATTATGACAATAATATGAAATCACCTCTCTTGGAGGGTGTTTGGTTGGTTTTATGTTTTAGCAGAAGACGATCGTTTTTAATAATATTCTATATCTCCATATTTTCCCTTAGTAATGATTTTTTTTTTTTTTTTTTCAGATTTTTTCCTCATTAAATGATAGGATAGGGTTAATGCAACACTTAATGTTGCAGTTCTTTCTGCAACATTAAGTGATTCATTGTTTAACATGCTCTTATTTCTCAACAATAAACAACTCCATAAGTTTTCATCAACTGATTTCACGTTTTCCAAAAATATTGAGCGATGCCAATAATGAGCATTTTCATTTAAAAGAATCCCATATTTGATATTTTTCCCTCAACAATAAATGATTCCACAAATACTTCCAAATGAATTATTTTTTACCAAATAGCCTGACATTAAAATGCATTTTTCCCACATATTGAGGTGCGGGTAGCAAACATTCGACGCATCAGTGTATAAAAGGTTTTTATTGTAATGAAAAATAACACACATGTCTTATTTTCATGAAGGAGCTGCATTAAAACTCATCAGTTCTGTACATTATTGCCACTGTTTTTTCCTGTGTCCCATATCCGTCCTCTTCATCTGCATCTCACGACACAGACAAATACAAATACACATAAAAATATACAGTTTTGTACTTAACAAATACAGATACCACGCCTTTTAATCAGATTTTTCCATGTCGTTGCCGTTCTCTTCAGATGAGTAATTCGGTTGCAGCAGTTAATTTTCAGTAGTTAGTGTGTCACTAGATGAGCCGATAGAATAAAACACAGACAGCTGCATGGAGTCACTGTTAGAGCACCGCCGATGAAGATTTGGTGAAATCGAACACTTAAGTCGGCTCAACAGCCACGTGGGTCGGTGACGTCACAGTTTCCGAGTCAGCGGGTTCGGGGTGTTCTTCGCGCGTGAGGCCGGCGGCGGCGGCCCCGGGTTCGCCGCCGGGCCGTTGCCGCTTTTCTGGGAGCCGAAACCCTTTGGTTTGGGGATCCGGGTCGGTCCTGGACGTCGGAATGCTTCGAGAGGTATCTGACGGAGAAACGGAGAGAGTTTAGCGCGGTGCTTGTGGGACAAAAAAAGGTGGCGTGCTCGAAAGTGTCAGGCTAAATTCTAAGCTAGTTGAAGACCCATTCAAAAAGTTTGTGTTCGAAGTTCTGCCGGACATGGGAGTTAAAGCTCCGTCTCACAGGGGATTCTGCCAGACGTTCCCAGCAGACCCTCACAACGCGTTTGGGCCTGTCAGATCTGACCGGCATCCTCCCCCACCACCGGAGCCAACTCACCACCAGGTAGTGATCGGTGGACAGCTCCGCACGTCTCTTCACCCAAGAGTTCAAGACATACGGCGCCGAGATGTGGAGCAACAAGTATGCCCCCTCCTGTCCAACGCCGCCTGACCGTTTCTGACGTGCGGCCGTCAAACAAGCTGCCGCTCCATCAAGCGCACAATCAAATCTTAATCAGCGTGTTTACATGTGCAGCCTCATGCCAAGATGCCGATGGGAATCTTTTTTTTTTTTTTTTTTTTTTTTTGGGATCGTTTAGAGGGCATCCTGTTTGCAATAACCCTGATAAGATATTTGCAGACTTACACGGCTTTGCACGCTCCACCATAAACAGCCAATACACCACTTTTCACATTTATTTAATCCTGGCTAATTCATGAGGAGTTCTATGTAAGCAAGTTGGTTTATGCTACAGAATAACTCTGGATGACTTTAAGGAAACAGTGGCTGGCAGTCATTTTAACGGTTGTCAGGGGAATGTAGCTGGCACAAAAACTCAACTTCCTTCTTAAACACTTTATAGCCGCCTCTCCCTTTTCCTCTCTTCAGCTCTCTGGAAATGTCTCACTCTTGTCCACAGTGCTCTGGACTCAATCATGGTGCAGAAATCTAAGGAACCTGAACGCCTGTGTGTGTGTCTGTATGTCCAAGCGGGGCACATGTTGCCTGTTCGCTCCGAGACGTTTTCAGCGGTTGCGTCACACGTCCTCAAATCAGGAGCTCATGTTCGCTCAGACATGCCGTGAAAACCGCCTTGGAAACGCTTAAATATTGAGGAAAATTTCAGGTAAGAAAGTGTTGGTTAATGGGCCGGAAAACCCAAGTGGCTTCATGACATTGCTGAGTTTTCACCAAAAACAGAACGAGAGAGAGAGAGAGAGAGAGGTTCTGTTCTCTGGTGTCTCAGTGCAGCAGAAGTGTTTCCTCTGCTGCTGCTGCCGTAGCAACCAAACACAAGCTCTGATTGGTGCTCGTCTCGCAGTCTCTATGCCGCATTATTATGTTTTTTTTTTTTGTTTTTTTTTCTCGCTCTCTGGATGTTTGAGGTATTTTTATTAATAACACACAGCATCACTGCGAGCTCCTCTAGAGCAACGGCCTTCCAGGAAGTCACATTATCGCTCTCTGCACATATTTATCTTCCCGGCCTGAACCCGATGAGCTCGGTTTATGAATCAAACGAGTGCTGAGTGAGTCAGGGGGTAATTGAGGTCGCAGACGGCCGGCTCAGCTGCTGGTGGTTTATCAAGTGGGTTCTCTAATGAATAGCATCTTGTTTGGACCCGGAGTGGTTTCATCGCACCCAGACAGACCTTGGATCTGGTTTCCACAGCTGCGCCTCCTCTCACTCGTTTAGTTTAATGTTTTATTTCATCATCTTGTGACCGGTGTGTGTGTGTGTGTGTGTGTGTGTGTGTGTTGGAGCTGGAATTTACTTCACACGTCTTTCCAACAGTGATGCATGTTTGGGGTCTTGTACAGCCTGGTGAAAAATATTGGCCTCCTCGTGGAGTTCTGCTGCGTTCAGGTTTGTTCTCTGGCTTGGAGACGTTTGAAAATGTATGACTTGAGCGTTAGAGCCAGGCTACGAAGAAAAAAATAATGACTAAAATGACATGAAGTCATAGTGTCACAGGACAAAACTGTAATAATTCAAGAATAAAGTTGTAATAATATGAGAATAAGTTGTTATATTTCGAGCATAAAGTCGTATTTGCAGATTTTGACCAGAACAAAGTTAAATTAATATCAGAAGCAGGACTTTGAAACAATTTTGCACATTTCGAACAAAGTTCTTCAAAGCTTTTTTCCTGCTAATATTCATCTCCATGCATATCTTTCCACTAATACGACTTTGTTTCTGTTAAGAAAAACAACCAAAGTCAACATTTTTGCAGAGTGATGAAATGGTATCCATAAATTTATAAGAGGATGTTAAATAAGAAAACAAAATAGGATCTAAAGAATTTTATTAAAAACAAAACACTTTTATTTTTGCAACTAAATTGATGCATCTGTTCAGTTCCTCCAGTTTTTCACTATTCTGCAGTCCCAAATATTTACACAAAATCAACACATACATGCACTTTTTTCAACACTAACGCATTATTGCAAAGCGTATTGCAATTTCTTTACAAAAAAGTGGCAGCCTGGGAAAACCTTGTTTAGGTTGAGAGCGGGGGAAATTAGCGCCATGATAATCTACTTTGTTTGCAAGAAAACGAAATAAAATAGATGTTAGATGATTTATTTAGTTTTATTTTTTTTTGCATTATACATGGACCAAAGTCAAAATACAGAATAAAAACATAGTAAATTTAGTAGTAGTTCTCATGTGCCTGTGCTTCAGGAACACGTTAAGTCCAGAGCTATTTTTGGGCCGAGCATTGACTTCCCTCCACCAGCAGCTTTATGGTACACCATGTTAAGGTCTAAAGGTTTAAAACCCATTTTTCCATTCAGAAAGAATTCCAAGTTAACGTCACCCCCGCTTTTTCATTTTAAGTCACTGGGTTTCTGGGCGCTGGATGTATTAAGAAAGTATGACATCACCCTATGATTTTAGGTCAAGCAAGCAAACACGTGAGAGAGTCCGAGAGCGTTTCTTTATCTGTGTCTGTGAAAGACGTTTTGAAAACCGTAACCCTGTTAACATGCAGCAAAAAAAAAAAAAAGAAAAAAACGAGTAGAATTACATCTGCAGACAATTACCTTCAGTTTTAATCTTTAATTGAACTCAAAGCATGCCGGTTTTATTGGATGAATCAAATCAGCAAGCATGGATGACAAACTAAAACAAAATCTTTTTGCACACTTTAATTATCCAAACAGAAAAAAAAGCAAAAAAATAAAAAATATCAAACAGCTCAGACATAATGTAGTTTGTGAAATATGATGAATAAAAACTGGCACGATACATCAGTGTGAATCAGACTACATGGCGAATGGGCCACTGAGTACAATACAGTAAGTGCACATGAGTTAGAACCTGGTGTCAAGGCAGATTTAACTTTTTTTTTTCATGCAGGTGGTTATTTGTTTTGTTTTTTTTTTTGTTTTTGTTTTTTGTATCATTTTATCACACACCACAAAACAAAACAAAAATAAAAACGTCCAACATCCCGATCAAACTCATATATGAAGGCAAACAGACAAGGTTCTAAGTCTAGTTAGCACTAAAGATGGTAGAACTCAGAACTAAGGATGGGATGGAGAGTTGTGGGAACTGCGAGGTCACTCATAGGCGTTACTTACTGTAATCTGTGACGGTCTTTGGATTGGGGTAGATGTGGGCTTAATCATGATGCTACTTGTGATTTTACTGCTGCCTTTGGCAGCGGGGGTGCTGCAGTTCGCAATGACCGGAGTCTTTTGCTCCTGGAGTCCAGGCACTTGTGAAGGGCCGCCGACGGCCTGGATGAACGGACTTCCCAAGTGGATGTGGATTTTGTTGTTCTCCGTGGTGATGACGTTTGACCCCGAGCTGTTGGACCTCTGCACCTGCCAGCTGCTTTGCCTTTCCGGCGTGACACGGAAGACGGCGTGCCCGCCGACGACTTCCACCGGCTCGGCGGAAAGGGAGTGATCCTGCGCTCCTGTTGTCACTGACACAATTTGTATCGGCGACATAGCTCGGTCTGGCGTTACAGAACCACATGAGTCTGGCGTCATGGCTCTGGAGTAAGTAGTCGTAGTGAAAGGCGATAGGGCCCTATCTGGGGAGCACGGTTCATCTGAGATGGAGGAACACTTAGATTTAGTTGTCGGAGATATGGATTTTGTGGTAGGGGAAATCGAGGCGTTCTGAATGATTGTAATTCTCTGCTTGGGGGGTCCTCCACTTGTGGGTATGACGGCGGTGCTGGTGAATGACTGAAGGGTTTCTGTGTTGGGACTGGTTATCTCTAGCGTTGCCGTGTTGTGTCCGTGGTCAGGAGTGACTTTTATATGCAGCGGCTGCCCAGGACAGTGGGCCAACACCACGTCTCCAGACTGGACGTGGTTGCTGTTGTGCCGCGGTTGCATTTTGCCGTTCACCTGATGGGCAACATCTTTGGTTTTGAGGAATGGGTCCCTTGCTCGCCTCAGGTTGTTGTTTAGATTGTTGACATTGTTCATAAGTGAAGGGCTATATTTGGTGAGCTGCAGCTCGTTGCTGTAATTTGCGCCATCGTCGGCCTCGCTTTCGTCATACAGCTTCCCGTTGACCACCGCTCTTTCCAGCGGTATCATAGTCTTGCTGTTGGGAGACATGAGGTCAAGCGGTTCGGTCTGAACCTCCTTGGTCGACACGTGAAGGTCTGAAAACCGCCTCCCGTTCATGCCCGGGCGGAGGCTTTTGCTGAAGCGTCGGTATCTCTCCAGCTCGCGAGTTAGCGTCTCCATTTCCCGGGCGAGTTCTTTGTTTCTCACCTCCTGCTGGGTCAGTTTTCTCTGCAGAGTGGAGTGGTCAGTTTTCATTCGGCAGATAGACTCCTCTGTTCCCATGTACTCATGAATTTTCTCCTTCAGAGCTGTCACCTCTCTGGACAGATGGCTGGACTTTGCTTCCTCTTCCTTTAAGCGTTTATAAAGGACATGCTCTTGGTTGCACTCCTTCTTTTCATTCAGTTGGTACATCGTAAGCTCTTTTCTGGATACTTCCAGCTCCTCCATCAAGGCTTTGGCTCTTTCTTGTTCATTGGCAAACCTTTTCTCCAGTGTTTCATACTCTGGTGTTTTTAATGAGTCTTCCTCTGCCACTTTCATGTCCTTCAGTTTACGCCTTAGATGTTCAACCTCCTGCGTCAAGTCTTTGACTTTGTTGTCTTCTTGCTGGAAGCGATTAGCCAGAGGTGTCTTGAGTTGCTCTTCCTCGGTTCGTAGCTTGGCCTTCAGGTCATCCCTCTCTTTTGTCGCGAAGCACATTTTCTCCTCCAGCTCTGCCTTTGACCTCAGTGCCTTCTTGCTCTCCTCTATCAGCTTCTCTGTGACTGATGTGACTTTGTTCTGCTCAGCCTGAAGCTTGCCTGTGCTGTTTTGCACCTTGTTCTCCATCTGTTTCAGCTTGTCGGCCATCGCTTTCCTCTCATCCACCAGCATAACCGTCAGAGTCTTTAACTTGGTCAGATCTTCCTTGAGCGTCTGCTCCGTCTTGACCACCTTGCCCTCGGCGGCCTCCAGTTCTTTGACTCTGGCTTTCAAGCCTTCCAGCTCATTGCTCAGAACCTTTGACACTGTCCTCTCCTTCTCCAAGTTGCTTTTGAGCGAGATGCATTCTTGTTTGCTTTTACCGAAAGCGTCCTCCAGTTTCTCCAAGTCCGTAATTCTGTGGGTCAGCTGATCGACTTCGGTTTTCAAGCACCGGCTCTGTTTGGTCTCTTTCTCCAGTTTCTTGTTGAGGTCTCTGCACTGGTCCTCCATCCTGATCAGCTCCTCGTCCTTCCCCTCCATCTCAAGCACTCTTTTTTGTAACTCTTCGAGCTCCGACATGAGGCTCGAGTTTCCGCACTCGCCTCGGCTAATTTTGTCCCTCATCTCCTGCAGCTCCTCCTCGGCCCTCCTCAGGGCCTTATTGGTCTCCCCCAGCTCATCCAGCTGCCGGCCGAGTGCCGACAGCTTCTGGCGCAGATGCCTGTTCTGGGCGTCCTCGCTGGTCAGTTTGGCAGTCATGGCTTCCTGATCTTGATGGTGTCGACTGGCCTGCTCGCGCAGCTCAGCCTCTAAGCGAAAGACTTTCTGCTCCTCTTCCTGCAGACGAGCATTCGCCGAGCTCAGCTCTTCCTGAGCCCGAGAGAATCCGGCGCTGAGATCTTGGACCTTGACCGTTTTCTGATTCAGCTGCTCTGTGAGACGCTGCTGTTCGTCCACGACCATCAACGCGAAAGACTTGAGTTTAGTCAGCTCTTCCTTTAGACTTTCGATCTTTTTGTTGCTTTCTTGGTCTTTTCGTTCTTGGTGTGCCTTTTCCTGATCGATCAGCAGCTTCAACCTGCGAAAACAGAAAACATTTGATTTAAAGAAATGAGCCGTACAAGATATATTCATAGATACGATTTTATCTATCTATCGGTAAAAATTTGGTCTATAATTTGGGCCGCATCTCGGATAACTGACACGCTAACACTGTTATTTTCCCATCATGGCTGTGGAGGAGCAAAGTCTTTATGTCACAGGAAATTTAACACATCATAAAACAGCAGAAGTTTGGGGGTCATGGTTTATGTGTGGTTATTATTTTCTCCCTTGTTGCCAACTACATCTGATGTGAACAGAAAAAAAAAAGCTGACGTTTGAGCAGTTCAAGATGTGCTGCCATGATAAAAACGGCACAGTTTTTTGTTTTTCCTTTTTCCATTTAATTTGAAGCAACTAGTAGAAGTCAGGAGCTATTAGTCAAACGTGCCGGATTATCCCGATCATGTTCAACATGAATACCTCTGAGAAAGCAGGAGTACTCCTCAAAAAAAAAAAAAATACAAGATGTAAAGTATTTTAGGGGATAAAGAGGAAATTCATCATTCTCAAGTTTAAGAGATTTTTCCATTTTGAACATTTAGGACCGTTTCTAATCTTCCTAGGAGTTAACATTGAAGAATGTTAACCTCAGATGTTCAAAGTGAGGAAACAAATAGCCCCATCTCAGAATTTCCAGGCTTCAGCTGGAATGTTTAAAGCCAAAAAAAAAACAAAAACGCAGCAAGCCATTGAAACGGCTGAAAAAAGTCGGTTGCCAACATCACAGCTGAACAAATCCTACAACCGCCAACAGGACAGCGATCCCAACAGAATAAATCAAGAACCTGCAACTGAGGCAATGTTGAAGATGCGATGAAGCCGTAACGTGACGACCAGCAGTTCCTGCTGATGGCGGCTCCACCAGCTGCTAAATCACAGGGCGTAGTTCTTTCTTTCCATGACTCCAGCCAGGCTGGGTGTGAAAATTAGACATTCCCCAGCATGGAGCTTCGTGTTGAAAACGCAACATGAGCGAGTTTGTTTTGACACTTTTGACACTCGGGTTACCGATTTCAGCTGTTCGGGGAAAGAATTGTGGTTTTTAGTGGCTGATTCGACCAGACGGTTGTGCGTTAGAGCCCCGCGTGTTCCGCATGATGCGGCTCGACGTGTGAGCCGGTTCAGGGCGTCTGCCACTGAGCCCGTTCGTCCCCTAGGGGGAAGCAGCTGCCAGGCATTTCCACACAAACATCCCTCTGGCGTGGAACAATCCCATAATTGAGGGGTTCCTCTTGCACCGTGCCCCCCCCCCCCACCCTTTACCGCCACCGCCTGCCCTCCCCGTTTCTTCTCTCTTTCTTTCTTTCTTTTTTCTGTTGCAATTAAAGGAATTCCCCCTGCTCCACCGTTTAAACAGAAACCTCCTCAGAGAAGCGAGGTGATATATGATGTCAGGGCCGTGGGTGCAAGTGTCACGTCTCTCGTTGACGGAATAAGACCTGGATATTAAAAAACAGCCAGTAAAACGTCATATTGTAATGTTTACAGCCAAAACGAAGCTCGTTTGTGTTTATTCTGTGGGCGTTTAAAAATATTTGAACTCTTCCAAGCTTCATTTTTCAGTAGCGTGATGTTTGGTGTATTTCAACCCAGTTATGCCAAATGTGTCAAAGTCCGAAAATTATTTAAAACTGGCTACAATCACCTTCTGTAACAGATTATTCATTTGACATGAAATGTAGCAAAATGTTTTTAAAATGAGAGTCAAAAAATTATGAAATGTTTTATAGAAAAACTGTTGAAATGTGTTAGTCCTGGGACTTTTGGCACTATTTTATGGGTTGGAACAAAAGCATTTAAAAAAACATTTTTTTGTGGATTAATACTGTATACATATAAATGCATACAGCCTCGATCGTTTTTGGTTGACAAAATCCCAAACGTATCAAATATGACGAAAAATTTTTTTTTTTTTTAAATAAATTTATTTTCTCAAAAAAATCCTTCAAAGCGTTTCTTTTATTTGTACTTTTTCCGTTTCCTCTTACATCCGGGTTTAAACGGAAAAATGACTGTTTCATACAGTTACATGACAAAAAAAATAAAAATACTGACATTTTTAGCATCGGGTGAACTAAACGAAGCCACTTTTTTAAGTTAACCCTAACCCTAATCCTAAATCTGACATTTGAGATGTTATTTTAATTTGAGATGAATTTCCCACTTTCCAGGATTTCTCGCGACTGTCTTGTGTGACTTTGTCGCCGTCACATCGGCTACTAAACGTCTTCATGGGTCACGAATCGAAGGGTAAATTGCCGCCGTCCCATTCGGGGGCAAATGCGCTCAAAAAAATGCTTCTTTCGGAACAGACCGTGTGCCTGGAAACGCACGATTGCTAGGGAGAAGTTGAAAACAAACACGTCTCTCGGGTAAACCCACCTATAATCATTGTTTACTCAAAGGCCTTATCTCAGTTCCTGCTGGTTTTGGGGTGATGTCATCGGCTGAAATAGAAGGAGAGATGCGTTTTGCTCCAAAGGAGGGCAAAATTCTCTGCTACTTTTTCCAAAAAAGTCTAAGTTTAGAGCGAGATCCTGATCGAGTGAACATCATATTACCAGGAATGTTTTTTGCCAATCCATCGTCGAGATAAACAGACCCACACACACCTCAGTTAACCTAACAGTCATGTTTTCGACCTGTCGGAGGAAACCGAAGTACTCAGAGAACATGCCAACTCCAGGCTGGGATTTGCACCCAGGACCTCCTCGCTGCTAGGCAACAGTGCAGCAGCTCTGAAGCCTACATGACAAGCTCAATGCGTGACAATGTTAGCAGGTTTTCTGTGTGTTTTCCAGTAATATCTGAATTAGTCATCTCTGCAGCAGAAGTATATTGATGATGTATATATTCTCTCTCACCTCACAACTTCCTGCTCATGAAAAAGAATGTTTTCTTAGATAAATATTTGGTTCTTAAATTTAATTATGCTCCAGAGTTTTTTTTTTTTTGGCTCTCTGGGTCGGAAAGGTCGCTGACCTCTGGTCTAGAACGCGCACCAAGCAGCTGATCTGGATTTCAAGCGGAGCTCCTCTCATATTGAAAGCGTATTAGTATGGAGGAATACATAGCATAGCATCATGCCTTTACCACCCACACTGCAGCCGCTCCAGCTCCCTTGAAGGAATCTTTGACGACCACCCTGGGTCTTAAACGTGTCAAAGAAAAATTATTTGCACGGAGCGATTTGATAAGTCTGTGGGCTGCACTGGATTGTTTCTGGCTTTGTTGAAAATATCAGGTTTTCCCTAAACGTGAGCTTAGCAAACATTAAATCCTATTAGAGAGGGGAAGGAGCATCCAGGCGGGAGCAGTTCTCACCAGCAGGCTTCCTCTCTAAAGGACTTCTGAGGCTGGAAACTGTGGCTCAGCCCAAAGCCCGGAGCGGCACTGCGTGCGCCGCACGTCCGGCCCTCGCCACAGCTGCTTAGGTTATATATGTTCAGCTACGTCTCGGTTGCAGAGAACGTTTTGATGATTGATGCTGCGCAGCGGCTGGGTTTAAAGGCCGAGCGCAGTGAAACGTCTGCCTCCAGAGTGCAATCAAAATGTGTGAATTATGTCCTACTTTTCATTAAATGGAGGAAAGTTTTTTTTTCTGAAATACAAACACTTCCTTGTTAGCGACAAGAAAGTGTCGCTAACAAGGACAAAATGCATCTGTCAAAACTACCAAATAAACATAAAGTTGACTGTTAAGAACTATTAAATTGGTATTCATTTAGTTTTGACATGAATTAATACATAGTCTTTGTATGTTTGTATTTCTGAAATATTTTTATCTTTTCCATAAAAATATGAAAAGTGTTGAAATAAGCCTGATGTAGTTTTAAAACTAAAAAAATGTGATAGTCATTCTTTTCTTATATGAAAAAAAACCCACAAAAATATATCTGCTCAAAAGTTTTAGTTATTATAATTACATAACCGCAAATGTCTGTTGTGATACAAAAAAAAAAAAAGATAAAAACTAGGCAAATGTCCCTATTAAATACAAAGCATAAATTTTCTCAGAGTGAATTTAAATGACAAACTTCTGGTTCCTCAAACTTACATTTAAAATATGGTAACTAAATATTACTTTATTTATGGCTTTTTAAAATAACTTAGGGTTAAAAATAATTTTGGGTATTTTAAAAAAACCGAATCCTAACCTGAACCCTAACCCTGCCCGAAGTAGATACTAAAAAAACAATGTTTTAAAGGGAGTTTAAAAACATTTCACAGCAAAATGCAAACTCTTTAGTCTTTTTCTCAAATTTTAAAATTTTAGAATTGACTTCTGTGACTCCAAACTGCTATTAGTTTCGAACATTTTCAACCTGACCAGCAGCTGCACATAAACCAAACAGCCCTTCGCCTGGATCAACAGATCTCTGATATGACAAGGTATTTTGAGCAAAATTCTGCTTTTCAGTTTCTCTCTGTGATTCTCTGAAAGTTTTGATTTCTGCGATCACAGAAATGCTGCCAATTTGTGAAGTACTTTGCCACTCCACGTTTAGTTCAAACATGACACCGACCAACACATAAACATCCTCCTGATGTCCGTATTTACACCCAAAAAACAGTTTTATTAAGAAAAAAAAAAAAGGCTTTTTCTGGAAACAACACAAAACTACAAGCACATTAACAGGAAGGGAAGCTAACTCCCAATCATTAGCTTCTTTAGAATAGTTCATTTTTAATCTTGAATATAAATGACAGCATCCGTTGTGCCTACCTGCTCTCCCAGCTTTCCTGCTATGACTTTATTTTCTCGCCGTAAAACATCCGACCCCTCAGCTCCGTCTACGGCTCTCACTCCGAGAAGCTGTAATGTGGGCATTCCTGCAGTTAGACCAAACAATATGTGCTCCCTGCCCGCGGACCATTACATCATCAGCATGTCCTTATATGGGACTCTGCATAGCAGGAGCTCACAAGAAGGAGGTGTGCTTGCCGCTGGTGCGCGAGTGAGAGCAGCGCTTAAGCGTTTAGCCGAGGAGGTGAGCCGTGATGTGCGGAGTTCGGGCTCCGGAGACGGAGCAGGAGGTGAGGAGAGACGGGGAGAGTTTTGGGTTTCGGTGTTTCCGTCTGGCTCCCGTCAAATCCAGACATTTACGGAGCCAAAAGAGAGAGGAAATCTCAAGAATCGTTTTGTAAAGTTATGAAAAGTCTTAGCTGAAAGTGGACTTCTTATACGTCTGCATTTTGCAACCTGTGATGACGGTGAATCAAGTTTTCTGCGCCGTCAACCTGATCGCGACACAAAACCTAACAGCCAAAGAGAAAAGCAGTACCCATTTCCCGGTGATGTTAAATGTGGATTTTAGAGAATAAGTTCACAAACAAAACAGTGGATTTTTCCTGCCAATTCATAATCGTACCTTAAACCGCCACATTGTTAGTCCTTCAGAATGCTGTCACCAAACTCTGTCCGTATAGCTGACTAAATCCACATTTGGAAAATTCTTCCTACCGTGACTCACCTTTTGTCAGACAACAGGCAGGTCTTGTATCTGCGGTTCCTCTGTCAGTGTCTATTGTTGGGTGAAAAATGGACCCATTTCGTCCCACAATGACACCCGGCGGTGCAGAAACAAATGAGCGAGTTGTTCTTGAAAAACCGGCAGTTGAAACAGCAGCAGCTAATGTCTCGGTAGCTTATTCCCTCGCACCGAACAGTGTGTAAAAAAAGACGACGTTCTCTCTTGGTGTTCTTCAGGCCAAATGTTGAACTTTGGAAAAACCAGAAAGGCCAGAAAGTCTTCCTGTCTCCAAACCACTGAGCAGACTATGTCACGGCTTCACAATGGCTGAGGTCATTGTTGCTAAACGTTGCGAGTCTTGCCAAGGCAAGCTGATGGAAGCGGAGAGTCCTGGGATTTATCTAAAATGACAGGGTAAGACTGTTATGCGAAGCAAAACGCATTATGGATACGGGAATTCAAATGAAGGCCCCACACCGCAGCTCAGCCGGGCTAGACCGTCACCAGAGACGACTCAACGACTGTCTTCTTAGAGCATTAATTCCTTCCGATGGCAGTTGGACATCAGGCACATCATAATGAGAGGAAACAGCAGTGAGATAATGACAGTCATTCTGGTTTAAGGCCGACTGCGTCGAAACTGCAACATTCCCATGGTCTTCCTGAGCATCGTTCCAGATCCGCTTCAGAAACTCGCTGAAGCCCGAACGCATGTGACCTGCTGGCTTATGTAAGAAATTGGAAGTAATCGCGACGCTTGGAACCGATTGGAGGAGACAAGTTACTGGAGGACAATGAATGAGGCAGTGTGGAAAAGGTTTTCGCCGGCACCGAGAACAAGTCCACGCCAAAGAAAGCAGGAACTTCCCAGAGCTGCCTATGCAAACACATGGAGTCGGGTTTAGCTTGGAGATGGGGTCTTGTTCTTTAAGACATAAAAAAACAAAAAAACCAGACAGATGAGGCAGACTATTTATTGCGCCCTGTATAATACTGGTTCTAAGGATTGGGAAAGACGCATAACACCCTGTCCTGGTTCTCAGCCCTCCTGCCTATTAACAATTTTCATATTAAACAAAGCGTTCCTTCAATCTCTCCTTTGCATTTATGACACTGCTTGTGTAACACTTGTGCAATCCAATGCTTGATATCAGTCACCTCAAACAAGAGTGCTGTGCCATGTTTGGATCCTCGCAATCCATCAACCCCGTCGACGAGGCTCCGACTCTAAACTCCGATGTTTGTTCCCATTCCTCTGCAACACAATGTTTGCTCTTGGAACAAACAGTTTGGTCGTCCAAAGTTGGATTCTATTTCAGGACCTGGACATATTGAGGGCTCTGAGTAATGCACACTTGAAACAGATGTCGGGGATCAAACATAGGAGCAGGCCACATGAACATGTTTGCTGTGACAAGCCTCCGCCAGATGACAAATAGTAGGGAGATGAAGAGGTATTGTGTAACCGCTAAGGAATGACTCTTGCTCTGACACTGTGCAGAATAATGTGGAGGTTTGGGCTTTTAACAAGCTTTGTAAAGAGCTTGTCAAATAACAAAACGACAAAAACAAGTCAAGCTGGCGATTCGTCCAAAGTTGCGATTACCAGTTGCTATTGACAACATGTGCTTGATTGCGGCGTAGACATGTAGGCTGTTAGAGCGTCGATGTAATCGAGGCGTTTCCTTTCGCAACTCCCATCAGAAATATGCTGATGTTTTCATATCAAAACATTATACATGCTGTTAATGGCGTTTTTATGTCAATGTTAATATGACTTTCCATCGAAAAGGTCATTATTGAGCAAATAATGCAAACTTGATGTTGTCAATGGACTTTTAATGCAACATTTAGTGCAAATTTGCATTAATAGTGTCATTATTTTCCAAAAGACACTTCATGAGATTTTTCCCATCGGACGAGTTTGGTTTGGAAAGTCTTTTTTTGGGGGGGTGGGGAATTATTTTCAGTGTTCCCAAGAAAAGAAAATCTCTGAGGATAAAAATTCTTTTTTTTTTTTTTTTTTTACAGCTCTGTCCACTGTCATTTTCAAGACAAACAGTGAAAAAAAAACAGCATGGGTTTAGCTAAGCAAGCGGGTAAGAGTTTCCAAACGGCCAAAGTACCACAGGGATTAATACGCTACAGCTTGCAATGAGATATTTTCCCTAACTGATGCCCTGAGCTGTGTTTTGTTCCTTAAACACTGAAATCACATGGGACAAAAATCCCATCGGACTCACGCCACGAAGGAGTGTAGAATGTGCTAGAAAAAAAACAAACAGATTCACTTGAATACGATTATGGCGGAAAAGACGGAGTGAAAAGTACATTTTCCATATCATCACTTTCCTAAATTAATGGCCCGTATCTTCATTTATTTATTTTTTTTCCTAAAAAGTAATTTTTGAAAAAATCAAAAAAATTCCAAAACATGTATTGGGCAAAAACACATAAATAATTTGAAAAAAAGACTGACGCCATTGTTTTAGAAAAGTGACAACATGCCAAATAATGTTTTTTTTTAATTAGCGTTGAAGCATCTAAAAACGAAATGTAAAGGAAAAAAAAAGGAAAAAATGTTGCAATAAAAGTTGGGGGAAAGATGCACTGAATGAGAGAAAAAGCCAAGAACGTCTAAAAAAAAAAAGTGTCACAAAAGCTGCTGTTTAGACTTGTTCTTCAATCTCTTTGATTTATTAACATAATCTATTGAGTTGAACATTTAAATCCAGTAGTCTGACAAATCATTCATGCGTAAAACGAATGGAATGCTGTTATTTTTCGTCCGTCTGTCTCAGATGAACGCTGGTCCCACCATCGTCTTCTCTGACTGGGATCTCTCTTCCGGCTTCGTCCCGGACGATGTCTGGTCTTGTTCAGTGTTCTCTCTGACACACACACTGGTGTGATACACAGCCCAGGGCCTGGTTACCTGACATGCGTGCATGACATCATCGTCTTGTAATCGGCTCCACGTGTCTGCCTCCCTTCTTCCTCCTCGTCAGATGACGAGGAGGGCAGATGAAGGAAATACTCTGCTTTCCTTCATCTGCCCCTGCCTTTGTCTCCATGTTCTTGCATTTGTAATTTGTTTAAACTCTTGTCTCAAATTCTTCCCCCCCCGTCCTTTTGAGTTCCGATTTCCTACACTGCTACTCGTCTGATCTCAGCCTGGGCCTCAGCGTGTGTTCTTCCATTAAAGCGGCTCGTGATTTTGATTGCCAGCTTCGAAAATCTCACGAGGACGGCTGTTGGCCTTTTATGGCAAAGATTGGATTTTATGGCCATTCTCTGGCTGCAGACCCGTTGTGATGGTAACTTGCAGAGTCTAAATTACTGTAGAGGCAAATCCAAGGAAGGCAAATTCCTCCTCGGTAACCTACAGTACTGTTGTGGTATTCATAATTTCCCTTACTTTTGAAGTCCTCCATGCAGCTTTCATTCTAACAACCTGAAAATAAGAAATAGGTACACAGTTTGGACTTCATGTCAACACCGTTGAGAAGCAGAAACTATTCCCGGCTTCAAAAATTTTCAGCCGCTAACGTGAACAGCGAAATACCAAAGATCAAACTACCCGGCTGCAATAGATGTGATTCAATCCAGCTGTCATGCAAAATTGAGAGAACTTTTAACATGTTGAAGTCTATAAATTTTGCCATTTCCATCAAACCTTTCTAACCTGATACTTCAAAATGCTTGCAAAACAAATACACGGTGATAGAAAAAAAGGGCTGGTGGGAAGATATCTGTCTGCAGGAGTTAAGAAGATTTCAAACCAAAGAGCAAAGCAAGCACTGCACCAGCCGTCAAGCATAACGGTGGTAGCATCATGGTGAGGGGTTGTCAAAAACATCTTCCGATACTCTGAAGAGGATTCGGTTGAATGGATGTTTGGCAGCATAGAAAAGATCTACGCAGGAAAATGTGGATGAGCTGAACATAAAGAGAGAGGGCAAAGAGAATGGATTTGTCAGAAACTGTCTCACAGATGGAAATACTTCCTGTCCCGTCATTACAAAAGCCATTGGAATCTTTCAGTTTGATGGGAACCCGAGGCAAAAGCTCAGCGTGGAGGCAAACATCCAGACCGTCAGGATGATTCCAGGTGTTCATGGTAACAATAAAAAAAATACTTTGTACACATCCTGTCCTACGGTTCGCATGAACATGTCTGGTGACGGTCTCTGCAAAGGTTTGAGAGCTGAGATAACAGATGAACCTTCAAAACATGGAGAGTTTATGTGGAGAAAAATGAGGCTTACCCAACCAAGTTAAACAAACTGTGCTTTCTTCAGCCACACGACTGATAACTTTGATAACTCTTCATCCCCAGCATAGACTGCTGGACAACTTTTCTCCTCGTTTGACCAAAGACTGACAAAAGATGGTGACTGTAGGCAGAGAGAAGTGAAGAGGGAAGTTTGTCCCTCGGTTGGTTCAGCTGATAGCCGTTGGCCATCTTTGATGTAAAGGCGGATGCTGTTTGTGTAGCAGAACCAAGCAGAGGAAACCTCACACACGACAGCAAACAGATCTCTCATTAAGCTGGCAGGACTGAACGAGGCGAGGCTGTTCGCTGTGTGATCTTTAGTCCGCCCAGCTGTCAGGTGAGCCGGACAGATCTGCCTCTTTGAAGGTTTCCAGGCGGATTAGCGTTGATCTCAAACGGCCTGCAGAGACGAACAAGAGCCGCTATTCAGTCTCATGTGAGTCGGATCAAAATCCCGGGATTCTTCTTACCGTCTACTTCCACCTGTGCTGCTGTACAGCTTACTGTAAATCAACCCAGGACCAGCGGCCTCTGCACCAGAGATGGTCTCAGTTACTAATGTGCAGAGGTGAAGGTGCCACTTTACTGAGTGCAGCCCTGATCTGCCTGATCCGTTAATGTTCGGGTTCCGCCATCACAGCTCAGTCCTAACAGGCTGTTTGAGGAGAGAGGCTGAATTGGAGAAATGACTCTGGAACCACAGCGGTCTTTCATTTAAAGCTCAGCTGGCGTGAAGTAAATGCTCGCTCACTTTTGTAGGAGAACACGAGCGGCTCTCATTTAAAGTCCTGCTCCTGTCAAGGAGGACAGCTGGGCCAATGCAAACGCCTGCTGAGCCGAAGAGACTCATCAGACGTGGAGCATCTCTAAACACAGGAAATGAGATTCACAATCTGTTCATCCTTTCATAAATAGTGGGGGAGGAGGGGAATCCAAAAGTCCTCTGTGAAACACATTCATTACACTGCTGTTGTCATAGAGACGCATAGAGACAAGTTTCAAGGAAGCTTGTCCAATAGTATCCTAATATAATTTTTATGCACTTTTTACATCATAAGCTGCTTGGTTTCCTGATTCCAACTCAGCTTTTAACAATAATCTACAATTTCTCTACAGGGTTAAAGTTAAAGGAAACCGCTTCTGATGTGTGCTTGGGATTGTTGTCCTGTTGGAACTTCAAGAATCTCCTCCTCCCACCTCCTCGTAAAGCTTCCAGTCTGTTCGGCCTGTTCTTGTTCACCGTCCCCTCTGTTTGCTCACTGGACGACACACCTCCCACTAGCGTCTCCAGATGTCCTCATTAGTCATTTTTCTGGAGGCCGTCATGAGGTTTGTCCGGCTTCCAAAGTATGAACAGCTCAGAAGATCCAGTCATGGTTCTTCCCTGGATCGGCGCCTCAGATTTGTGGGATTATGATTATTAGAAACAAGACACAACTCATCTGCTGAGGAAAATTCAAATGAATGAAGACCTTAGAATGTGTTGCGTGACACCATTTCACAAAATACTCCCACAGACATCTTCAGAGTGCATGTTTCCTGTTAGCTGAAATGTCTGAGAGAAGAGGCAATATCACCCTTTAATGACACGTCCGTTATGGCGTTGCCGTGACCCTCTCAGTAGGGTGACATGTGAGCAGCCGCAATCTTTCGCAACAGCTTCCTCTACATGCCGTGCCGGATGTGTTGTTCCTCTCTCAGCCTCCTGCCCGGTCCGTCCTCTTGGCCCTCACCTCCAGCGTCTGGCAGGAATGCAGATGATAGTCGTGGAGCATGTAGGGTGTGACTCCGGGGTTGGCTGTCTGTGCGATACTGACATCATCCTGCTCTTTGGATGGCAAGAAATAGGCTGAGGGATCCTGCAAAACCGACTTGGAAATTTGCCTCCGATTGTCTCTGGCTTGCAGTGAGAAGACGTACGGTCGGGCTGCCGCAGTATTATGTTTTGTGATGCAACGTCTGATTTAGGAGCAGACTAAAACCACTTGAGTCTATATCTGCAAGTCCTGAAAACAAAAATCTGAGTGTCAGTCTAAATGCTATCATTGTACGTAACAATTATAGCCAATTATAGCTTTTTTAGCAGCAACCAACTATTTGTGCACACGTTGTGGCGGTGGACGTGCTCCAATGGGGTAATGTCTGTAATGTCAGGGTATATCTGGGTGTGCCCATCTTGTGGAAAGCCTAATAAGACTAACTTAATGAAACAAAGGGTGTGATCGACCATTCAGTCTTTCTACTTATAATGCAAAAGATCACTTCTGTTTCTGTCATTATGTTACACTTACATATTTGTCAAATAAATAAAATTAAGCTGTTGTCCAATGGTGAAATAAAATTTTTTTTTTTGGGGGGGGCAAAAAGTTATCAACATCAATCAGTAAAAATGAACTCTGAGGCAGTGAATGCTAAGTAGGGACTGCTTCTTTTGGAGCGGTCCCCACTGGAGACCGCTAAAAAAGTCGGAGATTATACCGCAGGGTGCTCTGGGTAAATACAACCAAAACAAAGGGACGGGTTTAGTGCTAAACCAAAGTTTTCAACTTGCATGACTTTGATTCTTGGTCTTCTGCACGTTTTAAAAATTTTGCAGCCTGGTTTAAGCCAGTCACATTTCCTAACTTTAAAAGCAGCTTCAGCTTTGACCTCATGTCATTCCTGACCGTAAAACCTGAAACCTCTCAGGAAGGCAGAGGGAAGGGGGGGGGGGTGCTGTTAGGCCTCTGCCCTTTCGGACTCGTCGTACCACAACATACTTTGAGGTTTGATGAAGTGTTCTGCGGGGATGCTTGGTTAATATGAGCTGGAGGCTGGATGCTGGATGGCAGCCATGATCAGGATGATGTCACCGTCTGCGCTGACGTGACTGGTCTCACCTTATTGACTGAGCAAAACAGATGGATCGCATCTGGAGGGAATCCAAAGAGCACTTATGGGTTGTGGGGTTTAGCTTTGTCCACTCCGTTACAGAGATGACGATGAGGACTGATGGAGGTTCGATGTTTTAGTGGCAGGAATCGGGAACAAAACTATTTGTGTGCGTTTTCTTCTATTTCTGTAATTCTTTCATATTTTTTTTACACGCTTAAAACTTTGTTGTGCACTGACAAACTTTGTACCGAGTGGTCTTCTGGTAGAGCAAATGACAGGGTACGATGAGTGTGGCCGAGCTCCTGCAAAAACAACTAGAAATAACTGTTATTTTAGGCACATTTTTAATAGTTTTTCATCCCTCTTCGGTGTGTTTTTTCCCGCTACTATAACCCGACTCGAATTTTGGCTTTTTTCTCGACCAAAATGCCTCCGAAAGTCAAATTGGAAGACCAATCCTGGAAGAAACCCTTGTAGAAGCTTGAAAACTCTTGAGATCCAAACAAACAGGCAGAATTAAGCACATTGTTAAAATGGTCCAGTCAAAGTCTGGATGGGATTTCAGCTAGAAATCAGAGGCCAAACGCAGGCTGTCCTATGTGGGAATGTGGTGGACCAGCGGGTTATGACTCTGGGTTCAGATCAGACTGCAACTAAAATGGAAAGCTGAAAATCATTCAACATTTTCCCCTCCATCATTATTTATTTATTTTTTTGATCTGTCACATAAAATCCTGCTAAAACAAATTGAAGTTCTGACTGGGAACCTGATCGAACCTGAAAGCGTTCCAGCTGTGGAGCCCGTATTTACTCCTCTGGCTCTGATTCTAGAAGCCGGTTGTGGTTTCCTCTTATTGAGTTTTTCCTTTGTATCCGGCTCTGTTGCATGGCCTTTAGAAAAGACATTTCTCAATACATTACTCTCAGAACCTTATTGATTTTCTTGAGACACGTCGGAAAACAACGTCTTCTATTGAGGACAGAAGTTTGAGGTAAATAGACAATGTTTATCTTTGTATCCCAGCACAGCGCCGGCTCTCCTCCAGTCTCATTACCTTACAGGAAAATGTTCTCATCAATCATCTCCGGCACCTTGCGTCAGCTCTGTGAGAGGAGAATTTAAAACCCACCTGTGACTCCTATTTCCTGGTTTCTGGGTTCTCCTGTCAAAGCCTGGGATGGACTGAGATAGGGTGGTCTCCCTGACAGCTCTCTGTTGTTCTTCGATCGATCTCCCCCAAAGCCTTAAATTTTGGATTTCCGCGTCACAACGTGACACTCGCCCGTCTAAGCCTCAGCAGGCTCTTCTTAAGCTCAACAAACGTTTCCTATAAGGCATAATATCTACCAACTCGACTAATTCAATGAGCTGAGACATTTCAGGGATTGAATCGAATCTATTCAATGGTTCGATGGCCTGAATTCCTGACCAAAGCAATGCTGGATTCCAGATTTACTAGATGTTTGTAATTTGC
Source organism: Poeciliopsis turneri (assembly GCA_922788865.1). Lineage (NCBI taxonomy): Eukaryota > Metazoa > Chordata > Actinopteri > Cyprinodontiformes > Poeciliidae > Poeciliopsis > Poeciliopsis turneri. The sequence goes on from CAKLNU010000787.1 coordinate 405,597, forward strand.
TCCACTCATTTGAAACTTAGGACTTGACTTGGACGTTTGGAAAAATGACTTATTTACATGTTTGCTGAATGGATTTGGGACAATCCCACGTCGAGACCGTTCTTTGCAAGCTCAGAGGCTGTACTCTGCCTCTGCATGAGTACAGCCTTCCATTATCTCCTGCTAATCCAGGCCCGGGTCACAGAGGCAGCAGCCTGAGCTGCGATGCCCAGGCTTGTCTCTCCCAGCCACCTGGGCCAGCTCCTCCAGGGGGGAAGCCCGGGGCGTTCCCGTTTCAGCCGACAATTTAATCCCTAAAGCATATCCCGGGTCTCCCTCTGGGTGTCCTGCCAGTGGGATGTACCTGGAACCCCACACAAGGAGGAATCCCAACCTGAACAACCACATCTTGATAAAGGAACAGCAGCTCTACTCTGATCAAATGTCTCACCCTGACAATAAGAGCGATCCCACAAACTCTTTTTATCCTCTTGTATCTTCTTTCGATCTCTTCTCAGAGCTTGTGACCATAGTTGAGGGTGAAAGATTCATGCTCTCTTCTCCCTCCACATTTTACTCACTCTCTGGCCTCTGACTTGGCTGGGAGCACCAGGCCCATTGTTCAGGAGCAGCAGCTGCCAGCCATCAGCACATAAACAGGAGTTTCATGCTGTCGCTTCCTTCCAGCCTGACAGGACGGCTTTCCTTTGCCGAGCCATAATTCAAGCCGGCGTCCCCCAGAGCGAACGTGAGAGAGAGCGCCATGGAGCTGCGGCAGGCGGGTAGACGTGTCCTCCACAGTTTGTGTCTCTTTCCTTAGATTTTCTCTTTCGCAGCTTGAGTGTCCCTATCATTTGTCTCTGGCTCTGGCAGAGGCCTTTCACGGTTCACAGCAAGCAGAGATACGTCCTGTTAAGTCTGCATTAGATGCATTTTTTCCCCCTAGCTTGCTTGACCCCCACCCCGTCTCTACTTCCCTTCGCAAATAAAAGATTAGCTCATACATCACTCCCCCAGATTCCTCGTCCCCATGATCATTCATCAAGCTCTGGTTAGTTTTGACCACTCAGTTGTTCTTCAAACTGCTGCTGTTTGGTTGAAATACAACCCAGTCCACTTAGTTCAGCCTCATACATAAGCTGTCAGGTTTGACCCTTTTAAAGAGAAAATGGACCTGCTCAGAAAAACAGCCACAAAGGCAATTTTAAGTCCGGTTGATGCAGAAATTGAATGTTTTTAAGAGGCAGACAACCTTTGCACTTCTCTGTTTTTTTGGGGGGGAAATTGATTCAATAGGAGGGAAACATGTCAGTTGTGTTCATCACCTTATTTGGCTCTATGAAGGTTTATTACCGTGTATTGTTCCATGTGTAAATGATGTAAGCTGAATTACATAATTCAGGGGTTTTGGAGGTACGACCACAAACATCCGTGTTGAATTTTAGTCTAAATGTTCTAAAAGCAGTTCTGTCCTTTAGAACAAATTGTGGATGGCCAAGCTTAAACCTTAAAGTCATGTTGATTTAACGTGAAACAAAACGAGGACACGCGAAGCCAAACCTCACGTTCACATTCACACATTTAAACCCAAAGTCCTTCGATTTTTGGTTTTGTTGCTCCCGTTTCCCTTCAGCGGCTCTAAAAATGGTTGGGAAAGTACGAGCAGAAGTAGAAGCTTTGCGGTCGCTGAGGTCTTATCGCCGCATTCTGTCGGAGAGACGTAATCGCATGACAGCATGCAATGACGAATCCCTGGCTCTAATTAGCTCTCTGCTTTACACATGCTGCTAAATAACGCTTTGACTGTGTTTAACTGAACACGGGGGGGGTTGTGTTTTTTATTTATTCATTGACTTTTTCAGCTGGTTTCACACATTCTTGGTTTGTTGCCGGACATGTTTATTATCTCTTTCAGAAAAAATAAGATAATAGTAATTAAAAAAAGCACTGAAATTGTGTTTGTGTTTTTTAGTTTAGAAGTTGCGCTCGGTTGCAGACTAAAAAGTCAAGCTGAAAAAAAAGAGAACACGATAAAACGCAAAATATTTGGGGTGAAGCGAATGAGGCTGAGGTCGCAGAGGTTCTGGGAGCCGACGGGCCCGGATCGGGTCAGCGGGACTCGCGTGCAGCGACGAGCGGCGGCACGTCCATGTGGACCTATTTTTGTTCCATTCATGCCGCCGTTTGGTCAATCTGAAATGACTCATTTTTACCAGATTTGGAAGATTTTTTTTTTTCTTTTTCTTTCTCTGCTTGCTGATGTTTACTAGCATTCCTTCATCCTTTCATTTGCTGTTTCTGTTTCTATTCCTGGAATTTCCTGATTTCTGTTCTCCCTTCGTGGCTCGCGGCTTTTCTCCCCCGTTTCCATCCACACGTCGTCACCGAGCATGCCTGCACCGATGCCGCTGCTTTTGCGGGATCTACTCAGAAATTCATTGATGAGCTATTTTTCGCCGAGTTGTAGTCACGACTATCAGTTGTCCTTTTGTGGGAAAAAAAAAAAAAGATCAAATCGATACAACTGGAAATCATATCATATCAGATTTTACATGATAAAATCAATTTTTTTTTTTTTTTTTTGTGTGTGCATGTTTTTTACCGAAACTGTAAAACAGTCTTATACTTTCCCCTTCTGTCATTTATGCTCTAAATAAAAAAAAAAAATAAAATAAAAAGAATTTAATTAGTTAAATATAAAATAGACAAATGCTCCAACATCCATTTACTTATTCAGGAAGACAAACATCGCAAAAATAATTATTATTTAAAAAATGTCATGTTAATTTGAGCTAAAAAAACAATACAAAGGATTCTATTTTAAAAATATATATTTTAAGGATCGTCTTGTTTTTGTTGTTTTTGCTTAGTGAGGCCAAACTAAAAGAAAATAGTAAAAAAAAAAAAATTATTCTGGATTTAGAGAGTAAATCTAGCAAAAAATATATTCCCTTTCAAATAAGAACAGATGTAACAGTAAGGAGTGAGAAATTCATGCAGGAATTCGTGTGTGTGTGTGTGTGTGTGTGTGCGTGTGTGTGCGTGTGTGTGTGTGTGTGTGTTTTCTGGCTGTTGTTGAATGTGCCATATCTGTGCGACCACTGACTTCAACGCCAGTTGAAGTGGATCTTCACGGCGTTCGGACAGCAAATATGTAAGAAGCGAACCGACTTTCCCTCCCGTAAAAGGAAACGTCCGTTTGACGCGATCCGGAGCAGGCGTCTTTCGCTCGTGTCCGTCGTTTTCAAGGTGGAGCCGCAGGCCGGTTTCAGGGTGGAGACCGAATCAGACAATTCTGTTCGGTGCAAACCTCCGAGGACGTCTTTTTTTTTTTGTTTCATCTTTCTGCACCACCTGTCTCTGAGACAAACCTGCACAGGCATGAACACCAATCATGGGTATAGAAGAAAAACCCAGCTCGTAAAAAAAGACTCCAAATTGGAAGGTAGGCCTGGATAATAAGTGTCTCTGTGACAACGATGAAGATGAGAGCATAGTTAAGAAATTCTCTCAAATCTGCTCTGCAGGCACGACGTAAGGCATCCAGATGGCATGAACCTATATTGCCTGGCCTGTAAACGCTACAGACGGAGCAGAGGGTTGTGTTTCCATGCATGCAGCTACTGTGGTTCTCTATGCATTAAAGGAGCCCTCAGTAATGTTAATAATCAATTAATGCGGTAATAAATGACGTCAGCGCACTTGTTATCTTTATTCGTGCCTCGTAAAAGCCAGCTGCACCGTGTGAAACTTTGTAAAGTTTCGGTTTTGAGAAATTCCACCGGCAAAGTCTTTCTCGTTCCAACTGTCTCGGTGTGTAAAAGGTCAAGAAGATCAAGCGTTTAAAGAAAGCCTAATGCCAAACGCAGATTTTTTATTCCGTGTCTTAAATTATTTGCCAACTTAATGTGCCTTGAAAACGTATTTATAGTGCTGGAAATGTGGTATTTTTAATCATACTCTGGCAGATGAATGGACGGCTTTGGAAAACCTGGAGGTTTTGTTTCCACGCCAGATAGTCCTGGTAGACTCAACGTGATTGGGGACAAAAACAGTAACATTCGTTCCACTTCCAGCTGCTGGAGCTCAAACGATCCAAGTCGTTTGACAAACCCGTTTCCCCTCCTCGCCTGTGGGGGGGCGCTGCACCCCCCCACAGGCGAGAAGGGAACAACATAAAAACCTCCCGAGAAGACACTGAACACAACTTCCTCCTTCATAAGTGTACACTAAAATGGTGAATTGTAGCAATTGGAGGAAGAAAAATAAAAAAGCAGGGCATTGTGGGTAAACACAACCAAAACAAACTCTTATTCTAGACCTCGAGGGTTTTTGTGTGTTTTTTTTTTTGTTTTTTTTTTTGTCAAAGACAGAAGAGAAATCCTCCAACCGCTAAAATCTGACACCACTCTCGGTGAAGAAGGAAGTTGCGATCAACATCTTCTTCAGAGGTTTGGGGTAAATTCCTTCTTCGGTTCTTGATGCAGCGCCCCCCGCAGGCGAGTGTGTGAACAGGTTTTTCAAAGGCTTGCTTGGGTTTTATAAAATAGAACAAATGTTGCCAATTGACTGGACTGTCAGGTGGGAAACATCCTAAATGAAACCTTTGCTAAATTTTGCCATAAAATCCTTGAAGCTGCAGATTTGCTCTTCGGTTACAACATCAGACGTGACCGAATTAAAGCATAAGGACGCCACATGCATTTCCCTAACATTATATTGAACATGACAGGAGTTTGTGGTTGTCATGTTTGCTTCCGATCTCGGTCATCTGGAAGCGTCGTGCAAAGATAGCAGGGTTTTTTTTTTTTTTTTTTTGGTTTTTCCCCAGAGGGAGCACATGGTTGTAAAAATGCACTCCCTGCCCTCTGCCGGAAAGAACAAAGGCAAGCCGAAGGCCCGCGTGTATATCTGTGAGCTGAAGTCATGTTCGAGCTAACATCTGCTGATGGTTAGGATGCCGCTCGGCTCTCACACCCCTGCTGCTCCCGCGGAACCCGGCTGGCGGTGAGCTCATCGCACGCCGACTCCCGCTCCATCCGCAGTTAATCGGAGGAGAAACTCCCACCCACCCCCCGCTTCTGCTGCTGAAAATTTACAAGCTTTTTAGCGATTCCTCTGAGGAGGTCGGTCAGTTGGAGAAAGGAAAAAAAAAAAAGTCATAATGTATAAATGATCCAAAGCAAAGTGAACAGAAGTGATTCCTTCCAGCAGGTTAACAAAGTAAGCATTAAATCCTGCTCTCAGCATGACGCTTTGTTGCTCTGCTTGCTTTGAAACGGACGTAAACAGAAGCAGAGCGTTTGTAGGCGGTGGACCTCAGGGATCCTCCCTGGTTCACCTCTGCATCTTCGTCAGAAATGGCCGAATTATATTCCGTTTATTGTCCCAAATCTCCTCAGGTTGATGTTATTGGATGCAGATTTTATTGCTTCAGGTTAGTCAAGGTCACAGTGCGGTAATTATATGTATTATATGTTGTTGGAATATGATCATATTTAACAGAAATAAAGGCATCTAAAAGTAGACCCACAAAGGAAATATCATCTGCATACAATCAAACTTTTTGTTGATATCGGTGAAGATTTTGTTCTGTTTTATGGAGTGAAACGTCTTTATTACGTCCGGTCTATAAAAAAGTTCAGAACCGCTGATTCTAATAGTTCCAACACAAAACATACCTTAATATGCATGAATACAAACAATCGAAACACCACAGCACTAAAGCAGAAGTCTTCCACGTCTCCATTCTTGGGACAATGAGACATAAAGAAACCGTCCCCAGAGATGCACAAGCAAACTAGCTTGCTTGTGTTTCTGCACAAAACCACAAATGGGGACCAGACTGGATGAGAAATGTCAATAAAAACCGACGGTGACCTTTAAAACTAACCAGAATGTTCATCTCCAGGGCAACGAAGATCACTGTGGTCTCATGGGAAGTGCAGGAAGCTGGATTATGAAGCAGCGCGATCGACTCCACAGCGGTATTATCCCTGTTAGTTTCGAGGGTTGCGTCAGAGCGTATTGTAAAACCGCAGGGGCAACGATTTCATCCTCAAGCGTCCGTCGGCCCCCCGAGCCGCTGCTGCCTGAGCCTCACCGGCGCTGACATCCCGGGGTTAGCTTTCCAGCGAGTCTGGTAATTCACTCTGCTTCTGAAATATTCACAGTGCCACTATAAAACAGAGCTGCGAATGTAAAACCTAGTTGTGTATTTAAGCTTCAAACCTAAATTATCTGTCAAGAAGTCTTCCACCCTGACAGACTGGCTCGGCTCCAGGAACAACACTTGGTCTGCTTCAGGTTTATTCAATAAAAGGTGAAGGGCCTGCTCCTGGTCATGGGAATGAGCGGTAATGACTTTTAAAGAGGGATTTTCCCTCCGTTTTCCAAAAAGAATACACTGATTTGAGGGGAGAATCCACCAGCTCATTAGAGAGGGATTTCAGCAACTCTTAGTGGGTGAATGATGACGCGTTAAAGGGGGACATGTCACACAAAATCCACCTTTTTAGCATTCATGTGAATGCACAGTTCTGCAGGTTGCTCTGGGTCAGACTTTGAAACTGAAAGCTGAAACCGCTGAGATAGTCATAATGACACTTCCACTGTAACAGCGGCTTCCGCCGAATACTAAACTTGAGTCAGGATGATTTGCATACACTGCTCTTCACATGCACCCCGCCTTTGAAGCGGCAAACCACTGACCTCTCGCGCTCCTGCTCCAGCAGGTTGGTGAACTCGTCGCTCTTCCTCATGAACTCGCCGTGGTTCCTCTTCTCGTCCTCCAGCTTGTACAGGGCCTGCTTGTGGGCCTGCTCCACCATCAGCAGCTGCTCCAGCATCCGCCGGTGGGTCTCCCTCTGCTTCTCCACTAACTTATCGAGCTGCGTTGGGTTAACAAAGAACATCTGGGTCATCAGCCTCTCCAACCGTAAGGCGGTCATTTGGCACATCGGTGGAGATTTTTGACTGTTACCTCCGCCATGGGTTTCTCGTAGATGTCTTCCTGGAAGACGTCCGACTTTCCCTGGATGGCGTCTCTCTGCAGGGCCTGCAGGACTTTCTGCGGCGTGACAAACCCATACTTGGCTTCCAGCAGCGCCAAGTCAATTTTCTCTGCCTTTAGAACTGTGATCACCTCATCCCTGGCCTGTGATGGAGCAGAGAGTGATTGCGGTCAGAGCAAACTATGCTTCGCAGGATGAAACTTGACATCCACATCATGCCATGTCTGCAGCGGTGCCTGTGCATTTTAAATTACCTGCAGCTCTCCTTCCAGCAAACTGAGGAGAAACACCAGGTCGTCCCGGGAGAGGTCCCTGCCCTTCTCCCGTCGGCCGGCCCTGGCCGCGCTGCCACCGTTGGGTCTTCCACTGGCGCCGCTGTTTTTAGCCGTCTTGTTGTTCCGTTCGATGGTCCCGGTGTTGTCCGACGGCTCCCGGCGCCTGCCGCGGCGCTCTGCCCTGCCCGGCGGCTCGTCTCGCTCTGCGGATCGCTTGCGCGCGTCCATGTTCTGCTGCTGAGCCAGTTTGACCTTTGCCACGTCTTCTAGGCTGTTGCTGCGGGAACGCATCTTCTTCCACCTGTTGATGAACACAACATTAAATTGTTGATCATTCTTTAGAAATTAAAGGCTTTTCTTTTTATCTTTGATATATGTCATTAGTCGAAAATGGTCTCAAAATGTCAAAATTCATTCCAATAATTTCTGGGAAAGATGAGTCTTAGTATCATTCTGAGACTGTGGCGCAACTAAAAAATTTTTTAGTTTGTTCAGAGACAAAAAAAGCGCTCAAGATCTCAGATTGTGGGTGGGATTCAAAGTGTGGTCACTAAACATCTGCGTGGATGTTTTATGGGCTATAAATAAAAACTCATTTCTGTTTGGAGAGTACGGGAACAAGTCGCTGAGATAAATGGGGCCGAGGCAAGCAGATAAACACCGTGAGCTCTGCTCTTGCAGGGAAAAGGAACTACGAGCTGCTCTGCCAAGTCGTTCATTACCGACTCAGAGTTCACACTGAGCTGAGGTAAACGCATCCAGCAGATAGAGTGAAACAAAGGCAGGCTGAGACTCATTCACCGCATGAAATAATCTCCCTGAAACCATTACATCATCATCATCATCGCCGTCGTCTGTCGGGCAGTACAGAACAAGACTGGCATGCCAATAAAAATCAGAACAAAGTCACATCTGCAGTTTACTATGTTTGCATTTTCTACAACTTTTAGTCGTTTGAGGAATCAAAAGCAATAATGGGAACAAAACAGGATAAAAAGGTTGCAGCAGCAGTTTTGACTCGGCGGCGCGTTGGGAGACGCGGACGCCGAGCGACCAGCCTGTGCACGCACGCGTGTGTTTGTGTGTGTGTGTGTGAGGCCCTCTGACAGTTTATGAGGAAGAAAGATGGTTGGCTGATTGCATTGTGCACACTCTCGGCGAGGCGCCACATGATTCAGGGCTGAGGTAATTCCCTCCTGTCCAAGACAAGGCTCCGCTTTGGATTACTCAGAGATCTGGGCTACAGGCAAAACACAGAACTCCTCGGAGAGTACGCGTGTGTACGCGTGTGTGCTTGTAAGTCTGCGGACGGCGTACAGTTTGTCCTGGGAGTCACCGGAGTCATCCCTGACATGTTAGACACCCATTGACGCAACAAAACAAGTAGATGTTTGCCTTAACGCAGAGATTACCTTTGGTTGTTTTGAGCGAGAGTGCGCAGATTAAAAACCGCAACCCTCCAACAAATCTGGGGGTGGAAGGGGGTCACAGATGTGTGATGCAGGCATGTTTCAGTATCACATATCTGTAAAATCTCTGAGATGGCTCAGAAATGCGTCACGTCGCTCATAAGACGGTTCACCGAGGGGCCACAGAGATCGCTTCGGCTCGGCCCCGCGCCGCTGTGGCAGGATCTCGAATAAATGACCTTGGAGCTCAGCGGCATATTTCTGCTACGTCACGGTTCTGGTTTTTGCGATTGTTGTTATTACTTTTAAGAAAAACTTGGAGGACATCTGATTGAAGTGGAAAGCGCCGGCCAACTCTGCTGATTTGTGTTCCTGGAACAATTTGAAGGCCTCTTGTTTCACTTTGTCAGGATCAACATACTCTGATTTCTCTCATAGACTTTCCCTTTGAAGACCTGAATGAAGGATATGTCTACATTACACTTACAGTGTGAAATTACCAACATTAACATAACATAAAGTCATTACAGATACTTTCATCCGGAACATTGCTTTCTCTAATGTGAAAGAATTAGATCAGTTGTTAATTCCGATCAGGCCGAGTTGAGCTAATCGCTCTGTGATTTGATCGAACCAGATTCCTGTTACGTTTAATGAAATCTCGTCATCTGCTAGCGATTTTGCGCCAACAGAGTCTCAACCTAAATAATTATGAAGCGAGAAAGCACTGACGGGGTTTCAACAGATCCTGTTTACAGATTCCTGCCAGAACTTCCTCTTCGTGATGAGAGAGAAAACAATTCGCGCTTGTGTTTCCGTATGCTTTGAGAGTTATGAGCTTGGAGAGAGAGCGAATATTAATCATGAAATCGCGCTTAATTAGCCACCATCTGCACTCAAAGACTTCCTGTTTCATGTGTGAATATTGTCAGCGGTCCTGCACTAATCTGTCTCACTCAGGCATATTTTGTGGAAACTGTCATCCAAAAATGTTAATCTATTTTATCATCATCATTATTATTATTATTATATATTTTTTTAAATCTTCCAGACATGTGAAAAGCCATGTTTTCTGTCATCGTACCTGTGATTGATTGTAATGGTGACGCAAGTTATATCGTCGATCGATGCTGCGTTCGTCAAGTCGACTGCAGGTCTTTATCCATCTTTTACATTTTCCCAGACTCCATTTGGGTTTTGGAAATAACCCTAACCCTAATCTCTAAATGCAGATCCCTCTGTAGCAACCTCCGAACCTTCATGTCAATCAATGACAACTCCTGACGAAGGATTCTATTCATCAACCCTAACCCTATTCCAGATGAAGTCACTTCATTGCACAGATATCTTGTTTCTACCTGCTTTATTCCTGTAATAATTATTTATCATGGTTTCCATCTGCTTAAGTCCTTGCAATAACATGAGTGACTTGTTCAAAACTGCCCAAAGGTGACTTAGCTAATCTCTCACTAATCCCCCTTCCAACCAATTTGGGAGCACCTTGAATAAACTCTGACAGCGTTTTATCATGAGCAGGAATCTGTGCCAAAAAGGTGACGTTATGAAGAACAGGTACTCCGGTCTTATGCAACAGAAACGGGCCGCTCGTGTTATGAAAGCAGAATTCCAAAAAGAATCTGTCAAGCAAAAATCACAAGTAAACACAAAGACAGAATTAATAAGAACGCCTGATGGAGTTGCGCAACAGGCCGTCAGAGTGAAAGGGTTCAGACCTGCACCAGCTGCCGACGTTTGAAAGGAACTTGTTTTCAGGCTCGTCTTCAGAACGTCGTTTCGTTGAAGCTCTGCCTTTTTTTTTTTCCTGCAAACCGCTCATTTTAAAGTCAGGCAATAAAAGCGACATGTTAACTTTAGAAAAAACATTGCGGCTTGTGTTAAAATTTAGACTCTAATGACAGCTTTAAGTGATCATTTTCATTTTTCTTTCTGGAGGCACAAACCACACGTCCTGCTGGAGCGCATACCTCTGAGAGCAAGACGTCTGTTGCCCAATCGGAAGATTTAGACAAACTCAAGAGTTTCTGTACCAAAAAAGAAGACTGAGTTCTGAAATCTTTTCTGAACTATATGCATGTAGTTCAGAAAAGATTTAGGTACCATGTGAGTTTGCATTTAATTTGTTCACATTGTTCACTTCACTTTCTTGTCTTTTTTTAACTAGGGTAAGGTTAGGCTTAGGGTTCTTAGAGTTCACCTTTATTCCCACAAAACACAACGTCGTCTGCAAAACATAGCACCATGGCAGCACCTAGCTGACCTCCCATGTCAACCTGTGACATGTGAAGCAAGAATGTGGTCACAGCAGCCCACATACATCACACCTCACTGCCGTCTCACTCCTCTGTCTCATCTTCCTCTGCTGCTCACAACTTCCTCGCAGAATACTTTATTCGCTTCAGTTCCTCTCTTGGCTTCCATTCGTCCGATTTCTCCACATCCACTTACACTTACTGCAAACCCTTTCTGAGCTACCACACACCGTCTTTACCTCAATTCAGGGACTTTTTACCTTGTTTCTTTCTGGTGTAACTCATCGTCTTTATCCTCGTATTCTTGAAATTGGGAAATTGTGTGCCATCAGACTCATGTGATTAGAACATCATTACTCAGCATTTTAGCAAAGTTTTAGCTTCTTATTCATGTTCACCAGCTGTTGAAATGACAGTGAACACCAGGCTGAAATCCAAGGGACTTTTTCGGCTGACTTTGAAATCAGTCATTCCGCTGTGGAAAACAGTCGGCAGGGGACGACGTTTTAAGCAACTGGCAAAATTCCTACGACTGGCGGTACAAGCAAGTTGACCCTCGACTTGCCGAAAGCAGAACCACAAGAAGCTAAAACAAGTCTTAGAAACCACAAAGACATCATCACAGGAGCTACAGCATAAAGGAGCCTGCACAACGAGAAAGAGACTGAATTTCACAGAATAAAAATGACTTTTGGAATAACATATTTGTCCACCTCACTATGAATTATATCATGTTAATGTATACCGGAGCTTACATTTGGAAAATGTGAGACTGTGACAATGAAAGCTTTATAGAAGAACTGAACCCTGGACTAATAAGCACCATTAAACCCACCAAGGACAATAAAGTTCGTTCATGTTGCTTATGTGGAAATAAATACTTCAAATGAGATGAAACACAAATTCATACACATTCTTCATAAAAAGCAAAATATTTTGTCTCTATGTGACACAAGGAATTGATGAAGAATATTACCACTGGTACCAGTGATGATATTAAAATTAACATATTGGAGAGAAATTGATGAATGACACTTGCAAAACTTCAGTAGATTCACTTTATTTGAGACTGACTTTTCTTTTCTATATTCTTTTTGACACATTTATCATCATAAATGTGTTGCCATGTGATTATTATGGTTGTGGTTATTACATTGTCATAGTAATAACTAGAGCTAAATCCTGCCTTGATAAAAACAGTTGCTTTGCTATTTGTTCACTGGAACCACTTCCTCGTTTCGTAACCTCGTCCTCACATTAAACATTCAGACAGCGTCCAAAGCTGTTACTGGAAACGTTTGGCGTTTTGGCTCATCTGGCAGAGACCACCAAGGTACCAGGTCAAACAGTTCATTCCTTCAAATGGATTTTACACAGCGCCAGTCTGCCAGCCAGACATTGACTAGTAAAACCCTCATAAAGTCTGAATATAATGTCCATCGAGTGTTTTTATCACACGTCTGAGCTCTTCAACAAGCACTTATGGTTTTTTGTTTTGGAGATTTTCTGTGAGTGTGGGGACTCACAACCTAAATCTGCACCACTACCTTCCACCTAACCCACCACTACCCTCCACCTAACCCACCACTGCCCTAAACCTAACCCACCACTGCCCTAAACCTAACCCAATCACTCACAGAGCAGCCTCTCCCAGATGGCACCTGAGACTGACCCACTTCAACTACACCAGATCTGAGCCCGTTCACTGCTGGTTCCTAGAAGGCGTTGCCACTCGTTCCTCTCCACATGCGAACAGCACAGATGCAAAGAAACATATGTGCACATGTGCACATCCACATTTCCACAGACGCAACTCAAATTAGAGTAAATTCCTGCGGTCTGACATCATGCTGCTGTTGATATGATTGAGGAGAAGAGAGACGCAGATCAAAGAGAGTCGGGGAACGGGAAAAGAGGGGAAGGAGAGACGCTTTTTATCCTCAAGAGGATCTTCTGGGATTCAGCAGCTTTGTACACAAAGTGCCGACTAAATCGGCATTTATAGTCATTTCAAGAGGTGACTTTGGTGTTTCAGTTTGCGGATGAGTAAGAAGTGTTTTTAGGTGGCTGGAATGGGTTCTGCAATGTTTCCCCACCTTACAGAAATTCCACTGGGTCCAGTCGAAGCATTTCCAAAACCAAGCTTTTGGACTTTGCAGTCCTCATTAATCAGACTCCAAAGATCTTTTTAGGCTGATAAATGTTTATATGTTCTACCATTTTCTGTCTCGCTTCCAGTCTTTTTCTATCCACTTGATCTCCAGTGCATGCATTCAGTCAGTCTGAAATCCATTAATCAAAAGTCCTTCCCCAGACATTTCCAGAGGGAAAAACGCTGCAGCGTTTTTATTTTCCTCCACACACATCTATATTCACAGGCCTTGATAATGTGTCCTGGTGAATGCAAGGCAACGCGCTTAGAGAGGAAGCACAGGAGGAGGATTAAAGAATGTTCATATTAGTGTCAGTGGTGATTAAACCACAGTTGCAACTGGAGCCAACAAAGGTCATGAAGGCAGAGACAACCAATCACAGCTTCTCCTCCTGGCTCCGTGTTTGGATCCTGTTTGGGGACTCTGTGGGGAGGTCGCCCTCCCAACCAATCAGTGTTCTGGGTGCCACACTGCAGGTTTCCCTAAACCGCTGGACTGCTCATTTTAATTCAGAATGAATCTGCTCTTAATTGAACATATTTCAGTTTTGACATCATAATTTACATGTTCCCTTAGATATTATATTTGCGTTCATATTTCATTTCAATGGTTTATTTGGTGGCTTCTCTGAAATAATGTTATTGGGGAGCGAGGGGTGAGAGAGAGGATATTAAGACAGGAAACTGAGCCACTGTCTAAAGTTTCCAGCCACTTCAAAATAAGAGCATTAGCTACCTTCAAAATTCTTAACAGTCGACACCCAAAAATTCAGCACACACATGAAACTTTATTCAACTTAAAGTTTCTGGGAATCATAATCATCAAAATAAGCAGAAATAAACACCTCAAGGTCATCACTCTGTGGGGAACCCATCCATTTACAAGTTTCACTGTAAAACTTGCATACTGTGTGCAAAATTTTAAGCTGAAACGAATGCACAGAGTGACAGTGTCACTCTGTCCACTGGAAAACAATTCAACGTCTCATTCATTGTAGTGCAGAAATGATCTGCAGAGCGTCCAACAGTGACTGTTCAGAGCATCACCCGGTGCCGGAGAGATTTGTGCTGTTGAGCCATAAAAGAAGAAGAAGGAAAAAAAAAAACAGTCAAATGTTGACAAACAGACTTCTGGTTGCCCTAGCAACGGATAGCAATCAGATCCCCGGGCTGGCGGGTGAACGAGGTGCCATAAATCGGCCGGAGATGTTTCCTGTGAGCGTTAGTGCAGCCGGGCCGTAAAGCAGCAGGAGAGGCGCTTTGGGCCGAGGAGAGGAGAGCTCCTGCAAATGCACAAGGAAGCTATATGCTGCAGGTTAAATCACACCGAAGCATTTCTATTTAACTCCAGGACTGAGAAATGAAAGGAAAAAAAAAAAAAAAGAAATCTGAATGTGGTGGATATAAATCAGCATGTAAAAACATCAGGAGGTCCACAGACTGGAGATAACGCTGACTGGGTCCATCTGCAGCTTTCAGCAGATCCAGTCCGAGTCGGCCTGCTTTCAGTTCAGACCTCTCGTCACTTCCAGTTGAGTAATGGAAATAAACAGCAGGAGAGCCTTTTCCTCTCACCAGGGGGCGCCATGTCGCCATTAAAGTAGGACTCCAAAGCTCCAGCAGGGCTACATGTCATCACACTGTATTAAATATTCAGCACTTCAACGCTGATCAGAATTTAAATTGTGTTATGCATCAACTTTATATTTATATTTTTTTTTGTTTTCTGTGAATTTGATTGTTCACTTTCTCCTGTATCGAATACAGTCATCATCTTAAAACTGCTTTTCGTGTTCAGTCAATTATCTTTGCTGCACATTCGAGTCAGTTCGAGCCTGAAACATTTAAAAGTGACAAATGGAACCAGAAGTCCGCTAGCATGCAGGAGACAATTTCCTTGGTGAAAGTGTTGATTGAAGGTTGATGAGAACAAGACTGGATGGAAACCTCCAAACGAATCCAGAAACCACATCCTGAGAATCCTGAGGGCGCTGAGCACGAAGCAGTCGGCCACCGGCAGAATACAATACTGGATATTAAATATATTGAGTGATTTTTGGAGAACTGGTTCAATTTTGCTATCAAGAAATCCACAAAACCATCTGGCAATACCAAGTGGGATGAAAGATTTTAAAATGTCTCCATCTGAAGAACAAATGAGAAACAAAATCACTGGCATCTATTGAGATAAAAGATACAAAGCCATTAAAACATGACATGGCCGATTAAAAGTTATCAAAACGGTGAGTTTTCGTGGATGCTGAAGGGGCGTTACCAGGGGGTCACAGTTCACCTACTCGCCATGAAACACAAAATGTTGCATCTCCTACGCAAAAACTCACAGAGGCACCAAACTTTCAGCGATTGATCGTCGTCGGGTGACCTACAATACCCAATGGTCAAATGATTACATCACTTAAGCCACGCCCCCT
Source organism: Poeciliopsis turneri (assembly GCA_922788865.1). Classification (NCBI taxonomy): domain Eukaryota; kingdom Metazoa; phylum Chordata; class Actinopteri; order Cyprinodontiformes; family Poeciliidae; genus Poeciliopsis; species Poeciliopsis turneri. The sequence continues at coordinate 421,127 of CAKLNU010000787.1, forward strand.
GAGTGTGTCATGTTTTAATCTGAACGGTCTCTATCTGACCCCATTGACCTAATCAACATGAAACTGTGACCAGAGACAGAAGACAAGCTGGTGTGATGTGGATTCCAACCCTGACCGGTATCAATAAAGTAGGTGGGCGTGGCAAAGTGACCTGTAACGCCGTTGCCATGGAGTTGGATGGATCTTTATAGCGCCCCCTAGAATATTTTAAATGATCAACCCCAAGCCATGCTTTCACCTACAATGATGAAACTTGGTACACATGTGTATCTTGTCAGGCCCTACAAAAAAAAGTCTCTTGGAGCCAAACCCAACAGCACGTCGGCCATTTTGGATCAAAGCCGTCGTTTTCTGTTTTGGAGACGTCGTATTTTCAAAAACAGCCAGATCCCTTTCCAGCTCTAAAGTCAGACCCGCCTTCCTCCCTCTCTGGTCTCATGTGCTCAGCATGACAGAGCAGCTCCAGCCGGATCCGATGGCAGCGAGGCGCGAATAGCTGAAATGGTTGGTCACGACACAGACCACCAGGAAAGAGAACGGCTCGGACCCCCGCCGGACATCATTAGCACCTCTGCTAACGCTCAGTGCCAGATGTAGTGTAAATCATGCTTATCTGTAAATATTTTTGCATATTCACCTTTTTTATTTCAATAAAACTCAAAAGAGATTTGTAGAAATTAATCAGGAGAATTTTTTAAGGCTTTTATCCATTACTGCTTTTCTAGAATATTAAGCAAAGTCATTGAGCTGCAGGATAGAGACCCAGAAAGGTTTCCTCCTGTCACAGGTCCTTCACAAATATCCCTACTGTGATCCACCAGCAGATGGCAGCACAATTTTATTTGTAGTAGTGGAGTTTTCAAGTTCAATTCTCCATCATTCAGTAATTTATCCACTTTCCGTCCAGAGATCTTTAGAAATCACCTTTAATGATCCATAAGACAACAGATGTTTTCTGTTGGAGCAAACTGAACATAGTTCCTGCTGCGGTGCTAAGATTAAGACGTTTTATACCACGGATGCTCAGATCAGGTTTTTTGCTGCCGATACTCATCATCCATGAGTCAGACCTTCATTCAGCTGGTCTGGATGCCGACCCAAGAGAATTCAAAGTGTCCAGAGTAAAATACAGGTTGTAAAGTAGAGAATTTGTTGTCATTTTGTGTTTAGAGCTGATAAGTAATCTGCTGCTTTATTTATGTAGAGATGTCAATGATCTCTGGTCCTGGCAATCATATCAAGGCATAAATGAATCAGGAAAAAACAACAGTAACATTCCTCACTACCGCTGTGTTAGATCCTCTTTGCCTGTGATGCAGACTCTGCTGCAGTGTACAAGGCCCCTCGCTAAAATTAGAGGGTATCTAATACATGCAGAGCGGAAAGTTAGGAGAAAGCTGGATCATACTGTACTGTATTTGGCCAGATTGGGCCTGTGGTTGTCAACATTCCATTGCCTTCCAGTTCTAAACATCTTCCCCTTCGTGTCGTTCATGGCGAGAACATTAGAAAGCGTTCTATGGCCTGGGAACCCTAACTTTACGCTAACCCCAATCCTATCCTATACAACAGTATATGCACTTTTATTAAATTTACTTACATGAAATAGCAAGATGTTTTTGTTCAATTCATTTGTTCAATAAAGTTTCTTTAAAAACAGAGAGCGAGGATGAGAGGAAATGGAAGTGCTGCTTTATGGAAAAATTGGTGAATGGGTGAATTTCTGCGATTCATTCGGGGTTATGTCCTGCAGACAATCCTCGGTTAGGTTAATCTGAGAATATTGATTATACACTTTGTTGGAAGTTTTTTTGCATTTTGTAAGATTATTGTTCAGCTGCTGTCCTGTCAAGTTTCTTCACCATTGAACTGCTTTTCTGTTTTAAGGCAGCAGCAGCTCTTTTAACATCTGAGAGGTCATGAGTTTTCCTTGTCGAAAGCATTTTCCTCTCAGCAACAGACACGCTGACCCTGCAGGCCTAACGCAATCCCTCTCTTTACAAGTCACACCGAATGAAGAGATTTTCCAAATCCTTCCAGGCTGGAAGTTGGTAAATTCCCTATCGTAGGCCGGGGGTGACAGTGACATTTCTCAGCGCTGTCCTTTTCGGTCCTGTCCTTGTCTGCGTGGCTTCTCCTAAATAAGAGGTACGAGGGAAAATGTCAGTGGGTCATCAGAAAATAGCCTGATAATTGACCCTGTCAAGACATCCAGACTCCCAGAGCCACACTAAGCCCTCTCATTTCAGCTGGGTCAACACCTATAGCAACGGCAAACACAAAGACAGACAACAATTGGACAGTTACGCTCCAAGCAGATAGCTTTACCGATTCTTCCCGGTGCATATTCAGAATCCCGCCGCCCTCTGAGTACTTTGTACATTCATGCTACGAATTTCACAACCGGGTCCCGGTCCGGGTGGGAAAACGTCCCAGAAATAGCAGCGCCGGCTGCGGCATGGCGGAGAGCTCTTTCAAGGCTTTGTTTATACAGCGCATTTTCAGAAAATAAGCCCGGCCCGCTAGCTATGCTTTCCTAGGACGCTTGTTTGGCTCGCTAATCAGCCATTACATAATGTTGTGAGCCGAAAATTTGACAGCAATGCGCTGTGTGTCTATCACAAACACATCATTGATACTGAGTTTGGGCGAACTGGAAAGTTGATCATCCTTTGTGGCAGCTTTCAAATCGGACCAGTTGAATTTACAGCATCTTGTAAGTTGTAACATGGGACCATGTTGGGTTCTGCAACGTTACCAGTAGAAAAAGTTGGAAAGTTTGTGTATTTTCAATCATTTCTTTGTCGTAAAAATGTGTCAAGTGTGTATTTATACAGTAAAAGAGACAGAAATGCCTCCATCACTGTTCGGCGTCAACAGAGACGATTAGAGAAGTTTTTCATGATCACATCCGAAGTTGCTTTATTTAACCCAAAGGGAAATGAAATGTTGTCATCGTAACGTCAAAAAGTCTCTGGAAGGTGATGCTGTGGGCAGCAAGGAGCTCCAGTAGCAGTCAGCCTTGCAACCAGCCTGCGGAAGCCTCTGTCTGAAGACACTCTCATCACCGTCATTAAATGCTAACAGCTTAGCATCCAGGCAGCAGACTGTTTTCCATGGTAACGCATCATGGACGTAGCCAGTTCTGCTAATCCACCACATTTGCTTTTGTGGCTTAGGCTTCCTCCCAGTTGTAAAAACAATACGTTGTTGCCATGGTTATGCATCAGAGCATGCAGATTTGGGGTACAATGTTGCACAATATTTGTGGTTCCATTGTTAAATGTGATTGTTAAAAGTTAATATTTTGTGTTGTACTTCAATTTCTCACACATCATGCGACAGTGTGTGTGTGTGTCATGGTTGTGACACACACACACATAAAACAGCAGCTCAGTCGGGTTTGACTTCACAGAGCATCCTCACTGTCGCTTGGCATGCGAGTAATGCAGAGCTTCAACCTGACATCTAGCACATTTTCTTTTAATAGCACTCTCACTTCTATAGTGAGAAAGTATCCACTGCAGGATCCTTTCTAGTGCGTGATGCTGTGCAGGCTGGTGAAGGGAAGCACAAACATCTCAAGCAAATCACCCTTCTGTAGTCTAAATGTGACCTGACTGAAACAAATCCGCTGAACTTTTGAAACGGATGACTCAGATTTAAAACGTTTTTTTTTTTTGCCGCAAGTTATGATTTTATGCAGAAAGTTCACATGTGCTAATATTTCAACAGCTCAATTTTCAGCTTTGTGGCACTTGCTTAGACATGATTTATTGGTTTTCTGTTTTTATAAATTTACAAAACACTCGAGAACTTTTTTTCACATTGTCAATCAGTGGACTGTGTTGTGGACTCCGCCCTTATGGCAGTAGCTCCGCCCTTATGGCTTAGCCCCGCCCTCACTGAACCATCTCTCCCAATGACAGCTCTAAGGAAACAAGCAGACTGCATCGAGTTTTGGTTTTATGTAGCATCAGTGGAGAGGAGAAATTCATCTTTAACAAGAAGAAACCTCCAGCAGAATCAAAACCTTAGTCCAGTGGTTTGGGAACCACAGTGTTTCACTGTAAACCCTTTTTTATAGTGTTTTTTGCAACCTGAAGTGTGAAATAAACTTCAGTGGAGATATATAAAATCTCCACTCTCCCTTCTCCAGATGGAGAATCGACTGGAGTAGCGTAAGGCAGACTAACGCTAGCGTTAGTCTGGCTAGCGTAAGGCAGTGGCTACTGTTTGTAGCCACTGGAGTCTAGATGTTTCTGCTGACGATGCCGTCGTCTTAATGCCGGAAAAGTTAGCCAAGTCACATGCCATCCAAATCGGTCTGCCTTAGACGTTTTCCTGTCCTCACCTTTCCTCACAGGAGCGGCTTCCACGAAAGCATGCTGCACCTGATCTTTACCGGCCTGCTGGTGAAGCTGATATTTGCTTGACAGCGGAAGGATGAGCTGCGAGAAACAGAGCCTGTCTAAAGTGAAACAACACCGCTGTTTCTCTCTGTATTTATAGAAATGTTTTCCCTGAGCGGCTTGCGGTTCTGTGAGGGAAACAGGATCTCCGGATCTGAAAGCCCAACTTGTGTTTCCCCTGGTGTTTGACCCGACCGACGGGAGTTCCTCCCAGTTCTACAGCGAGAACAAAGAGAAGTTTGTCTGCTGCTCCTGAGACAGAGGACGGAGTTCATCTCCACTCCATGACTGAGTCCAGCAGCAGTAAAGCCTCCTGAGCCGGGTCTTCTAATCCGTCCTCCACCTGGTGGAGCTCAGGGTGTCGGGAGGTTGATGTCAATGACCCTTGACCCACTGGCCTCAATCTGTCAGTCTTCTGACAGCGCAAAAGGCAGGGAAGGTTCACCGCGGAAATGCCTGATCTGCATTTATAATGTGTTATGAACTAAAATATGATTATTTATGGAAGCCTTTTTCTCTGTTGTTGCAAGAATGATGAATTTGTCTTATTGACAAGGCAGTCAATAAGACTAATTAACCGGAATTAATTAATTCTGTTTAAAGATGGATTAAAGATGAAAAAGCTCCATTAGCATGTTTAAGTATAAATATTAAAGGAAATTCTCTGTAAATATTAAAGTTTAGTTTATCTTTTACCAGTTGTTTTTTTATCTTTTATTTGGAATTGGAATCTGAAGTAATTTCTCAATGATGAACAGCAAAATAATATGCTGTTCATCGGGGTTAGAGTTCGGTTAACCCGAACCCTAAAAATAAATGATTTTCATAAAAATTTGGAAGGAGTTATTGATGATCCTGCAGCTACTATCAGACTGCTAATCTAAAGGGCAAATATCCTGTTTTTTAAATTTTATCCATCCATCCATCCATCCATCCATTCATCCATTCATCCATCCTTTCCCAAAAAACAATTTGTTTACATGCTCTGTAAGTTAAGATACATGTGTTGTTTGACCATACAGCTATAAATGTTTCTGAGTTTATTTTAAGGCACTGCAGATTCTAGACATTAAACAGTCCCACAGCATGATACAGCCGTAATGTTTTTCCAGTGTCGGTGATGTATTCTGTATAACGTAGTCCACTCTAAGTTGCGGGCTTTGTATCGAAACCTGAGGACGAATCAGAGCGAGCATGTGGTAATCACTTATGTTTAATGCAAAGCAAAAATTCATAACGAAGCTCTGACTTGATTCTACTGGTTTAAAAAAAAAAAAAAAAAAACAGTTTCTGGGGAATAGAGAGCTTTGTTGAGAAATAAATATTAGATCTGTGATCTGTGCTGAAAAATAGTCCCTCGGCCTGACATTTGACCTCCAGCAGCCTCAGTGTTTCCAAACTGAGCTGTGGGTGCTGTGAACGGTAACCTGACCTCCCTCTGCCGGCGCCCTCGCTGCTCCCGCTCACTGCATGCTGCCGTTTGGAAACTCCCCGACTACAGCCAGCAGCCTGCCATCATCACGTTCTCCTTCACCCGTTCGATTCCTCTCTCCAGTTGAGAGGCGGCAAAGTGGGAATCAAAATCGAAAATATTCTCTCAAACTAATCAGAGTCAATTCAATCCCATTAGGGTTAAGGAGGACCACCTCCTCCTCCTCATGAGTCTAATCTGAATTAGCAAGAACGGCACAGAAAAGCTGCCAACGTCGGATTTATCGCAATCCCTCAACTTCAAGAACCTGCAGAATCGCAGACTGATTCCCTGCTGAGTAAAAAGGTGCAGCTCGCTCCCCGTCCTTGTTGTCACACAGCCAAGCGTCCGTCTCGACCGGTGCAGCAAAAAACACACCCAGCCGGCTTCCTCCAGCCTTACCTCTCGCCGCGGCGCCTCTGCAGTGCCTCCCTGCAGCCTGCAGCTCACACCTCGTCCTCTGTTATCCTCTACTTCCAGTACCAGGTTGACAGGATGCTGCGTGTGTGCCGCCGCTGCCGTCTGGCTCTGTGCTCGTGGGAGAGGAGAGGCAACCAGAAGGGGGTGGGCTGTCTTGCAGATATCTGCCTTGTTGCGGTTAAATTTAAACCACCCTCCCCTCTGACACCTTCAGACGCGGCTGCCCTTCCCCTCCCAGGCACTCGCCATATGGCCACCAAATAAAGGTACAAGCGTCGATTTTCATCAACAAAAAGGCTGCGGTCCAGTCAAAGCCTGCTGACATCTGAGTCCAAAGAAAACCACAGCCGTTGTTGAGCCACAGATTGTATTTTTATGGTGTTCCTCCATAAAAATAGAGGACGCAAACAGGTTCTGACCTGTGGATCGGACTTCCTGTGACCTTCAAACGACTCTTTGGTCCGACCCGTTTATTCAGGTGTGAGTTTACGCCTGAACGATGGCAGGAAACGCCAAGGTTCTCCGTCACATCGGGGCTTACGTGTGATTTTTACAGAACGGAGGGTTTTTTTTTCTCTAGAGGTCTTGGAAGAAATGACCGTTTTTCATCGACGCGACTCAGCGATTCTGTGGAGTGAAAAATACCAGAAGCTCCCATCGTTGGGGTTTTGAAATATCGTGATCGATTCGAGGATGAAAGCGTTCAAGACAAACAGCGATGAAGAACTGGGACAGCATATTAAATGTTGAAGTTCTTTCAGTATTCACATATTCATGTTTGATCTTTTATTTATCTTTGAAAGAAAGTGGACAAATATTACCCTTGCAGATGACAAAACTATTCTCTTGTTGGAAGAAGTTAGCACACCCTGATACGTGATACCTTATTTATGCATAATTTCAATGCTTTTCATTTATTTTAATTGTATTTTAGCTTGTAAAACAAATTGTCAGAAATATGCTGCATGAATTAACTTGACTTTGACCTTCAATGGTTTAAATGGGGCAAATGTCCTTGACCAAAACTAAACCAGGTGAACTTTCTACTGGATGTGAAAACTAAAATAACTTGTCAAATGGATCTGACTGTCAGGGAAAGTCACTCATCTAAATGCAGAGAGGCTGAAGTGGGTCTACTTTGTGAAAGTCCAAAAATTATATCTCACCATTTTACCAAAAGAAAAACCCAAAAATAAACTGCTACTTTTCTATTTTCCTGCTGCAGCTAGCTGTGCTAGAAATTCAATTCTTAAATAAAAGAATTGAAGATCATTTCAATTTCTTTGTCAAATCAAATTTCGAAATTGCAATTTCTAATTTCCTAAGCGACAAATGAGGACACGCCCACATTTATTCCTACCTGAATTGACTGGAAACGCAACATCGTGTTGAAACGGAAAGTAACCCTGGGAATGTCCTCCGACTTTTCACAAATGTGCAAATTGCTTCAAGATGAATTTTAAAACAAACTTCAGAAGGAAAAAAAAATTACGCGACGAGATTTGATGCTTCATTTTCATCCCGTCGGCTGGTGAGTTGTGGCTCGCCTCCTGTTTCAAACTCAGAAAAATCTATTTTAACGGCGTGTGCTGCGACATTATAAATAAACCCGCGGCCAGAAATCAACATGTCATCATCATTTAAATCTGTTGCCAGATTTACAGGTCGTGACACTTGTAAACTAAACTCGCGGCAGTTGAGGGCGTTTCGTAAAACTCAATATTTTCCTTACCACTTACCCCGTTGTAAAAATGAAAGCTTTGAAATCAAATTCATTGCCTGTAAAATGTTTTGAAGCATGAAGAGTGAAAAAAAAAAAAAAAAAAAAGGGAAAACCTTCCATTCATATTCATGTTGTTGATTTTAGATGTCTAAATTGTCAAATCAGCCGGTGGTGAACAGCACCTGTCCCTGCTGTTTTGTCATTCCCTTTACGACCTGCCTGCTCCGGACGGTCGAAGCTTTACGTATCGGAGCAGCTGGAAAAGCCTTTTTCAGGACACTTTCTCTGGCGCAGGAGGCATTTCAGAAAGCGAAACGACAGCCTGCAGCATCTGTCCGTCACCGAGACGGACTCATGAATCAGCGACCTTCATATGAAGTCATCTTTTAAAAGATGTGCAAGAGCCTTGATGAAAACTAGCATTACATTGCAGTGTTAAAAAAAAAGAAAAGAAAAAAAAAAGCGAAAAACTTTGTCGCTATCCTGCGAAGGCAGAAAAAATAACATTTTGCAATTGCAGTATTTGCATTAATGATGTAAAACAATTCAAATGAATCGTTCAGTAAGTTTGTTCACATGATAAGTCAATAAAAACATGACACACCACAATCCTCCAAGCACTTCCTGTCTTCATCTTCTTCATGGTTTTTGTCAGTGGCAACATCCGGTTGTTGATCAAAACAAGTGTTTCCATTGCAGTTTTATGAAATAAACCAATATTGAAAAACCAGCCAAACAAATTTTTTTTATTATTATTATTATTTGCATATTTTTATTAAGCAAATATTTTTTCAAAATATGAAATTTAGCAAATATGCAGTTAAAGGACATGACTCACACAAATCCGAGTCCTGCCAAACTCCACTTCACTTTGTGTGAAATGGGGAAAATGGCGCCGGCCCTTTAATTAGTACTTAACGACCTCTTCTTTCCTGTCGGTATCAATATTTCTTAATAATGAGGTTCAGCTCCCTTCAAATCTGAAAAACAAGAAAACATGCCACTCAAAAGTGCCTTGATAAATGCCTGCAGGAAAAAATGTAACTTGATTATATCTGCTGCCAGTCCAGCAGGATGAGGTTTATTTTGCCGTTACATAATAATAAGGCCCAAATGTGTGAAATATTTTCTACATCAGACAAATGATCTCACACCGGAGAGGAATGAAGAAGACGAGAAAATTTTAATTAGCTTTGATTGCGGTATGATTTGCAAGCTGTCGCGTTAAACCGTGTAAATGTTTTCCACTGCGCTCTGCCAGAGCGGTAAAAGCAGCGGTTTGTCCCACCGCATACACTCCCTGACCCTTGTCAGCATGCTGGGAGCGCGCAGTTTAAAAACAGAGGTATTTACGACTCAGCGCTCTCCTCCAGAGTTCCTGGAGCTCCAGCGGACATGAGGGACAGCGGGGCGGTTTAAAGATAGACGGGTGTTAGTGCGGCCGGCTCGCGTTGGGGCTGAACACCTGCTTGTCTGTCTGTCTTCGGGGGTTAAAGCCAAAGGGAGATATTTTCTAAGGCCGCCTACTCAGCAAGAACGGAAACAAAACAGAACTTTAGTTTAGAAAATTAACCTGTAACAACAATGGCTCACTTTCTAAGTCAACCTGAAGAAAAGTTACACAAAGATCTGAAATTATATTCAGTTTAATAATAAAGAGGCAGCTTTTAGTTCAAGTATTCATCTTCAGTGAGTTTAATAGATGAATTCTCACCTTGGGTTTGAGAATACGGACAATGTCACGTGGAGTTGGGGTGTTTGGGGTGGTGGTGGGGGAAGCAGGCGAGCGAAGGAACGTAAGATGGGAGGGAATACTAGAAGAGGAAATGGACTGACGGAAGTCTGGAGATCGGTAGACCAGGGGACGAACGTGAGAACGGGGTTTGGGGGGGAATTGGAATATTTACAGCACCTAAGAAACTCATCTACCAGCCATGGATCGACACAATGCACTCCGTCACCCGTTTGTTGAGACCGGGTTGGTACGAAATGTATTGTGCAGTTTGTCCACAAAAGCTACACTTACACTGTGAGCGTCAATGATGCTAAAGATGCTTATTGGTCCCCAAAAACCAATTGGTTTGGGCCTTTCCAGAATCATCCAGCAGCTTGTTTCCCTTGGATCGGTTCCATCTGCAGGTTTGTATGGAAGTTTCAATTCAGAATATGTACAATAAATGCGGCTTGGGTGGTTGCTGAGGCAAAAACTCAGGTGTGGGAGGAGTTTGGAGAGGCTATGGAAAAACACTTCCGCACAGCTTCAAGGCATTCGGTGTCTCAGTGCAGCACCAACACTGTTTATAGTGGGGATGGTGTGCTGCTGACCTCGACTTGGGACTTCAAAGACCTCCTCAATCCCACCAACATGCCTTCCGACTCAGGAAGCTGAGCCTGGGGACTCTAGGTCGGTCTCTCCAATCTTTGGGGACGAGGTCGCTGAGGTGGTTAAAAAGCTCCTCGGTGGCCGGGCCCTGGGGGTGGGTGAGATTCACCCGGAGTTTCTTAAGGCTCTGGATGTTGTAGGGTTGTGTTGGTTGACGTGACTCTGCAATATCGCATGGACGTCGGGGGGAGTTCCCCTGGATTGGCAGACTGCGGTGGTGATCCCCCTGTTTAAAAAGGGGGACTGGAGGGTGTGCTCCAATTATAGAGGGATCACACTCTTCAGCCTCCCTGGCAAGATCTATTCAGGGGTCCTGGAGAGGAGGGTCCGCCAGATAGTCCAGTGTTCGTCCTGGTCGTGGAACACTGGCCAAGCTCTACACCCTCAGCAGGGTCATGGAGGGTGCATGGGAGTTCACCCAACTGGTCCACATGTCTTTTGTGGACTTGGAGAAGGCGTTCGACTGTGTCCCTCTGGGAGCCCTGTGGGGGTTCTCCGGGAGTATGGGGTACCTTTGATACGGGCTGTCAGGTCCCTGTATGACTGGTGTCGGAGTCTGGTCCGCATTGCCGGCAATAAGTCGGGCTCGTTTCCGGTGAGAGTTGGACTCCGCCAGGGCTGCCCTTTGTCACCGATTCTGTTCATCACTTTCATGGACAGAATTTCTAGGTGCAGCCAGGGTGTTGAGGGGATCCGTTTTGGTGGCGTTAGGATCAAATCTCTGCTTTTTGTGGATGATGTGGTCCTGTTGGCGTCGTCGGGATGTGATCTGCAGCTCACACTGGAGCGGTTCGCAGCCGGGATGAGGATCAATGCCTCCAAATCCGAGGCCATGGCCTCGAGCTGGAAAAGGGTAGAGTGCCTTCTCCGAGTCGAGGGGGTTGTCCTGCCCCAAGTGGAGGAGTTCAAGTATCTCGGGATCTTGTTCACGAACGAGGGAGAAAGGGAGCGGGAGGTCGATAGGCGGATTGGCGCAGCGTCTGCAGTGAAGCGGCGCTGTACCGGTCCGTCGTGGTGAAGAGAGAGCTGAGCCAAAAAATGAAGCTCTTGATTTACCGGTCGATCTACGTTCCTACCCTCATCTATGGTCATGAGCTTTGGGTTGTGACTGAAAGAACGAGATTGCGGCTACAAGCAGCCGAAATGGGTTTTCTCCATAGGGTGGCTGGGCTCTCCCTTAGAGATAGGGCAAGAAGCTCAGTCATCCAGGAGGGACTCAGAGTAGAGCTGCTGCTCCTCCACATTGAGAGGAGCCAGTTGAGGTCAGGATGCGTCCTGGACGCCTCCCTGGTGAGGTGTTTTGGGCACGTCCCACCGGGAGGAGGCCCCAGAGAAGACCCAGGACACGCTGGAGGGACTATGGGTTCCCCCTTGGGGTTCCCCCGGAAGAGCTGGAAGAAGTGGATGGGGAGAGGAAAATCTGGGCCTTTCTCAGCAATTGCTTCCAGGCTATGGAAGTGGGCCACCTTTAAATCTTCAAATTGTTGTTGCCAGTCCTCCTTCACCATGTCTTGAACATCTATGTGAACCTGGGAAGCAATGACCACAGCTTTTAGGACTTCTGGATAACTGATGAGGTCAGTGTAACCCTGCGTTACATACAATTCTGCAATTGATGACATCACAGAATCTTTGCTGGTGCTCCAAATATCTTGTTTATGTTCCAAATAGTCCATGATTCACTTGTTTTATCCTGTATGTCAGAGACATCAACATAACAGATTAAAAACAGCAAAAAATACTTAACAAGAAAAATGTCCAAAAAACCATTTGAGGTTTATTTAAACTTTGTTAGTTTAAAATTACAACCTTTTTGGTGATTTGGGGTTTTAAAAATGAAATATGTTTTGGTCTGTGATATGAAACCAGTTTGCTGGAAGAGACGGCGGCTGGACGGACATTTCCATTTCAAACAGGGAGAGCGTTCAGCTGCTTCATATAAGGTCAGAGGAGTTTTATCTGTGTGGATGAGGAGTTTGCATTGGAAATGTGTTATCTGGTGCCGCAGCCTTTTCTTCAGGTGCGTTGACTGTACGGCTGACACAGGACTGGGAACGCTGGGAGCGCTGGGATCTTTCAGAGCAGATCAGCGTCGTCGTTCTGTGTGCTGAAAGCTGAAGATGCTGCTGCAGTCCGAGAAGGATCTGACCTGCACTCTGTGCTGCAGCATCTTCAGCGATCCGGTGACGCTGGAGTGCAGCCACAACTTCTGCAGCGGCTGCCTGCAGACGGACTGGGCCCGGAAGAGAACCCGGCTGTGTCCGCTCTGCGGGGAGGCGTCGCTGCTGAGGGATCCGCCGGCCGACCCGGTGATGAAAACCGCTTCGCCTTCTTCCTGGGGTCCGGTCCGGCCGGGTCGGAGGCCCTCTGCGGTCTGCACTCTGAGCAACTCAAGCTGTTCTGCCTGGACCACGAGGAGCCGGTTTGTCTCGTCTGCAGAGACTCGGAGGCGCACGGCGGCCACGCCTTCAGACCGGTCCAGGAAGCCGCGCGGGACCGCCGAGACGAGCTCCGGAACCAGCTGGAGCCCCTGAAGGAACAACTGACCCGATTCGGACAGGTTGAGGGAAAATGTGGCGAAGCTGCAGAACACATAAAGATCCAGGCTGACAGAATCGAGAGGCAGATTAAAGAGCAGATTAAGGAGCTTCATCAGTTCCTGCAGGAGGAAGAGGAGCAGAGGGTCAGAGCTGTGAGGGAGGAAGAGGAGCAGAAGAGGCAGGCGATGAAGGAGATCATGGAGGCTCTGAGGAGGAACATGGAGGATCTTTCACAAACCGTCACAACAGCAGAAGAAGAGTTGAGATGTTCTGAGGATGTGTTGCTGCTTCAGAACTACAAGGCTCCAAAGGGAAGAGTCCAACAGCGCCCCCCGCTGGACGAGCCGCAGCCTCTCCCAGGAGCGCTGGTGGATGAGGCCAAGCATCTGGGCAACCTGAGCTACAACATCTGGACCAACATGAAGCGCGTGGTCTCCTTCTCTCCGGTGGTGCTGGACCCAAACACGGCTGAGCCGCACCTGAGCGTGTCTGCGGATCTGACGGCGGTGACGTTCGGGCCGAGACGGGAGCTTCCCGGTAACCCGGAGAGGTTTGGAGCAGCGCCACTGCGTCATCAGCCGCCAGGGCTTCAGCTCCGGGACGCACAGCTGGGACGTGGAGGTCCAAACCGAGGAGTTCTGGGGCGTGGGCGTGCTGTCAGAGTCCGTCCCCAGAAAGGGACCGATCCAGGCCGGATTCTGGGGGATCTGCCTCAGCGACGGGAGCTACGCGGCGACATCCTGCGCCGTTCCCAGCACGGCTCTGCCGGTGACGAAGCTCCACAGGATCCGGGTCCGGCTGGACTGGGAGGAAGGGAAAGTTTCGTTTTTTGACCTCGACGCCGACAGTCATCTCCACACCTTCAAACACACTTTCACTGAGAAGCTGTTCGCCTACGTTTGCACCAAGAACGCGTCTCCACTGAAGATACTGCCTGCAGCAAAATACCCCGATGAACCACTTTAAGCTGATAAAAGATAATGGAACGCAAATAAATCCTTAATAAATACACATTTGAAAGTTTAGGTAGATTTTAGGTTTGTGATTTTAGAAGGTGAAGGTATTCTATTTTCTCTGTGTGACATTAAACACATTTAAATAATAAAAAAAATGAATAAAGTGAAACTTCTGTCTCATCTCTTTATTTTTCAGTGCTTGTCTGGTTTCATGTTTTATAAATGTCAAATTTGACTTGACTTGTAACTTTTTATTTCTTTTTCCGTCTTCATTTGAAATTTGATCATCTAAAATCGACTATTACAATATTATTCCAGCCAGAATTAAACTGGAAAAATATGTATACTGAAAATTTGATCACTTTGAAATAGGAATGTGAATTTTTTTTTTTAAACATATGAAAATTACAACCATGCACAAATAATGACACTGAATTTTTTTTATTTTTTTTTTTAGGTGAAAAAATATCCTGAATTTTTTTAACACTGAAAAAGTAAACACTAATACACAACATTCACATTTCAGAGGTATTTTTTTTATTCAAATCCTGATGACATATTTACTTCCATAGTTTTAACCTTTGTGAAATAAACTTTCAATGTGCTCTGCCTCCATCTGGTGGCCAAAAAGAGAACAGCAGGCCGCTCTGAATCAGCTGAAAGCAATCATGAGGTGATGGCTGACTGACAAAAAATCAGTCAGCTGTGGAAGGTCTTAGCAAACAACTAGAGGAACCAGTAAGTTTGAAATGTGAAGTTTTATGTTGCTGTATTTATCCAAAGACTTAGAGCTTGAGTTGGGTGGTGCTGTTGTTTCTGCTCCTCCCCAAAAGCAGAAAGACATGGAAGAGGCACGATCTGAAGTCGTGCTACGCAGTGCGAATCACATCCCGTCGGGTCGTCAGCTGCCCCGCACTCCTCCTATGACGGGTGTAAAGAAACATTTGGATTTTGAGGATGCGGAACCTGTGATGCCGAACAGCAACGCGGAGGTGCACTGCTTCCCCTACAGTCAAGCAACGACTTCAGCACCCGTGACTGATTCAACTCTTCTCTCTTCACAGGCAGATGGAGATCTTGAGGTGTTTGGTGGTAGCAGTCTTAAAATGGGTAACTTGACTCTTGGATGTGCCTCTTGGAGTAAATGACCCGTCTTCTCACCGCTGCCTCGTTGTGTTTAAATTTAGAGAACCCTTATACTATGCTGAAGGGCATGAAGGGGTACCATCTCACTCCTGAAGATCTAAACTTCATCAAGAAAAAGGCGGAGGATGAACATGTAAAAAAGCTTCAGGTAGTTTTGGTCTCTGGAAGACGTCTGTCACAGGTGATTTGTCCTCTCTTGAAGAGTGAAACTGTCCACAGGAAGAACTGGCAGAGACTCAGGCCCTGCTGAGAATGGATGTGAAGACGTTGGAGCTCGCACTTGTCTCTAGGGCGACGGTGCAGGTCACCCTCGGCCTGGTAAGGTTTTCTGGGTTACGGTGTGCAAAGGATTCTATAAGAATGTTGCTAAAATGTCCACAAATTAGGCATTCGACACATTTAAATTGTGACAATAACTTTTAAAATGCGCCAGCGTTGCCATAACTACAGGGACATGTTGGAGCTCTAGCATAGCCAGTCCTTGTCCACGTTGAAGAACAAATTCCCCATGTTTTCCCCTTCAGGTCCCGTCGAGTGACGATCTGGCCAACTGGGCCAAACTGGTCCTGAGAGAGACCTCACCCTCTGACTTCACACATCTGGATACAAAGTCACTTCTGGCTCTCGTCAAAACGGAGGAAATCCAAAGATTAACTGACCAAAAGAAGAAGGTCGTTGCAGAGATGGAAGCAACTGCTGCAGAAACGTAATGCCTTCGACGAAAATGCCTCTTTAAATGTTTACTCCCATTGAAAATGACCTGGAAATGTTTAAGGTTCAAGAAAGAAGCTGAACAGAGAGGCCATCTTGAAATGCAAGTTGCCAATGAGGAGGTAAGAAATGCCTTTTACCTGGGTTGTTGCTGTCAGTAGTAGAGGTTGACGTGGTTAGCATTGACGGTGGCGTCAATGCCACTTCTACAGATTAAAACAGTGAGTGGCTAGGTAAAAATACAATGGTATTTTTACCTAGCAGATCTCATAGACCTGCACTGCATGCATTGTTTAGCAGCAAAACAACTTGCCAAAGTTTGGGAGGAACCTGGATCTGGTGATGGTGGTTTCTGCTCTCCATAGGGCAAGAAATGAGAACCAAACAGCCACTGACTCGATTCGACTAATTGATTCTGCAGAAAACGTTTCCCCATTTAGCTGCTGTAGTAAACCATTCTGACTTTCAGCTGAAGATTCAGGAGCTGATGAGAAAATTGACGGGTCTGAAATCAGATCTCCTCCAGCAGGAAGTTAGTGCTTTTACATTGCTTGTTTCTCAGTTGAGTTGTAACACTGTCAAATACTTATACTGTATTTTCTTCTGTAGACAAACAAAGGTGAAGACTTGAAGGCGGATCGAGCTGCGAGTGGTGAAGGAAGCCATCGGCGACGCCAAAGGAAGGCCGTTAAATCGCGTGTCGACGAAACGGCACGTAAATCGAGACCGGAACCCACCGATGACGAGAAGAGCGTTAAACTGGCTCAGCCAGGATCAGAAGGGTCCAAACAGAAATCTGGAGCAGGGAAAGGAGACCCAGTGAAGCTGGTAAAGGTAAGCGAGAGAAGGGAACCGAAGGCGGCACCGAAATCCCAGCAACCCGTGGCTGGACTGAGACGATCCAAACGCATCGCTAACAGAAGCTAAAGCTAGGCCAGCTGTTTGAATTGTATTACCTCTTTTATTTGGAGGAGTGTTAACTTTTTTTTTAATATGCATATTAAAGTTTTTTTTTATTATTATCTTGCCTATCTCTTGGGTCTTACATCGCTTGGGTTTTATTTTTAATTTTGAGTTTTTCCAACATATCTTTGCCCTCTTGGTCTAAATAAAAGCTTTGAAAGACTTTCTGGAATCTGTAGCAAGAGTCTGTCAACACATAACATCAATGTTAGTTTTAATTTATTCTGTCAGGATTGGCTGAATAATTTGGAGGAAGACGTTTGGTGCAGCATCATCATTTTATCTCCTTTTCCGAAGGACAAAAATGTCTCCAATGGACCCATTGGAGACAGAAGGTGGACAAATATCCGTGTGACCAAGTCATTTAGTTTCAGTCCATTCGCGCTTTCTGTCTCCCTTGTGAAGGTTCTGTTCTGTTTTGCTTGGGAGTCTCGGCGGCGCTCTCGGCGACTGCCAACGAAAACCCGAGCAAGTGAGAACGAGACGCGCGCGGGGAAACGGCGCCAGCTCTGCCGTAGCCGGGCAGAGAACATGCAAGTGGCTCCAGGTCTCGGCGTGGAGGCAAAGTGTGAATCCCTCGACCGCGTTCGATGCCAGCTGTAATGAAATTCCAAGCTGGGATTGGACTGGAGCCTCTAATGCGGCTCCCAACTTCTCAGCCTCGACTGTAAACATGGTGGGGGGAAAAAAAAAAAAAAAAAGTCTTGGATTGAATCATTTTCTTATCCTTCAGCTGGTTTTGTTTTGAATTTTGAAGAACGGTTGCAGTCCAGTTGAGCTTGGACTTCACATTCTGGGTTGGTTGTTTCACACCTCATTTGTTAGTTTCGTTGCATGCTTGCAATTTGCTCACTTTCTTAAAGAGGAAATGGAAGTGCTGTGGAAACAGTCTTTACCCTTTCAAAATAAGAGCACGCATACCTGACGGGTGAAGTCAAATTTGTTGTGAAACGTTTTGACGGTGAACCAAATGTTTTCCTCTGCTGATCATTGGTATCATCTCCTAACTGGAGCTTTCATAGAGATGCTCCAAATTCAAGACCAACATCACAACAGAGTGAAGCAGGAAAGTGTGTGTGTGTGTGTGTGTGTGTGTTCTGGAACCCTCTCCGCTCCAGTCTTTATTCTTTTGGCCTGAGTTACTGGCAATTTGGTCTCTTGGCTTCTGAAAAAGTGCATCAAAGCTGGACAAACAGGGTCCAGACAGAACCACGCAGGCCGTGTGTCCGATTCGTTCCTTTTCTAGTCTGGCTTCAGTCGTCTTATTATTCTGTCACTGTTTTGACTGGCCTGGCTGGTTTTTTTTTTTTTTTTTTTTTCTTTTTTCCTTTGAATGTTTTTTGGAGTAACAGCCTGACGCGAGACGGGTCGTTCAAAAACTCGGATTTACACAACACCGGAGGTTGCCCAGTTCAGATCAACGTCTGAGCGGAGATTGGAGGCGAAACGTGGATATAAACGCAATTTGCAGGACAAAAAAAAAAAAAAATTATAATTCTGCTTCTTTTCAGGTAACCTGAAGATGCATTCGGATGCAAGCCAGGAAGATTCTCTGTAATCATGTCCAATTTTTTTTGTGCCAAGTTTTCAATCATTCATATCGAAGCCGGTGTTGGTTTACCCTGCTTCTAAGAGGAATGTCTTTTTCAGCTTTTGTTACTCCTGGCCGCCTTCAGATTGCTGTTTCTGGACGCTCGCGCGTAAACAGATGTTAATGAACACATTTTTCTCAGTTGTGGAGGAACTTGCCTCTGCATCACGTCTGAGTGTGGGTTTCATTAACTCGGCAATCAGCAGAATCTGGGCTCGGCTTTTCGGTTTCGAACGCACGCAAAATTGCACAAATGAGCCTGTTTACGGGCCGGAGGGGGGAAGATGTGAAGCAGCTCTTTGTGGCTCCGCTGCGCACACATGCAGGGAACTTCATGTCAAATTCAAAAGAGGCACTGTTTCTGTTTTTCATCACTTCTCAAAAATACTTAAGAGTTAAAAAATGTTTTCACTGAAATCAGGAGGATCCCAGGATGAGACTGAAGGGGTTTCAGACTGCATGTAAAAAGCCAACATGTCTACATTCACACAAAACTCGGTGAGCCGCAACCTTTTTATTTTTGGTCCGAGGAGGAATAACAATTTTAACAATTGTACAGCTAGTATTTCTTCAGTTCCCTGGGTGGGAGATTTTTACAGTTAAGTCCAAAGTCAACAGTGTATTTGCTCCACTAATATTTTCAAAAATTTCCTTTTTATTTATCAAGTTTGCAAGTTCAGACATTTTATTTAAAAGCATAGCCCTGCCTGCTGCCTTCCTGTGCACTTCTGATTTCTCTTCATTTCTCCGACTGGACTTTCTTCCATTGAGTTGGATTTCTCCAGTTGAATTTGTACCGGGTCAGCCATGGTGCATAGAGGCCTTAGTCCTTGATGCAACTGTCACAGGTTTGAGTCCTGGACCGAAGGATTTTACTGAATATCTTTCATGCTTTCCTGTTGGCCTGTCGAATAAATGTCACCAGATCTGATGAAAAGAATTTCAAATGGCCTAATCAGAGAAAAAAGACAATCTATGAACAATGATTTTCTGTGACTATTTTGGTGATACTAGAAAATTTTGAAATGGCTTTAACAGAAGTCTCATTTGGCTCAGCACTTCTCTTCATAGAGGTTCATCCTATGAAAAAGCAGGGGGCATCTGGAGTTGAACCAGAGACCTCTTGATCTGAAGTTAAAAGCTCTACCACTGAGCTATACCCCTTATGTTCAATGAACTTTATATTGCTTAGCATTTTCACAGAGATCTCAGTCCCAGCATATACATATTAGTAGATATGATTTAATTCCCTGTTCATCAACTGGTTTAAAACTTTAAAGATCTACTGCTGAGCACATGAGGTCTATTTTACCCACAAAACCATACTGCTAAAGGGTGGTGTTCGTAAAACATGATTTGATCCAATGTTGTTCTTAAAGTCTATCTTCAGGCAGAACAATCCAACATCCCAATGAGAAACGAGGGGGCATCCGGAGTTGAACCGGAGACCTCTTGATCTGCAGTCAAATGCTCTACCACTGAGCTATACCCCCGTACTTTAACCTGATTCTCTATATCTCAGTCTTTTTGTATAGGACTTAGTCTCAACATGTTGTGGAACACTGTTTGGTTGCCAGTTCGTCAATAGGTATAAAATTTAAAAGTGTACAGTTGAGTACATAATGTATATTTTGCTTATGGACCCTTATTGCACAAGATGGCTTCAGTGCAGCTTTGTTTGATGGACTGTTGATCTCATAGTGAGGTTATTTCCAGATTAAACAAGATCCTAATAAAAAAGCAGGGGGCATCCAGATTTGAACCAGAGACCTCTTGATCTGCAGTCAAATGCTCTACCACTGAGCTATACCCCCTTACATCAACCTTGTTCAATATTCCCCAGTGTATGTCGTCAAAACTTTGACAAAAATGACAGAACTTCGTCTGAGCATGGAGATGAACACTATATGGTCAAAATTTAAAAGTCTACCGCTGAGCACATAAGTTGTATTTTACCCACAAAACCATACTGCCAAAGGGTGGTGTTCGTGAAACATGATTTGATCCAATGTTGTTCTTAAAGTCTATCTTCAGGCAGAACAATCCAACATCCCAATGAGAAACGCGGGGGCATTCGGAGTCGAACCAGAGACCTCTTGATCTGCAGTCAAATGCTCTACCCTTACATGAACTTTGTTCAATATTCCCAGTGTTGTCATACAGAACTTAGTCTAAGCATGCAGATGAACACTGGTCAAAATTTAAAAGTCACCAGCTAATTACAAAAAGTGTATTTTACCCACAATTCCATACTGACCAGGATGGTGTTAGTGTATGAGAATTTGAACACCTGTTGTCAAAGCCCAACATCATCCAGACCAAACCAACCAATGAGAAACGAGGGGGCATCCGGAGTTGAACCGGAGACCTCTTGATCTGCAGTCAAATGCTCTACCACTGAGCTATACCCCCTTTTTGTTCTATGACCTTAGCATTTTCACAAGACTCCGTCCCAGCATTACATATTAGTAGATATAATTTAATTGCGTGTTCATCAACTGGTTTAAAACTTTAAACTGCTGAGCACATAAGGTCTATTTTACCCACAAAACCATACTGCCTAGGACGATGTTTGTGAGCCATAATTTGATCCAATGTTGTTCTTAAAGTTCAAACCAATTCAACATCCCAATGAGAAACAAGGGGGCATCCAGAGTTGAACCAGAGACCTGTAGATCTACCACTGAGCTATACCCCCTTACTGTTCTGTCACTCTGCATTCCAAGGACTTTGAGAAGTTTTTGTTCCATAGCTAAGAACTGCTGTTGTAGGTCAGAGCTGAGCAGTGCAGGGTTTTGCTCCACTGGAGGTACTTTTGTTTCTTTTTTTGTCTGTGCCACTCTGAACTAACATACAAGCTGGGCAAGCTCTTTATAATACTAATATTTTTGCACTGTGGTCCATTGTGCATTAGCTGTGCAGGATCATATTTCCCTAATGCAAGGGAGTAGAAGGCATTCCAGGCTCCATGTCTACCAAACACAGAAAGGCCAAAAGACTATTGAGTTTTTTTTTTTATGTATATATAACTAAGAACATACTGTGGCTGGAAGGTAATGTATTTTTTCTTTTTTTCTTTTTTTTTTTGCTGCCATTACAAACAATTATCCATCTCCCAAAAGGGTTCTTGCAGTTCATTCAGATAAATGAATGCAAACACATCTTGGGTCAGTTTACATAAAAAAATAAAATAAAATAAAGGATTATGTCCAAAAGAGTTCCATTATATAAAGATGGAATGCGTGGTGCTCTGAACGAAAGCTGTTCCCGTTGTCAAAACGCCGTGAAATAGGCAATAATCCCTGGTCTGCTGAAGCTAGACCCATTGCATCACGCTTGAAAAAAACATTCAGGCAGGAAAGGACGCGCAGGACGACGGCCCTCCACGCCGTCACGCATCCACATTCCACATCTTGACATATTAACGACGCAGAGAAAGAAAAGGGCTCTTATGAAGAAGAGGCGGTCTGCAGGAAACGCCGGTGAAGGTGGTTGGTGCCCTAACGACCCTTTTCCTGTGATATCACGTGGAACTGGTGCGCCTTGGTTTTGCTGAGTAATTGGCCTGACATCACTAAAGGAAAACGCATGAAGGCAAAAATAATGAATAAGTCTCTCACATCTTTGCAAGAACAGGTCTGCTGTTCAAATCTTTGCAATAGTTGGTTCTTGTCCATTTGGCTAATAATTTCACAGAGAGTTTGCAACAGATGGAAGATGGAACATGAGGTACTTCTCTCCTGAGTAGTTTTTGATGAATGGGAATTAAAATGTGTGTTCTCATTTTACTTGCAGCAGCAACACAAAACAGCACAAACAACAACAAAAAAAGTCTCAAGTTAGTTAAGGGCAATTTTGAACATTTTTTGACATTTTTTTGACCTTTTCTGATTCCCTCAATGTTCCTCCTCTCTTCAATACTAGAAAAGATATTTTTCCTTAGTTTTTATTTTGTCAAATTCTTGGATTCTAAAACTCTCCTGATACAGAAATATGCCAAATCCTCAGTGGTTTAACGTGTTTGAGGGAATTAAAAGCAGATTTACTGCAAATCTCTAAATATGAAGCTGAGATTTTGTGGTTGAATCAAAACAGTGCAGCTGCTATGAAACTGAACAGTCCAACCTTCGTCATGTTACCTAGCAACCGTGATGGCAATAAACACAAACTGGGAAAAATGGAGCTTGAAATTTTGAAATTCTTTATTGCCAATTAAACCCTTTTTCATTAATAAACAAGTTAATTATGAAAATATTAAATTCTACAAAAATGTTATTTTAAATATGTCTAACAACACATCTGCTTCAAGCTTTAGTGTTTCATAGCACCAAGTTTTAGTATGCAACACTGGTCTTTATCTATAGCTCTGTCCGCTATAACAGAAATCTCTTGTTTGGAAGAATCTTGGGCTGCAAGGACACACATGTTCATGAAGATGGAAGCTGGAGATCGACAGATGGATTGGTGCGAAGGTGGCGCCGTACCGGTCCGTCGTTTTGAAGAGAGAGCTGAGCCAAAAAGTGAAGCTCTCGATTTGCTGGTCGATCTACGTTCCCGTTCTAATGGTCATGAGCTGTTGGACATGACCATGAGAGGCATGGATACAAACGGCCAAAATGGGTTTTCTCCATAGGGGGAGAAGCTCGGTCATCTGAGAGGTTCTCAGCTGGTCGGGGAATGCTTTGGGATTCCCCCAGAGGAATCCCAAAGTGGGTGGGGAGAGGGAAGTCTGGGCCTCCCTTTTTCGGGTGCTACCCCCGCGATGCGACCCCAAATGAGTGGAAGAAGATGGATGGATGGATAAGAGATTCACAACGTTGCAAACATATTTTTCTCTTTTTTTTTAAAAAAAAAAAAAACGACTTTCAGTGTCAGCCTGTGTTACATCCATTGCCTTTCACACACTCCGTGACTTTAATGGTGGCTGGAGGAAAACATACGGTCCACTCCATTTATGGTTACTTTGCCAAACTGGCCGCCACGACTCTGACAGGAACATTCAACCTGCAAACCCAAACTTAAAGCAGCCTTCAAGACGAGAGGATTAGCAGCCAGACAGAAAAGCTCCAGAGTGGTCAGGAGAGAAAGCAGCTCAGCAGCTCTGTCCCTGGAAGGAAGTTTTATAGACAGCGATGGCTGACATCTGTTTTGACTGGGAACATAATAATCCCAGTTCGACCTCGTCACATGCTCACAGCTGCAACCGATACTTTGTTTGCATTGTTTCATGCAATGACATCCTGTAACTGCAGTTTGGACCTGCATTGATGGCAAACCCTTTCCCGTAAGCATACAAGATCTAAATTGTTAGATACTTTACAAACACAAAAAAGTTGTGGACTTAAAGGAATATCTGAGGTTTTTTTGGCCCTGAAGTGTAAATAGTAGACTTATATGAAGAGGGATTCAGGATGTGGACTGGTATGAGGTCAGTATTTCCACTGCTTGTTTTGTGCTGGGAAAACAGAATTAAATCCAACATAATAGCAGCAGAGGTCATTTCTAAAATATTTTTGCAGCATTTTAAGCAAAACTACCTCTAAATGCCACTTTCTGTCTGAATATTGGGTCAAAGTTTTGGATTGTTTGCTTAGAAATGAGTTTAATGAGTGCAGGTTCGCTCCATTGAAACCAAACGTTTGGATCCCATGAAATCAGTCAGGAGAGAAAAAAAACAAAAAAAACATGTTTTCTCTGAAAGCAGCTCCTGCACGAGAACCAAAAATAGCAACCCAATCAAAAGAAGGAGGAATTATTGTTCAAATGCGAACCAGCTGTTGGTAGTGTAAACGTTCGGTCCCCTGCCTCTGCTCGTTACTTTGATGCAAAGAATTTGGATGAAATCTGATTTTCTTAAGTTGCACATGGTTCCAAGACAGTTCATGGTTCAAGACAGTTCATCCAAAAACTAATTTGAATGTAGTTCATGCATGCACTTTATTCTGTTTTTTTAAAAAAAAGACAAAAGTTTCCTTATTTATATTGAGCCTTAAAGACATTTTTATGCATTCATATTTTTTTTTGTAATTTATTTCTCTGTTCTCCTGTGATGACCTTCAAGGGTTTTTAGGAGTCTCATAGATTCATAGATTTAGGGACTAATCTAAACTGTAACTGGTGGTCTCATATGTTTTTTCAGAAAATGTTTAAATTGCCCCGGCTGAGGCGTTCCTTATAGAGTGGGATGGTTTTATGAAGTCTTATGGATGTACTGTAACAGCCGCAAAAGCCTCCCTTCCCAGCTTGAATTTGACCTCAGCAAACACCGGCTAACCGAGAGTCAAACCCTGCCTTTAAATCTTTCTGCATGTGAAGAATGCACACAGAGGTCCAAGTCAAACGAATATCTTCCTCCTCATCGTGATATATAGTTGGTGCAGCTGGTTGGGTTTCCCTTTCTTTTTTTCCTCCCTCCTCCTCTTCCTCCTCGCTCTCCTTTACTGCTGCAAACATAATGTTCCACTGGCGGTTTTCTCTTGTTTTCCCCTCACTTTACTCTCGCATGTACAGATCCAGTGCTTCTCGTCTTCGCTGGCGCGTTCTGCTCCACCCACCTGGAGATAAAAGCCAAAGATTTCCACCCGAGCTGCTGGAAAGCGAACTCCTCGGAGCTCGGCGATACTCCCAACGCCGCCGCCGCTGCAGCCACGGTCGAAGGTAAGGTCATCCGTTCACCGCTTCCACTCGCGGATGGGATTGTGCATCGCGGATGCGTTCGCTCGGATGTTTGATTCCCAGAAAACAAAGTTGTTGTTTTTTTAGATTTTTCATGACTTTTAAAAGCAGTTCTGGAATCGAAGAGGAAACGCTTTGTTTTGCATATCATATGTGACATATTTCTTCATGCAGAGAGAAAAAGGAGTGAAAATCCAAGGAGATCCACCTGGGAAGAATAACTCTTGAGTTGTGCTTGTTAAAATAAATGTGCTGTGCAGCATCTTGACAGGATTCAGCACAAGTTAATGGAACGGCTTAACATGTTGGGATTGTTGCTCCGCACATCTGTCAGCAGCACCGCTGGAAAAATGTCGACGGGTTTCTGGTTTTTTTAGCAGCGTGGAGAGGAATTGAATTTTCGAAGCAGACTGGAAGGAAAACAATTTCAGTTGTGAGCTGAAAGTCTTTTTGCTTTTAAGTGGTAAAACAGGATTTGTGGAGTTTAGCAAATCGGGCCTGAAGTCTGCTTCTTTTCCCTTTGCTGTTAAAACATCAGGTTTGGGCTTCTACACTCTTATGAGGTATTTCAGTAAAGTAGAAGAACATGCTTTACTGTAACGAGCTTCACAGAATGTACAGTGTTATTAGTTTCTTAACAGCTTTTTAATGGAACATAAAACCTGAATTCTTTCAGCCAAAGAAAAATATCATATTTAAGGGGGAAAAAAAACTCTTATATTTCAAACTCAACTCGATTTTTAGGACTCACAAATAACGAGTTTTTCTTCTACTTCGGTAACATTTTGTTTCTTAAGATGGTTTCACCCTTTCTTTTTTTTTTTTTTTTTTTTTTTTGAGACTAAGTGGAGAACATTTGTTCCAGAGCTCTAAACTCAATCCTTTTACATCGCTCTGTTTCCTTTTTGGAAGTGAGCACGAATCTGTAAAAAAAAAAAAAATTCTTTTTCATCCTCTGCTCTCTACCAGACGCCTAAAGGGTTTTGGGGTCAACGCCGACTTTAATTCGACTTTGTTCTCACATGAATCAGATGTTTTTGTGCCATTTGGAGCTGTGAATGAAAAGTCTTTTAACAACTGCCTATCAAACTTGATTCTTAGAATCCACCTTGGAAATGGGAAAACCCTGCCATCCAGAGGAAACATTGGATTTTGGGGGGAGCTTGAAGGACATTTGTTTGGTTTCCTGTCAGATCAGTGAAGGAATCCGTTTAGGCGTTTCTGAGCCGCGTCGGACTGCCTGAAGCCGGTTGCATTCCGCCGTCTGCAGTCTGGGTTCTGGCATCACACGAGCTCCAGCTTTCCAGCTTCTTATTAAACGCTGCTGCTCAGTCGCTCGCAGCCGTACATGCGAGTCCAAACGGTCAGCGGAACGACCACCGGATGCGGACGAATAGCTGTGTGACGGGATTAGGAAAAAATTTTTCTTTTTATTTAATAAATGAGCAAACCCTAACCGTACCCCCTAACCTTACTCTCTAAAACTAACCCTACCCAGTTATTGTGCTCAAGAGGTACATTT
This sequence comes from Poeciliopsis turneri, assembly GCA_922788865.1. NCBI lineage: Eukaryota > Metazoa > Chordata > Actinopteri > Cyprinodontiformes > Poeciliidae > Poeciliopsis > Poeciliopsis turneri. Next base: position 447,640 of record CAKLNU010000787.1, read on the forward strand.
GAATATATATTTTTGAAATTTTAAAACGGGGTCAACATTTGGGGCTCTGGTAGGGTCAGGGAAACCTGTGAGGCTGCCCAGCTGTACGTGTTGCAGTGTGGTGGGTTCCTACCTGACAGGCTCTGCGTATTATTATATTTTTATTTTTCTAAACACATCATGTCATGCAGTGCGTAACCACATGAATGGATTTACTTTCACAAGCAGACGCTCACTTAAACACCCTCAAAGTGTCTAAACCCAAGAAACCCGTCTATTGTCTTTAACTTCAAACCTTAGGGCAGGGTTTCGAATGTGCATGGCCAGCAGTTACCAGATCTCATCACATCCCATTTCTCAAGACTGAAACTTGTCTAAATTGATGTCATATGCAAACACTGATCTGATCAAATCAAACATTATGATAACATCTTGAGATGTCGACCAAAACAATCCGCAGCGTTCAGAATCCTTAGAATTTTGGGCCAAGTATGTTGAAGGAGTCTGAATGCTGAAACTGAATCCTGAAGGTTCTTCAACAAAGTTTCTCACCTCCCCAACAGAAAGTATTTGTTGTGTGTTCACCGCCATGCAGATTGTTCCTAATATCGCCCCAAACAACAAAATTACCTGCAGACTTCATGGCTGCACTTTCACTGCAGGTCCACTTTTATTCACCGCTACTTCAGCTGCACATACAGTTGCAGATTTATGGCAACATTTTCTCCAAAACCCTAACTAGGCAGAGTTATAACTTTCATAAACTCTTATTCAACTGCAAAACAACCTGGAGAGCAGGAAGAGGGAGGATCATATTTTAGCTTTTAGTGACAGCTTTTATCATTGGATCTTGTAACAGACTGAATTTTTTTTTCGGTCATGAATTTTGCAATTACTCATAAAAGGCTTCATTCAAGACGATACAAACTTGAGTACGTACATAAACGCATGCGAGGGAGTTGAGGCACGAATGTAAAGTGAAATCACTCAAATTCAAGGTCACGTTTAACGACCTCAGCATTACTTTTTAGGGTCTGCCTCATTCGAGCTCTTAAATCGTCCTCTTTTCTGTCCTACTTTCTTTTCTTTCTTTCCCACCAGCAGTGCACCAGAAGCCACTTTGACCCTCCACCAACTCGTGCTGTTCAATGTGGAGATCACCAGAGGGCGCTAGCAGACCCTCAGAAAGCTTGAGGGAAGCTGAAGGTGGGGGGGAGGGGGAAGCTAAATTTAAAGAAAGTATCCAATAAATTTGATTTATTCATTATTTTATTTATAGCCCTGCGGCAGACTGGCTACCATCGTTCGCTTTTGTGGTATTGTCTTTGGGTGAACAAAGCTGCTTGAGGGGTCATAACATGGAAAAGCTTGTGAAGCCAAAAATATTTTCGTATTCATATTCTGAAGTCATTTGAATAAAGCTCTCTATCTGGTGTTTTCTACCTAGAGTAGCAGCATGGTTGTGTTCTTTAGGTTTAGCTCAGTGTTGCTGGCCTTTTGGATTGACCAAAATGTTACAGTTGGGTTTCATCACACCGTAATGCGTCCCTCCGCAAAGCAGCTAGTGTTTTTTGGAGCGTCCTGCTGTGCAGAACCTCCACACAAAACCCCAAACCCAAAACCACCAATCCACCTGAGGGAATCCAGCTCACACAGCCGTCACCGTCAGACGCCGATTACCGCTGGTCTGGAGAGCTTCGCTCACACCGTCAGGCTGCATTGCTGATGCCCTCAGATTAAAATGTGGGAAATCTTTTCAGGGAATTTGTGGTTTGGTTGCGATTAGATTGGAAAAGATGTGATTCATGCAACATAGCGCCTCCCCAAATGAGAAACAAAAACGCAAAGATCATTTTTCCTCATTTTTTCCCCCCTCCTCAGTTTAGATAACCATAGCCAGATGTTTTGTTTCCAAAGTTAAGCAGAAGTAGGTCCTCGTATTATCGCCAAATGGTTGGAGGAAACACCAATCAGGCCTTGCTGGACGAAAACTCTTGATAACTGGACAGTTATAGGAACGCAACATCAGCGTCACTTCGTCACAAAGTTGCAAAAAGTCAAATAGAGCTTTCTGTCAAGCTAAAGTCTGTGCTTACGGATGTGTTCAGGGTTTTGTAGGCGTCAACGGCCATGAAATTCTCGTAGTATGATGATGTATAAATTTACCCGAACCCTAATCCTAACCCCAACCACAGAGAACATGAGCTAATTGCTCTTGCTTGAAATGGAAACGCCAGAATTGATCTCACCACTGCTAAACCAATATAATAATAACAGTTTGAACATTTATTCATCATGCAAAAATCTTGTGGTCTGTTTTATCGGCTTGTTCTCCAAAACAGTTTCAAGAAGCTTCTGTGGCTTGAAAATGCTACAAAACATCCATCCATCCATTTTCCGTCACCCTTCTCCCTAACAGGGTCGGGAGTTGCTGGTGCCTATCTCCAGCTGCGTTCCGGGCGAGAGGCGGGGTTCACCCTGGACAGGTCGCCAGTCTGTCGCAGTGCTACAAAACAAAATCAACAATTTTTTTTTTTGTAGTTTTTCATTCAAAACATTCAAAATCTCCAGTCATGAGCTCCATATTTAGTGCATCTTGAGGCATTAGTCGTTTTGACTCGTATTCTCACAGCTGAGGAAATATATTTCTGCAGTTTAAAAGCACCAAATTCCCCAGTGGAGTCTGTGGTTTTAGCATAGGATACATTATAAGATCTGGTTATTGGCCAAAGTACTTTCATTGCTTACAAAAATATTCATCCACTTGGAGGGTTTTTCCACTTATGAGTCAGTTGCAAATATGAAAAATAGCAGAAAAAAATGAGGAATGTGGCAAAACCACCCTGCAAAAAGAAAAAAAAAAAAAAAAATCTGATGGTCAAACTGAAGGCTCAGAAATGCAGACGCGCCTGAGATGCCGTTTCCTTCCTGCTGTGTGAGAAAGTGGAACATGTCATGAGAAATAAACTCTAATGTTCAAACCGGAGTGTGCAAAACTCAAAGCTGCTATTAACTGCTATCCACAGACATCAGATACTCTGTTTTGACAGTATTCGAGGGCTAACAGGAAAAAAAAAAAATTCCAAATGATTTAAGTTTTTTGGGGGGGGGGAGCCTGGGATGAAAATCGTAGCTAGACGTTTGGTGACTTGTGGTTCTTAGCGCTCCAAGAGAAAAAGAGAAACTGTAAGGAAGATGGATGAATGCAAAGAGAAACTGCCTGCTTTTCCTTTATGCTTTTTTACAGACTTTTACTTATTAAACTCTTGAACTGAATATATGGTCCAGAAGCTCTTAATACAAAGAAACTGAATACAGACATGAAGGAAAGTGGAATGAGAGGAAATCAACGTTGAATTTCAGGTGATGGAACTACTTTGTATTTGATAAGTCAACTATGAAGAGAGAAAAGGGAGAAGAGAAAAGCAGCTTGTGATGAACGTGGCTGTGGATTGTGGCAATAAAGGCATAAGTCTGGCCTTATTTGTTGGAATAATTAAGTATTCCGACAAATAGAGTTATCATTGTCTGTTAGAAATAAATAAAACAATTCCAAAAATGGACTTTGGCGCCCTCTGCTGCAAGTTCAATGTAATATCATATTGGAACATCACAGTAGTTGGGACACAAAGTTTTTGTCCATTTTTACACAGTGATGTTTTTCAAATGTGCATTTATTTTTAGTGTGCCGAAAGTACCTCACAGATATTGAAAAATAAAATCACTTTTTCTCAGAAAGTAGGATATCCCAAGGGATTAACAATAATAAGTAGAACATTTCTGAAGAAATTTAAACAGGTTCTGCCAAAGTGTGCCCGTCGTTTGGAACACAGCGTATCTGATGCTATAAGTTAGCATCAGTGCTAAGTACTCAATACCATGTGGAGAGTCACAAGCATGTTGAGTAACGTGAACTTATACCATTCAGTGTGTTGAAATTAGTGTACAAGTTAAAATGAGCCAAATTGCTAACATTAGCATGTTGACTTACTCCATTCAATATACTAACCGTAGCTAATAAATGAGAAAAATGCTTAAATGCTTTTTGTTTTTAGGGAAATGGCTAATGCTATTAGCCATTAGTGAAATGCTAATGTTCAGTTCCAATGGTATCGATGACATCAGCAGTGATGACATCACTCTATGGTACCACAAAGGAATCTCTCGCTTGGCTGTACCTCAGAGATAGTTTTCTCAGACCTGTTCCTCGGTACTTTCGCGACAGATCACTCTTCAAGCACGTTCGAAATTAACTGAAGCAGAATATCGATTCAAGAATTGAGCGGAATATAGACATGAAGCAACAACAGATTGTTTGTGAACAGATTTTCCAGCTGAGCTTTCATGGGTCGACATGATGGACCTCAACTTCCAAGTCGACTGTCATGTTTGTTGTGTCTCGGCACGTTCAACACATCAGACCACTGGTGTACTGCAGCTATGCAATTGGCAGAAATACAATAATGTTACATCATCACTTTTTATTTATAGAATGATTGAAAAAAACAAAACACTGTTCAGGTTTGTCAAAACTATTTCGACCCATGTAAGAACTTTGCATTGATTTCCCTTCATTTTAGTGGCTGCGATTTTGCCTAACCCACACATTTTCCCTAACCCTAACCAATACCAGTCTATTCATAACCCTAACACGCCACATAGACTTTGCATGTAAACCAGATTTGCCTGACACTCAAAACGTGTTTGACCGTTAGAATGTCCAGCTTCAATGGTAACAATGACATCAGCAAATGGATCTCTCTCTTGAGTGTAGCACACAGACTGTTTTTCTGGACCGCTTCCCGTTTCAGTCTTCCAAGTTAAAAGTTATGAATCTTCTACAAGCGCATTGCTAAAATGATTTGAAGGCAGAATCAGCGAAGTACAGGTTCACATTCTCAGATAAGAGAGGCTCACCTGGTATAAAGTTAACGTTTCGGTACTGGAATTACACCGAAGATAAATTAGTTTCATCAAAGCATGTCATGAATATGCGTGCATGTAAATCCAGAGCATGCTAGTTATTTTTTTGCTGACACGCTATGAAAAAAAGCGTGGATTACTGCTCTTTAATCCAACCACTTTTATTATGGGTAATATATGTAATTATCAAACACCAGCCAACTAAAACTAAAACTTAAGCAACTGAAAAAAAATCATCACCAAACAGAACAAGTGGTGTTTTTCATATCTGCTGAATCAGTCCAATTATACGTTACGTTCTTGGAATACGTTGAGTCTCTTAGCGCCAGTTGAACCCTGTTATTTCACCACATCTTACCTGCTCATAAAGTAAGTGCTTTATGAGCAGAAAACATGCCTCAGAAAACATGTTTGGTCAAATTTAGTTTTGGTTTTATTTCTTGGATGCAAAATTAATTGAGGCATTTATTGATTTATTTCTACTGTTATTCCAAATTTGGGCAAGATCAGTCCTCCATACCAACTGCTACCAACATACAACATAATATTATTAGAAAACAAATATTTTTTCATGTTTAAATGATTAAAGAAGATTGTAGCAAAAAAAAAAAAGACCTATATTTTCTTCCTCTTTCTCCACAGAAAATGATGGCTGTACCTCTCCGTTTCTTCTGCCGTGTTGTCTTTCTGCTCCAGCCGTACGTAATGAACTCAGTTGACGGGGGAGCGTATTATGGACCAAAGCAGCCGCAGCAGCAGCAGCCGCAGCCTCAGCCCATCCCGCAGTTCAGCGATGACTTTCCTCAGCAGCAGTTCCTAGGGAACGAGATGCCACATTCGCCTTTCAGCAAAGGGATCCCGTCACTGTCCCAGTACGGAAAAGACGCTCCGCAACTGCCACTGCCTTTGCAAATTGGAAAACTGAGACCGTTGACAAAAGGCAAAGGTGATGTTTTACACTAAATAAACAAAAAAATGTACTCCGTTTATCCGTTTTTAACAATATACTAGTCAGAATCCTAGTGGTGTTCCACAAGGTTTGGTATTGGGACCTCAGTTATTTATTCATCCATCCATTTTTCTATTGGTGTATCGGTGTGTGTACACACCACTCACACACATCTCATGGCTACCCTAACCCCCAATTAAAGTCAAGAAATACCCATAATCCAAATAATGACATAAATTGTAGTGGTCTACTAATATTTGATAAAAAAATATTGAAGTCATTCGTTTATTTATTCAATCATTAAATCATGGTCATGTATGTCTGTTCACAGGACAAACCTTCCCAAGGGGATCTAAAGGTCCTCTTCCTGTTCCTGGGGGGAAAGGTTTCACAGACGGACCTCAAGGCATTGAAGGCCCCCCTGGACCAATGGGCCCACCAGGTCCTCAAGGCCCCCCGGGGCTTCCAGGACAGGGGATTCCTGGATCACCAGGAAAGCCAGGTCCCCCGGGTGCTCAGGGTTACAGGGGAAATGGAAAACCTGGAATGCCAGGATTGCCTGGAAAACCTGGAGGCCATGGGTTGCCAGGAGCAAAAGGGGATCTTGGACCGATTGGTGGTCAAGGGCCAACAGGACTTCCCGGGCCTCCAGGACTCCCAGGTCCCACTGGTCTCCCTGGAATTTCAAAATCAGGAGGTCAGGGGTTACCAGGACTGCCAGGGCAACCAGGAGAACCTGGCCAAAATGGTCCACCTGGGTTTCCTGGTCCTCAAGGTCTAAAAGGCGATAAAGGACTTGGTCTGCCTGGTTTTCCAGGTGTGAATGGACCTGGTGGGCCACCTGGTCCACCTGGGCAAGTGGGCCTCCCTGGCAATGGCAAACCTGGTCTGAATGGTGTCCCTGGACAACCAGGATTTCCAGGAAAACCAGGTCCTCCTGGAGAAGCAGGGCTAGTCGGCACACCAGGTCAAAGAGGGCAACCAGGACTTCCAGGCGTACCAGGAATAGGAAAACCAGGAAAAGATGGCGTTAGAGGGTTACCAGGGTTCTCCGGAGGAAAAGGCGAACCAGGCCCTCCTGGTTTAATTGGACCACCAGGCTTGCCAGGTTATGGTAAAACAGGATTTCCAGGGCCTAAGGGTCACAAGGGACATGCTGGTCTTCCAGGACAACCAGGCCCAAAAGGTGACAAAGGTCAAGTAGGTCAACCTGGAGTTATTGGTCTAACTGGTTTGACAGGAATACCAGGGGCACCAGGACCCACCGGGCCTCCTGGTAGTCTTGGCTTCCCAGGACAGAAGGGAGAAGATGGCACATTTGGCCCAAAAGGAAATCCTGGAATGAAGGGTGAAACTGGACCTGCTGGTCTTTCAGGACAGCCAGGTAGGCCAGGAGAGGGTGGACAACCTGGACAAAGAGGATTCCAAGGGCCAACAGGGCCAAAAGGAGAAGCTGGGGCTAGAGGTTTACCCGGTGCCCCTGGTACTGCAGGATTACAAGGACCAAGAGGAGAGGCAGGAGAGTCTGGAAACAAGGGCCAACCAGGCCCACAGGGGATCCCTGGACTTACAGGACCAGGGGGACCAATTGGACCTCCTGGTCGTCCAGGTCAAAAAGGTGAAACAGGACCAACAGGTAACCCTGGTTATCCTGGTAATGGGACCCCAGGAACCCCTGGTCAGATTGGTCCTCAAGGAAACCCTGGTCCCAGTGGTCCTTCTGGACTTCCTGGACAACCTGGCCCTCCAGGTCCTCCAGGCCCTCCTGGAATACCTGCTGAATCGCCTGACATTATTCAATTCCTCCCTCACACAGGCCACTACAATGGACAAGCTCACAAAAAGCCAGGCAATGGAGTCGAAATTAGTGGAATCAAGCAGCAGATTCCTTCATTCACTGCAAAACTGACAAACCCATTCCCTCTAGTAGGTTCCCCAATCACATTTGACAAACTTCTCCATAACGGAAATCAGGACTACAATCCACAAAGTGGTATTTTTACATGTAGTATACCAGGAATCTATTATTTCGCTTACCACGTCCACTGCAAGGGAGGCAACGTTTGGGTGGCGCTGATGAAGAACAGCGAGCCGGTAATGTACACGTACGACGAGTACAAGAAGGGTTTGCTTGATCAGGCTTCGGGAAGTGCCGTGCTCCCGTTGAGAAAAGGAGACACTGTTCATGTAGAGCTTCCATCAGACCAGGCAGCAGGACTTTATGCTGGTCAGTATGTCCATTCCACATTTTCTGGATACTTACTGTACTTGATGTAATAAGTCGTAGGCCATTGTCATGCATCGAAAGGGGAAAGTACTCAAGACTCAGTGTTTGTAGGCTAAGAAAGGAAAAACTCTGTTTCAATATATTTTGGTGCAATTCACATTGGTTTCACTTTTACATGTTAGCAAGAGGTGATAGCAACATGCTACCCTGAGTTATCAGGGTATTAGGCACATAATTTGCTGTAAACCTGTTCACCTAAATAACTGGTTAGCATCGCTTTATTCATTTTACTGTATTCTGTGCACATTAAGAACATAACATTAATTAAGCCATTCATTTATTCACAATTATACTGTCGACATATGTATTTTCCGTTGTCTGTATGTTTTGTATATGACTTGGCACATGCAGCTGGTAAAATATAAGTTTGGTTCAGTATTATATAAAGACATCAAACCGCATCTACATCCACAAATTGACAAATTTTCCTACATGTCATGCACTCTTTTTTTTCTTGTCATAATGATGATTATGTACTTCTTTAATTTATTTTATTTTTATTTGTTGTTTTTTTTCCCCCCAACTACTGATTACTTGAATTTGCTTCATTTGTTGAGTGGGAAAATGAATTTACTTCAAAAGTTTGACAGAAACAATGTGGAAGGCTGAAAAAACAATCTATTCAAAGACACATTTTTCAAGCGAAACCTGCCAATTTTTTTTTTTTTTTCCTGTCTTCAAATGATGCGTGTCATTTTGGAATAAAAATTCTTTGTACGTTTCTGTACGCTTTAAAGACAACATGTGAATTGTCTTGTGTGTCTCTAAACTGTGAGTCGGCGAAAGAATAAAGCTTTTTGGAGTCGCTCTGTTATGTTTGTTCACATTTATTCTCTTTGTAGACTTCAAATGTATAAACTATTCCCAATACATAAATATTCCTCTTCCTGTACATTTACAATAATTTGTTTTGTTCTAGTTGTACTTTTTAGTAGGACGAATGTCAAATTAGTAAACACTTCCGGCATTTTTGGATGTCGGAAGTTACGACGGTTGTACACATGCGCACTAGAACCGTTTTGTGTGACTCAATCCGCATAGGATGCGCATATGATACGTCATACATCCCATGTTGCCTTGAGGTCAGTTAGCTGCACCTTAACTCTTACGCCTGAAACACATATATGCTTTATATAAACACCAAGGCACAACCAGGTAAGAGCCAGTAACGGTGGACTGTGAACGTATATATATATATATACGCGCTAAAACTTGCCAAGGCGTTTGAGCTTCGGTGGCTAACGCGTTAGCCAAAGACTCGGTCGCTTCAAGAGGGTCATTCCTTTCACTGTCGCTTTATTTCGAGCTAGCATGACAATAATGTTGATGAGAAAAGTTGGACTGAAACGCCTTTAAACACTTTTGAGCATGTTACACTTAATATTTCAGGAGAAAAATGGGAAAGGCGCACAGGCTAACTTAGCATGCTAACGCCGAAAAATGAATGAAACAGCTGCTCGGCTAACGCAGCTACAGCAGCTAACACAGCTGTATGTACATTAAACTAAAAGGTTAAATTGGCTTAAGCTACACATTTGAAGTCAGAACTGGAAAATACTACACAAAGTGGTTTAAGTGTATGTTGTACTCATTGCTCAGAAATAAAAGGTCAAATCCTTTCATTGTGATTGATGTGTCCTTTTTTACTTGATTTGTTAAATTTTTCTAAATCGTATAAGCTACTTTTTGCCTAAACCCCCCACTTATTATTATTAAATGCAAGCTCACTTTGCTGTTGGAAGTTTCATTTGCATTAACTTCCACTGCATTAACTTTTTGCAGGTGAGTTTCTTTGAATGAGTCATTTGTTCAAACGTTATTTCCCAGAAATTTCTCAAGGCAGGAGCTCAGAGGTTTGGCTTGTTGTGCATTAATTTCCTGTTTTACCTGCAGGTCCACCATGGCTTCTCGAGCGGGTCCCAGGGCGTCTGGTACCGATGGCAGTGACTTCCAGCACAGGGAGCGAGTTGCTTCCCACTACCAGATGAGGTCAGTCCTCCTCCCCCAGCTCATTTATTATACATCTAACTTGGTTTGTTCTAAGCTATGTGTTTTTCTTTTTCCAATTCAGTGTTGCCTTGAAGTCCGAAATCCGTAAACTGAACATTGTCCATGTGTTGATCTGGGTGCTGATGGCTGCTCAGGTGAGAACAAACATCAGACAGTCCTGGAGTTGCTATTTCCCAGCAGGCAGAGTCTGACTGTGTTCTGATGTGTCCAGGTAACTGTAAGCCAGCTGAGTCTGGTGTCTCACAAGGTCGTCGCCTCTCCGTATCAGTGGGAGTACCCCTATCTCCTGAGCATCGTCCCCACCGTCTTCAGCTTCCTGGCGTTGCCGCGGAACAACATCAGCTACCTGGTGATCTCCATGATCACCGCCGGGCTCTTCTGCGTGGCGCCGCTCATCTACGGCGGCATGGAGATGTTCCCCGTGGCCCAGCAGCTGTACCGGCACGGCAAGGCGTACCGCTTCATCTTCGGCTTCTCGGCCGTGTCCGTGATGTACCTCGTCATTGTCATTTTGGTGCAGGTGCACGCCTGGCAGATCTATTACAGCAAGAAGCTGCTGGACCAGTGGTTCACCACCACACAGGACAAGAAGAAGAAATGACTTCAGCTCTGCTGGCTGAGGAGACTTTGAGATGCTCTTGTTCAGCATCATTTTCTATATTTATTTTTGACAGTGATGATTTAATTATGCTTATAAAAATCATTGGACTGTTTGTGATTACCGCTTCCTCCTCCCCGAATGAGTTTTTATGTCATTTCAATGTTAAAAAACGGTTAAAAACAAGTGTTTTTGTTTGAGCCTTGTTATTTTGGGTAAAACTGGAAAGAAACACAGGGGGGAAAAAAAGGTTTAACAGTTTACAAAAAATTTATTTGCATTTTACATCACCTTACATTCAAAATCAATACTTATCGACTGCAAAATAAAACCCACTATATTTCCCACATCCAGTGACTTGATTCATATTTGACCAAAAACCATAAATGTTAAGTACAGGTAATATTCTAAAGTTTATAATAAAATGAAACCTCCACCAATATCACAAGCCTAAAAATAACTAATCACATTAAACTCCTGCCACCAAAATCCAAACTAAGATTTATTTTTCTATTTTAAATTAAGTCATTAGTGAGGGAAAAAAAAGCTTCATTAGTCACTAATAATGACTTTATTCCCTTATTTTTCCTAATAAAATGAATCTGTAGCTAAGAGCTAAATATGCTTTCGATTTCCATTGATGAACTTTAGCTCACCCCCTTCAAAAATATATACACATTACATAGTAACGAACGCATGGGAGTGTTTCACTGAAACAACAATCATCTGCCTTTTCTGGGCAAATTTCCAATAGATAAAGCTGACTGTCTGACTGACAGTGTTCTGGAGGTTTACTTAAACTTGACCGTACTTCCCTTTGAGGATCTGCCGCACCTGCAAAACACAAGAGAACACATCCATCACTGTAAGGATTCTGTTTGGTTCTGTCCTCAGCATACACAAGATGTTTTTAGAAAAATAACACGGCAGAATATTGTAATAGTGTTTGTGTTGCGTCACTGAAAGGTTTGGGCTTCCTCTCAGGCGTTGACCTTTTCGCCGACGGATCCTTCAGGCGCCAGCTGACACGGCAGCTCGTTCTCGAAATTCCTCATCCCGGGATCGGCGCCCTTCCTCATCAGCAGCTTCACGGCCTCCGCCTGGTTTCTGTAACTCTGCAGCGAGCTGACGACGTGCAGGGCCGAGTTTCCGCTGAACGTCTGACACAAAAGGTCGAGAACGCGTCGTTTCATGACTGGCGCTTGTAGATCAATTTGTGTCCCTTCGTTTTGCGCTCACCTTCACATTGACAGCAGCAAGAGACGTTGGCTGTTCAAGGAAAAGGTGGAGCAGCTCAATGTTTGCCTCCTCGGCAGCCATGTGAAGGCAAGTCCTTCCACTTTTCAGATCCTTCAGGCATAAAGAAAGCAGATTTAGCTGTTTTTGTGCAGCAGGAAGCTGGCCTCTGAATCACTTAAAAGAAAGAATAAATGGGTCCTAGTCAAAGTCCCAATGAAGATCAACGGATTTCTCGACTAATCAGCAGTCGCTACCTCCAACTTATCTTTAGACATTAAAATTTAGGTGACAAAAAAAAAAACCCTTCCAATATCTGCAATACTTACTTTTGTCCCGTAGGAGGCGCCCATGTGCATCAAAGTCCTGACGCACTCCACATACCTGTGCCTCCTGAGCGCCAGGTCTGAGATCATGAATGGACAAGGGTTTTCCAGGTGCCTCACTTCCTTGACGACGGCGTTGTGAGACAAAACCGCGGCGTGAAGCGGAGTCAGACCTTCGAGACGCGACAGATCCGGTCACATTTCATGAACGCCTCAAAGAAAATATGCAACGGATCGTTGAGATGTTCTCACCGTCATAGTTGAACATCTCAACGTCAACCGATGGGCCGCGCCCTGCCGGGGTTTTGCAGATGCTCTGCGGACAGGAAGTCGATTAGGATTTTTTATTTTTTTTTCCCCCACATCAGCACTCAAAGGTCATTTATTCACAGAGTTCAGTTAGATATTAACAAAAAGGTTTTGCATTTTCCACTCAAGCCGGATTTCCTCGTAACAGTTTCACGCAGATCTAAATCAGGTGTTGCACAAACAGATCTGACGACAGATAATCCACCGTTGCTTTGTTTAGGCCGTTTACAGGCCCAGCAGTCATCTGTGGCAGACCGTGTCCTGAACATGTTCCACTATCACCAGGAAGTCTGATTGAACGCCATGGAAACAAAAAATGAGTCCCTCTCACGCTACACTTTTGACATTTACAGTTTCAATTCGACTCATCGGCTGATCGCTTTGGGATCGAAATGCGATGGGATTAGTTTTGGGATTTTGATTTGTTCAACAGATATTTTCCCTGCTCAGTGTTCAGTTTCCTAAAATGCGTTTCAATCCAGAGCTCATTAACTTGGACCTGTTTACATGTACTTTGACCTGCAAAATTGTGTCATGACCTGAACTGAATGTTTATCCAACTAAGCTGTAAAACCTTCAGCGAAGGTCAAATTTATGAAGCTAATAAGGCTTTTTATCATTTAGGTGGAGGAAAAAAAAAAAAATTCCATTAAAAACAGTTTTTTCAATATATTCCCCCAACCCCGCTGTCATGGCAACCTCTCGTGAGGCGTTCAGGTGTCATCAGAGGTAAACAGCTCAAATTTGCATGATGAGACAGCAGCCAAAACAAGCAGGTCTCTGTGTATTGTGCTCTCATTTCCTGGTTCTTTCGATCGCACGAAGGTTCCACCCTGTCCCAGTCGAGCCAAAACAAAATTGCAGATGTAGGTGGAGCAAATACCAAGTTTACTTGTGGTACATTTCAGCGAGTGGAATTAGCCGAAGTCTATTTATCTTGAAAAAGCAATGCAATTATCAGACGTTTTACCTGCAGGCTGAGGTAGTGGCCTTTCTCTGCGCACACATGCAGAGGAGAGCGCCCCCACAGGTCCCTGACGTTGATCTGCGCTCCGTGACTTAGGAGATCAGAAATGATCAGGTGCTGATTGGTGGCCGCCGCGATCTGGAGAGCCGTCTGAAAACACAACATCATTCCTGCTTGGCTTGACGTGAACCCGAATAAGACGAGGTCGTGACGGCGGCCGTACCTGCCCGTTGTGTTCCTTCACGTCCACGGAGCCGAACCGAGCCATTTTGGCGGCGAGTACGTAGGAGAGGGCTCGCCTGCCTTGAGCCACCGCTATGTGAAGAAATCTACACCGGAAACAGTGGAGAGTTTATCAAAAGGACACGGGATGATAGAAACTTTCCTTAAATCAACCTCAGATTTCATCTGAGCAAACGTCTTTCGGTTTGTGATCTGTTTTGCAGCAATGCTTCAATTAAAGAATCTATACAATGTGGTCCCAGCCACGCGGAAGTTAGGTTTGGCGTTCCACAAGGCAGCCGTCACGGCCCACTGATGCCATCTGTCGCCGTTTCTTGTTTGATTTCTTTCAGGCGTGTCGGGAGATAAGCTCAAAGCACTGTGCCCTTCTACGCAAGTGACAGGTTGATAAGGACTTGGATTCATATTCTTGTTCCTGGTGATGAATTATGGCAGCATAAGATTGTTTTATGAATTTGTTTTGGTGCTAATTTGTACGTACGTGTCGCCATCCGAGTCCTGCATGCAGAGCTGTTCTGGAGACAGACCTTCAACCTTCTTGGCTTCTTGTTGTATCTGCCAGTGAAACAGAGTCAGCTTCCCTCCAGAGGCCGGGACGTCGTGTTCCTGAGCGGGAGGCAGCACAGGCTGCACAGGCTGCACAGGCTGCACAGGCTGCGGCGTTTCCTGAAACCCCATGACGGCGTTCTCCGGGAGGGCCGGGACGAAGCAGGCGGCGGAGCTCAGGTGGAGAGACGTCGGAGAGGTCGCCATTTGAGGACTCATGTCTGCGCCGACGGGTTCGTATTTGGGAGACTTTAATTTAGGCTCCAAGTTCCATTTCTGCTCCGAGTTCCATTTCTGAAAGAAAACAAGACCTAAGATGTCATGAACTCATAAAAGATGCGATCCTGTGGGAATAGAAAGTATGAACACGCCCTTTAAATCTGCATAACTATCTGTTCCTACTTCCTTCAGCTGTTCTTCCTCATACATTAGCAACTTCAATATTTCCTTATAGCTAAAGTAAAGCTGCATAATGAAGTCATGCAACTAACCTGCCGTCTCATCATTAGCAGCTCCTTTACGGTGGTCGTCCTGTGCAGATGCTGCAGGGACGCTTGTGGTTTAGCATCAAATATCATGCAACCTGAAAAACGATACATAAACGATACTTAAACACTGTTATAATTCAACATGATAATCATTAATAATTAAAATGCTCCCTTTTGGCTGGTGTCACGTCTCAAATGATAATCATACAACAATTTCTGCACTGAACTTTTCCTCCCAAACAGCTTGAGTGATGATTACATGAGATAATTACTGACTTCTGTCTGACCCTTTATAGCTTAACTAGGACGTTTGGCTAATTTGACCAAACGATCACTTGACTGTGATTTTAATGAGTAGACAAGAAAACAGGTTTCTCAAGATGGCGTCGACTCTGTCTTTTGATGTGCTTAATATCTAACTGGACAAATTTTATTTTTGGTGTGTTTGCTCTAATTTACACTTCATACTTTTACCCACATTTGGCCAGTGGGAGGTGCTAATTTCCACCCCTGCCCTGGGGCCAAAATCAGCCCTGGGGCCGTGAATGTATTTTGGACACCTCTGTTGTTGGGGACATTCGGCAAAACCTATACAAGCGTGCGATTTGCTACAAGTTTGCTACAAGTCTTACAAGTTTTGGAATTTGGTCAAAAGAAAAAAAACAAAGTATTATCACATCAACATGAAGTTCTGCGAACGCACCTTCAGGGTTGGGGCTGAATTTGAAGGAGGCTGACAGAACCTGACCTGCCATCAATGCACTTCCTCCATGATCCAACATGCTGGCAGTTTTATTGAGGTCGTCAGAAAAAAAAATAAAAGGCAGCGCCTCTTGTTTCCCACACCTGGAAGGCAACAACAAGCACCGAATGTTATCTCCGAGGTAATGAACAGCGGTCCAACGCAAGATTAAAAAATGAGGAACAACTGTCACACAACTCCCTGGCACACACACCTGGGCCGACTTCCTGGTTTTCAGAAGGATCAAGTGGCTCAGCTGCGCATTTAAAGCGAGATAAATCTTGTAAATGCAGATCCATAAAAGCTCATTTACATGAAACAAAGCAGAACTTATGAGCTTATATAAAACTCCACTCCAATAAAAACTGTTCCAAGTATTTCCTGATAGTCAAAAGAGACGCTCGAGATCATTTTACATGCAAAAAGGCTGAATTGTTTGCACACAGATGAAATTACTTTATGGTTCAAGGGTTTTTCTTAGGGAAATTGTTCCTAAACTAAATGAATAATTGTGGCCTATCAGCTTGCAGAGACCCCTACCTGTATGGCTCAGTCTCCCTCTGAATCAGCAGTGCAGCACAAGCAGCCAACTGGTTCTAACATGAGTGTGAGAAGCGAAAAGTTTTATTGAGCTGTTGGGACAAACTCCTCCTCCCAGCCAACCAATCCTCCTGGAGCAGGGATTTCCCCTCCCACCTTGCAGGTGGAGCTCACCTGGACTGAACAACAAAACGGCCTTCATTTATTTATTTTTTTTTCCGAAATGAATAGCAATGAAATATACACATTTGAAAGAATAAAGAAAATCCTTTTTTGGAGTTGAGAAATTGCAATACAAAATGAAAATAAAATCTCTACCAGACTAGTATTGATCCAATGCCAATACCGATTTCTTTTACTGATATTTTGGATCAATTCAGCCACAGTTAGTGATAAAACTGAGATTGTTTCAAATGTTTCAAGTCTTTCCTATTTTGAACAGCAGTTGATACTTTACTGCCTCTACTATCTGTGACAGAAGTAACTTTATGAATATCAACACACCAGTCATATTTAAGCTGTTGTTTTCTTGTCTTTCCCATTTTGAATGTTCAATTCAGCGTTGCTGACTGTAGATGTGGATAAGTTGACCAGTGTATGGAGATCATGTGTCTTATTTGAAAGTTTTATCTGCTTCTCTTTTCCTCTAAAAGCAGTGGGCTGCTGCGTTTTGTCGGGTTAGGGTTAGGAGCTACCTAACCCTAACCCTAAAATGAGAAAATGGTTTAATTTGGGGTTTTTTTTTAACCGCAGCAAGAAAATTAAGGTGAATTTGTTTGTCACACACACAAAAAAAAAACCCACTTTCATTTCCTAATATCACAACAAACAACACAGACTCAATTTAAAAGGACTTCACAGTTTTAATAAATTACAGCGTGAATTTACATGACGTAAACACACACTTACACACACAAACGAAAAAAAAAACAAAAAAACAAACACCCCTTTGTTCTGGCACCGAGTGGAAGAAGCACTGGCCCGTCGTAAAGTCTGATGGCCGACGGGAATACTGACAAGTTCAACTCCTCAAACCTGAACCGAAGGGGAAAGGAAGTCCAGGTTTTTACAGTAAAATATTTCCTCGAGCGTAGGCTTTTATTCAAACGACTGAATACATCAACATCTTCTCCCACCATCCTGCTGCTCTACAGCTCCGATGTGTGGGCAGGGTTTGCATATCGCGTGTTCTCACAGCGTCTGACCTGAAGGTTTTCGGACTTTTCAGCTGTGAGATTTTACGTGACGGTTTCGCTTAAATTTTTTTTTCCCCCCACTAAAAACCTCAGGTTTATCCAAACGCTTCCTTCCCTTTTGCTGCACACATTTGAGCGTGTTGACACGCTGCTCGTACCAGACTAAAGAATTATTTAAAGTGCTCTAAAAACAAAAAAATTTAAATAAAAAAAATCACTAGTGAGCCCCCAGAACAGCAGAACACAAAACATCCAGGAGAACAGCGACATGTCAATCCATACTTCAAGAACATTAGTTTTAGTTAATTCCCACAATAAATAAGTCTAAAATTCATATCTACATTGTAAAAAAAAAAAAGAAACCCTTGCTAAATTAGTCTTCTTCATGCCAATGTGGTCTAATCTGCTAGAGATATACAAAGTAGAATAAAAAAATTGTTTTCTGTTCAGAGCGGTCTGGATTCTTTATTCTCCTGGAATGGCTTGGGAGCAAAGAGTACAAAAAGGAGGAGCTGGGCATTGGTTTCCGTGGCGCGCCTCCTCCGGGACTACAGGCGACCTGGAATTGGGTTGAGACACGACAGAACAGGTTTCAGAGTCAACAGCGGATCGTGTTTCAGCTCGGGCGTTGGCAGGTGATTAAGCATTATCTCGGGTGGAAAAAAAAATTGAGACGTTGACAAATGATTGACATCTTTTTCCAAACGAATCCTCGAAAGTGAAACTTTCAAAGCTGATGTTTTGAGATCTTTAAAAGTTGCATTTGCACCGACAGATTGACTGACCTCCGAGGTATTTTGCCCCAACCAACATCAGCATGCTGCCGATGATGTAGAATCCCAGCGGGATGCTGCTGAAGATACTCACTCCGTCTGTCAGAGAACAGGGAGAACATTAGCCAACAGCTGCAATCACACATTTACATCCTGACTTATTGGAACAGTTTGTTCCTCGGAGTGGCAGAGTTTTATAGAACAACTTCAAATCTTCCTCAAAACAAGAACTAAAGGTCTTTAAAGGGATCCACTGATTTGAGCAGAGTTTATGTGATGGTTTCTTGTGATAATTTTGATCTCAGGCCAAAACGGAAACGTTAGGAAGTAATCCTCTAAGACGTGAGCCCAGATTGCCCTTCCTGTGTGTTCCAACCTGGTGAAATGTTTCATGAGTCAACTAAGTGCTTTTCTAATAAACACATATTGGCTCAGATCAGCTTCAGCCTCTCCAGCCTCCACAAGCCGTCCTGCGTGTTTCTGACAGCTGGAATGAAGGAATAAATGAGCTCAACAGCTTATCTTTAGCTTATGCAGAGGCGTATTAATAACGCAGGACCAGCAAGACCAGATCTGGAAATGATGATCTAAGCAGATTATTTGGAAATACAGGGAGGGAACGTTTTGGTGTGGCAAAAGCTGCACGAATTACTGGCTGAAAACATACATTTATTTGTACTCACGGCTCTCAGACTCCACATTATGCGTGGTCTCCCAGTTCATGGATCTCTTCACGGCTTGTTTCCACCTCGCGTAGCGAAACTCGCTCTCTGCAATCACAGTCGCGTCAACCTGACCGCGTTCGGGACGTGGGATTCGTCTGACGGGGATTTTTTATAATTTTTTTTTTTACCTTCCAGTTTGATCTGGGGTTCGAACCGTTCCGACGTGACGGCACTCAGGTCCTCCGGCTCCAGGCTCCACACCCTCACGCCCTCGGCCGCGCCCGCTGCCATGGCCGCCCCCAGAGCCGTGGTCTCCGGCATGGACGGCTTCACTGCCAGCAACACCACAAAGTGGAGCGTTTACATTCACACAATCACTACACCGTCACATTCGACCAAACAGAAAAAAAAAAACATGTACAGAAAAAAACAAACAAAAAAAAAAAAGAACAAGAAAATCACATTTTCCTCCTGTGTTTCCCTCACCGACAGAAATGCAGAGAATGTCGGCCTGCAGTTGCATCAGCAGCTTGTTGGTCGTCATCCCTCCATCGACCTGCAGCTGAGTGAGAGGGATGCCGCTGTCCTGATTCATGGCGTCCAGGATCTGCGTCCAGACACAGATCATTTCTCTTATTATTTCTTTGTTATTTTGTTTTTTTGCCACGCTTTCCGAGAAGATTTTTCGAGCCGGGCTCTACCTCTCGTGTTTGGAAGCAGACGGCTTCCAGTGCGGCGAAAGACAAGTGGTTCTTGTTGGTGAACTGAGTCAACCCGCAGATGATCCTGTGGAGTAAACGTCTCGAGTCATAATAGTGCCGCTTTATCGCGCTGCGCCGTAAAACAAGGTGTTGCTCGTACCCTCTGGCGCTGGGCTCCCAGTACGGAGCGTAGAGCCCGGAAAACGCAGGAACAAAATAACAACCGTAGGAGGTGCCGACCGATCCGGCCAACGTCTCTGCAGACACGAGGAAATGAAAGCAGGAAGCAAAACTGTACATCTAAAGCGACGCAACGATGTTAAAAAAAAAAGTTGCAGTTGATTGGTGGAGGAAAGTACCGAGCTCATCGGACGACTTGATGATTCCGAGGTTGTCCCGCAGCCAGCGAACCATGGCTCCGGCAATGGCCACAGATCCCTGGGCAACGAGACGGCAGAAGAGCAGAAAGGCTCGGTGACAAGTTCACGACTCAAAGAGGTTCAGCTCGGGGGGGAAGCGACCGATTGTGTGAAGAAAAAGAAACGATCACTTCTGACTCGAGAGCAAGAGCCATTTTTACCTCCAGTCCAGCTACAAATGAACTCATACAGGAACTGCAAATGTTTTGAAAAATATCTCATATTTCAAAATAACCACAATTTTATTGCTATTTTTAGGTTTTAAAATAGATTAGTTTATGTTGCGATATCACGATATTTTGTGGTACTATTGCGATAATGATAAAAATGACAATAATGACTCATCATTTATTTTTTAGGTAACTTTGTGTATGCCTGTGAGATTCTAACATTTAATATGCTTCTGTCTGATTTCTGTCTCTAAATTGCACACATCAAACATGACAGTGGTTCAGAAATGTTACTGTACCTCCAGAGCGTAATAGGTGGGTTTGTCCCGGCCCATTTTGTAAGCGACCGTCGTCAGCAGACCGTTATTGGACATGACGGGCTGCAAGTCAACACGCATCATGTCACTGCAGTTTACGCACTTTTATTATTTTTGGGGGGGTTTGTGTGAAATAAAAACGACTAAATTACCCTTGTTCCAGTGTTTCGCAGGAGAAAACATCCGGTTCCATACCTGAAGGAATAACAGAGGTAAAGTGTTGCTGGATTTCTAATGGTAGGATGGCCCCCCAAAAAAAAAAAAATATATATATATATATCAAAAAACCCTGCAGGGCTAAAAAAAGCTCATACGTGTTTTTGACACTTCCATCTTGAAAGCACATCTGACCAACGAGAGCAGCTGACTGGTCACCAAGACACTGGTTCAAATGAAACATTGTAGTTTAAATAATTGCAGGTATGCATGAATATTTTGAATTAAAAAAAAAAAAAAAATGACAGACTTACCCCGGAGATGGGAACGCCTGTCAGGGCCCCGGCTTTCTGTCACGGAAAAAAAAACAAATCTATAAGATTCAGATCCAGCTTTTCATTTGCAATCAAAATTGAAATCAATTTTCACTTAAATCTGAGAATTGAAATGTGCACAAACTGTCTGAATCTGAAACTTCAACTCAAATTCAGCATTTGGCTCTGGTCTTACTGACCCGATCCTCTCAACTTATAGTTTCACCAGTTGAAATGAAATGGAAAAAAGTCAACACATCTTAAAACAACGTCATAACAAGTCCAAACATGGTGAATAAACAAGCTCAGGCGTAGGAAAATAAATCACTTGTTATTTGACTAAACAAAGTCAAATAACAGGAAAGCAGCCGACTTCTACCGGCAGATAGAAGGGTGAATCTTTGGGAAATAAAAGTCGTCACTCCCACATGCACAATAGGATTAGAGGTGTACACAACGTGAAAGGAAAACTGTGAAGAGATGGAGGAGCGGTGTGTGAAGGACGACCAGCAGAGCAGTCAACAGCGACAGCCACCATCCCAAACATTCCCAACAGCTAAAACAGATCCAGGGTTAGTCTCATAGTAAGAGTCTAGTTTTGACAAATACAGAATCGTCAAGATGAAAGAATTTTTATTCAATTTTTTGGTTCCCTAAAGATTTAAGATTTATTCAGCAAAGTCGGACTTTAATATCTTACATGTTTAAGTTTAAGTCAAATATTAATTGTAATATTTCAATATTTTCTATCTAAAACATTTATGTAAAATACTAAAATATTTGTATTAATAAATACAGCATCAGTGCAGACGTAAAGTCTGAAGTATCAAACAAATATTTGCAAATAAGTTCATTAAATAACATTAAAATTAAAGTGACAAAACTGATTTTGGATCTTCGGAAAGTTTAATACCGTTTGGAAACACTAAATCTTTAACCTTTCCTCCACGTTTTGGAGTTTTGGAATGGTGGATTTATTTGCCGGCAACGGAAAAGACAAATGGGTTTACATGGTGAGTAAAAGAGTGAGGATGAGTTAACACTTACCCAGCAAGAGCTTATTTTCTAACAGTGAGAAAAACAGAGATAATTGCACAAAAGATGCCTAAAAGAATTGATCAGTCAGCCTTCATGCACTTCAAAAACTACCTGAAAAACATTTCTTATTTAAAACTAAAACATAAAACCTGCCATGTGATGCATCATTTTGCTTCAGAATCAGTAATATTAGTAGGATCATTTTTAGAATTCTTAGAATTGAGCTGCGTCTTCTTACCAGCAGGCCGTATATTTCCGATGAGCTCCTCACTTTTGGCAAGATGTGCATAGGAACACCAAAATATCTAAAAAAGTAAACCAAGGAAAGAAATAATTAGGAGAACGTTCTCTGGAAGTCCTCTGGGATTAGGATTAGGGTAAAAATAATAGTTTTTACAGTTGTGTTCCAGAAGCTTTTTAAAGAAACCCATAAATGTACACAGAATAAACATGTTAAATAAAAATAAAAATCAAGTGCAGGAGCCGTACTTGCAAAGTTCTGCGTCCCAGGTCATTGTGTGAATATTGAACAGCATGGTTCTGCTGGCGTTGGTCACATCCGTGCAGTGGATCCCGTCCGTCTTCCCCCCTGTCAAACACTGTTAGGAAGACATTTGAAAGCTTTAAACATGGTTTCATCGGCTCGTTTTACAATTTCCACCAATCTCTACAAAAGAGGTGATGCAGGAAATCTGTGAGGACCCAAATAAGCCAGGAGTCTACGGTGCCGAACATGGCGCGGCGAGACGCCACTGCCTTTTGGACCTCCTCCACATTGTCCAACAGCCAGCGAAGCTTCACTGCGCTGAAGTAGGTGCTGAGCGGCAGGCCCGTTTTGTGCTGCGGGAAGACAAAATCCCCGTTAGATGCGCCCCGAAACAAACAAAAACAATCAATCTCAGGGGAAGAAGTCAAGTCTCAGTCTTACTTGTAAATGGTTTTTGTCCCTTCCTGGAGTTTTGTCTATAAGATGCTCAACCGTTGACTGAGTTCGCAGGTCCAGCCATACTAAACAGGATTGCGAAAAAATCTGATCAACTCGTTGCTCTTAGCTACAAATTATTAGCATGAATGCTGCTAGTGACGTCTAGTTGAACAATGTTAAAGAATTTCCATGGAAACACACCAATAATCGAAACCTAATTCATCTGAGCAAGAAAATTCCTTATATTCTTGTAGAACCTGGATCCATCAATCAACTATATCTCCCAAACTTTTACCCGTCTTCCAAACGCAGTTCAACAGCATATTAAACAAAACGGTTGCCATAGAGATCGGTACCAATGGCGTTGTAGAGAGGCTCCCCGGTCAGCTTGTCCCATACCACCGTGGTCTCTCTCTGGTTGGTCACTCCAACAGCTGCAGCAAATCAAAGACAGCAATAGCACATGAGAAAACATCAAACACATTCGGTTTGGAAAGTATTATAAACTTTAAGAATTTGCTTTTAGCTTTGCGACCCGGATTAATAAACGACTTCCGATTAACTGTTCTATGTTCTCGTTTACATTTTTCACTCATGTATATAAAGTAGAAAGAAAGTACACTGTCTTTCATTGCAAGGCTTTATTGTCAACTTCATTATAGTAATATTTAAACTGTATCGTTATTAATAGGACTTACTCAGACAACTTTATTGTCATAATTCTTTCTTTTTCCTTAGCCTGGTCCTGATACTCGGTCGTTATATATAATTGTTGTACCTTTAATTTTCGACACGTCAATGTTGAGCTGTGTGAGTTTTTCGCATGTGCGCTCTATGCACTCGTACACCGACTGCAGGATTTCTTTGGGATCCTCCTCCACCCATCTGGACAAGAAGGAAGATGACCGGGACACATTAGTTGGACGAGGCGACATCCGGACCGCAGATCGGACCGGCCTTACCCTTCCTTCGGAAAGAGCTGCTTGATTTCCACTTGATGATGGCTGAGCAGCTCCGCTGTTTTTGAGTTGAACACCTGGAAAATGGAGAAAATAAATAAATAAATAAAATGATGTCGCAAGTTATAGCTTGTTTTTATGTGTACCTACTAAGAAAATCATTTAATTGCCAAAAGGAAAATATCAAATAGCACTTAAATGATTGGCATTTGCAATCAACAGAAACCACACAGCCTGTGTCGGACTTCATCGCTGAAACGTCACAGTCAAGACAGTTCAATGTCAAGACAGTAGAGGCGACACGTCATAGTAACATGTCCTGGATGACAAGCACTGCTACTCCACCTCTTTTTCTTTTCCCGCTGCTCTTTTAAATCTCCATCCGCTTGTCTGGCAGTCTGGGATATAATCCTGCAGCCATGTCATAGTCAAACACTTTACACTGCATTCTCTACACTCCTGTTGAGCCCTTGTGAGAGCTTGAAATTCATCCAACATCCTTCAATCACAAGTTGCCGATTACAATTAGAATCCCTTTACTTTCGTTGCCTGAAAAGCACAAAGGCAAATTTGTGTCCATCAATCCTAAATTTGACTTCCATCAAATTCAGGATCGATGGAAGAGACTATTTGAACTTCCTCTTCTCTCTCTTTGCATCCATGACCCTTCCTTTTCCACTCCTTTGGGATTTTCTGGCTGCATTTCTGCATGTTAATCAGCTGCTCCTTGTTGTAAACCACCGTGTTGCTATGGTTATGCATCATAACAAATGAGCAAAGTATAACAAAAAGTGTGAGAAAAAGCAACCCTGCTGCACAGCATCCAGACCTTATATACTTACAATGTAAATCACGACGGCTAACACATTGGGGTTTTGTTCATTTAAAGGCGATATAATAATAGATTAGAACAGGCACCTATACAAACTACTGTATCTGACAGCTTTCTGTGTGAAACCATATAAGAGAGTAAGCTCGCCACGTAAATTTCTCTTTAACACACCTCCTTTAGCCAGCGTGAAAGCTAAATATATTAGACCGGTCAAGGGCATTTCCAGCTGTGACACATTAAAAGCAACGCCAACGGTTTTCCCTCGCGAGCTCAGTCTTACCAGAAACCGACTGGAGCTCGTTCCCTGGTCGATGGCACCAACCAGCGGGCCCAGGTTTATCTGGTTTGAGGCAGCCACCGTGGAGCTGTTCTTGGGCCGTCCCGGGAGCCGAAAACCCGATTATCAGCGCCGGTGCGGGACAGTTGTTGGAGTATGAAGATGGGGCGTGACAGCGCGCGGTCTGCCGCGAGCTTATGACGTGACGGTTTCAGTCGCTCTCAAAAAAGACGTAACCATGGCGTCGTTTACGAAGAAAAAAAAAAAAAAAAAAAAATACACGCAGAGATTTTTTTTTAAATTTCGCTTTTTTTATATATATTTTGTGAGGTTTTTAGGAGCATCATTAAAACAGATAAAATGTTTTCATTGTGTATGATAATTGAACTTTATCATAGTGCGTTTTTTCTGTTATTTAGTTGTTTCAGTTCACAAAGTGAAATTTTAAGCTATGTGGAATACGTTGTTGTTATCAAAGGGAAATTAAATTTAACTCTTTTTAGTGAAGATTATTCAACGATTTATTATAGATAGAGCTGGCTTTACTTCGAAAGTGAGGACATGACAGTAACGCCTTAAACTACAATATGTGCATATGCACGAAAGTGCGTCCTGAAGAATGTTGCTGAAAAAGACAACATTCTATAAAAAAAAACGTTGCGTTCCCATACCGGGAGTCGAACCCGGGCCGCCTGGGTGAAAACCAGGAATCCTAACCGCTAGACCATATGGGACTCGAGTACACCGGCACGGTAACCGTGTAGTTGTTTTCATATACTCCACTAGGGGGAAGTACTCCATTGATGATGTTCTCTGATGTCAAACAAACGCGTCAAATGTGTACAACCTACTTATTCTACAAGAAACACCTATTTCCTTTTTGTAAGTGCCTTTTGTAAGTATTTTTTGTGTTTATTCAGCAATAAATAAATATTTAAACTTTAAACATTGTATTCTTACTTGGACGTTGTTTGGGTCGACGACGCATGATGACGCAATCATTGAAGGACAGTGTTGTGGCTGTAGAAATGTGGAAGGCAGTTGTCTTCATATTCATCTCGTTTTGACCAATTTATTTTTACTTCGACCACGCAGAACTAACATGTACGTAATGAAATACTCTCCCGAGTTTCTACCTGTCAGACCGGTTAAATATTCAGCATTGTGTTTTACGTTAGCAACGAAGGCTAAAGCTAAACGATGTCTTCTTTAATTGCAATCATTTTGTGAATTTCCAGGGCGGATTATTGGAAGTCACAACCGAGGAAATTCTGTCAGTACTGCAAGTGCTGGATTGCTGACAACAAACCTGTGAGTATGACAGAAACAAAACCTAGTTATCCCTATATGGAGGTAATGCTGCTACTTCTAATGTCTGATCTGCAGAGCATCGAGTTCCATGAAAGGGGGAAGAATCACAAAGAAAATGTGGCTGCTAAAATTTCAGAGGTGAGAATATTGATTTTGTGGTTGCTTTGCTCATGTTAGAACAGTTTATTTTCCTGTCAAACATACTAAACTTGTATTGTCATACAGAATCCAGGTAGAGGGAAACAGGAAGAAAAGTGCAGCAGAAGCAGTTCCAGATTTAGCTCAGAAACTCCAGAAGACACACACAGCACCTTCGATTATCACTGATAAAAGAAATAAAACTATGTTGGACATAACTAACTCCTCAGTATATTCCCTGAAAACAATGAAGAAAATATGTTGTTTCTACATTGCTGTTTAGAGCTTGAATAAATAAACATGCCTCACTTGGCATCTTTCTCAGGACTGGCAGTACAGATAAGCTCCAGGGACCCGCATCACGACCGACACTGTCCTGCTATTGGCCGACCAGCAGCGGTCGCTCATCTGTCTCCGCCCTTCCTCTGTGCAGATTAAGAAAAAGAGCGTTGAAAAGGCGAAGAAGGAGGAGCGGATGTCCAAGGAGTTTGCGGCGATGGAGGAGGCAGCGCTGAAGGCGTACGAGAAAGATCTGAAGAGGATGCAACGGGGATCAGATGGTGATTCAGCAACATTTTATGAAGTGTTTTTATTTGGATTTTAATTGAGTGTATTTTGTAGGATCGAGTTCTCCAGTTCGAGCAGCCTCTCAATATCAGCCTGTACCTCTGGTGGGAAGCCTGCCCAAAAAGCAGCAGCAGCCGCAGCAGCAGCAGAAGAAGAAGAAGGGATGGAAGGCGAACAGGAAGTTCAGAGAGGGACCGAGTGAGACGCAGGTTTGGGTGGAAGGCCAGAGCGATGAGGGACAGACCTACTACTATAACACCGTGACAGGAGGTGAGGCAGGCTGATGCAACAGGAACCTCCTGCTGGAACCCAGAACCATTTCCAGCTTGTTTCTCCCGTTCTGCAGTGTCTCAGTGGGAAAAACCTGAAAGGTTCCAGGGAGGAAATTCAGCTTCTGCTGAGACCCAGCAGTCGGAGGTACGTTCTGATCCCATTTCCTCTCAGAGTTCTTCGGGTTCTCCCTGGATGGAGGCTGTGAGTCCAGAAGGCTACACCTACTTCTACAACACAAACACAGGAGGTGAGGCGTCCCAGCCTGAGCCCGGTCTGTCTTTACCGTGGCTTCTATTAGTCATTATGAGTTCAATATTAATGTTTTGCCATTTTTATTTATTTCAGTTTACAAGAAATTTGACAGTTTTCATTATTTCATTAGTTTTAATTAACTCAACCGTGTCGGTTTCGTTTTGTCTCCTCTTAAGAGTCCAGCTGGGAGAAGCCGGCGGACTTCCCTCCCACCGCGGAACCGGAGACCCAGCAGGAGGAAGAGGAGAACGCAGGCGAGGAGCCCGGTTCCCAGCCGGAGACGGCTCCTGCGGAGGAGGAGCGCTCAGAGTCCGACAGGTCGGCGCTGGAGCCGCAGGCGGCGGGAGAAGTGGATCCGGAGCCCAAAATCCCCAAAATCAACTTCAGGGTGAGATTAAATAAAAACGACGCTCCGGCGAATTTCAAAAAGCGAGACCCGAGAGTTTATTTTTTTGTTTTTAGAAAAGAAAAACGGAGGCTGAACCCTCGGAAAAGAAAGGTGAGGATAAAGTGTCAGAAGACGCTCTGGAAGAGGAAACGAAAGAGACAAAACCAGAGGAAGAGGCGCCCAAACAAGAGACGGTAGCAGAGGTGGAAAAAACGCCAGTAAAAAGGCCCAGAGCAGCCAATCCGTACGGAGCCTGGGAACGGGTCCAGCAGAAGCAGAATCCATAGTAAGTATTCCCAACCCGACACCTGGAATGAAGTGGACCACAGGTCATCAGCTGACGTTTTCCTGTCTGCTTCCCAGTGCTAAAGTGGATTTGCAGCTGCCCCAGGTGGAGGAGAGCGCGGCCGGGCCTCCGGTAGAACTCCCGTCGGAACCCAAACCCAAGTTCAAGGAACGCGTCATCACCTCTCTGGGAGAGGAGGGCGGACCCGCCTCGTTCCGGAGGAACAAGACCCAAAACGGGAAGAACAGGAACCTCCGGCAGAGAGACGACGACGACTGATTCCAACAGGAGCTTCAGACGGGAGACTTTCCTGGAAGTTAAAGTTTCTAGGAACATGTTAGGATTGACATGAACTTTTGGAGGTTTTTTATTTTTCTGAATGTATGATAAGCAGGATTTGGCCAAATTAAAAATGTATTTTTTATGCTACGAAGTGATGATTTTGAAGACAGGTTCTGATAGTTTGGGATCTTATTACATGGAGACAATCCAACATGATCATTTCCCAGGAATTAGAGGGGAATGATACTCACTCCAGGCCCAGCAGGGCTACTGGCCTCTTGGCACACACACACACACACACAGGGTTTGACGTGGGGAGTGTGTGTGTGTGGAGCTGATATGTGTTTTGACCACACCCCGACTGGCAAATGACCAGAAACGCATTCGGTTCAGCTTTATTACCAAAAACTAAACAGACGCAGCAGCATGGAGACGTGTGTCCTGATATCCAGATGTGATGGGGAGAAGTTCCCACTCGATCTGGACTTTCATCGACAGTCCAGATCGATGAAAGTCTGTCCGTCCATCCGTCCGTCTGTCAGTCTGCAGGCTGTCCGGTCACAGAGCTGCCGATCTCCGCCGCCTCCAGCAGAGCCTCCTGCTCAGAATGCTCCAGCAGGTCTGAGATCAGCTCCTCCAGCTCCTCCCCTCCTCTCATGAACTCCTGGAAACAAAACGCACGAGAGCTTCGACAGTTTGACTTCTCACTGGACTCGCTGGAGATCAACAAACCAGGTCAAGACAACTTCAGTGTCTGTGAGAGTAGAGATCCATTTTAGATCGTCATCATCAGAACTGATTTGTCGTGATCAAATCAGTTTTACAGGCCAGACATGGATCCATATTAACATTTGCTTCTTATCTGACCTTAATGTCTCTGGTGGTGTATCCTGTCCGGTGGTCGGTGACTCGATCCTGGCTGAAGTTGTAGGTGCGAATCCTCTCTGCCTGGCTGCGTGTGCCCACCTTGATAACAGAGGAAAAGCAGGGTGTCAAACTCATTTTCGTTTTGGGGCCAGGATGTACTGATAAAACTGACACAAACGTTAAAATATCAACAAACAGCTGCTTGCTTTTGTCCAAAATCACAGTTTTTGTGGCGCTAATTTGGACATTTTTTAAGAATCTTTTATGGTATTTGTGCTACTTATGAGGTGAAATGTGACTTTCTATTCATCGCTGTAACTTGAGTCATCCAAACTCAATGTTTGTGGCCAATTTTGAGAAAAAAAATTGCAGTAAAAGTCAGAAAAAAATGCAGGAATCTGTAGATTTTGTGTGAACAAACTGGAGGGACTTATTAATGTCAACATCTGAGACAGACTCTCAACGCTGTCCTGACCTGCTGCTTTCGTGCCGTGTGCCTTTGCGCCGTCTCCTTGCCCATCATGCTCTGGTAGAGTCTGGCCCTCAACATGCGCATGGCCGTGTCTCTGTTCTGCAGCTGCGAGCGCGTCTGCTGGCACTCGGACGCTATTCCTGTTAGGACCGACATGTTTATAGCTTGGAACGGATCCCGAGGAACTTCAGGAAGATCTCTTCACAGACCGGACCTGTAGGAAGGTGAACTATCCGCACGGCGCTGTCCGTGGTGTTGACGCCCTGGCCGCCAGGGCCTCGCGATCTGAACGTGTCGATCCGCAGATCCTTTGGGTCGATGCGGACGTCCACCTACAGAGAGATTGAGGTTAGCGGCGGAGAGAGAAACGAGGTGGAAGTTTGGGGTGTACCTCAACTGGCTGTGGCAGGACGATGACCGACATGGTTCCGGTGTGGATCCGCTGCATCCTGGACGAGAGGCCCACCTCAGGGATCCTCTGAACCCGGTGCGTTCCTCCTTCGTGTTTCAGGTGCATGTACGCGTTATCCCCGGCTATCCTGACTGCGGCATGGTGCAGTCCACCTAGAGACAGCTAACTGTCATTGTTCTGTGTATCTGAGCACAGTAAAGATCGACTATGATCAATCAAACCGAATCGGAAGAGAGATTGTTGCATTTCGTCAACTTTCAAGCCTCGTTCAGCAAAGTTTGGATTGTTCTTTTGACTGAAATGTTAAGAAAATCTAATTTGTGCTACTATTAAACTTTTTCGGTTGGGTAGCCTTACCGTATTCTGCAGGCAAGTAGTTCAGAACCTCAAAGTCCCAGTTCTTGAAAGAAGCAAAGCCTCGGTACATGTCAAACATTTCCCTGGTGAACTGCTGGCAGATGTCACCTGAAACAAGAGCCGAGAATCATCTTTTGAGAACCGATTTTCTTTTTTTTTTAATTTGTGGATTTTTAAATATCGTTGTGGTGATGGATCTCACTTGTTGCCGCCAAAGAAAATGTGGAAAAAAATTAAATGAAGGAACCAGAATCTTGACGCTTGAAAGCCGAGGAAAACAGTCCTGCTTTCTTTCCTACCTCCTGTTGTTCGACCGGAGACGATCTCCAGCACGACGTCGCTTGGATCGAGAGGGTCAACGGGTACAAGAGCTTTGATTAACTGGAGAGGAAGCACAGGAAGAGCTGGTTGGGGTCATATTGTACAGTTTTACATCGTATTTGAGTTTCAACTGACGTTTCTTCTGCTCGATGCCTCTGTGGCCCTTACTGGCGTACTGCAAGGATCCATTCTGAGCTACAATATGCCGGTAACGCTTTTCAAGGGTTCACTGACCTTGAAAAGCGTGATCAGGGACATTAAAGCTCTGCAGATGTTTGCACAGGAACTCACATGTTTCCTCAAGGTCTGAATATTGGTGCAGATCTGCTCCTCCTCCTCTCTGAGCAGCTGGATCAGGTTTTGATCTTCATCTTTAGTGCCAGCTGAGTATGTCACAGGTTCAAAATGAGCCGAAGACACGAATATCCCACCCATGAGGTTAGGAGTACGAAAGGTTTCAGCCACTACTCACTGTGCAGAAGCGAAAGGACATCTTCCAAGTCTCTCTGGGCTTGTTCAATGCTTCCAAACAGACCAGCAACAGGCAGCAGCTCTGTGTGCTTCTTCAGCAGCGCTTTCCTGTCTGCATCACTGAGGTGATCGTGTTGTAACTTCCGGCTGATGTCTCTGTGCTCCTCCACCAGTCTCTGCAGATACCTCTGAACTGAGTTGTTGTTGTACAAATCCCCTGTGTCACAATGTGAGAGGCGTTTTGGGACCGCACTGGTCCCTCGGAGCCGCGCCTCCGTAAAGTTAGCATATCTTAGCCTGCCGTGGCCCTTCAGGGTCCCCCACGGAAACCCACGGCGTGAAACTACACGGCTGCAGTGACAGCACAGTCCGAACCAGCGGGGGGGAATCATTTTTGGGAGCCGGTGAGGAAGAAATGTTGTTTCTGGCGCGCTCTGACGACGCAAGCACACACACCGGAAGTAGCCGGAATTCGAGCAATAAAGACTTCTGGGAAATGTCGTTTGATCTTTGGGTTATATTAGCAACTTATCTGTGTGCTTTTTTTTTTTTTTATCGGTTACATAATAAATAAGTGAAAAAGCGCCGTCGGGCTAAGTGTTAGCAACAAAATGTCGGAATTCACGGATAACAAGGGTTAGGAAATGATACTGCAATATATATAAATATATATACATATATATATATTATCAAGAAGGTTTAAATATTAGTCAAATATTTCTTAGCCGACTAGCATATTAGCTTCACGGCTAACATGCTAGCAGGCAATACAGATACAAGTAAATTTCAGTTCAAATTTTTGGTCCAAACTCAAACTCTGTATTGGACACATAATGTTTCACCTTAACTCTAAATGGAACATATTCATGTATGAAGTGTTTCCATTTCTATTCCAGCTGGAACAGAAAGAGCAAGCTGGTTTTTTAATGACTTTTAAGTGTTTTTTATTGTGATGTGTTCAGGCTCCCGGGAATCCTGCGAGTTTTCATTAACTAAGGCGGTGGAGGAGGTCAGCCAGCACAGCTACACCCAGACCGAGACCCTGAGAGAGAAACAGAACACACTGAAAACCCTGCAGGTGCGCGTCATCGTTTGTCTGAGAAAATGTCGAATATGCTGTTATGATTCAGTGCATTTCCATTGCAGGCGGCTCTGGCTGACATCGAAAAGAAATGTCCACATGCGGAGCAGCAGCTGAGGTCCAAGTTGAGAGAAATCCACCTGCTGGAAGGAGAGATGGAGCTTTTGGACAGGAGGAGAGCGCTGCTGCAGGACCGCTGTGCCAGCATCAACAGGGAGAACGTAAAGCTGCACATGCTCTTGCAGGACGAGGAGGAGAACGCCCGATCCACTCTGGAAAAATTCGGCGCGTACAGGAGAAAGATGAAAGGCCACAAGGACGCCGTCCTGCAGGCCGTGAGCCAGACGGAGGCCCACAGGGAGCTGACGGAGAACAGGATGCTGGTCTTGAAGCTGAGGCGGGAGAAGGAACGGCTCAAGGAGGATCTTCAAAACCCAAACGGGATAACCCTGCAAACAGCTAAGGTGCAAAACATTCTCAAAATGCTTTTCAAGTATTTGGTTTTTGAAAACGATCTTCTGTCCAGGAGGAAACTGATGCCCTGAAGAGACAGATCTCTGAGAGTCAGACAGCCATCGCTGCAGGAAGAGAGCGACTGAAGAACGAGTTTGAGATTCATGCAAAGTTAAAGAGAGATATCGAGGTACAGCAGAGGATTGAATTATCCCCCAAAATGACGACATTTTATTGACAATTTTCTCTCCTTCAGATCCAAAACAGGCGCTATGAAGCCATCGTGAAGCGGCTGCGCTGCCAGCTCAGCAGAGCTCAGGCTGTACACAGGTAAAGCCATCGCCCCAAAATTGTCCATTTCCCCTTTTTCAAAAATTTGAAAAATAATCCCATTTTTTTCAGGCAGACTTTGGATGAAACTTTCCACCTGCAGACTGAGCTCAAGCAGCATTCTTCACAGGGTTGAAGACATTTAAAGTACAACATTATGTTTGTCTAATATATTTCGGCTACCAAGATACGTTCGTTTTTGTTCCTTGTGTTGAACAGGTGGGGGCAGCACCCTCCAGTAAAATCTCTAGCTGTGTGACTGTTGTGTTCTGTGTTAAACATCCATCTAGCATAAATAAAACCAAACTGCATGTAAATTCAGTTTGTTCTCTTTAAATAGTCCAACCACATGCCTGCACGTTTCCACCCAGAGTCTCATTTGTCCACGCACGCAAAAATAGTCCAAGGACTATTTTTTGCACCTCGTTGACACAAATTAAATGAACACGGTGACAAAAATAAGTGGGATGGTAAACGTTCCCGTGCAACGGTAATTCCACTCCCATGACACATTTGTCATCAGACATTTTGATTTGTTTGGACCAGCAAACTCAGGATGCTGAGATGTGCTGAAACTGCAACAGAACACAAATAAAGCAACCGATGCGTCATATTTGTTGTTTGTGACAGTGAGGCACAACCAGGACGGAGAGACAGCGTCGTCGTTTCAAAAAAGGCGGATCCACCTGAAATCGTCAGGTTCATCGTCCCGCATTGATCCACCCGTCCGTTTTCTCACAACCCGCCGCCATTGGGGTCGGGTGGTGTCCATCAGGGTGTTATCACAAAACACCCTGAAACACCATTTTAGTGTTAAGTTGCCTGGCGCACAAACTGTTAAAAATAATCCAATTTAAAACAAACAAAACATCCTGTGTGAGAATGTAAAATATCCTGAAACAAACCTATAAAACAATTTGACTGTGTTACATTTTGTGTAGGGTTAGGGTTAGGGGTGTGTGTGTGTGTGTGTGGATATACTCTGGCTTGCTGCCCTGTGCTTGTTACAGTGAAGTTGAGGAAAAGCAAAAGCACATGCTTCCAGGTCTGTCCTAGTAGTAAATTCTTTGAATCTGTGAGGTGGAGCACTTTTCCTGCTGAGAGCAGTTAAGGAAAACAGTAGGAGGGCGTTTTTAATTTGCTGTTTCCATTGAAGGACTTTGGTTCTTGACTTCATCTTCAAGGCAAATTGAATCTTACACTTCAGTCTTTTCGCTCCTTGTGGCCGTGTCGATGATTCTTCTCAGAATTCAGTTGTTTTTTTGTTGTTTTTTTTCTCGTCCAGGTTTTATTTGCAGCCTCCCTCCTGGAAAAGGACAGGCTCTATCATCTCTTCATATCATCTCACACTTCCACGAACAGGTGTTGTAATATTGTTGTAAACAGACGTTTTAGGAAAATCATTTTTGGCATTCCTTTAAAGCTTTTATGTGTGCAAACCCCGGGGTGTGGCTCAGTCTGAGGAGGGCTCGTATTTGCATGGACAAGACTACGACCGAGTTCCAGGAACGTGGGATGAAAGGACCGAAGCCGTGACGTTGACGAACAGTTTTCCAGGTGTAATAAAGGAAACCTTTTACTGTCAGCGTGTGACGGCGCTGCACCCTGCTCCACCCGAGTTACGCAAACGCAACCCCCTTCACCGGCAAGAGTGACTCGCTTCCAGCTTGCTTCATAAAAATCAAATGTTGGGCTGCATTTTCAAATTAAGGATGAGCTCATGTTGCGTCAGGCGTGATAAATCACTTTCAGGATATAAACGTGTTTCTCCAGGCTTTGAGTCGGTGCTTGACAGCCACCCACCTAACAGTGAGTCAAACGCTTTCAGCATCAGCATTACATCTTAAACTGACATTTAACTCCAAGGTCTCTTTTCTCGAAAGTACAACATCTCATCTAACTGCTCGGAAAAACAAAATCGATTTATTTTAGTTTCAGTCTTTCACAAAAAGGAACATGTTGACCTGGATTTTCCTTTTCTGATTGAACAGGCCTGATGCGGACGCTTCACAATATCCAAAACGTCCCGAAAGCGTTTGAAAGCTGCCGTTCCGGATTTCATATAAATTCAAATGCAGGCCGATAGACACCGGCGCGCCTCTCGTAAATAAACAGCCTCGTAAATGAACGGCGCGCTGTGAGATGCAGATGGTTCAGATTGCAGGCGTTGCAGGCACGGCCATAAAAAATGTGCAGCAACAAGAGATGAGGAGGCTGATTATTGCCTCTCCACAGCGAGAAAGTAGGGCAACCAGACAACCAAAGAGAGAGAGAGAGAGAGAGAGAGGCTCGCCGTCTCTCTGTAAACTTACTGAAACACCAGGGCAGTAAATTATGAATGGAACCGAGAGGGAAAGAACTAGTTGGAACAGACTGGAACTGGAGCGTCTCCTCCTCTTTAGTGAGACCAGATGGAAAAAAGCTGCACAAACTGTTTCCTATTTATTCCCCAACAGCTGCAAATTTTATCACTGTGCAGTAATGCCTACCCACAGGGCATAAAAGCAAAACAAAGAGCTTCAGAAAGTCTGGAGAAAGCCTGACGGTGGAAGACGAGAACAAAACAATGAGCTGCCATTTCAAACTTTTGCCCGGTGCAAAAAGCAAAATGATCCAATTTTGTTTTTCTGCCGTTTCGTGACTTCAGCTGAATTCTGTGTCTGGGTTTCTGCGAGGAGATTCGTGCACTCCTGCCAAAATCCCTACCCAGATGTCAACCAGACAGCAATCAGGACCCAAAGACCTGGGATAAATTGCTTTTGCTCGAGTTTTAAAAAGTCCCTGGTCGAAACAATGCGAGGAAAGACCGGAGGGACGACAAGAGGAAGAAAGACAAGGCGGCTGATTTCTTTTCCTGTCCACGAAGAGGAAGCAAACAGGAAGCAGCGCGGCGATAAAGCCTGACCTCAGAATTATTAGAGGTCAACTGCTGTCTTGCCTTTGTCATCTCAGTTCAGTCGGGTTGCCATGTCTGGTCGCAGGTTGCCAGACAACATAAACATGATCATTTTCGGTGAGAATGAATGAAAGGTGACGCTGAGTTTCACTCTAGGCAAAGAAATGCAGACGCCTTCCTTATAGTGGCACGGATGAAAAAAATGCAGAACCAGTTCCACCAGTTGCACTGAGTGAAAAACCATTACAGCAGATAATTTGCTGAGGCAGTGAGGAGTGTTTCCAGGATGTCAGGAACAGTTTCAAGAAAGACCAACCTCCTCTGCCGTTTCCCCCAAACAAACCCCCACACGATCCACGCATTAAGCGACGGCTACTGTAACCGTGGCAGCGGACCTAGTTCAGGAATGTCCACGCTGAACTGTAAGCCCAGATTTATAAGCTCTGGAAATTATATTACGTGGTGCTTTAAGGTCTTTGTCTGCTTCCTTGACTTCCATCACAAAATCTGGTTTTAAATGTTTGTGAATTTGGGAATTTTTTTTGCCTCCTGGAGACTCCGGGGTGAAACACAAAGTGCCTCCTCCGGGCTTAGACTCTGGATGAGCTAATCCCCATGCGGAGCCCCTCACAGTTGGTGAACGCCTGCTTATTGACAGTCTGGAAATTCAGGCTTTAACCAGCAGGTCGCCTGCTTTCTCAACAATAAGGAAATACATCAACAACACGATGGGGGCTCACCTCATGCGGCTGTAAAGAGGATTTTTAGGGTCAGTTTTGGGGCACTGTGGTCTTTACATGTCTGGCAACACTGGTATAAAAATACACCAGGGAGCCGAATTTGCTTAACTTCCAAAGAGCAGCTTGAGATCTCCGCTCCGACGCGGCGCTGCCTCCAAACGTCGCCTCCGCCACAAATAGATCCAGTTAATCCACGCATGACCCCCCACCTGCTTCTCAGAACATCCTATCCCCAAACCGGCCCGCTTGACGAAAACACCTTTTGTCAATGAAATGGGATTTGTGAAAGTGCCATCTGGACACAGGGAGCAGCAGCAGCGTTTGATCCTCCCTCAGCCAGTCGGCCGCCGCGGGCTCAGGATCCAGGATCGGCAGGGGGGAAGAAATCACAGGAAGTAAATGACATCCCAACGGTTAGAGCAATTGGACTCCTCAAAGTGAGTTGCAGTGACCTCAACATAGCCAAGCAGGAAGAGACGTTTAACCCAGAAGAGTTTCTAAAATTATCCCAGCTGCTGTTACCTTCAGGTTACAATTTGGCCTTGAAATAGAGTATCTGCTCCTGTGGTGTCAACACAGCATCTGACATGCCACACTGAATTTTTTTTTTTTTTTTTTTAGTTTGAAAAGAGCAAACAGTCCATTATTTCATACTTTTTTATTTGAGGTGCAACTGTCTAGTGCAATCGAAACATCACGTTTGTGATGGGCTTTGAAGGAACATGCACAACTCATGGACATAATTCTGCCAACGCATTTTTTTTTTTTTTTTCCTTCCGTCATGACAAGTGTCACATTATTCGTGTTCAGCGCTCCAGTCGCACTACGAGCAACTTACACACTTGACTGTACAAAAAAAAAAAAAGACGGGAAAAGAAACGATTTAAAGTAAAAACAAAAAAACAGAAATAATTCCACATGTCCACAAATAAAATGATGAGAGTCCAGATTATTTGATGCAACAGCAGAGAGGAGAGTTCACGCGTCACTGCAGGAGAGACAGCATCTTAGTGTGGAGGTAAAAAAAAAAAAATAATAATAATCCTCTTCTATTCCCACCCTGAGTTCAGACATCACAGGTAGTTTAAAACCTGGTGAAACCATAGATATATATATATATATATATATAAACACACACAAACATGAAACATAGAAAAACTTCTATATATGTATCTATGGTTAGAAACCAGGCACTTGGCAGAGTTGAACTGGAAATTTAGTCTGTACAAAGTTACCTA
Organism: Poeciliopsis turneri; assembly: GCA_922788865.1. Lineage (NCBI taxonomy): Eukaryota > Metazoa > Chordata > Actinopteri > Cyprinodontiformes > Poeciliidae > Poeciliopsis > Poeciliopsis turneri. The sequence goes on from CAKLNU010000787.1 coordinate 485,660, forward strand.
CGAACAGTCTTGTCCTATTAATTCACCTTTTCGGTTATTTATTTTAACATTAATTACATCAACAAGAGCAAACAAAAAACAAAGAAAAAGCACATCTTTATAATCTGTCCATGTTCAAATAAAAGCGACCTGATTCGAGGCCCTCCAGGTTGTCTGGGTGGTTCAGGTTGGGTGGCTGATGTTCACATCCAGGGTGGCGCGCTGTGTTCTTCCCCCTCGTTCGTCGCCGGGACGACGAAGACCGATTGTCTGAAGCGGGCAGTGAAAGACGAAGCGGGGACACACTCGCTCGCTCGCTCGCTCTGGTGCGACTCTAGAGTTTTTCAGTTAAATTAAATGTGCAACAAAAGAGTTTTCAGGTGAAGCCTCCAAATGACCTCAGGGTCAGTCTTTTAATGCTGATGTCCATTCACAGTAAGTCAGCCTTCCTCCTCCTCCTCAACTTCTGTCTTCCATCACCCCTGTCCTTCATCCTGGGAGAGGAGGTGGTGGTGGTGATGATGATTTGGGGGGGGGGCGTTCTTTCCGGTGGGTTTCCTTCCGGGGACCTGCGTGGGTCCGGTCGGGGGCAGAGCCTGGCCAGCGCCGGTTGGGGACCCGCCCGTCTGGACCTGGGCCTGGAACTGAGCCATCTGCTCGGGGCTGGCCAGCGTCTTCAGCAGGTTGTTCTCCTGCTCCAGCTGCGTGTTGCGCTCCATCAGCTCTTTGATCTGCTCCTTCAGCACCTCCACCTCCTCGCGCACGGCGTACATCAAGTGGCTCTTCACCAAGTCCTGACGGAGACGCAAACATCAGAAATCAGCACCTTTTTACATAAACCATGCTTTATTACTCTGCATTTTATACAAATAATATGTCCTCATTATTTCACATTAAAGCCTTTGCCATCAATAAATTGCAGAACTTTTAACTTTTTTTTTTTTTTTTACCCCCCGAATATAGAAAAGAAGTTATAAAATTGGCATGTAGAAAATTTCTGGCTTGGATCATGAAGCATATTCAGAGGTTAGAGCTGAATAGGGGTACAGGGGTCCAGTCAAAACCCCTTAACTGCCATTAGATGACATGTAAATATTTTGGTGAGTCTACAACTTTAATACACATGCACGCCGCACTTTTCAGAATTCTATTTGGTTGAAAAGTTTTGAAAATCGGGAGGAGTTTTTCTTCTACTCGACGATTCCGCCCTTTTTGTTAAAATGGGAAAAACATGTGAAGAAGCATAAAGGAGATTTATAATTGACCTTATTTAGTTTCTGCAGCTCTCAGAACTAACTATGACATCATCAATGTGTTTTCTGAAGATTAAAACAGAACAGTGTCCCGGATTATTGTCATGATGACCTCCGTCGCGGCGGGATTTGTTGAATAATCTCAGCATCCCCTCCTCTGTGGACCCCACCCCTCCTGCCTCCTCCTCAGCCGCGGAACAAAATGTTCCTCCATCGGGCTGGGAGGAGCCAACTGGCTGCCGAGTTATTTATACAGCATGGAGGGGAGGCTGCGGCTTGCCTGGCAACACTGGAGGAGAAGCGGGACTGTGCGTGAGAAAACACACTGAGCTCCCATGCAGAAAAAAGTCCCAAACGAGCAGGTGCAGAAACAAGCCGAACAAATTCGAAGCCCAGAAGGGAAGGAAGAAAACCAGCACACTGAACTGTAAATAGGCCAGAATCCCAAACAGCATCTCTCTGCATCACTGGTTACATAACGCTCATGCAGACAGGACGACCAGCTTACCATCGCCTGCTCGATCTTGTTGTCGATGGCCACCACACTCGCCCCTGAAGAGCTGCGGGAGAAACAAGAGAGCAAAACAGGATGATGTCACAGAGGTTGAGCACCGTGGGAAGAAATGAGTCTGATCTTAGCAAGCAGAGTCCTGACTGAAAATAAAATCTCTTTCTATGAGTGAATGCTGAAGCCTGTTTGTTTCAATGGGGTCGGGTAAAAAGAAGCCATTCATTTCAGAGATCTGATCCAAAGCAAGAGTCAGTGTGGCAGACATTACCTATTATCAACTGTGACTGTAGCGCTTTCCTTTCCAAGCACAGAGGACAAAAACGAGATAGAGAAATTCCTCAGCTGACAAACACCAAGGTCCATCGCCACCGTGTAGCATTGGGAATTCATGCTATCCCGGCCATTTAAAAGCCCCGGAGGTGGCAGAGCGGCTGGAAGAACCGGGAGTCCAGCGGTAGAAAAGTAGAAAAAAAGTGCATTATTTCTCACGTCGGTGGCCCCCCCCCCACCGCCAGCGTCAACACCTCCGGGGCGGCTGGCTCAGCTGCAGCCGGGACAAAGTACACAAAAGACTGAAGCGACGGGCTGCTGCCGCTCGCAGCTCGGCTCCCTCTCCGGGTAATTCATGCGGCAAAACAGCGCATGCAGCTCCGTGATTGGCTGAGAGGGGGGGGAGCTCATTAACATAATGTATGTGCAACACAGACACTCCCACGTGTCGGAATGGGGAAGAAGTTGCTCATTGCATGATATATGTTGCATCTCTCCGCCTGCTTTACCAAGAAAAACACACTTTATGTCTCCTTCATGTCGATGCGCCCGCTTTGTTCTGCTCTCAGAACTGCTGGTTTTTATCCCCAAATACAGAAAAGTTTGCAGGTGTAGTGATGTCTCCCCCTGCTGGCAGTAAGTTCCAACAACAAAGAACTGGGATTAGACAGACTTTCATCTATTTCAGAGTTTCTACACATTTTTGTCTAACGGTAGATAGTAGACATGTCAGACGAACGTCTCTTGAGTTAAGAGTCGACAGCTTGACCGCATTAAGGTGTGGATTGTTGGCGTTCCTATGGTAACGAGCCAAACAGCACACAAAGAGCAGGAAGCACATTTTGTGTGTGCAGCTGGAGGTGAAATAAAGAGTGAAACCGTCCCGCCCCTCTTTTCCACCCCTCACCACAAACACACATCAGCATTCAGTCAGAGTGGGCATCCAGCAACTGGTCGTTCATGCGTGTCGTAAACTTTTGAGTCACATCTGAGCTCGCTTCAATCACCTGCTCCTGATTTAAGCACCTTATTGAGTTAAATCTGTCCGTAACCAGGTAGAGGCCAAACCTTGGAAGACTGCCTGCTGGTTACTTTACCAAGGATTGATTTTTAACTCCGGAAGACTTCAGAAATCGATGTTCCCTGTTGAGACGTAAGATTTATTAGCTAACCTCCAGAGGGTTTGCGATTCAATTCTTTATCTTGGACAGTTGTGATTATTTGGTGCAAATCGTTTCAATGGCATATTTTCACACGCTCAAAGAAAACATGCGGGACATGTGCGGAAAGGAGAACAGAGCGTGCTGGAAGGCAGCCCTCCAGGGCTGCATCATGCAGAGCGGGTGGATGTGCATCTCTTGTTGCAGACGCAGGCGGGCGTGCGTTTCATCAAGGGGGCTGCGGGGAACCTTAATACAAATGTTTTTTGCTTCGATTCCAGCAGCGTAATAAAAAAAAAAACACAAAAAAAACAGCCGTGGTTACCTCTTCAGATGCTTCTCAAGCTCCCAGAAGAGCAGCTTGAGGGCCCGGGCATTCTGGCCCCGCGCTGCTGTTCCTGCTGCCACCGTCTGCCCCTTCTCTCTCATTGATGCTCACGGAACCACAACACCGGACCTAAGCACCCCCACCACCAACCAACACACCCCCAAAACAGACCGCAGTACCACCGCTACGCCCTTCGGCCCCTGGCTCCCCCTGAAAGCTGAAGGAGCTTCACATTGGGGAGCCTGAGCAACAATAGAACCCAGGATGGATGAGGAAGGGAGAAGGAGGAATAAGTGTGTGTGTGTGTGTGTGTGTGTGTGTGTGTGTGTAAACAGGGGGAGCTCATGTTGTGTGAGTCTGGACATATATAGACTGTAAGATGATTGGGTGAGCAGAGAGGAGACCTAGGCGGTGATGTCAGCTTTCTTTCTGCCGTTACGTAAACTGTCAGCAGAGATTAGACGGATCCGTCCAATAGGATGTTCCACTGTTGACTGCGTCGCCCATAAGCCTCCGAAGAACACCTCCGCCCACTCATTAGCAGCGGGAAACAAAACTTTTAATATTCCCGGCATCCCGCGCACACTAAAACACCTCCAACAGATTCACGGATTCCCCAGCAGGAGATCCGTAGGTCTTCCTGTTGTCGGTGAGCCGAGCGGCATCCAAAGATGGCGGCGTAGCTCAGGGTGCAACAAAATGGTGGCAAAAAAAACAACAACAAAAAAACGAGGCGCCCAACACGTAACAGGAGCCAGTGTTGACAATTAACCTCATTAAGTGGAGGTCACGTATTCTTTTCTTCGCTGTAAACGCCCACAGCAAGAGCTCAGAGTGTTCGCATTGAATGTTACTGTCAGGTTGCATTTGGTCAACCTTGCTGAAACCAACATGTCGGTACACATTGTACTCGCAGGTCTGGGGGGTCAGTTTGCACATGCTCAGTAAGGTAAAAAACAAACAGGAGGGGAAGCCTTCGCTCTGTTCGCCTTCGGCCAATCGGCGAGCAGAGACGGTTTGGTCAAGAATGACGGAACGCGATGCGTCATAACACACTGGTTCAGCGAGTGACCCAAATATTACATGAGCAAATTATTACAGCATGCTGCATAAGAACACTGGACTCTGTGAGATGACAAATGGTGGCAAATAGTTGATTTTGCGCCATTTTAGGAGGGTTTTAAACATCTTAACAGACAAAAACCTTCGTTTCCTAGCATTATAGCATTAGGAGAAAGAAATAACAGAGCCGATAATTTAAAACTAGTTTCAGAGGCAATGTCAAGTACTTGTGGATTTCAAATACAAGATATGTTGGCAGACTTCTGGAAACCATGACTCATTTTACTCGCATCCTTTTTTTTTCTTTTTCTTTGCATTGGTTTGCACGCTGTGATGTGATTCGCCGGTTTCCCTCCACATCACTTGTTCTTTAGCGGTCAGGAGGCACGGGCCTGTGCGTGTCTGCGCCGGGCCTGTGCTTTTCTGTTTCTTTTTGCATCATTTAATGTGAGCGGATGTGCGTAGGCCGGAATAATCCGGTATAGGCCTCTGACTTTGGCAGGGAATCAACGGCGATTGCACACGCAGGACTCTTTTTTTTACTGAATTTGCAGAGTAGAAGGTTCAAGATTCCATGTTTGCAGAGGTATAATTATTTGACCATTTTCAGACTCTGGTTCCAGAGCCTGAAAATGACGCTGACGCTGGCTTAGACTGCTTCATACCTGCTTGTGGTTGAGGATAATTCCCCTTGATTTTTGCTCAGACAAAACAAAGAAGAAGGAACGCCCTAAAACTCGGCCAGGTCTCACATCATCTGAGACCTTGAGGGCTTTTGAAGCTCTTTGGAGCGCAAGTAAAACGCTCCGCCATGCACGCAATGCCTTACATAACCAGCTTCTGGACCATATGAACCGTGAAAGGAGAAGACGCAGAACGCAAACCCTTCACTTTCCTGACAGATCATGGAGATCTTCCAGAATCTCATACAGACGGAACTAAAACCCGCAGAATAACCTCCAAATCCCACTTTATACTTGACATTTAAAAACATTAAAGGAGCCCAAATCTGCTCATGCTTTTAAATGAATATTTTACAAGCAAGTATTACACAACAGCCTGATAACACGAGGCGTGGCTTGCAGTCACGTGAAGCCTTCAGGGGGTTTCAATAAAAGCTGCCAGTCTAAACAGTGAGCTTGTTCACAGCGGAGGTGGAGAAACTTTGCTCGAGGCTCTCTGCAGCGTGCCGCTTCACGCCGCGATTCGACTCCCTCAACCCGGCTTCGGTTACTTTTCCAGATATCCACGTTATTCCTGGCAGGGCAGACTGTACTTTCGGGCAACGGTGTTCAGAAACTACGGTTTCACAACTGGAAAATTTTCCGTTATGTGGCTTCTGCAAGTTTAAAGACTCTAATAAAAGTTCAAAAAAACGGGGCAGCGACCCCATCCGTCCGATCACGTCGATTTAGATTGTTTACGAAACAGAATTGCAGCTTTTCTTCGAAAGTTATGGGCGGGAAACTCAAATTTGGAGTATTTAAAATATTTGAAACTCAAAAACAAGCACAAAAAAAAAAAAAAAAAAAGAGGTGCACTTGGAAATCTGAAACACCTTGATGCAATCCAACTTGACGTGCAATTGGCTGGCTTCTAAGATCTAGACACTTTGGGACAATAACTTAACTTACTATCATTACACAACAAGAATATTTCAATTCTCAAAAAGCAGTTTCAAAGAGAGAATTATTTGGATGTTAGCAAAAAGCTGTGGCGTTTTGTTGCAGCAAAAAAATAAACATCAGAATTTGTCATATCTAGTCCAAAATTAATAAAGTATTTAAATATATTAAGAAAAGACAATTAAAGGGGGAAAAAAATAACATGTAATGGACTTGCAAAAGCAGCAAATCTGGTCAATACAGAAGCACCATTTTAATTGGAGGAATTTAAACTGCAGTAATGAAAGATCAGAACACCACGCAACAACTAAGTCTAATCTTTAAAAAGGTGGGAGAATCAACGTCCTTCTCATGGAGGACGTTTCCATTCCTTCGCTGCTTTGTTATTCACAGATTGCGTGCAAAGAGGATGTTTCCGCTTTGCCACAGGGCTTGTTTAAGGTCAGTGATTTCAAAGCGCGTTAAACAGCTGTCACCTAGGGGTAAGATTCATGAGCGCCTGCTGCCATCTAGTGGGGAAACGCGACTATGACAGCCGGAGAGGTCGTGGAGTTTGTGCCAGGCAGAATAAACGTGTCAAATCTGTTTAAGAGATTACTCAACAACTTGACTCATTGCTGTGAGACGACATAAACAAAGAATCCAACGAGTAGCTAACAACAAGAAGGCACAATTTGGAGAGTCTAACATCTTTGAGTTCAGATTCATAGCAACTTCAACATTCCTTATTCAAGAAAAAGCAAAAACTGGTTAAACTTTGGGAGAAATGCTGCTTTAACGAGAGCTTTTTGGCATAAAACAACAGTAAACTGAAGCTGCGGCTTTTATAGCTCCAAAAGCTGAAGTCATACGTGTAAATAAGACCCATAAATTGCGATACACCCAACAATGAAGTTGTGGTACTGCTGCTTTTCTAACAAACCAACCCTTTGTTAAAATAATCCTGGAAACATTGCAAGCCAAGATGGAAGTTTATGCTGGTAACTGCCAATTAAAGGCGTTAGCTGAAGAACTGCACAATGCTGCCTTTTGATTTAGGTTTCCAACTAGTTTCGACAAAGCATGCTGTTCAAAGAACCGAACAGCAGAACCGAAGAGATTTCCTCTTTGCAAGCAGAACTTTAGATGTGACCCAAACCGAGGTACGTTACATTTTCAGTACAGCTAAATAGAACTCTCTGATGATTTCAAAAGTCGAATTGTTGCACGACGTAAAGATGGCCAAGGCTACAAGAAGATCGCCAACACCCTGGAAACTTGTTGATCTCATGCAAAATGCCACTTGTGGAAGAAAACTGGCACATCCCCCTGAATGCTCCATCCTGTGACACACGGTGCCGGCAGCGTATCGCTTTTCATCAGCAGAGACGGGGAGGCTGATAGCGAGAGAAACAGATAAAAACAAAGCTGCTAATGACTGCACTCCACTGAGATAGAGGTTCACCTTCCTGCATGACGACAAACAAAACAGCTTGTTTTCCAAAAGCACGACATAAATACCTAGAAATGTTGTATTCATTTCTTGCATACAAAAATCCTAATAAAATATATTCACGCTTGTGGACGCTCGGGTGGAGTCGTTTCTGTAAGGACAGGATGGAAACGAAGCACTGAACAACAGTTCAGACAATATGAGCGTAAACAAAGCAGACAGTCAGTCTGAGACTGTCTGCTGCAGGACAGTGGCTGATTCATGTCAACAAACTGGGTGACAAACGCCTATCCAGATGCAAACATGCTCTTTCTGCAGCACATTCAATCAACTTCAGCCTTCAGTTGCACGCTTTATCTTTGCAAAGCTAAAGAGTGCAAAGGTCAGACGTGAATCTCCTGTTTGACCGGACGCGGGAGGTTTAGGAGCAGAGAAAGCAGAGAAACAACCTTGACACCTTTTCTCCGGGGAACCAACCCGGTTAGAGCTCACAGATTTCCCTCACCCTACATAACTCTTAAAGAGCCTGAAGGAATACATGGAAATAAACACAAAGGCCCACTATTTTCCTGCGGTGGAACAGCTTGAACCTAAAAGAGACGCAAACAGTGGCTCTGAGAGAAAGCTGTAACAGATGGGGGTCTGACCAGCCCAGCGCTCTGACCCTGAACAGAGAACTGCAGGCAAATGACACTGGATTAAATGAAAAATAAGCCCAATGTGTGATTAAAAACAAGACTGTTCTCTCACCTGTCGTCCTCTCCCTCTGCATGCTGGCTCCTGAAGCCTGCAGCAACCATGAAAGCTCTGGCTTCCACCGACATGCCCATGTGGCTCTCGGCGGCTCCCTCGGCGGCCCCCAGCCTGGGCAGACCCAATAGATCCTGGTGCTGGATCAAGAGCTTCTGGGCGTTCTCCAGCTCTGCGTTTTTGGCCAAGCTTCCTCCGACAGGAACATGGGCGAGGTTCGCCCCGAGGGTGAGCAGCGGCTGCAGGTCGGCTTGCAGGGCGGTCAGCGGCTTGTAGGGGTTCCCGTGGAGGGCCACCGGGTGCTGAAGTTGTGTTTTTGGCAAAGGGTGGGGTTGAAGTTGAAGAGAAGCAAAAGCCGCGGGGGTCGGCGCGGAAACCTGACCGGGAACTGGAGTGATGCTGACGGGATGCTGCAACGGAATCCCTGGAACTGGAGCAGAGATCCCAGTGTTGACGTGCGGAAGCGGCGGCTGAACTTGCGTCTGAAAGGGAGCGGTTGGCTGGATGAAGTCAGGCTGTCTGACCCCTCCTGGGGGTGCAACCACGCCTATGTGGAGCTGGGATGTGGGGTAACCTCCCTGGGGTTGTTGATCCACGGTGTAGGGTAACGGCTGGGGTGTGAGAGGAGGAGGCTGGGACGCAGCTACAGGTTTCTGCATGTACGTCGTCCCGGCACCCTCTTTGGGGGAAACGTAGCTCTGGGCAGTGGGCTGTGTCACCACCTGTGGACTGGTGAAGTCCTGGGTGGGAGGGTGGTACGGCTGCTGCGGGGCGGGAACAGCTAAACTTGCCCCGGCGTTTCCAGCCTCTGCCTCTACGGCCACGTCTACGGCTCTGGCTGCCTCAGGCGGCGTTGTGTGAGCGACTTCCTTTTCGTAATACTCTGTGCACGTCCATCTCCCTTTGCGGAAGGGCTCGGAGTTCGTATCCAGTTTGACGACCCGGAAACGAGAGCCGGGGGCCGCCTGGCTGTGGCTGGGGGGCTGCGCCACCTGCCCGCCTGCAGCGGTGTTGTCAGAACCAGCGGCAGAAACATTAGAAGGTTTTACAATGTTTTGGATGTTAGTAGTAGGAGCTGCAGCTCCAGCAGGTTTGGGGTTTTCCTGCACCAGCAGCCTCTGGATCATAGCTGGACTGGAGCTCGCAACTGGTGCAACGGGAAGAGTTGGTAACGCTCGGTCAGACTGGTGGTGGTGGGCCTGCTGGGGGTAGTATTGATGATGCACTGACCCATTCACCAAGGAGGACCCCTGAGCCACGTGGTGCAGCTGCAGAGGTTCATTTGGGGACACCAGTCCAGGGGTATCCACCCCATGGAGACTGTTCAAAGTCTCATCTGAGGAGCTCCTCTCTGGGACTCCCGTGTCAGCAGGCCTGGATGCGGACACGTCCAGCATCTCAGAGGAGGACAGGTCCTCCGTGTGGGACTCGTCCATGTCATCGTAGCTCTCCGTGTCATCCGCCAGACTGTTGTTCCCGCTGACGTTGCTCTGCGCCGAGGTGACGCTGGTGATCTGGAAGCCGCTCTTCTTCTTCACCTGAGCGCCCAGCGCTTGGAGAGCCGGGGAGGAGGATCCAGCCTGCGCCGGGCTCGGGCTCTCCTCGGCGAGGTTCCCTCCGACAGAAGAGGAGGGAGGTCCGGACGCGCTGCTGCTGCCTCTCCTGTAGTGGAAAGCGGCTTTGCGGGTGGCAGTCCCCGGGGGCTCCCCGGCGTAGTCCTGCTGGTGCATGTTTGCAGCGAGGCCAATGAAGTAGACGGGTTGTTAGGCGATACTAAACAGCCTTATGTGACAAGTCATATGATTTGCGTCCTTTACAAAACGATACAAATTTAGGAAGACGTTTTCAAAAATAAGCTCTGCGGTGAACATGCACTTCCTCCTGTCAAAACACGCATCGATCCATCATTTTAAACTAAAACCAGTCTTTAAATGCAGCAACTAAAATAAAAAAAAAAATAGCACGACTTGTAGCTAGCTGCAGCTAGCTAGCAGCCATTAGCGCCTCCTGAACTTTGTATCTCTGTTTAGCTACTCTATTCAAACATTTAACTGATATACATGAGACAATTAAGCAAATTCAAAATAGTAATATTTCATATTTTTAGTCCTTTTGAGAGCGGAGTCTGTTAGCCTGCCGTGTGTCGCAGGAAAACCTTCGCATCTATTCCCTTCCTCCGGGGACGAGTCTCGTCAAAATGGAAAGAAAAATAATCCCGAGTCAGTCACACAAGCCGTTTCCAGTTAGCAGAACATGGAGTCTGGGCAATATCCGTCTTTGTAATGGTAGAAATTGCTGGGTGAGTCCATGTCAGCGCAGCTTTCAGCGTCCGTCCGTGTTTGCTGTATCATTGCCGGTGAGCTCGAGAAAGCAGCAGCAACGGTAGGACCGCAAACATTGCCCATGCGCATGCGTGTGCCGCGTTCAAGTCCCGACATTGGATCGTGTTTGTTATTATTAGCCATTGTTTTAGCATTTATTTCCCCAAATTACTTGACCAAATTTACCATTTGGCCACACTTCCACAGGATATAAATATTTTCCTCAATTACAAATTAGAAAATACATATAATGTCAACCCTAAAAGCTAATAAAAATGCGTAACAAATAATGACCTAACACTGAAAGGGGGCATGAAGCTCTGGGTTGTGTTTATATTTTCTTTCTGGGAACACACTGTTTAGAAATGCTGCTATAAACAGCAATGATGAATTAGGCAGATGATTTACATACATATATAATTGCTCATTGCATACATCTTTAACACATTAATAATAATAACTTAGGAATGTCAGCTTGTTGCAACTAAAATATTGAACAAGAAATTCGTGAGCAGTTTTGACTTATAATATTCTTTACGGTTATATATGTTTTAGATTATTTTGTTGTTCTTTTTAACTGTGATATAGACACGTCAAACTATTACACTATACAATGAACCTCCCCGTCAGGGAATTGAACCCTGGTCTCCAACGTGACAAGCTGGGATACTGACCACTATACTAACGAGGACTGTTTATGGCATCGCCTAATCCGTTGTTGGAGTTTCCATGTCTATGGAAACATCAGGAGAAGGCATCTCCAGAAAACATGTTTTCTTGAGATATTTGAGTGGTTATGGTCTTTCTTTCTTCTACTGCAAACAACTCAATGATGGTTTCAACAATTCGAATATGATTATTTTTTGTGTGTGTGATTTTAGCTGAAATGGTTTCATTTCTTACGGAGCCTTCGCGGGGATATGGTAATTTTTTTTACTATTGTTTTATGTCACAAATATCACTTGTTGCTGGAGTTGTTGTGGCTGTCAAGGAGTCTATGGACAGCTATATAAGTTATATTTACAGATATACAGAAGATCAACAAACCTGCTAAACAGGTCGCAGTCATTGTGACATGGAGGGTCACCATGTCTGCTAAATTTGTCTCCAGCTCCTGATTATTTTTGTATCTTGTAGCTCTTTTTACAATCTAATTGCTATTCACTGAGTAATTAAGAACTGCCCTAAAATTTTGTTCAGGAATGTTTTCCTTTTTGAGCTGAAAAAAAAAAAATAATAATAATAATAATAACAAAAAAATTCTCTTGAATACATGCAACAATGGGATCACAATAATAACCTCTAAAGAGTCAGAGTGAAACAGTCTTGACTGAAAAACCACAGAATTTGCTCTTAATTTGAAGATGAGTTTCAAAACAGATCCAGAAACATTTCAGGCCAGTTTGTGATCTTTAATCTAGTGACAATTAAACATTTATCTTTGACTTCAGAACATAATATAAATAAACAAACACAAACAAACCTATTATATGCAAAATTATTAGTTAGACTGTAAGGTAAACAAGATTATATGTAACTATGAAGGAGATCAACTCTATTAATGGTGACTTATCGCCCTCTGGTGGTGTAGCAATTACATTTTGTATACATGCATGGGTTACATATATATATTAGTCATAAGTAATAATGCCTGCTGTTAACCATGCTGATCTGTACAGTGATTTTTCCCTTCTTTTCTTCAAACCTCCAAGCACTGATCTGCAGTCACTGATGTTTCCCAAGATCAAAATGAAGCAGAAAGCCTCCTTGTGTCTTGATTCAATTGACAACAGTGTCTACAGATAAAGATAGAATGCTGAAGGTTGTTCAATGAGAGGAAACAGGAAATAGCAGCTTTTTGTTTCTTTGGCTCCAACAAACTACAGACATCTTCATGCACCTGGAAAGAATCTTGGAAATTTTCCGCTAATAACTTTTCAAATCGTCACATCAAGTCAAGATTTCCAACAATGTGAAAGCAGATACTTTCTCCTGATTGGTGCTCTAGATGTACTCATTAGTGATTCTGAGCGACCGTTGTCTCTGCGACACCGGGACCAGTGGGATGTGGACTGGTAGATTCCGGTTCTGCTCCTGCAGATACAGAGAGGAAATCAGCAGCAGCGTTCCCGCCACCAGGTGCAGAACTCCAGCCGTCCAGCCACAGAACAGAGAGTCGCCGAACTCCCAGCGGGGAACCACATCCGGCACCGACTCGTCAAAGAATCGCACCACAGTCAGGTGAGCTATGTAGGAGACCGGAACCAGGACCAGGATTCCAGCTGCAAGGCTCAACGTCCCGCCTGCTGTCTTCAGGACCTTCTTGAAGCTTTGGTCGTCCACCTTGCGACAACAGCTGTTGATCAGGTTCAGGCCCAGGACGGCGAGCACAGAGCCCATGAGCCCAAAACCCAGAGCTGCACACATCAGAATCCGGGCCAGCTTGATGTCTGGCGGCAGACCCAGCAGGCTGTTGTACGGTCGACATTCCTGCAGGCCCAAGTCCTGGACAACGCAGGTCTTCCACAGTCCCACCTCCAAACTCTCAGTGGGGAGCAGGTCCGTGGAGAGCGTCAGCCAGAACGGCATCATAGTTGTGCACAGAGAGCAAAGCCAGCCCCCTGCTGAGAGCAGGACCCCCAGCAGCTCCACAGTCCCAACACTCCAGTCCATGATGTCCTCAGCTGCCAGGTGTCAGGAAGACATCAGTCCCTCTGGAAAAGGAACGCCAGTGTCCAGAGCGACTGAAAGTGCGAGCTGCTCCCCAAACCAGTCAAGAGAGGACTCAGTGATTGGTTGAATGCAAACAACAGTGTGGCTGTGAGGTGGCCTGCAGGCAGCAGGCAGGATGGTACATCTCTGACTGAAAGGCATTTGAAGTACCCCCCCACCCAGCCCTCTGCAGCGTCACCAGGCACGCCGCTCGTTTTCCACACTGTCTGTCGGCTCTTTGTTCTCGGGAGAAAACAGGAAACGAGGACAGACAACAGGCAGCCTGACTCTCAGGTTCAGCAGAGCTGCAGGAGTTTCAGTTTCAAATCATTTGAGGGACAAGACGGCATCTTTCAGAAGAGAATGATCGAACCCTGTTGCGGTGTCAGAGAAATATTTGCTCTGCAGCAGGGGGAAAATGTAGACTTTTTCCCAATTATAGAGTTAACATCGTAAGCTGATGGTCAAATTTGAGGGTGAGATGGGAGAACAAATTGACCCAGAGCCCGTCACCTTCCACTGAAGGATAAATAAATAAGTGTGTTGTTGGTTTAAAGCTGCTGCAGGCCTTTAGTGGGAGCTAATCCAGTTCTGAAAAGCTTCCCCCCCCCCCCCGCCCCCCGGCTGCATTCACACTGCACAGGCTTCATCTGCATCACAACGCATTCAGATCAGGCTAATAGCATTACCGGGTCTCTCCGGGTTGTTATTCCTGCCGTCATTGTCATTCTTATTAGCTTCCAACTTTTGCCTCGGTCCGACAACAGCAGCTCAGAACTCAACTCATTTTCTACTTTGGTAATTTAGAAGAAAAGAAATGCACTGTTGCACTGCGTGCATGTCATGGGGATAGTGTCACATGAACATCTCATACGTGGAATAACGGGAACGCATTGTTGGATTTCATCCATATTAATTAAGAAAAGTTGAATATCGGCGGCACACGTTGCATTAGCTGAGATTAGCTGATGTATGGAGCATCAGGGAATCTCATTCACATGGAAAAACACTTCTCACTTCTAATTGGAGGCCAGTTTAAATCCCTCACTCCCTTTAAAACCAGCACTCGGCTTCATCCTCTCCATTTAGTTTCCCCTGGACCAGCGAGGAAGCGTGAAAGATTTCCACCGACCCCGAGATCATCAACGATATATTTCTGACTTTTCAGAACTATTTGTGAGTCAGTGACGTCCAAGACATGCCTCAGGCATAATGGAACGCGCTGTGAAAGAAGAACGCCACTCGGCATTCTGTATGGATCGGATTCTGGATTCGGATCAGGAAAACACCGGGAAGGTTCTGAAACTCCACCGACCCTGGACAGGTGAGGAGAACACGTTTCTGCTAGAACAGTCACAACTGTTTGAAGGTTTGATCATGTCTTTACTTTTACTCTAACTTTATTATTTCACTGCATCTAAATCTCTTTATTTTATTTTGCCAATTTTTGTAAAATTCTTTGGTTTACAGTTAAATAATTAAAATGTTTTTTTTTTTCTTTTAAACAAGTCTACATACCAGCTTACGTAAGAAAAAACATACATGTACATTTTTAACTGTTAATTGTTCTTTTTCAATTCGCTTCCATTTTTTTCCCCCAAATCTCCTCAGAATTCCAAGCGGAGAAAGGGAGCAGAGAGAAAAGCTTCTGCTGGAAACAAAACATCCGTCGAACTCCGCCGCAGAACCGGACCGGACCCAAACTGAGCTGGTACACCGGACGACGGCCGCGCACGGCGTTCAGCAGCAGCCAGGTAGGTCTGTCACCTGAGTGAAGTTGGCCCCCCCCCACCTTCTTCAAATCAGACAAAATTGGTGTCAAACGTTTGTGCTGCGTTTGTGCAGCAGAAAATTTCGTTTGTGCCGCTACCGTTTTCAAGATATAAAGGAATGTTTTTAGAGGTCATCAAAGGTCAACCAGCCCCCCCCACTTTCTTCGAATCAGACGAAATAGGTGTCAATCAACTCGGCTGCGTTTGTGCTTGTTTGTGCAGCAAACATTTTCGTTTGTGCTGGTATCATTCTGAAGATATTAAGAAAAATGTTCTCCAGGGGTCATCAGAGGTCAACCACTCCCCTGGCCCTGCTCACATTTGCAAAAATAAATACATTTGGTGTCAATCAACTGTCCTACGTTTGTGCTGGTTTGTACAAAGTGAAAAGTGATTTTTTTTTTTTCTAGGCCACATCAGGACAATGTCTTTAAAGGGGTGGTTTCACCCTTAATTTAGTACTGCAACTTTATTAAACTTCTACATCAGATATTTCAATACTGATTTCCTATATTAGAGCTTACTCCCAATAGCATTGCATGTCATGACAGCTCTGGCTACTTAGCATAGCCACTGATGACTGCAAGTAAACTTTTCCTAGAACAGTACATTGTTCTTCTGCCATTATCACAGCGTTGAGATAATCTCCTGACTGAGTGGTTGTTAAGGGGTACACTTCTGCAGATTACAATAGCAGGAGGAGAAGCCTGAGTATTATTATTTTTTTGGCACAGATGAGCTGTCTTACATCATTCTGTACTAAAACAGTTAATGTTTTGGAAAATGTGTAAAAATACATTGCTTTTATGAATCTTACATACTGCAGGCCCAAGTGGACAAACTTACCTTGATGCACTGCTATGAACTATTGAGAAGAAGTGCTAATAATTGCTGTCGCTAATAACATTGACCTCAAAAAGGCTGAGTAGATGCTAAGCACATGTTCTATTCTTATTTTTTGTATTTCAAAAGTACAGTTTGTCTAATAGCGCCCTCTAGTGATCAGAAGCTAAGATACAGGTCACCAAGATTGTTTTGGGAGGTGATGTACCAACCTATTCATTTTAGATGAGACCTAATTTGAATTGAATTTCTTCCATGTTATAATGTAATTATTTATGTTCATATGTTAGCAACTTACACGGCAATTTAAATGAAATTGATAGTTTCAGCATGAACAGATGTTCATTGACCTTTGATAACCTCTGGACACTTTTCTTTTAATATCTTTAAAATGATAGCTGCACAAACAAACAGTTTTGCTGAACAAATGTAGTCAAGTCAATTGACAACCATTTTACCTTATTTGAAGAAGGTGGGGGAGCTGCTTGACCTTTGACGACCTTGTTATTTATATAACTAATAATAGTTTGCAGTGCTATCATTTGTAATAGCAGTATAAATGAAAAAAATTTCCTGCACAAACCAGCACAAACGTAGGACAGTTGATTGACACCAAATGTATTTATTTTTGCAAATGTGAGCAGGGCCAGGGGAGTGGTTGACCTCTGATGACCCCTGGAGAACATTTTTCTTAATATCTTCAGAATGTTACCAGCACAAACGAAAATTTTTGCTGCACAAACGCAGCACAAACGTTTGACACCAATTTTGTTTGATTTGAAGAAGGTGGGGGGGCCAACTTCACTCAGGTTGTTCACTCGTCTGTTTCACCTGGAAGCTGGGATCTGATCCAGCAGCGTTTTATTTGACAAACCCAGTTTTGGTTCTGCTCCATCAGGTGAACACTCTGGAGACGGTGTTCCGAGTCGACTGCTACCCGGGGATCCAGCTGAGGGAGCAGCTGGCGGGGAGGCTGGATCTGGACGAGGACCGAATCCAGGTTCGGGACGGTTTCCTTAAAAATGACATCAACTGTTAAAAAAGACGAAGGTCTTCAAGTTTGCAGATAGACGAGTCACGAGATCGTTTCTTGTCAGATATGGTTCCAGAACAGGCGAGCGAAACTGAGGCGTTCGCTCAGAGAAAGCCGACTGCAGCTGGTTCAGACGGCCATGAAGGAGCTGAAGACGAGGCCGGAGGCCGGAGAGCATCGAGAGGAGCCGCCGCGTCGCCTCCCTCCTCACCGTGACGCAGAGGACGAGTGATCCAAGCTCTCACCATCTGCAGAAGTTGCATTCTTATGTGTGCTGAATTAGGAATAAAAACACTTTTTATGTCATCTGCGTTTTTTTGTTTTTTTTTATTGACACCTTCTCCGTCAAAAGAACGAGACGACTGCTGACGTTTTCAGCGGCGTTAAAACATTTACTGTCAAAATGAAGCGTTGTTGAATGTTCTCACAAAAGAGCTCAAACTCCAATTTTTTTTTTAAACACATGCAAAAACAGATTCACATTGGTGCGTAAAAATTGATTTCTGGTGACATGAACGGACTTTTCATGCATGATCTACAGACAAAAAAAAAGACAATGTTGTGTAGCAGTTTAATATTTTTGTCACTCATAGAGCAATAAATCTATGAAAGAAACATAGGAGTCTGAAAGGTGCGGCTGGTCGCGGGGCCTTCGCCCTCGGCCGAGACGACCCGAACCTCCAGCCGGTACACACTGGCAGGCTGCAAGCCCGACACCATCAGAACATTACCGTCCTGAAACAGGAAGCCAGGCGTCATCAGTTGGGATGTTAAAATGTTAAAACATTTACAAGCCTAATAAGTCATTAGACATCATCTTCGTGCGACCAGAGAGGTTTACTGACCGGAGGTAAGATCTGAGACTGCGAGATCAGGCTGTGAGGCGGCTTCCTGTTGCCGTGGCGCTTGGGCGAAACGACCTCCATCCACGTTGCCTGGTAACCGAGCAGCTGCCGGTCGGGAAGAGCCGCGGCCAAATCCCAGCTGAAGACGGCCGACACGTTGCCGCGGTGAGCTTGAAACGACGCCGTCAGGTTGACGACCTTCATGCGGAGGACGAACTCAGCTGGAAGAGCGGGATTTTTTTTGTTTTTTTTTTTAATGACGAGAAAAAAGTCAGAATATTATGAGAATAAAGATGGAATATTACCAAAAGTAATTTTTGGCTCTACTAATAGACATATCATACCCGTGTCTCCAGGACAGTGGATGGGTTTGGGGCTCTTAGCCTGGATGCCGGAACAGGAAGGAGTGAAGAAGCTGGAGCTTTGAGCTGGAGGTCGACTCTTTGAGCTGATTGGCTGAAGGACCACTTTGTACTTGCAGGAGAAGAGCAGGCCTCGCAGACTGATAAAGTTCTTCTAAATCAGAGAGAGGGCATAAAAGGGCAATTTCCCCCTAATTAAACATTTTTCTAGGAAACGACCCTGCGTGCGTCAGCGCTCACCCTTGTTCTGGTCTTCTCTGTGGGTTTGGTGAAGTTGTGTGTGCAGCTCTCAGGTCCCCAGCGAAGTCTGTAGAATTCAACTGAAGAATCTACAAAATGAAAAAAAAAAAAAATAATAATAATAATAATCACATTAATGTTGCGGTGGAAAAGACGAACACTCAAGGAACGAGAAATGAAGATGTTTTCGTGTTAAACCGTAGCTGTATTTACATGAAGCGATTAAAAACAACATGAGGGTTTTTTGGAAAATCATGTTCCGTTTCAGGTCAGAGGTCATATTATTTTAGGCGACGTCTCAAACGCACTGCATCTGATCCGGTGATTAGAGAAGTAATTCTCAACCTGAACTGGTCTGCCAGTACACATGGACCCGCAGCTGACCGTCCTGGTAGAACGGAGTCCCGACGTCCAGAGCGCCGCCTGGTGGTGCAGGACTGGAAGCTTCAACAGGAAACATGAGCAAAACATTGAAACGTTTAAAAAAAAATAAAAAAAAAAAATGCAAAGAAAAGAGTTTGATTTGTTGTGTGGCTTTCAAATATTCAAAATTACTCCTCTGGGTGACGAACTGGAGGACAGCTGGAGGACCTTTGAGCTCTGTTTGTCCCCAGTGGGACACACCTTGGACCTCCACCGTGTACTTTCTGTTGGACCTCATGCTGCTCAGCTCCACCTGGTTCTTCAGAGACACAGACAAGCAAACTTGCAGAAGTAACATGGCAAAGCAAAAAGCATCAACGCATCACACTGTCTCCTTGGAAACAACATTTTCAATTTTGAGGGATAATCATTCATTCCCATATTTCCCAGCTGTTACCTCTCTGACTGTCTTCCTCCTCTCGGTGACGGATGAGTGTCCAGCTGCTGTCCAGCTCCAGCTGACCTTGTAGTGGTGGACGGGAACGTCCAGGTCTGTCGGGACGTCCCAGACGATCCTTGCCCTCACCAGTCTGCCAGGGCCAAAGTTCATGTCGGCAACTCTCAGGTCAGACGGGGCCGGCGGACTGGAGGGGTCTGAGATTGAACAGGGTTCTTATTTTCACACAATGCGTTGGCTTAATGGACGAACTACAGACTTTAGCTGGCGTGTAATATGTGTACGGTGTGACCTCTGTTGGTGCGGACGTGTTTGCTTGGAGTGGTGAAGCCTCTGGTCCCGTGGAGGTTCACAGCCGCCAGTCTGAACTGGTACCAACGACCAGGCCGGCTGTCAGACAGACTCGCCCCCAACTCTGTGGTCTGGGGCAGATTGAGACGAGAAACGGCAGAAAATACGACGTAAAGCGAAGATCGCTCGCGTTCATTTCTGTTGTGGGGGGTCAGAGAACTGACCTGGGTCTCTTCCTCCCAGGGGGTGGCGGTGTCCTCACTGGGCTGGACGCCAAAGTTCCACCTCCTCTGCAGAACGTAGACCACCGGCTCGGCAGAGGCGTTCGAACGGGACGACCAGGTGACGGTCAGGCGCCCGGAGGGAGACTCCTCAAAGCTCAGCTCCTTCTTCGGTTTCAGAGGAACGCCTGGACGAAAACAGCAAATTGTGGGTTTTTTTAAAGACAAAAATTCAGTTGATGTCGCTTCAAAATTTCCACAAAAAGAAGAGTACCCTTGTATAGGTCTTTGGGAGGCTGGCAGGTGCGTCCACAACCATTGAAGCAGCACTTCTTCTGCACAGAGCATTGCTTGTCGTGGTCACAACCTTCTATGCAGGCGGCCGCAAACCCACTGGCTCCCTCCGGTGGCGGACAGCTGCCCTGCTTGGCTGCCAGGACCGAGTGAAGGAAGTGACAGCTGGCCACACACTCCCACTGCTTCCTCTGAAGCACCTGCTGCACAGTTAAAGTGTATTAATCGGTCAAAAATCCTTTTGATTATACATTAAAACATAGAAAAAGATGGCTTACCTCGCAAAGTTCTCTGCAGTCACTTCTCTTCTTCACCTTCCGGTCATGCATGCATGGCTCCAGGCACTGTGGACATAACGGCGACCATATTGTTGTGGTGAACAATTTAGCTGGTTTAGTTCTCCGACCTGACAGGTAAAGTCACTCTAAATTTCTTAGACTGAGGGAAATGACAAAGCTCTTTCCTCTGGCTATTTCTGCAGCCCACAGAGTTAACAGCATGGACACTACGGTGTAATTTCATGCCGTAATGAGAAACAGTGGGAACGAAACATCACAAGGACGTGAGAGTGAGTCGCCTTAAAGTCGCAGAAGCGATCTTGAATATTTTCCAATCATTTTTTGCTGAACTTTCTGGAAAATATAAATGCCACTCTTATGAATTGTGCTATGAGTTTTAATTGGAGGGAGCAACTCTTTTGCAATGCATTATTTTCAGAGTCAAAGGGCAAAAAGCAGAAATATAAAGGAGCTACACTGAAGGCAGACTGGTCGCCGCTTTGCAACCCTGCCATCTCCAATTTGTCCTGCAGCATGTCCACCAAATACAGAATGACATTCCCGCCCGCCGCTGCCCCATTTTTCAATCTAATTTTGTTTCCCGCTTCATTTCCTCCTTATATCATCTCACTCCGCTGAAATAAGACAAGAGAGAACTTTGTGAGGAACGTCCTGAAGGTTTCTCATGTGTTTCCTGCAGAAAGTAGAATTAAAACCTTCATTTATTCTTCACATTCTTCTACCACGAATCATCAGAACCGGATGCAATTTTGTTTGCAACATCTACGATACAAACGGTGGTAAACGTTAAAAATGTGATGTAGTCGTTTCCTACCTGGGAGCACCGTTTGTTACCATGGCACCAACCCAGCGATCCATTACCCTGAGGACAACAAGATGGAGGACAAAGACAAAAAGTTGGTATCTGACAATAATAAGAGTACAACCCATAAAACGTGATCCCTATGACAGATTCATTGGTTGCCTTTTATTATGTTGGTCCAGCTCCAAGTTGGAACCAGAGTCAGAGCTCAAGTCTAAAGATAAAAATTTGATAAATTCCCGTCATTTTGCAACTGGAACATTTAATAAATGAACAAAATGTTAAATGTTATTGGATTACACTCTGTCAGTGCACTGACAGCACCAGAATGAGAGCGTATCAAACACTGGCGCTAGCATATCGATAAATAAATAGAGCGTAAAGCGAAAGAGAGCCGAGTCCAATAATGTCCCGCTGGGCTTCGGGACCGAAGGGACGGCTCTTCTTCTCTCGCTCTGTCGGGACTAACAGCTATTGTAATGTCACTTCTTTTATTTATTGGTAGAGTCTGAAAGATTGCAGTGATTTTACTTTAAACATAAGCAATTAATTTTCAATTTCAAATTTCAGTCACTTATTATTATTTTTTTAATATTGCCGAAATGATAGGTTTCTACACACCTCATCATTGATCTGCTGACTAAAACAAAGTGTCCTCTCCTTACCTGCAAGGGAATAAGGGGTGCAGCCACGCCGTGCAGGCTCAGGCAGCGGGACACACACCTTGCCCTGAAAACACTTTTTGACCCGGAGTCGCCTTCATCGGTAGCAGCGTACCGTTTCCCAGCACACACACCACTGCCGCAGAACACAACGGTCCACAGAACCAAGCTCATCCGGGTACCTCTGCTCAGCCTCTGCATCTTCCTTCCTTCCTGCTCTGAGGAGAAGTGAGCATCACAAAGCCCGACACAAAGCTTCCAGCTAAGGGTGGAGCTACAGATCAGGATGGTGAAGTCAGAGCCACCCTAACACCGTATAACCCTCCCCTATTAACCCTCATCCTGCCCAGGTTGGTTGGTCAGTATTGTAGAGTTCTCAAACACTCACAACATCATTCCAAAGATGAAGGAAAAACTCTAATGTCACAACTAGAATCGTGCTTGTGATGTATATATGTAGCAAACTTCTACGTTCTTGTCATTGCTGGCTGCGCTACCCACGAGTTCAGACGGACGCAAAGCGCTTTCAGAGTCGAACGGTGAAATTGTTTTTCAAGACTGATTTGAACAAAATATGGCTTTGTCCAAACAAGAACAAGGTGCTTCAAGGAGTAGAGTACCTCCTGAAGACTGAGCTTCTCACCCTATCTCTAAAGGAGAGCCCAGAGACCCTACGGAGAAAACCCATTTCGACCACTTGTATCCGCGATCTCGTTCTTTCGTTCATGACCCAAAGCTCATGACCATAGATGAGGGTAGGGACATAAATCAACCGGTAAATCGAGAGCTTCGCTTTTTGGCTCAGCTCTCTCTTCACCACGACGGACCGCTATAGCACCCGCTTCACGGCGGACGCTGCACCAATCCGCCTGTCGATCTCCCGCTCCCTTCTTCCCTCATTCGTGAACAAGATCCCGAGATACTTGAACTCCTCCACTTGAGGCAGGAGTCGGAGTGCCTTCTCCAACCCGGAGAAGGCACTCCACCCTTTTCTGGCTCAAGACCATGGTCTCAGATTTGGAGGCATTGATCTTCATCCTGGCCGCTTCACACTCGGCTGCGAACCGCTCCAGTGAGAGCTGCAGATCACGTTCTGATGAAACCAACAGAACCACACCGTTCGCAAAAAGCAGAGATGTGATCCTAAGGCCACCAAAACGGATCCCCTCAACACCTCGGCTGCGCCTAGAAATTCTGTCCATGAAAGTGATGAACAGAATCGGTGACAAAGGGCAGCCCTGGCGGAGTCCAACTCTCACCGGAAACGAGCCCGACTTATTGCCGGCAATGCGGACCAGACTCTGACACCGGTCATACAGGGACCTGACAGCCTGCATCAAAGGTACCCCATACTCCCGGACAACCCCCACAGGGCTCCCAGAGGGACACAGTCGAACGCCTTCTCCAAGTCCACAAAAGACATGTGGATCAGTTGGGTGAACTCCCATGCACCCTCCATGACCCTGCTGAGAGTGTAGAGCTTGGCCATTGTTCCACGACCAGGACGAAAACCACACTGTTCTTCCTGAATCCGAGGTTCGACTGTCCGACGGACCCTCCTCTCCAGGACCCCTGAATAAATCTTGCCAGGGAGGCTGAAGAGTGTGACCTCTCTATAATTGGAGCACACCCTCCAGTCCCCCTTTTTAAATGGGGGATCACCACCGCAGTCTGCCAATCCAGGGGAACTCCCCCCGACGTCCATGCGATATTGCAGAGTCACGTCAACCAACACAACCCTACAACATCCAGAGCCTTGAGATACTCCAAGTGAATCTCATCCAACTTCGGAGCCCTGCCACCGAGGAGCTTTTTAACCACCTCAGCGACCTCGTCCCCAAAGATTGGAGAGACCGACCCAGAGTCCCCAGGCTCAGCTTCCTGAGTCGGAAGGCATGTTGGTGGGATTGAGTCTTCAAAATACTCCACCCAACGGGCAACAATGTCCCAAGTCGAGGTCAGGGTTGTACATGAGAAAATATGATTGTGTTTTCTTTTATGGTTAATCACTGATTTTGTGCTTTGCATCTATAGATTAGTTTTTGGGTTCGTTGCTGTTGTTTTTCCTTTTTCCCCTTTAACAATCCAAACGCACTGGACTGAAGGTGGTTGTCTAGGGAGGCGGAGCGCACTAATTGGCCGCCCATACAGGAGTCAGCAAAGGCTGATTAAAGCCAAAATAAAAGGAGCCTGGAGCCTGGGCAGAGGGCAGAGAAGAAAACTGGTTCTGCAGCCCATGAAAGCTGACACGCTGCGGAGCGACGGCCAGACGGAACACACGTCAGGCGTCGGGTTAGAATGTTTTTCTGCTTGAGTTCTCTATCAAAACTGAAACCTGCCGCTGCTTAACATTGTACTGTATTTTATAAGTGACAAAAAGCCATACTTTATAAAACATATCAAATCTGAAACGATGTGTTTTTAATTCTAGAAAGTGAGATGGGTGGTGGTCGAGGAACGTCTTAAAAGCGGTAGACTTTTAAATAAAAGTCACCAATCAAAAGCCACAAGCTTTTTATCCTGTTTCTGGTGGAGGACATCTGTCTGAGATCTCTGGACAATAGTTATTTACTATTTATTTACTGTTAAATAATTATGAACTATTTAACAGTAAATATTATTTACTATTTATTTACTGTTAAATAATTATGAACTATTTAACAGTAAATAGTTATTTACTATTTATTTACTGTTAAATAATTATGAACTATTTAACAGTAAATAATTATTTACTGTACCTATTGTTGCATTGTTGTTGTTGTTTTGTTGTCATCAGCTGACAACAACAACAACGCAGTGAAAATCATCTTGATCTTTGACCAAACTAAATAGTTTTGTCAAAGATCAAAATGATTATTTTATAATGATTACATCAACACTGTGTCTCCAGTTATAAGGTGAAACTGAAGGGGAGATTGTTCAATGGTTACCATAGTAACCATGAAACATCAAGAGAAAACAATACAAAAAAAGACTTTAGTAATTTGTGCTAAAGTCTTTTTGTGTTTCTATTGTCTGGAAAACAAAAATAGGATTTTAACACCTAAAACAGCAACCGGCGACTCAGAACATCAGCAAGAGACTTAAAAAAAAAAAAACAAGCCCAAAGACAGCGGGCCTTGACTTTGACATGTGTGCTGTAGAAGATGTAAATCCAAAGGCAAACAGAAAAAGGAAATCCCACGAGAAAAAGTTCCATCCGTCTGTCCATCCGTCCGTCCGTCAGTCCGTCCACCCGTCCGTCCGTCCGCCCGTCCCGCCGTCCGTCCCGCCGTCCGTCTTTATTTAAACATCTAACAGCTTTAGTTAGATGTTTAAATAAAATGTTAAACTCCATTTTAGTCATGGCATGATGAAGGAATAATAATTTTAAATATCTTTCAAATAGACTGCAAGCCACTCATCACTTTTGTTGTGACTTCCTTTGAATGTAGCTATGTTTTCAAGTGTGTGAACCTATACTGCTGGAGTTTTGAGATTGTTCTCATTGTTTTTTGATCTGCATATTTAGGAAGACTCTGCTGAAGTCAGATGAGAGTGCATCCTCAAAGGTCTGTGTGTGTACCTAAATGAAGATCCAGAGAAGCTGGTGAGGGAGTACATGGTATGTTAAATTCTCTTTGTGTTTACAATAGAGGTCATAAGAGTTGGTAAAATACTTTCAACAACTAAGGTCCATGAGTGACTCAATCAATGTCAGTCAAAATTATTTATTTAATTACATGTGAATTCTCCCCCCCCCCAACACCCTTCCCTGTCTTCCTTAGGACATTGATGAATGTGCAGAAATGGCCGTAGCTGAGACTGTCCTCGGAATCGTTGTCATTCGAGCAGAGGATGGAGAGGCTGCCGATGCGCATCTGGATGTTGGGATTGTCCTGGAGGGGGTGGAAGTTATGAACAGCTTGGGCAGTGTATTTTCAACAATAGTGATGCTGCTGGGACTAATCTACGCACCAAACTTGAGCTACTCTCAGGAGCTCAAGCATACCTTTAAAGTGCTACAGAAAATAATTATGGAATTGGATGGAAAGTACTTATCAAAGAAAGCACAAGTTCTCAATATGAAACTGTCCCGCTAAGTTGAGTAAAGTTTCATATTGGAAAATCAGTGTTTAAAGTCTGCATTAGAAAATATTTAATTGTTACAGTTCTCTAAGTTGAGCAAATATACTGGCATGTTTTTATGTTGTGAAGAATTGGCTGGAAAATCAAAACTGTAACCTTTTTGTAGTTGTTTTTTATTTCAATGTCCAACTCCGCTGTGTTTTGTGCTGTGTAAAAAGACGATGTATAACAATTCCGAAAATAAAATTGTGTTGTACCTTTTCTAATTGTTGAGTGTTCTTCACCTAGTGCTATCTTAAAACGCTTGATTAACACTTACAAAAATGTCTTTGAATTAAATAATGGAAAGGATTTCCGCATAATTAACTAGCTTTCTTTTAGCATGAAGCATATTTGTTGAGCTAACTTAAATTTTGTGAGTTGGACCTACTTAATCAAGTAGTGTGAAGGTAACACTGTAAAATAAGGTGGTTTCAACTACATTTACATTCATCTTAATCAAGTAACATCAATGATTTGGTCCTAAACATTGCAGATTAGTTTGGCTGACTCTATTACATTACACTGGGTCAAACTATAGTAACTGAGTTAAAGGAACCTTTAAAACATGCGTTGAGCCAACACATTTCATTTGAATTTGAATAACCATAATGAATGAAGTAGAGCCAACTCATTTGGTTTAACTTACAATAACCATCATATATTAAGTTGAGCCAACACATTTGGTTTAAATTAGAACAACCATAATAAATTATGTTGTGCCAACTCATTTTATTTAAATAAGAATAACCACAATATATTACGTTGAGCCAACACGTTTGATTTAGAATCACCCATAGAATAACCATAGTAACAAGTGGAGCCAACACAATTGCTTTACATTGGAAGAATCTTAATAAATTAGGTTGACCGAACACATTTGTTTTAAATAGGAGTAACACAAGTACATGGTGCTGAAATAACGCAAAGTAATCAGGTGGAAATCCTTTCCATAATTTTTTTATGTTCATCCAAAGAGTTATTTTTTTCAGTGCACAACTGTGATCAAACACATACATGTTTGTTTGTCTTTGGGAAACCCGATTCAAATGCTCCGTCCTGATTCGTCGATTCAAAGTTGGCGTGAGTTATCTGAGCTGTTTGAATCAAATGAAGTAGTTTCTGATTTGAAAAACACTCACAAATCACTCACCAGTCTACCAGCACTTAAATCATAAATTTATCGCTCCTAATAAAAGACTTGTATATTTTTTAAGGGTGCCTATTTATTTATCCTACTGTTTGTGAATTAATACTTCAAAAGCTATAACATCATCATCATCATCATCATCATCTGGGCTGACCTGCATTGTTCAAAATCACATCAATGTTGATTAATATTGAATACAAACGTTTGTCACTTGCTGCTGTGTTTTCCTCTTTCTCTCCTCATCAGTTCCAGAGTATTTAGTGGAAAAATAAAATATTCACAGTGTGTTTACTTTTATCAGAAGTTTATTCATGTTAACTCATGTTTCTGTCACTTATGAGTTCTATCACACAGGTCGCGTTTTTGCAACCTGTCTGTTTAGAACAGAGCTCTTCTATTCTGTCATACATTCAGTTCTTCAACATCTAACAGTAACTGGTAACTATTTAACAGTAAATAGTTATTGACTATTTTTTTACTGCCATAGTTTTAGTTTACATGTTTTATTTTGTATTATTTATATTTTTTGTTGTTAAGACTCTTATTTTGGAAGATAAGACAGGAAGTGGAAGCCAGCATGTTGCTAGGTTACCAGAGACGCTTGCGATCTAACAGCATGGCGTTGGCAAGCAAATGAAGAAACATGATTTAAGTTGAAGAATTTACTGAATTACCTCATTTCTACCTGAAAAGGAAGAGTCAGCCAGCGAGGTATGTTTCTATGTTTATGTTATTTTTGTTCTATATATTGTATTCTTGACACCGTGTCACTAAGTTACGTTGTGTTTTAGTTCAACGGTGTTGGTGTCAGGGAAACTGAAGCTGTGAAAAGAACAACTTTAAATCGTTTCATTAAAGCTGACGTCACACCAGCAGTGCGACGAACTCTTCATTTCCAAAAAGAAGAAGATACTATTTATTATAATAGTGATACTATTTATTTACTGTTTGATAATTATCAACTATTTAACAGTAAATATTTATTTACTATTTATTTACTGTTAAATAATTATGAACTATTTAACAGTAAATAATTATTTACTGTACCTATTGTTGCATTGTTGTTGTTGTTTTGTTGTCATCAGCTGACAACAACAACAACGCAGTGAAAATCATCTTGATCTTTGACCAAACTAAATAGTTTTGTCAAAGATCAAAATGATTATTTTATAATGATTACATCAACACTGTCTCCAGTTATAAGGTGAAACTGAAGGGGAGATTGTTCAATGGTTACCATAGTAACTGTTAAACAACATCAAGAGAAAACAATACAAAAAAAGACTTTAGTAATTTGTGCTAAAGTCTTTTTGTGTTTCTATTGTCTGGAAAACAAAAATAGGATTTTAATTGACTAAAAGCAACCGGCGACTCAGAACATCAGCAAGAGACTTAAAAAAAAAAACAAGCCCAAAGACAGCGGGCCTTGACTTTGACATGTGTGCTGTAGAAGATGTAAATCCAAAGGCAAACAGAAAAAGGAAATCCCACGAGAAAAAGTTCCATCCGTCAGTCGGTCCGTCCGTCCGTCAGTCCGTCCGTCCGTCCACCCGTCGTCCGTCCGTCCTCCCCGCGTCCGTCCGTCCACCGTCCGTCCGTCCGTCCGTCCGTCCGTTGTCTGCCGCTAATCCAGGCTCGGGTCTCGGGGGAAGCAGCTTCAGAAAGGAGGCCCCGTCCTTCCTGTCCCCAGCCACTTGTTGCAGCTCCTCTGGGGGAACCCGAAGTCGTTCCCAGGCCAGCTGGAGAGACGTGGTCCCTCCAGCGTGTCCTGGGGCTCCCTGGGAACCTGGTGAGGGACCACATAGACGCCCTCGCCAGGGCGTCCATGAGGCATCCTGATCAGATGTCCGAGCTTCAACTGGCTGTGGAGGAGCAGCGGCTCTAGTCTGGGTCCCTCCTGGATGACTGAGCTTCTCATCCTGTCTCTAAGGAAGAGTCCAGACACCCTGTGGAGGAAACCCATTTCGGCCGCTTGTATCCAGGATCTCGCTCAGGAACGTAAATGAGGACGGAACGTGGATCGACCGGTAAATCGAGAGCTTCGCTTTTCGGCTCAGCTCTCTCTTCACCGTGATGGACCGGTACAGCGCCCGCTCCACAGCAGACGCTGCGCTGATCTGTCTGTCGATCTCTCGCTCCCCTCTTCCCTCATTCCTGAACAAGATCCCGAGATACTTGAACTTCTCCGCTTGGGACAGGACACTGGCCTCGACCAGGTAAAAAGCACTCTACCCTTTTCCGGATCGGGACCAGAACCTCGGACTTGGAGGCGCAGATTCTCATCCTGCCGCTCACGCTCGGCTGCGAACCGCTCCAGCGAGAGCTGCCGATCGCGTCCCGATGGAGGCAATAGGACCACATCATCCACAACAAGCAGAGATGCCATCCTAAGTCCACCAGAACGGATCTCCTCAACACCTTGACTGCCCCTAGAAATTCTGTCCATGAAGTGCTGAACAGAATCACTGAGGGCAGCCCTGGCGGAGTCCAACTCTCACTGGGAACGAGCCCGACTAACTGCCGACAATGCGGACCAGACTCTGACTCTGACACCGGTCATACAGGGACCTGACGGCCCTATCGAAGGGCTTTCAGGTCCCTGTACTCTGTGGAGAGCACCCCCTGCTGGGGGTGTAGAGCTGGTCCAGTGTTCCACGACCAGGACGAAAACCACTGCTCTTCCTCAATCCGAGGTTCCTATCAGTCGGGCCCTCCTCTTCAAAACGCTTCCGTCCTTCAACCCGGACCTGCTCTCGGGAAGAGAGTTGGGCGTGTTTTTGTCGAAATGGCCGATTTTATGGCGCTTTTAAAAAATCCAGGATGGCACCCAATACCTCAGGGTACCCTCCTGGTACATCCGGACAAAAACACGCCCAACTCTCTCAAAGACGGTCGGCTTGTTGTCATCCGCCGTCTGTTCTTCTGTGTCCTTCTCTGCAGTCTGGACTCCGGTCGACTGTGTCTTCAGCCGGTCTAACTTTAGTCTCAATGAAACAATCTCTTGGTTCAGATCGTTGTTCTCATTCTCCAACCACAGGCGAACTTTTCTTTTCTCTGTCAAACTTTGTTGAGCCTTCTGTCGGATTTGTACTCTGCTCTGCTCCAGTCTTTTGTTTTCTTTGCAGAGCTCGGTATACTGATTTTTCAAGGACTGAATCTTTGCCCTCGCTCCTTCCAGCTCATGATTGAGAGCCTCGATTCTCAGCTCTTGCTCTTCTTTCCTCTCTCTCAAGCATTGATTTTGGGACATCAGCTCCCTGATGTCCCCATCATTGCTGCTACTGAGCCTGTTCAGTTTGTCCTGGAGGCTCTCCACCGTAACTTTCAACAAGGAGTTCTCCTCTTAACTCGTTGCACCTTTTCTCCAGAATCTCCAGTCTAGTGTAATATAAAATTTTCAGACATCTCTATATCTTCGCTGAAGTTTTGACAAATCCGCAAATAATGAATCTCTGTGGAATCTTTGGAATATAGAGACAGTCGTCAATGACGTCACAGAGAGGATGAGTGACATCACAGTGTGTGATGTCACAAACCCCCTTGCACTGTTGTGTGCGAGGGGGGGGCAGCGGGGGAAGAAGGAAAAGCTGAGGGGCTTCGGTTCCCAACTATACATGACATTACTAAATATGTCGTCAAAGCTCATCACGACTGAATGATCCGCGAGAATAACTTTGTGTCTTTTAACGACCGTAAACAAATGTCCTCTGACCCAATATTGAGCAGCGCTTTCTAAAATTGCACTCATAAAATACAGTACAATGTTAAGCAGGGGCAGGTTTCAGTTTTGATAGAGAACTCAAGCAGAAAAACATTCTAACCACAAAGATTTTGCAGAGGAGGCAGTTCTCTTCTGCCTGTAAGATGGTGGGTTCAGGAGTCTTTTCTGCACAGATACTCAGATTTAAATGTTCTTGTCTTCAGTAACAAATAAATGCTCTTCTTCTCCTTTGTCTAATTATACATGGAAGTGGAATTACATGAAAGAAAGAAAAGAAATAACTACTTTTGTTCAGAACTTTTGTCTACAGTCTGAAGAACTAATGCTGATGAAAGAATCAACTTAACAAAGTAAAGATAGAAATGAGAAACACGCATACATAACTGTGATCAAACACATCCATGTTTATTTGTTTGTCTTTGGGAAACCCGATTCAAATCATCCATCCTGATTCGTCGATTCAAAGTTATCTGAGCTGTTTGAATCAAATGAAGTAGTTTCTGATTTGAATTGAAGCCTGTATAGAAACTCAGTGGCTTCATGTTGCTGTGAAGAGGCTCAGTTGCAGAGGTCGGTGCTGCAGCAGGAGGCAAACGCTCCTGGTGTGGTGATGAAGCCCTGGCATACAGCCATGTTCATGCACTGGCGGAAGGAGCTTTCTGGAATTAAAAACACATCGTTTCAGATTTGATATGTTTTATAAAATAAGGCTTTGTCGCTCAGAAAATAAGGCACAGTGTTAAGCAGCTGAAGGTTTTGGTTTTTATAGAGAACTCACGGACTGGGCCTGTCAGGATGACAGCACCGCAGGCATCTTGTCCCACTGGACAAGTCTGGATGCTGGTGGGGGTGCAGAGTTCACTGGAATAGGAGAAACATGAGTAACATCTCAGCGCGTCTCCTGGAAATAACACATACAAAGAAGAAAATAATAAAACCTTCTGCGCCAATTGTTTTGACTTTTAGAAAGTAGAAATCATTTTTTGTGACTTAGAAAATTGTTAGATCTGTTTTGAACTGTAACAGTCATTTTTGATCCTGCCTGTAATGCATGCAACTCTTTCATAGTATATAGTCAAATTTCAGAATGACCTGAACTGAAAAAGGCCACACAATGTGCGGCTCTGTTAAAGTTTTGCCTCTGTTGGGTCTCGCTTTAGGTTGAAACAGGGAAGCGATACATGCTTACCTTGGTGCAGAGTCATCAAAAGAAAGAAAACACCCGCTGCAAACCTCATTGTCAGTCTGCAAAAATAAGAGAGTGAAACTAAAAGTAAGCAGTGTTCTTCAGTTGGACCTGCACAGGTCAATCTAGTCCAGTTCACTTTTTGCAGAAATTCATGGCAAACGGCAGCAACAATTGATTAATGAACAGTCATGGGTTTGAAGACCCAACCTTGCAGAAATGCCATATTGGAAGCTGACTGGATGAGAAACAGACATCGGAGACAAAGACATGCCTTCTTAAAAAACTTCAGCTGACTCAGACTTGTCTCCCAAAAACTTACGACTTGACTTGGAATTCACTCTTGAAGATTTTCCACTTGCTTGTCAAAAACTTGACACTTGTCTAATCCATGTCAGTAACCACAAGTCAAAGACAGCAGAGCTTAACTAGTCAATATATTGTTACTCTTTCTAACTAGTTTCTGCACAAGATGGAACTCAAGACCATGAGGAAGTTCACACTGAAGCCTTGTAACTTCATAGTTTACCTTAAGATCAGGACCATTAGTGAGTATTGTGCAGTTTAACATAAATACATGTGTGTAATGTGACTACTCATCTCACATTAATGTTCCTCGATTACCTACAATAACAGAGACAGCATTAAAAACATGGAGGACAAAGAGAATAAAGGCAGCGAACCAAGGAAAGTCAATCTGGAACATTGTCTGTGGAGTGAAGCTGCATAAAGAAAAACATTCTAACCACAAAGATTTTGCAGTCGAGGAAGTTTTCTTCTACCTGTAAGCCGGTGGCTTGAGGAGTCTTTTCTGCACAGATGCTCTGATTTAAATGTTCTTGTCTTCAGTGACAAATGCATGCTTTTGCTTTCACTCTGTCTAATTATGCAGTTGCATCAACCACATGCGCCCGCCTTCTCTAAGATAGAATGTGATTGGTCAGTGAGTGGAATTTCATGATAGAAAAAAAAAAACAAAACACAAACCACTTTTGTCTAGAACTTTACAGTCTGAAGAACTAATGCTGGTGAAAGAATCAACTTAACAAAGTAAAGATAGAAATGAGAAACACGCATACATAACTGTGATCAAACACATCCATGTTTATTTGTTTGTCTTTGGGAAACCCGATTCAAATGCTCCATGCTGATTCGTCGATTCAAAGTTGGCGTGAGTTATCTGAGCTGTTTGAATCAAATGAAGTAGTTTCTGATTTGAATTGAAGCCTGTATAGAAACTCAGTGGCTTCATGTTGCTGTGAAGAGGCTCAGTTGCAGAGGTCGGTGCTGCAGCAGGAGGCAAACGCTCCTGGTGTGGTGATGAAGCCCTGGCATACAGCCATGTTCATGCACTGGCGGAAGGAGCTGCCTGAAATCAGGGAACCAACGAGAAACACGTCTCAGCAGTAGCACTTTAGAAATGACAATGTTCTGCATTTTAAGAGACGAAATAGACCAGTTTATATTCTCATGATCAGAATGAATGTTCAAACGAATTCTGCTGCTCTTCTTGAGTACTCACTTATGGCGCCTGTTAGGATGACAGCACCACATGCATTCTGGTTTCTTGAGCAGGTCTGAGTGCCGGTGGGCTGGCAGAGCGAACTGCCGGACGAGTAACAGTAGTTACATTCCAAGGCCTCTCCTGGGAAAAACCAGTAAATGAATTAGCAGTAAACAATGTCTCTAAAGTCTGGAAATATGCTCGCATTTTTATAAGCTTTCTGCTATGAGGGACGTCCAAAAGGTTTTCAGACACGGTCTGTGTTTGTGTCACCTTGACAGAGAGTCAGCAAGAAGAAGAAAACGCCCACTGCACGCCTCATTTTATCTGTAAAAAACAAAATCAGTCAGGATCCAGAAAACCTATTCATCCTCACCACATACGAGTAACAGAACCTTTAATTTACCCCCAGGTTTGTGATTAAAACAAAAAAAAGTTTGGAAGCAGAGAGGATTTTTAGAACCACACAGGCCAATTGTCAGGTTTGTGTAATTTAATAAACGGAATCAGTAATAAGTTATCCACATTTTGTGTGATATTTAATAATTTAACTTGACCTAAAGAAAAAAATGTAACAAGTAAAGTTGATTGTACTGTTCTCATTGCTATCAAGAAATTATATTCACTCCAAAGCTCTTGATTTTATTCTATTCTATTCAAATCTAAGTCCAAGAAAACACACAAAATGTAAATGATTTTGTTTATCACTAAAGACTACTAAATTGAAAAGGGACATGCAAAAAGTTTGAAAACTTTTTGTCATTTATAGCTTTTTTTTTTTTTTAAAGTTGAGAATTCTCAGATGTCACAATACTGGAAAGCGAAATCAAGCAAATGTATAATATTAGAAAGAAAAATTGGGTTTTAATTCTGCAAAATGTCAAATAGTTTACAAGATTAAAACAGTACAGATTCTCTGGAGTGTAACAAATATGTCAACAGATCAATATAGTTGAAACTGAGAATAGAAAAACATGCATTTAATTTTTATAAATGGATAGAGATTATTAAATAGCAGAAATAGAAAGTTTGAGTCTCTTACCTAGTTGTCTCTGTGCTCAGATCCTCAGACTGGAAGTTGCTTCCTCGTCACCGCCCCTTTAAACCAACAGTGGCATCAATTCTGCCTGCCGATTGGTTAATTCAACTAATTACGTGTGATGGGAAAAGAGGAACTGTGAGGCTTATCACAAGTGATGTTATGATGTTGTAACATGGGAAAAAATGGAACCTTCCAGGATTGCTATAAAAAGTCCTGCTTTACGTAAAGCTTTGAGTGTGGAAACGATACTGCTGATGCCTGCAACAATCTGAACTTTAGGAACTAAAAGATTATTTTATGAGTTTTTATTCACTCACAAATCACTCACCAATCTACAAGCACTTAAATCACATATTTTCATACATTTATCGCTTCTAATAAAAGACTTTTATAGTTTCCCAGTACACAGTCCATGTATCGTCTTTGGAAAAGACGACACAAATCGCATCGTCTCTTCTTAACGGAATCGGTTTGGTAAAGTCCAGGCTTGCGAGCTTCCCCCTGTTTCCTCTAAATGTAACAAACAGTTTTGACGACGTCTCCAAACGACGGCATATGCAGAGTGTATCAAGCTTTTTGTGTGCAGGGGTCATGACCTCTTCCTCTCTCAGTGACCTTTCAGTTCCTGTTAGTGTCCTGCACTGTTCTGGATGTTTATTATGACACTGTTATGACAGAGAGCTTCAATAAGTTTCAATAAGATATGTCTATTTACTTATCCTACTGTTTGTGACTTAATACTTCAAAAGCTATAACATCATCATCATCATCATCATCATCTGGGCTGACCTGCATTGTTCAAAATCACATCAATGTTGATTAATATTGAATACAAACGTTTGTCACTTGCTGCTGTGTTTTCCTCTTTCTCTCCTCATCAGTTCCAGAGTATTTAGTGGAAAAATAAAATATTCACAGTGTGTTTACTTTTATCAGAAGTTTATTCATGTTAACTCATGTTTCTGTCACTTATGAGTTCTATCACACAGGTCGCGTTTTTGCAACCTGTCTGTTTAGAACAGAGCTCTTCTATTCTGTCATACATTCAGTTCTTCAACATCTAACAGTAACTGGTAACTATTTAACAGTAAATAGTTATTGACTATTTTTTTACTGCCATAGTTTTAGTTTACATGTTTTATTTTGTATTATTTATATTTTTTGTTGTTAAGACTCTTATTTTGGAAGATAAGACAGGAAGTGGAAGCCAGCATGTTGCTAGGTTACCAGAGACGCTTGCGATATAACAGCATCGCGTTGGCAAGCAAATGAAGAAACATGATTTAAGTTGAAGAATTTACTGAATTACCTCATTTCTACCTGAAAAGGAAGAGTCAGCCAGCGAGGTATGTTTCTATGTTTATGTTATTTTTGTTCTATATATTGTATTCTTGACACCGTGTCACTAAGTTACGTTGTGTTTTAGTTCAACGGTGGTGATGGTGTCAGGGAAACTGAAGCTGTGAAAAGAACAACTTTAAATCGTTTCATTAAAGCTGACGTCACATCAGCAGTGCGACGAACTCTTCATTTCCAAAAAGAAGAAGATACTATTTATTATAATAGTGATACTATTTATTTACTGTTAAATAATTATGAACTATTTAACAGTAAATAATTATTTACTGTACCTATTGTTGCATTGTTGTTGTTGTTTTGTTGTCATCAG
Source organism: Poeciliopsis turneri (assembly GCA_922788865.1). Classification (NCBI taxonomy): domain Eukaryota; kingdom Metazoa; phylum Chordata; class Actinopteri; order Cyprinodontiformes; family Poeciliidae; genus Poeciliopsis; species Poeciliopsis turneri. The sequence goes on from CAKLNU010000787.1 coordinate 521,926, forward strand.
CTGACAACAACAACAACGCAGTGAAAATCATCTTGTTCTTTGACAAAACTTAATAGTTTTGTCAAAGATCAAAATGATTATTTTATAATGATTACATCAACACTGTGTCTCCAGTTATAAGGTGAAACTGAAGGGGAGATTGTTCAATGGTTACCATAGTAACCATGAAACATCAAGAGAAAACAATACAAAAAAAGACTTTAGTAATTTGTGCTAAAGTCTTTTTGTGTTTCTATTGTCTGGAAAACAAAAATAGGATTTTAACACCTAAAACAGCAACCGGCGACTCAGAACATCAGCAAGAGACTTTAAAAAAAAAAAAAAACAAGCCCAAAGACAGCGGGCCTTGACTTTGACATGTGTGCTGTAGAAGATGTAAATCCAAAGGCAAACAGAAAAAGGAAATCCCACGAGAAAAAGTTCCATCCGTCAGTCGGTCCATCCGTCAGTCGGTCCGTCCGTCAACCCGTCAGTCCGTCCGTCCACCCGTCCGTCCACCCGTCAGTCCGTCCACCCGTCAGTCCGTCCGTCCGTCCACCCGTCCGTCCGTCCATCCGTCCCGTCCGTCCATCCCCAGTCTGTCCACCCAGTCTCGGGTCTCGGGGGAAGCAGAAAGGAGGCCCCGTCCTTCCTGTCCCCAGCCACTTGTTGCAGCTCCTCTGGGGGAACCCGAAGTCGTTCCCAGGCCAGCTGGAGAGACGTGGTCCCTCCAGCGTGTCCTGGGGCTCCCTGGGAACCTGGTGAGGGACCACATAGACGCCCTCGCCAGGGCGTCCATGAGGCATCCTGATCAGATGTCCGAGCTTCAACTGGCTGTGGAGGAGCAGCGGCTCTAGTCTGGGTCCCTCCTGGATGACTGAGCTTCTCATCCTGTCTCTAAGGAAGAGTCCAGACACCCTGTGGAGGAAACCCATTTCGGCCGCTTGTATCCAGGATCTCGCTCAGGAACGTAAATGAGGACGGAACGTGGATCGACCGGTAAATCGAGAGCTTCGCTTTTCGGCTCAGCTCTCTCTTCACCGTGATGGACCGGTACAGCGCCCGCTCCACAGCAGACGCTGCGCTGATCTGTCTGTCGATCTCTCGCTCCCCTCTTCCCTCATTCCTGAACAAGATCCCGAGATACTTGAACTTCTCCGCTTGGGACAGGACACTGGCCTCGACCAGGTAAAAAGCACTCTACCCTTTTCCGGATCGGGACCAGAACCTCGGACTTGGAGGCGCAGATTCTCATCCCGGCCGCTTCGCGCTCGGCTGCGAACCGCTCCAGCGAGAGCTGCCGATCGCGTCCCGATGGAGGCAATAGGACCACATCATCCACAACAAGCAGAGATGCCATCCTAAGTCCACCAGAACGGATCTCCTCAACACCTTGACTGCCCCTAGAAATTCTGTCCATGAAGTGCTGAACAGAATCACTGAGGGCAGCCCTGGCGGAGTCCAACTCTCACTGGGAACGAGCCCGACTAACTGCCGACAATGCGGACCAGACTCTGACTCTGACACCGGTCATACAGGGACCTGACGGCCCTATCGAAGGGCTTTCAGGTCCCTGTACTCTGTGGAGAGCACCCCCTGCTGGGGGTGTAGAGCTGGTCCAGTGTTCCACGACCAGGACGAAAACCACTGCTCTTCCTCAATCCGAGGTTCCTATCAGTCGGGCCCTCCTCTTCAAAACGCTTCCGTCCTTCAACCCGGACCTGCTCTCGGGAAGAGAGTTGGGCGTGTTTTTGTCGAAATGGCCGATTTTATGGCGCTTTTAAAAAATCCAGGATGGCACCCAATACCTCAGGGTACCCTCCTGGTACATCCGGACAAAAACACGCCCAACTCTCTCAAAGACGGTCGGCTTGTTGTCATCCACCGTCTTTTCTTCGGTGTCCTTCTCTGCAGTCTGGACTCCCGTCGACTGTGTCTTCAGCCGGTCTAACTTTAGTCTCAATGAAACGATCTCTTGGTTCAGATCGTTGTTCTCATTCTCCAACCACAGGCGAACTTTTCTTTTCTCTGTCAAACTTTGTTGAGCCTTCTGTCGGATTTGTACTCTGCTCTGCTCCAGTCTTTTGTTTTCTTTGCAGAGCTCGGTATACTGATTTTTCAAGGACTGAATCTTTGCCCTCGCTCCTTCCAGCTCATGATTGAGAGCCTCGATTCTCAGCTCTTGCTCTTCTTTCCTCTCTCTCAAGCATTGATTTTGGGACATCAGCTCCCTGATGTCCCCATCATTGCTGCTACTGAGCCTGTTCAGTTTGTCCTGGAGGCTCTCCACTGTAACTTTCAACAAGGAGTTCTCCTCTTCTAACTCGTTGCACCTTTTCTCCAGAATCTCCAGTCTAGTGTAATATAAAATTTCAGACATCTCTATATCTTCGCTGAAGTTTTGACAAATCCGCAAATAATGAATCTCTCTGTGGAATCTTGGAATATAGAGACAGTCGTCAATGACGTCACAGAGAGGATGAGTGACATCACAGTGTGTGATGTCACAAACCCCCTTGCACTGTTGTGTGCGAGGGGGGGGCAGCGGGGGAAGAAGGAAAAGCTGAGGGGCTTCGGTTCCCAACTATACATGACATTACTAAATATGTCGTCAAAGCTCATCACGACTGAATGATCCGCGAGAATAACTTTGTGTCTTTTAACGACCGTAAACAAATGTCCTCTGACCCAATATTGAGCAGCGCTTTCTAAAATTGCACTCATAAAATACAGTTCAATGTTAAGCAGGGGCAGGTTTCAGTTTTGATAGAGAACTCAAGCAGAAAAACATTCTAACCACAAAGATTTTGCAGTCGAGGAATTTCAGAACTTTTGTCTACAGTCACGTGTCCTTGCAGGGTCTCATCCACTGCAACTGTCTATGAAACAGGTCGCATTTTTGCAGTTGGAAAATGTTGTTTTTAGTCCCTCAGTTTCAACTTTTATTTCCTATTACTGTACTGTAATGTTGATGTAACCGCACTTATCTGAAGGACCACTAGGGGGCAGAAACGCCCCAATTCGCTGTTATCCAGCTGCCTAAAACCAAAGAAAGAGTAGTAGTCCTGGTGAAACGTCGCACTCTCGATCCTATTGAGATGAATAGTTATTTATATAAAACCAGCATTTATTAAACCATGGACATAGTGCTGTATATTCTAGCTGCTGCGGTCCTTCTCGTCCTCATTGTGTTCGCGCTGAAGGTTCAGAGGAAAACACGGGACGGTAGGTTAGCTTGAGGCTAATGCTCAGAAGCTAGGCTAACTTTTGAGACGTTCTTAACTTTTAGACGAGAACTTTTTACGACTCAGAGCTCTGTTTGCTGTAAATATAGACACTTATAAAGGCTGTGGGGATGAAAGCTGCTGGTTTTACTGTTTGCTGTCAGTAAAACCAGCTCACGTACAACTGACAGGTTACAGATGTCGAAACTATGGAGGCCCAGGAGGTCCATATAAACGAAATCTTTTGAGACATCTGTTTTGTTTTGGATCCTTTTCTGTGTACATATTAAACATATTAAAACAGACATAATTCTTATAATATAAACCTGTGTTATCAGTCATTGTTGCAATTAAATCCACAATGTGAACAATCTGAGCTGCAACCGGATGTGTTGGGTTGTTTTCAGCTGATCAGGAGCAGAGGAGGGATGTTGTCCGAGCAGCTGCGGCCCCATTGCGGGCCCCGGAGGAGCGGGGAGCCGGGATGCCCCGCAGGAGGAGGAACATGGGCGCTGTAATGGCCAACAGGCGGCCTCAGAGACCAGAGGAGGGTAAACTCCAGCAGCTTTCTGTTTGTTTGGTGCAAACCTCAGCTTAAACATAGATTGGTGAACACGATTGAGTGTTTAACACATTTCAGAAGAGGAGCAAGTGGAAGATGAGGAGGCAGAGCTGCAAGCTGCCCAGCCGGCAGCAAAAATCGGAGCCAAGAAGCAAAGGAAGTTGGACGAGAAACAGGCCAGGAAAGCCCAAAGAGAGGTGACGAGACATTCTGGATGTCGGGACGTGCAGATTAAAAAGCGATTTCATCATTTCAGTTTTTTTCCCATTATGTTAGGCAGAGATGGAGGAGCGGGAGGAGAGGAAGAGGATGCAGGAGCTCCGAGAGCAGGAGAAACGTGAGGAGGAGGAGAGGGAACGGAAGCTGGAGCAGAAACAGGTTGGTTCCTCTGCTGCCGAGTCCTGCTGCTGTCAGGAGGAGCCCAGAGCCTGAGCCGCTGTGTCCTGCAGGAGGAGGACGAGCGGCGCGCTAAAGAGGAGCAGGAGCGACGAGAGGAGGAGGAGTACTTGAAGCTCAAAGCCTCGTTCATCGTCGAGGACCAGGGAGAGCAGGAGCAGCTGTCTGAAGACCAGGTCAGATGTCCGCCACGTCTCTGTCCCGTTTCCCAAAGCGATGGGTTTTAAACCTGCTCAACTTTTTGTGTTCTCAGTCTCGCAGCCTGCTGCAGGACTTCATAGAGTACATCCAGGTGAGCTGGAGCATTCTGCTTCCATATTAAACTCTGCTGCAGTTTCGGACATGAATGGGATCTGTTTGTGTCTGCAGACGTCTAAAGTGGTTCTTCTCGAAGACCTGGCGTCTCATTTCGGGATGAGGACACAGGACGCGATCGCCAGGCTGCAGGACCTATTAGGTGAAGGCACGCTCACAGGTTAGCGCCCGTTCACGGTTTCCTGCTGGATCTCAGTTCGAGGAGCTTCCTCATCCGACCGTATTTAAAGCCGGCGTCCGTGTTGCCGCAGGTGTGATCGACGACAGAGGGAAGTTCATCTTCATCACTCCAGAGGAGCTGGACTCGGTGGCTCAGTTCATCAGGCAGAGAGGCAGAATCTCCATCGCTGAGCTGGCTCAGGCCAGCAACTCCCTCATCAACCTGATGCCCGAGAGCTGCAGCTCCGCCTGACGGCCAGCAGGGGGAGCTCTGCACCACCACCACCACTGGAGCGTATGACGTCAAAACGCCTGAAGCTACTCTGATCACACTTTTCATTTTGAAAAGGAATAAAAATAACAGGTTTTCTTTAATTTAACATCTGCTGAATTGTGACATGAGATCTCAGAATGTTTTTGGAATATAAAATATTTCCCAGAATATATGTTTATTTTTTTTCTTCTTTAAATTCTGGAACCATCTTTTGATTTCAACCTCCAGTATAGAGTCTGCAAGACATATTCTCCAATCAGTGGAGCTGATTTTTTATTATTTTTTTTTTTTTCTTTTAACCTGTTATAACACTAGAAACATTTCATGAAAAAAACATCACCTCAGTTTTTGCTTCCTCTGCTAATAGTTTGTTTATCAGTTCTCTATGGGGCCATAACTGCTGAGAACGAGTACAACCATTCACAGTTTTAGATTTTGTGACCACTTTGGTCCGAATCCTGAGCCAAAGATCAAAACCTTTAGTCCGTCTGATTACTTCTAGGCAAAAACAGAAGAAAGTTCTGAAATCGGTCATGTTTGCTGGCCCGCTTCGTGGTTTCTCTGTCCACTCTGAGTCGTCTTTATCTCCCAGGTGGACGTGGCTCCTCTGTCCTGGAAGCGCAGAGAACACATCAGACCAACCTCTGGGTGAATTTTTCTGATTCAGATGAAGCTTACCTTTATCACCACTCCTAACGGGGCCAGGTCCTTCCTGAGGTTGTCGCAGGATTTCAGGAGGGGGATTCTGTCTGGGTACAAGTCAGATTTCTTATCCTGAGGGTCCTGACGGGTGAGGGCGTACGCTCGGACTTCGCGTCTGAAACAAGTCAACTGCTCCACCACGGCCTGCAGGTTCCCGCCGCTGCTCACCGCGTCAGCCTCCTTCACGCAAAAATGGGAAAAAAGTCACGAGAGAGTAAAGAGGAAATCGTGGGGTCAAGACCACCAGCAGATCCTGACCCGACTGTGCAGCAGGTCGATCCCGAACGCGTCCAGCACGTCTCTGATGTAGGCCACCATGGCTCCGAACACCGCGGGGCTCCGAACGCCTCCCTCTGCCTGAGCAGAGTAGCACACACACGCTACTCACAACAAGGCCGCCACCCCAAACAGCCGAGTCAGAGACCCTGCGTTACCGTAGAAACGGGCTGCAGCTGGCGATTCCCATGATGAACCAACTTCATCAGCGCGTTGACGGCTCTGGGTGTGTCAAAGTCATCCGCGAGCGCTGTCTGGATGCTGGATTCAGCTTCAGTCAGGCTGAGGAAGCAATGAAACTCAAGAGGATGAAAAACACAAACGATGGAAGAACCAACTGAACCTCGATAACCTCTGCCAGAGAAGCTCCTCCTGCGTAGGTGGACAGTGGAGGTGGCCCTTCATGTAGGCCTGGGCGGTGCTAATGAAGGTACGGATGGTTTCCAGGGAGACGCGGGCCTCCGACATGCTGCCGTCGCTGTAGTCTATCGCTATGGAGACAGCAGGACAATATCAACAGAGAGACTCCATAATCATTGGTTTTTCAGGTTACCCACCAGATCTATATTTGGTCGACAGACAAAACATCCGAAACTCCTCAGCAGTGTGAGACTGTAGAAAATCCTGATAGAAGAAAAAAATATTTACTTTGTTTTTTTTTTTTAAAAAGAAACCCTTAAAAAATCTTAACAGTGTCCACAAAGTAGCTGGAGTTTTATGAAAATAATCTATAACCTCTTTACCTTGATAGTGATATAGTTCTTCAGAGATTTAGACATTTTCTCTGCACTGCCTTTATGATGTAAATGACCTAAAAGAATAAGAGAAACATGGTAGTTACATTCATATCAACTATATTGCTACTGGATGCTAACATTGCTATGGGTAAGTAGGGGAATATTAACATAATTGTGTAAAAGTAACAGATTCCTTAAACTAGTCCTCATATTTGCCTTAAGTGACAAAGTCCGAAAGGCTTTAGAAAATGTGAAGGATTCACCTGAATGAAGGAAGTAGTTGGCCCACTGTCCACACTGATGAAAGGCTTCGCTCTGAGCGATCTCGTTCTCATGGTGAGGGAAGGCCAGGTCGATTCCTCCGGAGTGAATATCCAGCTGACTCCCAAACATGTGGCTGGAAGCAGCAGCACAATGAGAGATGTGTTCAAAATCGGGCCAGTAACTGTGATTAGTAGGAAGCAAAAGTGGGACAAATCCAACCTGGCAACAGTGGAGCACTCGATGTGCCAGCCGGGTCTTCCTCGGCCCCATGGAGATTCCCAGTGTGGCTCCTGAGCCTTAGAGCGCTTCCACAGAGCAAAATCCCTGGAGTCTCGTTTGTTTGAGCTACCTAGAGGAAATAGCATTTATTAGTATGTAATTCAGAACTAACCCAACAGAGCTCCTCCAATATGTCGTCATAAACAGTTGAATTCATAAATTTGGAAAAAACACAACATCCATCTTCTCAACGCCTACCAGACTGTCCACGAGGGCCAACAGCTCCAGCAAACTTCCCATAGCGGTCACCGATGGACCTCACGTCAAAATATACGTCGCCTGCGACGAAAAGGAGCCGACTCAGAGGCAGGAGAAACGCGAGAGCGTTATTCTCGAGAAGCAGAAATGATTCGCGCTCACCTTCCTTCGTGGCATAAGCGTGCCCATTTCTGATGATCCCTTCAATAAATGCAACAATATGATGCACATTCTCCGTGACTCTTAGGTACACAGCAGGGGGAACCACCTGAAAGACAAGCAGAAGTCAAACTTTCTTTTACAACATAACAATCATCCTCTCTTCTGAAAAGTTTGTAATGTACCTTTAATGACAGCATATCCCTCTTGAATTCCTCCTCATACATTCTGGAAATGACGTCTGGAGAAACATTTTCCTGCCATGAGAAGAAAACACTAAACAACAGCTCTGCAGCCTCCCTTTGTTGGACATATCAATGTGATCCAAACCTCCAAACTTCTTCTAATGATTTTGTCGTCGATGTCAGTGATGACCATGGCGTGGATCACAGTGACACCAAACCACCTGGTCAGGATCCTCTGCAGGATGTCAAACCTGACATAAGAACTGGGAGGAAGCAGAAGGTTCAGGTCCACTCATTCAGTCCTGCCTCTCAGTTCTTATGTCAATAGATCAGTGTTGACATGTTTACCACGCGTGGCCCAGATGAGCATGGTCATACACTGTAGGTCCACAGCTGTACCTGTGATATAAAACAAGCTTTGTGGCTCATAAAAGCAGGTAAAGTCAGAGTGAGAGCCATGTGTGTTCCCTACCAGGTGGCTGTTCCTTCTCTTGCCAGGATCAGAGCTTCTTTCTGTTTGGTCAAGCTGTTGAAGGTCTTTATTCCCGTGTCGAAGCCTTTAGGAGCGATCCAGGCCTTCCCTGAAACGCTGTGTCTGACAGGGACGCAGCGGCTGGAGATGAGGACCCCGCAGAGGGCCTTTCCACTCCGGATCATGGCTCAGCTCTTACAGTCACAGTGCCCTCTGGAGCAACCGCTGTTAGCTGTTAGCTTCCGTTAGCTTCTGGAGCAGCAGCTACATCGTTCAGTGTCCCAGCTGCAATAATCAACATGCCGTACTCCCCATCTCTATATTTGTTATTAACGTAAGAATACTGAAAATGATTTGAAATTAAATCATGCTAACATATTGGCTTCCGGCTCAGTGACGTCTATGGCTAATTTGAATATTTAAGACGTGATGACGTCGTAATTATTTCCTAACTTTATTTACATTTTTCCCCGTCATGTACTCTCTTATTTAATGTGTTCATAATGAATGTGTTGTCATAGTGAATGTTGAGAAAAAAAAAAATTGGTCACGGAAAGATTATATGTCAGAACTGCCGCCATGTTGTGAGTGGCATTTTTTGTTTGTTTAATTAAATTAACAAAGTAATAATAATAATAATAATAATAATAATAATAATAATAATAACTTCCAAGCGGTTTCTCGCCGTTTATTTGCCACACACAATGTGGCGGACAGCATCGTTTCTGCCTGTGCCCGCGTATCGCGATAACTCGGACCCGGAAGTGTCAGTCTCGTGTCATGTGATCATTCTTTTTTGGCAGCCTGCCTGAGTAGCTATGTGAAAATAAGGGTAGACTTTAGAGGAGGGGGGTTCCGAACAAGCTCGTTTCGCTGCTGAAGATCCGACCCAAGATGCAGAACGTCATAAACACGGTGAAGGGAACCGCTCTGGGAGTGGCCGAGTTCCTCACGCCCGTGTTGAAGGTAAACTTCCAGGGGAGAAGCTAGCTAAGGTAGTGGCTCATCTAGGAGTAGGAAACCCTAGAAGTAAACAGAGCTGCGTTCAGTTGCATCTATCGTTGCTTCACTCAAATACAGTTTCCTCTGAAGCTCTAGGAAATCTAAAATATTGTAGTTTTGTATATTTCTGCTTCCTAACACACAGCTTTGGGTTGTTCCTCATAGGAATCTAAGTTCAAAGAGACTGGAGTCATCACCCCAGAGGAGGTGAGAGCATACTTTAAATCTGAGCATCATAATGAGGACAAACTAACTCAGGACTGTGTGTGTTTGTTGTTTTAGTTTGTAGCAGCTGGAGATCACCTGGTTCATCACTGTCCAACATGGAAGTGGTGAGTGGCCACATCTGGCTCATCAGGCTCCCAGATACAGTGGGGTCAGAGGTTGCATTCAACTGTTTGCAGAGAGAAAGTCATGAACTGGACGAGAAATGAGGTCGGGTTTATCTGTTGTCAGGCAGATAATGATTCAGAGACCGCAGGTTCAATTCAAAATACTTCCCTCGTTATAGATTTCTTTTGTTTTTGCGTCTTTGTGGTCACACTGTGATGTTCCACATGGTCAATCTAGATCCAAACAAACAGTAATTTCCAAATAAAAATTTCATTTTTTCCCCCATAAACTAATCTAGTATCTTATATAAATATTTCCATAATAAACAGCCTGTTTTAAGATTCTTAATGCATTCACTGTTAATGAATTAAAGTGCTGTTTGTCTGCAGGAATTATCATGTTTTCTGTCTACTTTGAATTGTTTTTTCTGCTATAAAATGCAATTATTTTTGAAAATCTTTTCTAATCTTTGATATTCTAGTTAGTTTGATCTGACTTATTTAAGTGACAAAAAAAATTAAAAACAAATCACTGTGTTTGATTAATATCTATGTTTATAAAATCTGATTTGACGAGTAACCACGCCAACCAGGAAGTTGCTCACGTCCAGGAGGACAGGAAGTGAAACTGAAGGTTGAGTAAATGTCAGCTTTACTGTAAAATGTTGTTTTCTAATAAAGATTTTTGGCCGTCTTGATGAACTCTTGTTGCCATGGTTTCCTGATGTAACCTTCCCTTACATCAATGAATGTTTCTGTTTAGGGCCTCTGGGGAAGAAGTAAAGGTTAAGCCATATTTGCCACAGGACAAACAGTTTCTGTTGACCCGGAATGGTAAGTCCAGGTCCGGTTCACACTTTCGTTCTGATCCATTTGCTCTGGAAGCAGCATTCCCATCTGGAGATTAATTTAAAGCCTTAAGTTGTCAGTCTTCCTTCCATTTGCATTAAACTCCAGATGAATCAGTTTACCCAGATTTCTCTTCTCAACGTCTATTTCCTCCTCTTCTTCTTCTTCTTCTCTGCCTCCTCCAGTTCCATGCTACAAGCGCTGTAAACAGATGGAGTACTCAGACGAGCTGGAAGCCATCATAGAGGAAGATGATGGAGACGGTGGATGGGTGGACACCTACCACAACTCGGGTAGGAGAACTGGTTCTGATCAGCATCCGGCTGATCGGACCTCATCACCGGGAATCCCAGCCTCCGATTCTGTCTGTGTAGTTTCTTTTCCACATTGACTAATGTACGATTAAGGCTGACGTGTGTGTGTGTGTGGGTGCGTGTGTGTGTGTGTGTGTGTGTGTGTGTGTGTGTGTGTCCCAGCAGGTGTGTTAGGCGTCACAGATGCAGTACGAGAGATTTCTCTGGACAATAATAAGGTCAGCTGCTTCAGAATGATAGAACCCAGAAACCAGAAGAAATATTTGTTAAAACACACCACAATAAGAAATGCGGTGTGTTCAGAACTCTGAATTCTTCCAGGACAAGAACATGAATGCCACGTCTGCACCGTGTTGCGATGACAATGAAGAGGAGGATGAAGACGGAGAAGCAGCCGACATGGAAGGTACCGATGTCTGAGTGCGTTGTCGGATCTCGGTGCCTGCCGCCGCTCTGACGATACCTTCTTGAACTTTTTCCAGAATACGAGGAGAGCGGCTTGCTGGAAACAGACGAGGTACATTCAGAGGGCTTCCTGGTGTCGGCGGAGGGGAATCCGTCTGGCTAACGGCCATGTCGGCGGAGGGGAATCCGTCGGGCTAACGGCCATGTGTCTCCTGCTTCCAGGCCACACTGGACACCAGCAAGATTGTGGAAACCAAAGCCAAAGCAGAACCCGGCAGTGAGGACGCCATCCTCCAAACCAGAACCTACGACCTCTACATCACCTACGACAAATACTACCAGACACCTCGACTCTGGCTCTTTGGTTATGATGAAGTATGTAGTTGAACGCTCAAGGTGTGCAGGGTTGTGTCTAGATTATTTTCGTTAGTGGGTCCAGGCAGGTGGGTCACACAGTAAAACTGCTACTTCATCTAAATATTTGGATCGTTTTACTATAACAGTGTTTTAGGGCCAGAGTAGATTGGAAAAAAGACGAAACATTCTCTGAAATTTTGAAACTAATCTCTTCAAGATTTGTGACTTTTCAAACATCAAATTTTCTACTTTTCCTTCAAAATTAAATTAAAAATGTTTGTATTTTTGGTGGAAATTTCTTATGGAATGTGATGCCAACTCTATTGAACTCTACAACATAAAGTGAAAACGATTGAACCTACAAATTGCCAAAAAACTGTTTAATTGCCAACATTCATCAAAGTGTTTTATTCAGTAGCTTGAGGCTGCTTTTTCATCAACAAATGAATGTTTGTACGGACAAAACGCAAAGTGATGGCAAGCTCTTTGTTTCCCAGGACAGGCAGCCATTGACTGTGGAGCAGATGTATGAGGACATTAGCCAGGATCATGTGAAGAAGACGGTCACCATCGACAACCACCCCCACCTGCCTCCACCCGCCATGTGCTCTGTTCACCCATGCAGGTGAGGAATTCACTTGGGACCGGTTCCTACACAGTGGACGCCACAAAAAAAACTACCAAACCGTTTCTGTTTCTCCACGAGGTTGAGACGCTTTAGACTCATGGATAAGAACCTCACTCATCCGACCTCTGTTTTCAGACATGCTGAAGTGATGAAAAAGATCATCGAGACAGTGGCTGAAGGAGGTGGAGAGCTGGGAGTGCATATGTATCCTTTAATCTTACACCATGCTCCAAGTTTCTTGATCCAAACCAAACTGCTGTATATTCCTTTGGTTAGTTCAATTTGCTGTGTTTCTGTGTTCTTGTCCTTCCATCCTACAACTGTTTGCCTTTACTAAGACTTCCAGGTATCTTCTGATTTTCCTAAAGTTTGTCCAGGCTGTCATTCCCACGATAGAATATGACTACACAAGACACTTTACAATGTAGTTCCAACTGCGCAGAAGTGCTTCAGCTAACAGTATATCTGGTCCGCTTGGTCTCAACACAACTATAAAACCGGTTTATGTTACTTTGATGCTCTGTGGATGTAGGTGTATTAAGCCCCGTGATGAATCATTTATTGTATAATGTCTTGCTTTTGGCGGGGAACCCCGATGTGCATCTGTGCGATCCTGTTCCAGACGCTTCTGGTGGGTTCTATCAACTCTACCGCCGCATCCTGACAACTTCAAACTCATCATTCCTCACTGCTTTAGATGTACGAGTCGGGTTCTGAAAAAATAAATGACGTTCAGCCGAATAAATCCTTTTTGTGGCGTGCTTGTGAATGTTTGAACTGCCTTCAATTCTGGTTTGATGATCCACAAATATTGCGTTGAATTTAACATTGATTTTCATGTTAAAAATTTGAACGCATTTTTATGGACTTTGGCTAAATTTTTTTTCCCCACAATTCATTGCTACATGTGATGTTTTGAGATAAAAGGTGGATTTATGGTAATGTTTAGTTGTTTTTTTTCCAGTCTTTATAGAAAATTCAAAGAAAATGGCATTAAAAGGCACAGCTTAGAAATAAAAATAAAGCTTATGATAAACTGAGGAATCTTGTGATGTTCCAACATTCCACTCTTACATAAAATATTTTCACTTTAAAAATGGAGCAGAATTTGTGAATAAAACTTAGCCAGAGCATTAAATATATCACAATTTAACTCTTAATTATATTAAAACTTAAAGATGGAATAGATTTCTTTTGAAAATCTCAAAGAATGAATGAAGTCGCAATTGAAAAGGAAATATCTTTTTTTATGTGAGTGGAATAGAAAGGTATTTGCTTCTTATTTTCTTTAGAGATGATTTTTAGGAAGACCAACTCCTTCAGCTGCAGTTCATCTTCAGAACAGCTGGGGGCGGTAATTCATTCAAACCAGATTATTGCAGCGTCCAGTCAAAAGTGGGAGAAACCGTAGAAGCAGAAAGCGCTGGAGGTCGAAGCGAGCAGGTCCGCGATGTCTGCAGTGTTTCCCACTGTCCTGCTGTGTTTGTACGGCTTCTTCTCCAGCCTGCGGCCGTCAGAACCTTTCCTCACCCCTTACCTGATGGGTCCGGACAAGAACCTGACGGAGACCCAGGTGAGTTTGCCCTGCTTGAGGGTCACAGCTGCTCTTGCGTCACTCTCCGGTGTGTTTCCACACACACACGTTTGGACCCGACTTGTTCCGAACCTTCTAAATGAAGGAGAATTGGCCCCGCTTGTTCGTGGCTTCTTCCGGCTTCTCTGGGTGTGAAGTTATAGTTGTAAAGAACTTCCTGTTGTTTTTTAAGAACCCACGTGCGACGCGGTACCGATTTTGACGTTTTCCAGTCGAACCTGAATTGACAGATGATTTAATAAATGAAAATGTACAAATATGTCTGCATGTTGATTCATGTGATCTTTTAGCATCGAGGTCAGTGACCAGTCCATCCGGCTGACCACATGTGTTACTGACTTTGAGGAGCAGGAATGTATGGCTCTTAGGAAATTACCTTTACTACATCCACATGTTCCTTCAGTTGTTGAGTTTCATTATGCTGTGTTACATGAAATTTATAAGTATCACTCGATAATTATGTGTTATTAAAAGATTGGAAGATTAGTACCTGAACACAATCTATAAAGTCTTAAAAAACACAAGCATTTTAAAAAAGACTTAAAAAAAAAAAAAGCAATTCTTAGCCTGGTGGCCCACCAGGCTTATAATGCATTTACACATAATATATGTTCAAATGTATCAAATTGAACTGAATCTTGTCATTCATTCATTTACCTTTGGCTTCAGAAACACTTGGAATAAAGTAGATTTTCTTTTTTTGACACTCATTTAAATTTTACATTAATTTCATTTAATTCCCCTAAACTTGTTTGACTCCTTTAAGTCGCAGATTGAACAAGATTGTTGGTTGATCCATTTACACACTAAAAGCGCGTCAGGTTTTAGCTTTGCTGTTCTGCTAAAAAAAAAAAAAAAAAAAAAAAAAAATTTATTTTGGTGCAACCTAAACAAAAACAGTTGTTTTGGTTAATAAGCCATACTTTGGGAGGTGACTGTGTAAAACCAGCAGGTCCAGTGTGAGCAGCACTTTTCTGTTGTAGTCGTACCGTTTGCAGCAGGAGGCTCATTCAGATTGAGATAATCTCTCAAAAAATGTCAGCTTTCTCAGTAATCCTTTAAATAATGACCTTCATCAGGTCTTAATGAAATGGCTCAACTTTTGACCATGTACCCACATCATGTTATGTTTGCATCGGGAAAGGAAGAGAAGTAGTAGAAAAGAAAAGGTTTCAGAACTGAACAATAATGCCAAACCGTAGTCTAAGAAAATCTGTTGGTGTTCCACAAAGTCCAGTGTTAGAAACTAAGTTTTTGCTAGGCAATTAACCGAAGTCTTGAGTCAGAATAAAAGGTATAATTGTTGCTGATTGCAACTTTGAAATTGGAGTCAGTTGTGATTCATTTTGGATGGATTTTTCAGTTTTGACAAATGAGCGCATCATCAATAAAACACACTGATCAAGCTTTCTTTGGAGATTCTGTCTTTGGTATTTTGGAAGCAATATATTATTATAGTCATTTTATCAAAAGCAGAGGCAAAGCCACACTGGAAAACAAATTCTAAAATATAAATATGGAGTTGATTGTAATTTCTATTAGCATCTTTATATTAAAAACTAGTGCAGTTAGCATAAAATAAACAAACAATATTTAAAAAATTGGGCCTTTAAACTGAAAAATCTCCTTGTATGTTACATAAATTCTCTTCTTACTCCATCAATGAGTCACTCAAGGACATCTAAAACCCTGCAGACCTCCCTGCCTGAGTTGAGGTCAGAGGTCATGTTTAAGCAATAAGAAGGAAAGGTAAAAGCCTCCATGGGAGCATTCTGAGGCCAGAACCCCTACTGACCCACAAGAACAGGAAGATCTGTCTCACATTTACTAAAACAGCATCTTGATGACCCCTACGATGTCTGGGGAAAGTCCAATGAAACTGAAGCTAAATTTCTTGGAAGGTGTGTCTCTTGCTACATCTTTTCTGGGGGGAAACCTTTTTGTTTCTTCTTTGTATAATTCTCCTAACGTAAAAATCTCTTTCTTGTGTTTTCTGCAGGTTGTCAATGAAATCTATCCCATATGGACATATTCCTACCTCGCCCTGTTGCTCCCGGTCTTCCTGGCTACAGACTACCTCTGCTACAAGCCGGTGTTGGTGCTGCAGGCCTGCAGCCTAGTGCTGACCTACGCCATGCTCTGGAAGGCCCAGGGCATGCTGGCCATGCAGCTGTTGGAGTTTTTCTTTGGGTTGGCCACGGCGTCAGAGGTGGCCTATTACTCCTACATCTACAGCGTGGTGGAGCCAGAGCTCTACCAGAGGGTGACCGGTTACTGCCGCAGCGTCACTCTGTTCGGCTCGGCCTCCGGGTCGCTCCTCGGTCAGCTGCTGCTGTCGTTGGCCAAAGCGGAGCTGGTGCACCTAGTTATCGTCACGCTGGCGTCGGCCGCCGTGGCCTTCGTCGCCCCCTGGTTCCTCCCCATGCCCAAGAGGAGTTTGTTTTTCCACATGAGTCCAGGAGTAGTGGAGGAACCTGCTGCTGGCTGCAGTCCCAGCGCTGATAAGGCGGAGGATTCAGAAAGCAGAGCGCCCATGGTGAGAAATCCGAACGTCTTGTCAACGTGTCGAAAGTTTGTGTGTCGCGTGACGAACTCTTCGTCTTTCAGATGTCCAGGTCATCGGAAGCAGCAGGTGGCAGCAGCGGGCTCGCGCAGGTGTTACGGACGCTTTTCCGTGACTTCATCCAGTGCTACAGGTGTCGCCCCCTGCTGGCGTGGTCGGTGTGGTGGGCCCTGGCCACATGCGGCTACTTCCAGATCATCAACTACGCTCAGGCACTGTGGGAGACTTTCTATTCATCCCAACACCATGAAATCTACAACGGCTACGTAGAGACGTTGTCCACGCTGCTTGGTACGTTCTTCTGCTTTCATTTCTGAATTCGTAGACCGGTGGTCCTCAAACGTCAATCCAATCGAACTCACACTTATTCAGAAAAAAGTGATTTCTTCGTCCCTAGTTATTCTGAGTCCAGGTGTCGTGTCCTGCAGGGGCCCTTGCTGCTCTGCTGGTGGGCTCCCTCCCAGTGGACTGGACCCACTGGGGAGAACTGCTCCTGTGGGTCCTCTCCCTCCTCATGGCCGCTTGCGTCTTCATCATGACCCTGCTGAAGAACATCTGGGTGAGCTACAGCGCCTATGTCGTCTTCAGGACCACCTACATGCTCCTCATCACCGTGGCAACGTGAGTCTAACATGGCGTAGAAAACCACAGGGTAAGGAGGAAGCATCAGAATGTGATTTGAAGCGATTCTTTGAGAAGGGGGAAGGCAGAAAGGAGAAGCGTGTCTCACTCGGTGAATCCAGATTGCAGCTGGTTGCTCCATCTGAAGCTTCCTGCAGCTTCTTCTGCAGCGTGTCGACATAGACGAGGAGGAGCACTGCGCTCGGTTTCAGTGTTGCTCCCTGACCTCTAGGTACCAGATAGCGGCCAGCCTCAGCATGCAGAGATACGCGCTGGTGTTTGGAGTCAACACGTTCGGAGCCCTGCTGCTCTGGACTCTGATCACCGTAGTCGTGGTGGACTCAGCCGGACTCGGCCTCGACGTCATCACTCAGGTACGCGTCGGCGGTTTGGCTTCGCCAGACGCCAGGGTTGCGTTTGACGGCCGTCTTGTTTGCTCTCACTCCCTCAGTTCTTCATCTACGGAGGCTACTTCACGATCATCTCGGCGGTCTTCCTCCTGGCCGGCCTCTACAGAGTCTTCTCCTCCAGGCGGACCGTGCAGGAAGTCAACGGAGAGTCCAGCCCTCCTCCAAATGGTGCCGTGACGCAGTAAACGATTCGCCTTAAAGCGTTGAATCACTTCCTGGGAACGAACTGAGTGGGAGCCTTTCAAGACGTCATCATTTGCTGGAAGTGGGCTGGACCTGAACTTCTTGTTTCACCAAAGCATTAATGATCCAAGTTTTCCTCTGAGTCTGAGTAATTTCAGGTCTGAGTGGTGCAGACAGTGGGTTTGTTTTCACTTGAAAGAAAAGCAACTATCTCAAATTTTTGGCCTTAACAGGATGTAATACAGTGAACTCCCACTTATTAGTGATTCAGTATTTTCAGATTTTCAGTGGAATGTATCACCAACAGTTAGAAGTGTTTTTAGAGGAGGTTTGACACTGATTCTGCACTCTTATCTTTATTGCTAAATGCAAGATGTTTATTGATGCCTTAATGGAAAATCAAACTATTTTTTAACCATAGTGATTAGAATGCACATTAAAATGTGCTTATGTCTCTCCTGATTTATTTAATTCAATATTATTGCTGAAAGCTTCTTATTACATTCCATTTCCCTTTGTTTTCCAAAGCTTTTCTAAACTGTTCCGGCTTCCTGCCTCCTGGGGGCGCTAGTGCCTGGAACTGTTAATTTCCTGACCGCTCTGAGAGTTTCGAAAACTGCTCAACTCAGCGGCATTTGATGACATCATGAACAGCAAGCAATAGTTATTTAGCTTCGGCAGCGTTTCCAGCAGCATTTGTGACGTCTGCTGTTACAGATGGAAGAATGGATGGGACGGAGAAAACGAGATTCAGATGACGTCTCTAAAACATGCTGAATTATCACCTGGTCCAAACAATGACAGCATTTTCTTCATGTCTCTCAACTCAAATGGTTTAAAACCAAAATATTGAATGTTTTCATGTTTCATCCTTGTCACGTTCTCACATTTATCGTATTTATCATATTTATAAAGAACTAGCACGTTTACATATTTTTTATTTTTGAACTTTGACCCTGTTGATGACGCACCGGTTTGTCTTAAACATGGTTAAAGAAGAGAAACGTACAGTTTCTCTTACTTGGGAGCAGTTCACTATTTATAAAACATTTTTCTACAAATACGTTTACGTTTTGTCTCAGCAGGTACAATTTAACAAGGTGCACATTGCAGTGATTCTGTGGAATACATAATATTGAATATTTCACATTTCTTTGGGAGTTTGGATATATTTTAATGACGGTCTCAGATGCAGTCAGTGTGACTGCAGTCTATTTCCCAAAATGGTGAAAATCTAAAAATTGCCACCATCGCTTATCAAACAGGAGCATCTCAGGAGCCTAAGTGTTAAAATGACTTGAATTACAGCATGTTGTAGAAATGCATCATCAGAATCTTATTTTATTCCTTCCATCCATCCATCCTAACCGAAACCTACAGTATACAGTTATTGGGAGTAAAATGTGCATGAAATGCACTGAGTATATTATAGTTATGGATTAGACATCAGCTTTCCTAGGTCACATTTAATGTATAAAAATTATTGTCAGATACTGTTAAATATTTATGTTTCAGATAAATTAAGGTTGGCATAAATAGACAGAAAAACATTATCTAGTGTTTTTAGGCTGCAATAGAAATGAACTACAGTACCATACTAAGTGTTCATTACCAGCCAAAATGACTTCATGTTACTGTATATGTGGGTTTTTTTTTCTTCTTTCTGTGAATCTGTAGACTGTAATGCACTAATCAACAAAGATGTGTACTTCCACGTTGGAAGCAGTGGTACTGAGAAGCACAATTGACGTCGGCGGGTTTTCACTGAACACTACATTGCGAGACTTGAAATGATCCGCTTCTCCTTTTTGTTGTTTTAAGTACCTCAGAAATTTTTGCCGCTTTTAGTTTTTGTTTAGTTGATGACGAATTGCACTGAAAAGCTGCTTTGAAATACTTCAATGAAGGTAAATGTGCAGGAAGGAGAAGGAATTGTGTTTCTGCTAGGTGACTATTTCAGATAATTAGACAAACATAATCTGCAGAAAATTAATATCAGTGTTCGCCCTCCCACTTTGTGTCATGAATTCTTTATTATTGGCCCAACATGATCTTAAAATTAAGGAAATGGAGGCCAGTTTTATGGCCAGGCGAATTATCGGTGATCTGAAACGTTCAAACAAAAACAGATCCAATTTATGAAGAGGCAAAATCAGAAGTTTTTATAGACAAAAACAGATTGAACCAGAATGTGAAGAAGCAAAACAACCAAATGGATTTTGATATGATCAGAGAATATAATGAATTCCTTGCTGTAGCCGCTTAATGACAGACTGTAGTTTCTTTTGGCTCATCTGACGTATGAATGTGCAACTGGACACTACTCCTTTAATCACTCGTCTCTAGATTTAGAGACGTCTAATTGAGCTGCAGTGTTTGCCTTATAATCTGTTTCAATGCCTATTTCTCTTTAATCTTTTGATGCTTTGAAGTAAATGTTTCAGGCTCTTGTAAACTCGAACAAACTTCACTGTTAACGTAAAAGTCACTGCTGCAGGCCAATTATCTTAATATATGCAAAAGAGCCAAATACTTTTTATACAAAAAATGTCTTTTTGTAATATGTCATATATATTAAATAAAATCTTTTTTTATACATGTGGTCATGGTGCTTCATTTGTTATCAGAACAGGTGTGTGTGTACAATAAGACTTTTCCCTGTCTTTTATATGTTAGGGTTAGCAAAAATATTTTTATGTTTTGTTTTAAATTGCATTATTTTCTTCATATTTTGCACAGTTTATGACTCCTTCTACAATTTGAAACAATGAAAAATCAGAGGCATCTTTATATCTTGATATAAAGAAACTCAAGAACAAATTAAATGACATTTATCCATCTGGAAAAAATGACTAAGTCCAAAAAACTACTAAAAGAACCGTTGTCCACTCGCAATTGTTACTCATTACCAGTCATCACAAACACTTAACGGCATCCAATTCATTTTTGCATGAACTGAACTTATCTTCATCTGATATTACATTTTGTACAATTAAAAAGAACCTGCAAGTACATGTGAAATACTTTTTCACAGCAACTTACCAGCTGTTGAATGATATGTTTATTGGCAGAAATATTGGATATTTGGGCACAAATCTGCCCTAATTCTGATATTCGAATGACTGATCAGTGAAATTGTACAAAATTACACAATAAAAACTAGGAGAAGCACACAAGGGAAACAAAAGACAAACAAAATGACTTTAATATTTCTTTGTACTCATAAAAATAGAGAGACTTGAATGTGAATACGGTAATAAATGGTAAAAAAAAAAAAAGTACAATATTCCAAATTGCAACAGCAGAATCTCCAGGGTTAGCATTTGCTAAAGCTCCAATGCTAGATCCTTTATCTTGTCATACAGAAATATGAATCCAAAAGCCTCATACAGAGTGTATAGTCTTCAGCGAAGCCTCAGGAGAGGCTCCAGATGAGAGTCAGCATGGCCAGGATGCCATTCAGAACAGCTAGCCCAGAGGTCACATTGAATCCGTGACTGGAAGGGTCTCTGCAGCAAACAGACACACTGAATGTCATCCACTAATTAAAGCTAAACACATGTGCAGCTTCACTCTGCAGTACCTGAAAGCAAGCAGAGACAGGAGGCTGGGGAAGGCCATGCCAGGCTGGTACGAGTCCAGCTGAGTGAGAGTCCATGAGAAGACACAGGAGATGCATCCGGCACCAGTTGAGATCATCAGGATGCTCCAAAAACCTGGAACACATAGATAACCGGTCACCGGTTCTTTGATTTTTGACGCCATATTTAACGACTCTTCAGACAGAAAAATCGCCATCGGCAAAAATTGAAATTGGCAGGTCAGCGCAATATCCGATATGCCGATATATCAAAAATCATTTGGCCACTAACCGAAACTAATTTACTCTTATAGTATCCTGTCTTAATTGAGAGAATTATAAAAACTCTGTGATCATAGACATATGATCTTCCTGTTTCTATAACAAACTTTAGTTTATATAACTAGAAAATTCCTGAAGAAATTTATCCGGGGCCCTGCCAAAGTGTGCCCGTCGATTTCAACCCACCGTGCTAAACATTAGCATCAATGCTAAAGAAAGCTGCAATGTAATCAATAGCATGTGGAGAGTCACAAGCCTGGCATACTCCATTCAGGACACTAAACATGGGTAATAAGTAAGGGAAATAGCTAATACCTCATTTAAGGTAAAAGGCTAATGCTAATGCACTGCCTTGATAGAAAATGATAATGCAAGCTAATATCATTGCAGCGCCTTGCAGCGCTGCATTAGCCACAGATGAATCTTAAGGCTTTTATTTTGAAATTTTCAGTAAGCTTCATTTCAAATTGCCAAACTAATCCCAAGTGTAACAGTGGTTTTGTTGAAAAAGTCACATAATACCAATGAGAGCAAGTACCTGATATAAAAGCTATCAAGGCTTTTATTTTGAAATTTTCCGAAACCGTAATTTAAAATTGTCACACTAATCCTGTGTGTAACAATGCTTGGTTAAAATCAGTTATAAAATGCCCAAACACAATGTAATTCCAAAGGCCAGCAGTTCTGCCATGTTGTAGTTGTAGCATCCAGCTCTGACCTCTTCTGTAGGCACTGAGTGTGCCGCCATGTTGTAGTCCTAACCTGCAGTCATTGTAGTTCTAAAGAGGAGGTCAACTGTCATGTCAGTGTGACACACAAGGAGAGACTTAATTCTAAGTGCTTCAAGCAGTTAGTTTTGCTGAAAGGCCTGAGAGAAATATTCAAGCTTTTATTTTTGAAATTTTCATCAAGCTTAATTTAAAATTGCCATCCTAATTACATGTGTAACAATGGTTGGTTAAAATCAGTTATAAAATGCCCAAAACACAAGTAGTTCTAAAGGCCAGCTCCTTCCTCAGACTTCTCCCATAGTAAAAACTACAGTGATGCGTTTTTGTAGTCCTAATCAGCTGGCCCTCCTCTGTTCCGTTGCTATGGTCATGGATTCTCTGCCAGCTGTGGAGTGTGAGACATAATGGTCTAATGGTCTAATGGTCTAATGCATGGAGTCAGTGACTTTGTCACTGCCTCCTTATGCATTGCTATGGCAGGGCCCCAATTAGAACATAAAAGTCTTGATGGCCTTTAATGGGAAAATGCGTAGAAAGGAACCCTGGGATACTCACCCAGTATCCTCTCTTCAGCCCCATTCTCGCCTCTAAGCCTCTCCGCCCGCAGGTCTGAAACATTCAGCAGGTCAGCGTGAGAACATACAACCCTAAATCAGAGCGCTTCAGAGCCGAGTCTACCTCTCAGAATGGGATAGGTGAGAGCGCAGAAGGCACCGACCGCAAACATCGCAACAGCCGAGCCCAGAACCGAGAAGGTGGCTTTGAGCCACGGTGTGAGCCCGCCGCTCCGCCGCCTCCCGCTCCCACTGAACCCGGGTGTAGACATGACACTCTCGGCGCCCCGAGAGCTTCTGGATGCGGTCTGGTCGCTGTGGAGGTCGGGCCGGGCTGAAGGACGCCCCTCCCGGCTTGTCAGAGCGCTTCTGTCGCTGGTTCTGAACCGGTTCTCCGAGCCATAACCTTGGTCCGTATCTCATCCAGGAACTAACGTACCTGCCTGAGCACTTCCGCCCATAAGATTGTCCTGCAGGAGTTTCCGTAGCCGGTTTTTAATGGCTTAAAATATAGAGGTGCAAAACATTTACAGTGTTTGTAAAGTGACACCTCTCATATTATGCTTGTCATATTTTCACTGTGTAATTCTACCTGTATTTATCTTTATTAATCTAGCAAGCTTAATGTAGTGACAAACAACTAAGTTTCAAACTAACAGTTTAGTTGACATGCTAAACACAAACTTGCTAACTATATTTCAAATTAAATATAGTTAGGAAATAATTAGTTTGCAAACTAAATAAAAAGCAGTTAGCTTGCTAATTAAATATTTAGTTTGTAAACAATTTGGTGAAAATATTACTTTGAGACACCCCAAATTAATTGAGGTAAATTTTTATTTTAAAGGTTCTATGAGCTGCACTGGCCTTTATTTAATAGTGATATTTATGTGATAAATGGTCTAACAAAATCTAAATGAGAATGTGTGGCAAGACTTCAATATTGATATTCAGGAGTGTCTGTGCATAACATTTATTTGTTATTTATTTTATGAGACAGACCAGTGTGTCCCATAAAATTCTATACATTAAGGTTTGTTGTTCGAATATGAATAAATGCTTACCAAAAACAGTAGAGGGCGCACTTGTTCTTGAATTTGGAAGGGGATGAGTTCTCTGTTTTCACGTTATTTTATTTTGACATGTGCAGTTTTGACGGAAAGGCGACTTCCTGCCTTTATTTTGAAACGAACCGGATAAGCGGTTTTACGCAGAGTCGTATATGTGACAGGAACGACGACGTCAGGGCAGCTCAGACCGTGTCGGCTGAATCCAGAGCGGCTGTCCGAGAGATAACGCGGTAAATAATCATTTATGTCTTCTGTGACGGGAGAAACTGCTTTATTACAACCGAGTGGAGTTGAATTGGAAATATTTCATCAAGCTTTGCTGCTGTTGCTGCTGCTGCTTCCTGTGTCTATCTGCAGGCTGTTTATTTTCTCGACATGTTGGTTTGTTGTGATGAGGTTTAGCTACTCTGGACGTATTTACACTCATTCTAGTGACGTTAGCCTTGAACTGCTTCCAGTGTGTGAAAACAGTTTTATGACACGTAGGTTAATCATCTAAGGTATGCTGGCTTTGTATCTTCGCAGCTAATGTGGCTAACTTAGCATTTTTACAGCCCAGCTGCTTCTGAGTTGGAGCTGATCTACTCAGACATGCTGCAGCTTTATCTGACTGCTTTCTGTACAAAAGAACTTCCAGATAATATTTTAATGATCCCCGCAGAACTCTTAACCATTCAGCAGTAGAGATGGATCCAACATAATGACACCCCATAATTGCTCAAAGATTTTGCAACACCACTTGCATTGTGTAAAAGTGAACATTTACATTGTCCCAGAAAGATTGACAAAACGCAAAAGCCACAACACAACCACAGAGGTAACAACCAAAAAAATCAATGTGACAACAAAATCCAGTCTCAATGGAGTGGAAGATGCAAGAAGAACCACGACTCGACAGCAAAAAAAATCGCAACCGATTGACAAAAGCCGCAAGGCAAACAGCAAAAAGCCACAATGGAAATGATCTTATGCTGACAAAACTTCCATTGTGGCCTTTGGTTGTTGTGGCTCTTGCATTTTGTTGACCTTTCATAGGTCTGCTCCCTCCAAGGTCCAGTGTTCCTTGATCTCGTGGCTTTCTTCCTCCGTCCTCATCAACTCGGCCATCACCATCTCGTTCCTCTCGAACCTCGAGATTGGACATTCCTCTTCTGGGCTATCAGAATGTTCATGTTCCTTAAAGTCTGGTCAGTGGACTCTATCAAATCAAGAATTCGATAGCCTTTACTTGCTTATAGCCCAAAGTTTAGGGTTGACAAAGACTCAGTGCTGTGTCTGGTACTGGTGGTAAAATAAAGACAGGGGGTTCTCGACACACCCCTCACCAAGGACTTATACCCGTCTGTTTTAGTGGTTCAAATTCCAAATATACCTTAATATGCATTATCACGCACATTAGAAATTATTTTAGATGCTGCTATCTACAGTCATCCTCAGCTCCATTCTTGGGGCCAATCAGCGCCAAAGAAAATGAATTGTGCTTCTGGATTGGCTGCTTTGCAGATGCCAGTTGTTATTGCGTTAGGTAGCATTGCGACTAGGTATTTCAGAAAAGGCCAGTATTTCCCAAATAAGTTTGAGTTACGTTCCACAGAGAAATCAACAAACAGGTGGGATACACCGGAGTGCAAAACCGTAATGGGCGATTTGGCAGCCATTTGGGTCGAAATAAAAACATGTAGAAGTGATGTAGAAGTGTTGATAGTCATGAGGAAGTGTGGATTCAGTTGTTGAGCAGTTAGTTGGAACAACAATATAACAGCCGTGGTCCATGTCATTACATTTTCTGTTGCCATGGTTTCTGATTAGATGTGGACAACGTCCCAGGTTCAGTTTTTCAGTTTCCTAACATTAATGAACATAATTAATGTTTTCTCATGTTACTATTACTTGATTTATTTGTAGCCTCCACCAATTAGGTTACTGCAAAACAGAGGAATAATTTGCAACTATGGGGAAGTTGCTATAATTTTTGACTCGAATGTTTAACACTTTGTTGTAGAAAGGGAACTCTGAACTTTTTAAATTCCTCTTAAACAGTAGTGTGTGTTTTTGTAAGATGCTTGACCGAGAGGCCAGAAAAAACCGTGGCCTTTCAGCAACGTTCTTATTTCCAATTTTCAACAGTTTTACACATTCTCACATGTTTTGCCACATCACCTTTACACAGCTGCTAAGCTAACAAACTGGTTTAACAGACTGAGTGATTAGGTCACCAACTGATTGATTGGACCAGCACGTTGAGAGGCTGATCATGATTTCAAGTCAATAAGGAAAACAGAACCAAGACTACAAACCAATGATGAAGCTGTCATTTCAACGTCGCATTAAAACGGATTCAAACAAAACTAATTCCAGTAGGAACCAGTGAAAAGCTGCTAAATGTTGTCGTTTTCAAAAGAACATTCTTTTTCCCTTTTTGCTCTTCTGCTTCTTGTGGTGAGATAAGCTTATAATTAGTCTGGCTTCCTGGATTAGTTGTTACACCATTGCTGTCTGTTTTTCTTCAGCAGTATCTCCGATAGAAAGTTTCAGACTTTGAAAATAACTTTTTAGAGTTTTGCAACTCTAGTGAGCACTGTATGAATGCATTTTAAAGTAATAATTGTTGTTTGAACTATTCAAGTTGGATGTTGGCGTGAGACTCAGGTATTCACGGATTGGAGCTACGTCAATCCCACCAATATCAGGTTCGACTTTAGTGGTGGAATAACATCAAGTTATATATTTTTTTCGTCACCATGTCTGAAGAACAAATAGATTTTAACAATGGGTGGAACAAACTCAAATCTTTCCTTGAGCCTGCAACATTCCTCCATCCATCCCAGGGTTTCTATGGCTTTTTATGACTGCACCAGCTGAAACTCCACCTCTTTTAATAACACTGCAGCCTCCGTGTGGGAAGTTCTGACCAGAAAGAACAAAGTGTGTTGCAAACCTGATAAGTAACGCAGAGATAAAATGCGTTCCGGCTCTCCTGCAGCCGGACCTCACCTTTTTCACCTCTGAACACAAACTGCACAGCTGAGTCACGTGAGAATGCGCTGCTCGCAGCCCCTGCAGCGACCCGTCGTGCGAGCACGCTCGCTACGAAAAGAGGAACCTGCTACTGCCGGCGTCACTCAACCTCCAAGACCTCGTCAGCCTTTACGGTTCCTCCACTCTTCGCTCAGGAGCAGAATGTGTGCAAACAGCTGCATTTCTCTGTGTGGGCGAGTGTGTTTAGTCAGCAGCAATCAGCTGACTGACTGTTGGGTTTCTAGCAATGTTTATTTAAAGCAACATGCTGTCAGCGAGCATAACATCAAACAGCAGCGTGTGTGTGCATGTGTGTGTGTGAGAATAAAGGAAGAACATGTGGGGGTTGGGAGATGAGAGTGTGGCGTGGGGACAGAGCTAATCTGAGGGAAGAAGGCGGGAGATGCTCCCATTATTTGGATGCAGATCCAGCATGCAGCAGTTTCAGGTTCACTGGCAGGAGCTGGAGCTGCCCCAGGCTCTTATCTGGCTGCATGCTGTGGCCATCAGAGAGGAGGAAGCACTGTGCAGTTGTTCAGCCATGTTCCAGCGGCTGGCTCTGGGTCAGCAGTTGGAATTCTGCCGTTCCTGGTTTTTCACCGACCACTATCAATATCAGATTCGTGTGTCTCCATTCGCCACACAAACGCAACACAATAAAGCATTAATGCACACTTTGTCAATAACCAGCAGGCTTATTTTGATGCGTTACACCCAACCATGAAGTTTACAGTTAATGTATTCTCCATAATGCGACCCAAGGATCAAGAAGAAGTCCCATGACAAAGAGGATTGTGGTCATCCTGACCACCATGACACAGCCACCGCCATGCTGCACAGTTGGGTTGAGATTATCCTTGTTCAGCTTCCCTGAAAGTTAAAGGTGTTCATCCTGTTGTTGATTGGACAGAGCTTTCTTATGAACTGGAGCCAGAGACAGCTGTGGGGTATCAAGCTTTTTAGTGTTTTCTTTCCATCTCCATTCAGATTGAACTTGCGTGGGCAGCTGAGTCTGGACGTATTAGCAGATGTTTCGAATACCCCTCCACCCCCTTCAATTTTACCAAACTTAATCTGGACTACTGGCGTCACCCAGGAGATGGAAGGTCAGATGGATCTCACGGTGCCTTTAATGACTTCATTTCACACCTAATCTCTCTGCATCCAGGCTTGAGTGGGTGCCACGCCCGTAGCCATGGGAGCATCGGAATGTCAGAACATCCTGCCCAGTCCATTCGGATCTGCTGCTCCTTCTTTCAGCGACATTGACTGCAGTGTTCAGTTTCTCTCCCAACATCTGTTCCACATGCTGGGTCTTCTGCTTTCTCTTTGGTTATGAATAATCCAGCTGTTATGCAACAAAGCCCAGTTTTTAGCAGGATTTTCAGCTACCGCTTGAGAAAAACTATCATTCTGTCATTGTTTCACAGTAACGACAGTGAAGGAACTGAAAATCAGCCTCATTAGCAGATTTTCTGTGAACGCAGCTGAAACGTACTTCCTTTCTCCTACCAGGGCACAGTCATGGACTGAGCCTCAGCAGTGACCATACTATACACCAAATGGATTTTTAGCCTAAAAAGTTAACAATAAACAATTTTCACCTTGTTTTTGGACGAAGTGATCATGTCATGTTAGTGACTCTGTCCCCCTCTCCTCCTTTTCAAGTTTTCCCATCTCTTTCAGTGAGTCACTGAAATCTGAAGTTGACCTAAATACACTAACATAGCATAGAATTTCTTCTATGGTTATTGGGCAGAATATTAAATATTCCTCATTTTCTGTGTTTTGTCATTTCAAAAAATTTCTGGTTTTACTAACTTGACCATTGCTAACTAAAAAGTTAGGTTCCGCTGACAATAAAGTGCTATATTTAATGGAAGTTCATACTGAAGCGCTAATCATAAACAGTGGTTTGGCTAGCACTGACGTGCTATATTGTCACCATGCTAATGGGTTAATCATAAACAACACTAAAGTGCTACTTTGTCAGTATTTGGCAGAAACCGAAGCGATGACACGAATCCTAAGTTTTGGTTCAGCTAACGCTACAGTGCTAAACAATCATAATATTTAGCAGAAGCTAATTATAAGCAGTTTTGCTAATGCTAAAGCCCTGTACGTCACAGTATTTAGTGAAAGCTATTGTGCTATTCAGAAATATTAGCTCAGCTATGCTAAATTGCTAACTCGAATTCACAACTTAAACTGTAGAATTTAATTTTGACATAATTTATGTGCTGTATGATGCAAGAGGACATTGTACATTGTATTTATGTTTGTCTTGTTCTCTACTCTCTGTGTTTTGTTTTCTTTTTTGTTTCTGGACGTTTCCTGTTTGAACTAGTTACTGGGAGATAAAAAAAAAAAAAAGAAAGTTAATGGAACACAGACGTCAAACTTTATTCATCTGGGAGTTTACAAAACAACCAAGTGAATGAGCGAAAAGTTTTTTTTTCTCAAACTTAGCAAAAGTGCGAAACAAAAAATAACAATCAGCTAAGAGACATTCAGTATGGCAGGAGAAGAGCATGTTGCTTAGAATCTGAGGCGTCTCTGTGTCTTCCAGGCTAAATCTTGGTGTGTGAAGGTTTCCCAGACGTCGCTGTCCCATCCTGTGTGTGGGATGTCTTCTGAGCTGCTGGTAGATGTGGGTGACGACGCTGCAACTGCACAGTTAGGACAGCTGAAGCTCTCCACCCTCGAGGACCAGCAGTGGCCACCTGATGAGCCCTCACTTAGCAAATCAGGTGGAACAGACAGGTTTTTTTTCTCCTCTGGCGATGTTTTATATCAACACATCTGTATTAACGTGTGGCTCCATGTGTTTCAGAGACGGAGAATTCCCAGGGCTTTGACTCCGGCTCTCCCCACCTACCCTGGGACCATCCGTTCTACGACATAGCCAGGCATCAGATCATTGAGGTTGCAGGTAGGCTCTTTAATTTCTAAGTTCTGCTTATTTGCTTCTGCTAAAGTAAAGTGTGTGTAATATCGTTGCTGTTTGAACTGTGTTTGTAGGCGACGACAACTTCGGCAGGAAGGTGATAGTGTTCAGCGCCTGCAGGTTGCCGCCGCAGCATCAGCTCGACCATCAGAAGCTGCTGATGTGAGTAACCCTGCACATCAACGGCGTTCACCCTGGGGTTTAATGATGCGGCCATTTTCACCACCGAGTTGAAACTTACAGAAATGTTTCTAGAAGTTGGAGACTCATGTGGTTAAAGTGAACAGTCTGGAATTTAATTCAAGGATTTCAAGGTCTGGAAACGTGTCTCCATACTTTCCACATCAAATTGTCTAAGAATTGCATCCATCCGTCCATCTGTCCGTCCATCCATCTATTTCTACATCATTGGCTGAGACAAATCTGATTGGTTTTGTTTTTCTGTCCAGTCTTCACTGAATATCACTGGTTTCATTTGACCCTTGAAACTAAAATGGCTGAATCGGAGCCCTGTTGAATGAAATTCTGTTGATTGTCTCCCTGATAGATGATGAAGTGGTTTCTCTCCTGCAGGTATCTTAAAGCCACTTTGGATCAGTACGTAGAGAGCGACTACACATTGATCTACTTCCATCATGGACTGACCAGTGAAAACAAGCCTTCGTTCAGCTGGCTTCGAGAAGCATACAGGGAGTTCGATCGGAAGTACGTTCACTAACTTAAAGGAATCCCTGTAGACGTTCACAGGAAGTTCCTGCACACCATCACAATTAAGACATCTAGTCAGGTTCCAACATTCTGGAAAGTTTGAGTTCAGGGTTTTTCAGGTCTTTCTAAGCATGGAGAATTACAAATGGAAAAAAAAAGAGAAACACTAAAGGCAGATCCTCCTACTGAGACAGAATGCTGAGTTTCAATCTGCCGGTTGTGTTTTCAGGTATAAGAAGAACATCAAGGCGCTGTACATCGTCCATCCCACCATGTTCATCAAGACTCTGCTGATCCTCTTCAAACCAATCATCAGGTTGGATTTTTAGGGAAATATTTAAAACCGGGACTTAAGAAGAAAAATGGCGTGATAACTAAAGTGATGAGAACTTCCACATTTTTAGAATGATAAATGACATCATCAAGTTGTCATGTGGTCAACATTTCAGAGAAAGTTTGTATACTGCCCTCTGCTGGTGAGAAGCTTTGTTGCTATAATGCACTTTGTTCCAGCTTTTGAATTCAAAGTAGTGTGAATTAGTCTTACTAAAAATTTTAATAATAATAATTGATGTTCCATTCTATGACCTCCCACCATGTTAGCATGTTTGGTGACAAAAATAATAACTTCAATCTTTTCTGCATAGAATAGTCTGATTGTGTGTCTCTGTCCTGGTTGTAGTTTTAAGTTCGGCAGGAAGATCAACTACGTGAGCTACCTGAGTGAGCTGGAGGACGTGGTCAAGTGTGACCAGCTGGTCATCCCGACCCGCGTCAGAGAGTAAGAACTAGAACCCTCTGCAGACATTTGAATCTGGTTCTTCGTCCCAAACTGAGCATGTTTACGTCTGACCTGGATCAGGTATGAAAACAAACTGAGAGCGTCTCTGAAGCCCAGCTCGCTGCCCTCCATGTCTCCTCCTCGTAGCCCCCCCCTACCCGAGCAGGTGTTTGGAGTTCCACTAGTCGTGTAAGTTCACAACCCAGAATCTCTTGCTTTTTCATGCTTTTCGGTTTTGCTCATGGCTGACTTTGATTTATTTTTTTTGATCCGTGCCCCAGGCTGAGACAGAAGGATCCAGATAATCATCTAGTTCCAGTAGTGATGAGAGACACGATTAGCTTCCTGTCAGAACAAGGTAACAAGAAATAAAGTGCTGTTTGTCTCTGAACAGACAGCTGATGGTTGCTGGTCTGTAAAGCAGACATTGAAAGCCTTTGCTTCCTGCTCTCTGCTCTGTTTCCTGTCAGGTTTGGAGATTGAGGGGATCTTCAGGCGGTCCGCCAACGTGACTCTGGTGAAGGAGGTCCAACTCAAGTACAACTCTGGTGAACCATGGTTTTTAAAGCTGGAGTGAACTGAGAAATCAACTGATTTTTAGCTCTGATTGGAGGCCAGTGGTTGGAAACACGTGCATAAATCCATACCTTTTGGGGTTCAGCTATTCCTAATCCCTGATAAAAGATGCTAAACATCCAAGAATTTGTTTCTAATATTCAGTTATTTCATAGTTCTTAAACAGAAATCAGAAACTGAGCTCAAAAATCAGAGCTCAGAAATTTCCCAGAAAATTTTGATCGAACCAGGATCTACTGACAAACGGTAATCTGCGGCTGTAGTTATGATGCGGTAGATCGCTTTAATGATGAGAATTTGTATCGATTGTCGTCTTTAGGAGCCACAGTGAACTTCAGAGACATGGAGGACATTCACCTGGCTGCCGTCATACTAAAGACGTTTCTTCGAGAGCTTCCTGAGCCTCTGCTGACCTACCAGCTCTACAATGACATCGTCAACTTCACATGTAAGTTCATGACTTGGTGTTGGAATGAGGATGAATCAACCTAATCCCTCATTCTCTGGGGGCTAACAGGAGTCCCAGAAGCTTATTTTCAGTCTAACATGTTTTCAGGACTGGAGAAGTCCAATGAGTTTGATGCTTTCTTTGGTTTGTTCAGCCGTATCCAGTGACAATCAGGCAGAAGTCATGAAAACGTTGGTGGAGTCTCTCCCAGAGGAGAACTACGCCTCCCTGCGGTACCTCATCACATTCCTGGCTCAGGTACAACACACACTCTGAGACCAGTTCCACTTCACCCCGCCAGCTACCACTAACGTGCGTTTCCTTTTCCAGGTGTCAGCCAACAGTGAAGTGAATAAGATGACAAACAGCAACCTGGCTGTGGTGTTTGGCCCAAACCTGTTGTGGGGGCGGGACAATGCCATGTCGCTCAGCGCCATCGGGCCAATCAACAACTTCACCAGAACCCTGCTGGACCAGCAGCATCTGATTTTTACCTAATTCCCTCTCCCCTCCGTCTTCTTCTCGAGGTCGTTCGTGCAGCCTGCGTCGCCATGGAGACCTCCCTTCTCCGCAGCATTTCAACATGAGCGCCACCAATTAGGAAGGAATAAACCGTGGACCAATTGCATGTCGCTTCATCTCTCTTGACTCGTCCAGTAGCATCGTCCTGTTGATTATCCCGCCTACAGGCTGCATTCCTGTGTCCATGTGAGTCAAGCATGAGTGAGTTAGACTACAAAGAATTATCTTGGTTTAAAAAAAAAAACAAAAAAAAACAAAATGGAACAAAAACCCATCCATTTATTTGCTCTCTCTTAAGGTAATGTCCTGTTTATTGCTCCCCTTTTTTCTTGATTGGTGCCAAAAAAAAAAAAGGAAAAAACTGCCTCACAAGCAAGCATGACCAAACGTGCTGTAGGAAAGCGATTTCTTAGCTGAGAGACCGTCAGAGCGGAGGTGGAAGTTTGCGTGTCTGCGTTGGACTCGGGGGTTTTACCTAAATAATTGTGAACTCGGTACTGAAATTGTGTCGACAATCTTCGGAGCGCTGTGGTCAAAGGAAGCCATGGAGTGGCTCCGGTGTAGTTGCTAGGAGATAACCAAACCCAGCTGCTGGTTGTAGAGTCTGGACTGGACCAAAACATTGAACTAATTCTACCTTTGGATTTCAAAACCTTCTTCCCAGCCTGATATCATGTGGTTTGGCGACTGCTTTAGTCAGCAGTATTATTTGGTGGTGAAGAAACTTTCTGTTTTCTAGTGGGATGCAAATTCATTATCTTCTTCATGTACCAGAAATGTTTTGTTTCCATAGCAATACACCATTTGATCCGCCATATTTCCTGATACAGTTGGCTTTTATTGTTGGTAATACTCTCTTGGTTTTTATAGTCTTCCAGCGCCTAGTTGGTAAACTTCAGGTAATGAGTAGGAAAGTATCACCCCTTAAAGACCAGACATGATTGGACGGTGTCTACCTTTTTTTTTTTTAAGACTTTTATTGCTGATAGAAACGCGTTTCTTTAGGTACATGACAGTAAGTGGAATAAGTCCCAGCTGCCACAGAGGATCACCTTCAGTCATACTGTAAGCGACACTTTCTACACGTTTTTTCTTCATGTAGCATATTCAGCACGTCTATTACATAACGCTGTACGGATGTATGTTGTGTTTTTGTTGCCTTATAACTCGTTTCATGCTGTGCCACCAATGGAGTCCATCCAAGTTGTACAATGTTTTTTTTTGTTGTTGTTGTTGTTGTTGTTTTTTTAAACTAAGTGCATACGGTTTTAAATCTCCACATATGCCTTAGTGGATTTCAAACAGAAAGAATCCTGGCTGTTTTTTTTTTGGTTTGTTTTTTGGGAGTTTTTTAAAAATTAAATTCCCCCCAAAACACAATTTTCTTCATAACTTCACCATCTAGTTCCAAACCTAGTCTTAACTATTTGCATATTAGCTTTTATTAGAGCAAAATCAAGCACTTCCACTCATGGTTTAAATCTTGTGGGATGCATCAGGGCTGTTAAAAGACTGAATATTTCTGAACACTAAAGCTGTGTGAAGCAGAAGCGCCTGCAATACCTGCCAACATGTTGCTCCAATTTGTTTTTTTTTTTAAATTTATTGTTAGTCATGGCGTGTGAGTTTTTATTGTTTCACATTGTGTTGGACTCTGAAGCTTTTATTATCCGTTTATTATGCAGCTCATCCAAAGTATTCAGTGTCGAAGTGAAATCTTCATACATTCTAAGCAACAGTCATACAGAAGCGATCATGTGTTTCCATCACACAGTCATAAATTATGTCCCCAAAATAATCCGCAACCTTTGAATATTTGTGATGTGATGTTGCCGTGTTTCCTAAAATGTTTGAAAAACACCCAATATTTTTGCTCAACTGGAGCTAAAAGAAAAAGCAGCAGCTGTTCCACCGGTGCCATGGCGACTGCCACGCTCATGTTGTGGTGTGTGTGTGTGTGTGTGTGTGTGTGTGTGAGACTGTATGTAGAAATCATTAATTCAATGGATTTGTTAGGTGTGTGTAATCAGGTGATCATGTTGTAACTTCAGCATAGTGATTTTTAGATTCGTTCCGATTTGATCTGTGACGTGAACCGACTCTTTAAAAGTGCAGCGTTCCTCAAAAGTCCACACACCCTGGTTAAAGTTCCATTTTCCGTCTGTTTCATGTCCTTCTTGCCCTTTTGACTGATTTCTCGACAGAAGTAAAGTTTCATGAAAGGTGGAGAAATCATTGATACTGGTTTCTGAATTTCACCAGGGTGTTAAGAGTTTTTGAAAACCACAAAAAATAAAAACATAAAAATACTACAAATCAAGAAAGGAAACCAAGTCAGAACAAATTTGGGTTTTTTTTTTAGAATTTATTCAAAGAAACTCTTCGTATGTTTGTGTGCTTGTGCCTTATTTGTGTTTGCCAAGTGATTTTTTTTTTTCCTCTTTAGCCATCAAAGTGACAGTGTGGCCATAGATTAAAATGACCAGAGCTGCATTCAGCAGAGCCTATGGTTTCCATGGAGATATGAGCAGCTGTAAAAAAAATAAATAAATAAAAATGATTTCAGAATGAAGAACTTCATACAGAAACTGCAGCTACTGAGAGGGGAAAGCACTACATTTTGATGGAAGCTGTACCATGTAGAAGTTATCATGTTCATATTTCTATAATAAAGATCGAAGAGAATTTATTATCCATCAGAAATGTCTGAAAATAGATGCTGTTCTGTTCAGTGGGGATTTCATGAAGGTAGTTTTTCGTGTGCATGGGTTCTCCGTACCGCTCTTCCTCGTCGATCCTGTGATCAGTCAGCGGACCCGTTTCTTTCTCTCCGGATCTTTGTACTGTAATTGTATTTGACAGTAAACGTCACAACCGTGGGAGCAGATGTAGGTCTGAACTTTGACCTCCATGCTAACTTGTTAACTCTGTGATTCTATTTTCTTAACTGTGGTTTTCCATCCTTTTACTTTTGATATATAGCACTGTGGATCGTCGGCCTGTACTTGTATAATACGATGGTAGAATATGTTGTATGATCCATGTAAACAACCAATAAACAAATGGTGAAAAGAGACTTTGGAGTTTGGTTTTGTTCGCAAATTTCTTTTTTTTTTTTCAAACTAAATCTTTATTTCAAAGTTAAATAATTTAAGTCCTGACCTTCATCCAATAGAAGATCTTTGGAACAAATTAGTGAATTCTGCAAGTCCAGTTCTATTGTCCAATATCACAAATGATGCCAGAAACGTTCCTGAACCTTATGGGACACATTTCCAGAAGAGTTAATGCTCTCAAATTATTAAACCAAATGTTTTATGAATTATTCATTTTGTGAAAATTCATCACCCAATTGATGTACACGTAATCACGATACAATATCTTGACCTTTTTTTGAAATCTTCACCTAAAAATGAAGGGAAAGCATGACAGAACTAAAACTACAACTAAAAACCAAAAAAAAAAAATGTAACTAATAAAAACTAGAAAGCACACTCAACACTACTTAAACCTAACTTAATTAGATATAGATAAAACTATAATGACTGCTACCAGCTCCCAGGAATGATGAGGTGCAGTTTTCAACCACTAGATGGCAGTCTCACTGTACTGCAGCAGAGTGGACAGGGGAGTGTCGTCAGAGCTTTAATGCCCTGACTGCATCATCAGTAGTTGTGAAGTGACCTCACTGCATTATTATGGACAGACCAGGAGTTCACTGGACGCGAAGACATCAGAAGATTCTGAGGAACTTTTACAGCGACGAGCAACAACTTGTTCAGTCAATCCCAGAATCCCTTCAAATCTCCATCATTGACTTTGTTCAAACTATCCTGATGAAAGTCAGATGTTGTGTGCATCCTGAAGCATCATCTCTATACTTAGCGCAGTGAACTCATTCTATGCTCACACAGCAGCTGCTGAAGGAACACCGCAGTCAGCATTTTTTTTTTTTTTCACCCTCTTCTCTGTTTCTTGAGCTGAGAGAACGTTAGAACAAAAAGCAAGGTGAGCAGATCGACTGGGGAGGGAATGGGGGTGGGGAGGGAATGGGGGGGGGGAGGGGTTAATCATTTAATAAAACCGAGCAGAGGTCCGGCAGGTCGTGACGGTACTTTTCCGTCACTGGTGACATCTGGAGGGCAACGCTGCTGCATCCACTGCAATCCGACTCTTTCTCTCTCTCTCTCTCTCTCTCTCTCTCTCTCTGCCTCCCTCTCTTTCTCTTTGCGTGTGTGCAGGTACACAGTGTCTGGTACATGGAAATGTTCTGTTGTTACTGAAAACAGGGTTAGTGCTGGTAAAGAGACCTTCAGCACATGAGCTGTCCGCTCAATGATAATGCAGAGGAGGGCTTGTGTTTCCCCAAAGATAATTCATCTCATTCAGAAAACAAAATCATTTTCTCAGTCTATCCGAAGGATCCTTTTTACTTTACACATGCAGCTATTTCAGACTGACAGTCGAGGGTGAGCCCTTGAAGGACGCTGCGGTCCTCTCCTCAACGCTCAGGTGATCAGTCGAGGTCGAGGTCCTCATTCTCTTTCATAGTATGTTCTGCATCCACCCTAGAACTGGGCCTGACGCAGCCAAGCACAGGTGGAGGCGCAAGTCGGAAGTGAGAGCGAAAGAGAGGTGCCGGGCAGGAAGTGGTGGAATGTTCCGCGGGGGGCAAGGTGACTCCTGCGCAGGACGGAGCTGAACAAAGTATACGCTACGTTTTGCGGAGGGTACGTTTGGAGCAGAACAGCTGATTAGATCAGTTCACCGATTCCCGGGAGCACATTTCGCAGAAGCAATCAGAGAAACCAAACAAACCTTCCGTCCGCGTGGCATTCTGCCGGCCTCCATCTTGACGTCCTGAAGAGAAAGGCTCGGTCATCCGTAGCAGACATGAGCGTCTCCTTGACTTTCCTTTCTCAGATCTCTATCGAGCCATAGATCTGCAGCTTTCAAAAGCATGAAAGATATGGAATATCTGAATGTTCCTCTGTGGTTTGGAAGAAACTGAGAGGTTTCAATAAAGAATGAAACATGCATGACACATGAACTGTGTGTTTGGTGTTCGACTTGTGGTTTGTCTGCTTCAAATCCTCTGCAAAGGTAAAGTAGTTTTTGTCCAGGTGAAAAGACGACTCTTCCCGTCTGCGTGACCTTCACAGTGTTTCTCCAGGAGGCGTGGTTTGTTCGGCCTCCGTATTTGTGCACAGTGAGAAGAAGGACCGGATTCGGCAGGATGTAACGTGAATGTGATGTGAATCGTAAAGGCCATAATTCTTAACATCATAAATAAGGTTTCTTAGAAATTAGTGACACTCCTTATCAGTAGAATTAATAAAGGGTTTGCATTGGTGGAGCAGTTGACCACACCTCTCTAGCTTTGCCCAGGCTCCAGGTAGACGGAGCATTCCCATTTTCAAAACATTTAATTGGTTGTAAAACAAAAGCAGATTTGGCGAAAAGCTGTGAAATGGCCAAAACAAAAAAGCAGCTTTGGACTTTGGACAATAAACTCCCTCAAACAGAACCCTGAGGTTCATTCTAAGTCTGCTTTTGGTGCTTTTTTAAATTCAAAATTAATCACAAAAATGCCTGGAAGTAAGAACAGATAAAGATTTAGGAGAAAGTGCTTTGGTGGAACAGAAAATGCTTCATTTTCAGAAAATGCTGAATACCAGAGATACCAGAGTGGCTGGTATCTCTGGGTAAAATACCAGCCACTCTGATATCAGTAGTATTAATAAGAGTGGCTGTCCTCAGGTGTTGCTTTCACCTTGTTTTTAGAGGACGTCTCGCCTCAACACAGACTCACAGTGTTTCCATTGTGTCTCAGCCTGGGATCAGTTCTCGTTCTGCCTTTCAGCAGGCAGTAATACCAGACCGCGCAGATCCTGTACCAGACCAGGTCTGCCTCGGGGCGCGAGCATCCGCCGCGCTCGCTGCAAGACACAGAGTCCCCGGCACTCTCCCAACAACGGGACAAAGTCAAGGTTAGGACATCGGCTGTCTCAACCAGAAGCTGTAAATTCTACAACTTACTGAGACATGCAAAAGTTTTCACTCCTGAAGTTACACTCACTCCAGTTTATGTTTGTGGAGGCGGGTCTTGATGCTGTCAATCATCCTCATGCACTCACTGATGGTGGAGAAACAACTTATCCTTACAGAAAAACCACTTATCTGCTGTCATCGGTGACCATGCTAACAAACCTCAGCAGCATCCTATGGAGGGTGATTTACAGCACTAAGACCCACCTCTTGGCTCTGATTGGTTGTTTCTAATTAGGACTGGGAGAGAGCAGAGGAGCTTGATTTTCATTCATGATTCTCTCACCATGCTGTCACCACATGGTGACAGCTTCAACAAATATGTGAATATATATATATTAATTTGTTTCCTGAGCAAAACTTTTCAAAAGTTAACAGAACGGAACCAGAACACTGAGCAGTCAGGTTTTCTCATGTTGTGGTCCGGATCTCTGAGACGCAACAGCACAAGGAAAAACAATGAAAGTTTAATAGGGCGAGGGTATGTTACATTGGGACACGAGCCATTAACAATAAGCACACTGCTTGCCCTCAGTCCTGTTTAATATGCCAGAACGTCAGCATGGAATCAGAGTTTTAAACTACCTGATCATCACAAACTGACTTTTTTTTATAATTTAATTGGTGAGAATGCCTACATTCCAGTCACCCTGCTTCTATAAGCGTAACGGAGTACAGCAGCAAGTGAAATGTTAGCCACCATATCTGGTTGCCACCTTCTCTGCATCATGACATCACGTTTGCCCAGAAGGGTTGGATGTCAGCGTTCCACCGGGAGAACTATTCACATGGCTGCAATCTGCAAAAAACTTCAAAGTGTTTGGAAACTCAAATAACTGCAGTTTCTAACTTTTATAACCTCTAAATTGCTCTTGGAAAGTTGAGTGGAAGGAAAAAGTGTGATAGAAAACACTCCAACAATTCTTTAACGCTGTAACAATTTCACGTAACATTAATGCTGTGATTCAGATTTTAATAAATGTTTTGGGAACACTTTATTTGACGGGTTGTGTTTATATCATGTTTATGACACGGTCATAAACATGATATAACACATGAACATGAGTACGTCTTCATGAATACTTATAACTGTTGTCATTAAGTGTCAGTCAGTTAATCATGACACTTTATGTCATATCATATGATTTCTTGGTTAATGTCAAGTTGTCATTTTTGTCTAGTTTAGACATTTTTCTGCTCTGGAGTGTTTTGATGAGAGCAACAACTTCCAGTCCTGTCAAAGAAATTCTTTGTACTCACTGTACAAAGGCGATCACATCTGCCCTGCATTA
Organism: Poeciliopsis turneri; assembly: GCA_922788865.1. Taxonomy (NCBI): domain Eukaryota; kingdom Metazoa; phylum Chordata; class Actinopteri; order Cyprinodontiformes; family Poeciliidae; genus Poeciliopsis; species Poeciliopsis turneri. Next base: position 561,922 of record CAKLNU010000787.1, read on the forward strand.
TTGATTACTCAGCAATAAGCAATAAACAGCAGAGAAATTGTTTAAAATGTAAAAGTCTGAAATTATTACAAACTTCCACCGTATTAGAAACAGTTTTATTTCATAAATGATGTGTCTATCCTGATCAAAAATCTTCTGCTTTCTTTCTGGGATCTGATTATGGGCAGATACTGGTACCTAATCCCTTACCCTAACCCTAACCAACTACCCTAACCCTAACAGGGAGAACAGGGAGAACATGGAGAGCATGGAGAGCATGGAGAGCATGGACTGCATGGACCTGGAACATGCTCGCATGAAGAGGCTTGAAACAAAGTAAACATGTCACAACCAGAGTAGAAAATAGAAATATTTTCCTCATTCCAATTCTACCTTATTGTTATCAAATCAAAAAAAAAAAACATCACTAAGTAAAGTAGCTTGACTTAGAAAACCTACGATATAAAAAAGTGAAGTTATAAGACTTCATGACGAACAATTGTAGAGAGATATCCTTCAGGAAAAACATGATTTCCATCTGAGTGTTTAATCTGTAAACAGCTGCATAGGACATAGTCAGGTTTGACGGTGAATAGTCAAGGTCAGGCGCTTTGAATGTCTCCAGTTACTTTTAGAAACACAATCACTCTTGAGTTTTGGAAAAAATGATCTTCCTAAAAAAATCTGGACTTAGTATTTCATTTAGCAGTTTCCTTTAAAATGTGCTGACCCGAGTCCCAGGCGTCCTGCTGCGAACAGAATGGAGCCCGAACCCTAAACAAACCCTAAAACTGCAACACAGAACCAGGAAGTGATTACAGTGACGGGAAAACTATTAAACACTAATACACACGCCACCTTTTTCTTGAGTCGTAATCAAGTATATAGTAGTATTTAACTTAAAGGCCTGTTAAGGTGAATTGGTAGTTGACTGTCAGTGAAGGATTGTTGATATGTAAGCAGCACAGACCCACAACATCCTGACTAATATCTGAAAATGGTTTCTTACACAGAGAGCTTCTGTGGAAGAGTTTTTGGACGCATGTGAAATATAACAAAGACGTCTTTCTAATTTATCCCTGCCCAAAGGAAACGCATGCGGCTACATAATAAGAGACGTAGCCAATCAGACGAAACTTTTCCTGTTTTAGCAGTCTATTGTTTCTGACTGCTAAATGCCAGAATAAGAACAGAAGTTTCCAACTATTCCCTCTGTGTTTGGTAGAATTATCTCTAATTGCTGTTGGTGTTTGTCCCATTTGTTCTCACAGAACTGCTGGAACTTTTTCTTTTCTTGTTTGGAGGCTTCCTTGCTCTCACACACAACTGTTTTGCCCCAACCACTGATTTTCACAGATCAGAACTTTATGACGGCCACTCCAAAACACTGACTTTGTTGTCCTTAAGAAACTTTGTACCTTATTTGGTGATGCAATCGTTTTTGGAAGATTTGGAAGACCTATTTTTTGACCAATAAAAAGCTTATGGCATGGCTTTCCCAAACATTTAAAGGCATGATAATTGAACTGTATCTCTAAATTTAAAGAAAGCAATAAAACAATTAAATTGGTGTAGGCCCAAAACAAGATGAGTTCCTTTCACCTTGATTCTCCCCCACTCCTCGCATCATTCCACAAGTGTTTATAGTGTAAATAAAACTGACAATAGTTGGCGGTTGTAACAGGACGTAGTACCTGTCAGACACTGGGCCGTATCATTATAAGGACATCACCAGCCTGGGTTGGCAATCAGTTCCGTCACGTGACAGTTTCTTATCATACACGGGAAATGAGAATTGGAGTAGCGCAAATTATGGTCCGGTTTGGATCTCCAGGACTTATCTGACCTTTTTATCCTGTCAACAATAACAAATGGTGGAAAGTAACTCTAGTTCAGGTAAAACACCAGCTAATTTTAGATAGTAGTAGGATCAGTTTCAAAGTAATCAATGAAAAATTGATCGTGTAAAGGCAAAATCATTTTCTCTATGTCATACCTGGGAGTCACAACAATTCCACACATTTTTGCAAAAGTCCAGAAAAATATTCACAATCAACTAATTTTCATTTCTTTCAAAGTCATGCTGTGAGAAAGGACATTAGAGATTTGACTTCCCCTTGTCCTTGAGCTGATATTTAAAGGTAAAACCACCATGTGTGAAATCTATTCACTCTTACGCATACATGTTTACATCCAAACAAACGCATAAGCGTAAGGCGCCCACATGGCCACACACTGCTGAGCAGTTCTACACTGCGTGACTGAATTTTGATATACCCACACACCTGGCAAAAGTGTAAAACCGAAAGAAACGTGAGCATGTTAATGAGTAGTGGGCAGTTCTCTAACTACGACAACTTAAGTTGCTCTCAAATTCAACCAGGACTATGTAGTTCATTTTAAGCTTTCATGATAGATGACAGTATTGTTATACCTGTGGTTGGAAGGTAGTACATGAAATCTGATTAGAAGGTTCGCATACAGGCACAGATAGAAAATAAAAAGGTGAGCAACACAAGCTGGAAAAAAAAAAACACGACTTTCCCCTTCATGACAGGGATCAGATGAACACATTGTTTTGCTCGGTAATTATTGTTTTAGAGGAACCACCATCACAAGCAATTGCAGGTTTAAGGACTGTAATCTGGCTTTGTGTGTGCCACATAACACATGGCATGGATTGATTTAACCTGAACAGGAAGATCTCTCACTCTACAAACTATATGCTTTACATCTAAAGTTTAAAGTTGAGATAAACCAGTGGAGTAACTATACTGTAACTTTTTGTCACTAAGCATATATTCTTTTTTTGTTTTTATTATTATTATTATTAATGCATGCTTCTATAATGGTTTTTTGTCCATGGTCGTGACGTCAGAATCGACGCACTGCGTCTCCGCTCCGTAATTGGCCCCTGGCGCTCGGTAGGCACCACTAGGTAAGTTGTCCGGAGTTTTCGGGCGGAGTCAAGAAGGTTTATATATGGGAGCCCAAGCGGTAACCTTGGTACCTCTCCCACTACTCTTGAGGCTAGGTGGCAGACGGAGGGAACTCCGCCAGGGGGGAGAACGAGCGATAGGAGAAACGTCAAAAGCAGGCAAAAATGTCCTCCAATAAAGATGACGGCGGCTGGAAGGAGTTCCTGTGGAATTCGGAGAGGGGGGAGCTGCTGGGGCGAACCGGGGGAAGCTGGTGTGAGTATTTGTGCTGAATGGCCACTTTTCTCTTCTCCCATCATCGGGCTGAACGTGAGCGCGTGCCGCACTCTGCCGCCACCTGTTTGAACTGCCCGTTTTCTAGAACAAACACAATTGACGTGAAGTTTTTTCCCCCCTGTTCTCTCTCTGTGTCGTGACGTCTTCCTGAAGCTCTCCGCTAGCTCGACATGTTTGTATTTTTATTCTAAAAAAATGTACAAAACGCGTCTTATTGGTTAAGACGCGTTTGTTCTTCCTTATTGTACAGGCAGGGCTGAGGGCAGCCGCCTCAGAGCGGGTTGGTTGCTAGGGGAAACGTCAACTTTTACGTTTTTAATAGTCCCCTGGAATGAGATGTCTGAGGGTTAAAACTGCATTCAAACAGTCCAATGTCACTCAAGGTGACGCGGCCTGGACGGAACCGAAGCGAGAAGTCGGGTTTATGGATCTCTATCCTTCCCCCTGATCAGGTGTCACCGGGACACGACCGAACAATACGACTGATTTTACTCTCTGCGACTTTTCTGCTCTCCTTTCACCTATCGCCGCCACTGCGCATGCGCTCGCCGCTTCTTAATGTCACGCCGGGGACAAACGGGAACACCTGGCTGACATGACTGGGAAGCGGGGATCCGCTGGGGTCCGCATCATTTGCTGCCCGCTTCCATCCTCCGGGAGGGGAGGGGTCATTTGTCCTTCTGAGGACACCTGAAAGTGCTGATGCGTGAGAGACAGCTCACATGCGCAGTGCAGTGGATTGAAGGTTAACTTCTTTGTGTGTGCTGCACATAAATGAAAAGTTTCCCAATACATTATGAGATGCTCTCATTAGCTTTAAGTTTTAACCCCAATTTTTCAGCACTAGTAGTGGCAAAATGATGCAAAATCAGTCGAGTTCAGAAAGCACAAATGTCTGCTGGTCACTGTTGGAAGTAATGTTCCACTGTGAGCTGATGACCTTCCCTTCATGCAGCAAGAAAAGAGCGCGAGGCTGCTGCTGATTGGCTGCCACTGCTTCATGTTCTCTTGCAGAACATTAAAGTGCTGCAGTGATGTCACTCTGCATGAAGAATTATCAGTTGGCTGCCATTCATTTCTCTTTCGCAACTTTTTCCAGTTCCTCATGTTCCGCATGCATCGAGTGAAAGCGGTTCAGAATGCCTCGTCAGGGTATTTTCGGAGCGCTTTCCTCTGCAGAACAGATGTGTTGGTGGGGGATTGCGCTCCTCTTGTGTTCCTCTCTGAAATGACTCTAAGCTCCATCTTTTTTCCTCTCCCGCAGTCAAAATTGCACTCTTCTATGTCGTTTTCTACGGCTTGCTGGCGGGGGTCTTCGTCGGCACCATCCAGGCCATGATGATGACCTTGAGTGAGCACAAGCCCACCTGGCAGGACAGAGTTGCACCCCCTGGTAAGAGCCGGCCACTTCACGTTCCGTCTAATCTGTGCGAAAATGGATGTCTGGGATGTTTGCTGAGTGTTGTAAAATTATAGCCTTACGGAAGGATCAGTTTGCTCCGTTTCCGGCTGAGTTTTTGTAATTGTATATCGATGTGGAGCTTACTCGGTGGATCAGAAGATGTAGCTTTAATTAATCCTGCTGACATGAAAAGTCCTGAGAAAATAATCTTTTGAGGAAACTTGTGTTAATCTGGGGAAGCGACGATCCGGACGAAGCCTCTGTCTCTCTAATATTTATTGATCTGAGCTCCAATCTGACCATAATCAGCTTTGTTGCATGTTTTGTTTGGTAACCCTCGTCCCATCGCAGCCTCCCCAGAGGCCACACTCTGCAGTGTGGTTGCCAAAGCAGGTTGGGCACACCTGAGGGTAACTGGGCCAATCAGAGGCCAAGTGGCAATCAGCTGCTGTTCAAAGACAAACTATACCTCTTAGTGTTGAGATTTGGGATGATCAAGTTTTCTACATATTCTGGGAATTGAGACTGGTATTTTTTCAGGCTTTCATAGACGTGGAAAAAGATTTAAATCAAGTTGTAAGCTGTCTTTTAGTGTCCTATATTAGCTGGTGCTAATTGCTTTACCTCATATTTCCATATCCACAATGTTGCATGGCAGAAAATGTTGAATGCATAAAAGATTAAAACTACTCTTTTCAGTTTCCTGTCGTCTGCTGAAGTTAGCGGCTCACTTCTTCATCACTTCGGACATGGAACCTTTCACGTCCATCACTTAAAACCTAGTACTAAACAGGATGTATCGCTTTTCAGAGATGTTCCTTGCAGCCACCTCATTTGACGGAAAACGCTGCCACCTACTGACCAGCAGGTGTAATGCCAATCTAAAAGTGTGTTTTCTTAGAGAATACAGTTTCCCTCCAGCTGTAACAACTCCAGAATGTTGAAGTTATATGGGGTGTTTGCTTATCTGAGCATTTTGTTTAGTTTTAGGGACGTTTGAAGGTTCCGGTTACCTGCTTCTGTGGGAAGCTGCTGTCATTAATCACTCTGCTTCTTTGGCGCCCCCTGCAGGCCTTACACACACTCCACGTTCTGACAAAGCCGAGGTGTTCTTCAGCGTGAGGGAGTCGGAGACCTATCTGCCTTACATCAAAGCTCTGAGGGAGTTCATGAAGCAATATGATGAGAGCGTTCAGAGCAACAACATGTTGTTTGAGGATTGCGGAGGTAGGCTTCCCTTTTATTCTTCGAAGGGATGTTCGCCGAAAAATACCAGCTAATATGTCCAACTGTCCCCTTTCAGAGCAACCTGCAGACTACAAGCATAGAGGTGAATTGGAGAGCGACATGGGTGGCACTAAGGCTTGCAGGTTCTCCAGGACTCTGCTGGGTCCTTGCTCTGGATTAGAAGACAATGATTTTGGTTTCAAGGATGGCAAGCCATGCCTGATTGTGAAGCTCAACCGGATTGTCAGCTTCCGTCCCAGGGTACTTGTGCTCTCGCTACTACTCACTACTTCTATGTTTGATGTCTCAGAAGGAAATTCTGGGTTGTTTATATCTTCCTTGGTCATCTCCTTTCTACCTTATCTTTGCTGCCATTTTCCTTTTATCTCCTACCTTTTTTCTTTTCATCCTTACTTTCATTCTTGAATTATTCAAGTTCTTTCTTAATTGTAACTTTGTCCCACGTGTCTGACCACTCCACCTTCTGCCCTGCCATCTTAGCTTCTTTCATTTTAAGACGTCTATGATTTGTCTACTTTAGCCTCCCAGCAACAATGACAGCATTCCTGAAGAGGCAAAGCCCAAAGTCCAGGCCAACGTCATCCCTCTCTACTGCTCTAACAAGGTATCAAATCCTTTTTTAACTTCTTTCTTTCATATAATCTCCCTCCTTTGTTCTCCAAATCAATGCATTTCTTTTTTCCCCCACATCCCAGAGAGAGGAGGACGCTGATAAAATCGGGGAGATCAAATATTACGGAATAGGCGAGGGCTTCCCTCTGCAGTATTACCCCTACTACGGCAAGCGGCATCAACCCCAGTACCTCCAGCCACTGGTGGCGCTGCAGTTCACCAACCTGACCCGGAACACTGAACTGCGCATTGAGTGCAAAGTGTTTGGAGAAAACATCTACTACAACGAGAAGGACCGCTACCAGGGACGCTTTGACATCAAGATCCAGGTTGATTCATGACCGTCTGAAATATAGCAACCCCCCACCTCTCCCCACACGTCCCTTTCAACGGTACTGCACACGCGAAGGGATGAGTCAACCCTCAGTAGTCTTAAACTGATGAAAGGAAATGCTTGTTGGGGTGGTAATCAGCCTTCATTACTCGCTTCTGCACCTCTTTCTAGCCTTTAGACTTAAATTTAGAGAAGAAATTAGCAATAGAGCCAATAAACGTCTAGTTATTCCAATGTAAACAAGTTTCCCACAAGCCATGGGACTCTAACCCTCTGTTCCCTCTACATATCGCTGCCTTGCGGTGGTTTTGGAGAGAGCAGGACTTGGTGAATCCGGTCCCTCTAAAATGCACTTTCCCTCCATGCATCTGGAGCAGTTCTTTGTGTGGCTGAAACCAAAGCACACTTCCATTAACTCCGTGATTTCAAACAGGCGGTTCACTCTGCTGATCTATGTAAGGAAAGCTGCGGTCCAGGGAACCTTTTCCCCTTTGTGTCTTTTACTGCTGATCATGAGATGCTTTATTCTATGGGTTTTACTGCTGGGGTTCGAACCTTTTTTTTTTTTTTTCTTTGTTGAATGTAGACTCGTGTGTCCAGCCTGTTAGACACTTTAGCCTGCTTTTGGGGCAATGGTGCTGACTTGTTTTTAACATTTCTTGTTTCTTTTTTGGTTTTTTTTTTTTTGCTGGATTTCAAACAGCATCGTGGTGTAACTCTGAACGCGTGAGTCGTTTAAACATGGTTGGGAACACTTTTATATTTATGCAGGTGTACATTTTTGTTTCTTTCCAGAATCTTTTAAATGTATAAAGGCAATACCAAAGTGAGTTGGAGAAGCAATGCTTCCTTTCTGGACGATCATCATGTTAAGTGCTAAAGTCCATGCTTTGCCTTGCAACCTTTCTGGTTATTAATGTAGTTGGAAGTAGACTTAAGCTCGTCGCAGGCAGATCAAACTCCATTCATTTCAGAAAAAAGCTAACTTAACGCCGCCTAATTGCTGGTACCCGAAATACTCCATAGGATCTCATGTTGATGTAAAATGCTCAACCTGATGTTTAACAAGCCTTTCATCAGTTCACCCACCTTTATTTCATCAGAGATGAAGACGAATAAAGTATAGTGAACCTTTGTCCTGTGTTTCATTTGATGTCGTTAAGTCTCCAAGTTCTCTTAATACTGAACGTAAACGTGACGTTGGATGGGAAAAGTCACCTTTCACAGGAAGAACCTGAATAGTCACGATGTTGGCAGCCATCTTGGCTCACCTGACGAGATTTAAGATGAAGCAGAAGTGATGATCCAGGAGTACTTTCAATGTTAAAATAAAGGTGAAGAGTTGAGAGTAACAAAACTGTATTATAGTGAAGCATAATATAATTTCATAATATGATATAATGGATGACATGGAGCTTTAAATGCAGTAAAAGCACCATGTCATTCATTCAACATTCATAAGACAAAGAATCATTGTTACAGCAAAAAGGGACAGAGGGCTTCCTGTTCCTGGAAAGCTTTAACAAGCTCTTTCAAGGAATCAGGTATTTGACCCATTGTCCGCTGGAATGAACACCCAATGGGCTGCGGAATGGTTTCTATTTAAAGAGACAGTGTTATCTTTGCTGGACCAATCAAACTGTAACTGGAAAGATTTGGAGTCCTTCAATGTGAACCCAAACTGCTTGTCGGGAAGGAGGTGATTATTTCAAGATGATCAAACAAAACTTTATAAAAAAGACATTGTCACAACGTCTGAGTCGAAATCTTTTCTGTCTCGTGTCATCTGGGCTACCAATCTTATTATTTTGACCATTTTTTTTTTTCTAAATGCTGGTAAAAATTTCCCTTTAAACTGTCTGACTTTGGGTTTCCTAAGCCACTTTGTAGCTAACGTCAGGCAGTAGCAGAGAGAATTTCGGCCTCTTATTAGTTGTTTAAGAACAATGATGAAATATGACGATCAAAATGCTTTAAAAAAAATCTCCTTATGACATGTTAGGCCTGTTTTCTCCCTCTGCAGAAGATTTGATCCTCCTCCTCTCGTCCCACCTCAGACATGAATAAATGAATGAACCTCACAAACCTCCCTCTCAGGTTTAAGGGGATTGTTGGGTCTCAAGTGACTCAAGGATTTCTGTAAGTGTGAAGTCATTCTGCTTCGGCTGTGCAGGCAGGTGGAGGTTGTTGGATTCGGTTGCAGATGCATGGAATTATAGGAGGGAGCTGCTTGCAGGCCAGCTAACACCAGAGATGTTGTTTCAGGGTTTCACCTTACCCCAACCCAAAAGCCTGCAAAGCCAGCAGCATCGCATTCTTCCTGCCTCTCTGCCCCCAGACAGGAGTTCATTTCCACCAACCTTGGCATGGCATCTCAATGCAATTCAGCCTTTGACTAGGCCACTACTGAGTGGCTTTATTCCTGTTTACTGCTGGTATAATCACCTGGATCATTCACTGACCTCTCAGTAACACTGGAACATCTTTTAGCCAGCACGTGTTTGATGGGACAAGTCATTCCCATGGCGACGCCGACAGAGCTCAAGGTCGTAATGAAGTTAATTGGCGAGGCACAACACCGTCAGCAGTTAGTTCGTTAGCACATCATCAGGACTGGGAATTAACTATGACTTCCCTACTCCATCTGCTGAGTAAGCGACAGTCGTCAGCTTTTCCAGTCCTACTGACATGCTCACTGACATGCAGGAGAAGGTCAGGTTAATACCGAGCCCACCCAGCTGCTATTAATGCACATGTGGGAGTTGATGAGCTCTGGGTGACCTACATTCTCAGAAAATCAATCTCATACCACCGAAAAGAAAAACATCCACCAGCTCTTCTGCTCCCTGAAGAAAAAAAACTGGTGGATATTTATCGTCTCAGTGTTTGTAGAATTTCGAAAAGAGATTCATTGTCCCTGGTTGTCCATGTTGTCCTTGTTGTCCTGGTGTTGACCCCCGCTTGTAGCCAGGCAGGAAAAGGGAAACAGGAGGTGATCATCTTAGATTAGCTGAGGATAGCAGGATCGTCCCACCCCTCTTTGAGCTGCAGGTGGAGTCGTGATGTTTTGCTTTAGCTCTCCACTCTTAAGAGGATCTGGAGGGGATAGAAATAAGGAAGAAGCTCAGGCTGCATAAAGTCCTGTTAGTGTTGCAGTTAATGCTAAAAAAAAAAAAAAAAATACTAATTGGTTTGATTTAGCTTCAAAGATTGAGAAAAAAAGGTGTGTGTCTTTTTTTTTTTTGTTTGTTTGTTTGTTTTGGATTCGACGTCTCACTTTCTCCTCCTCCTCTCATCTCCTGCTGGGAGGTGTCACTATGATAAGGATTTCCTCCACCAGCAGAGGATGAGCTCAGCAGAGCGAGGAGGCGACTTCAATCACTGAGCTGCGGTTCCTTCCTTCGTGTTATTTTCCGGAGGAGAGCGTTGCAGGATGGAGTTTGATCAGAGCTCACCCTGAATCCTCTGCGGTCACAGACCCTCCTCATCATCATCATCATCATCATCTTCTTTATCATCGTCATCATTGACACTCAGGTACATTTCAACTGCTGAGGTGGTTAAAGTGAGGAAAACTACTTGAGTCTGGGGTTTAGCGAGTCACGTTGGTCTGAAAATCTAATTTTAGTTTCTGTAATCTGGGAGAAAAGGATTTCAGTGAACTGCACTGTAGAGGCTTAATGAGCTAATGTGACCAAACACAAACTGACTTCGTATATACATGGCACTGAATCTTTGTTTTTCTCTCAGACAAAACCTTTCTGCCTAATCCGGATAAACAAAATGACTGGTTGCATTATCAGTACATTTACACTCAATTGTCTGTGGCACAAGTCAGAAAAGTACCATTGTTATTTCCTAAAATAGCAACAGTAACCAGTCAAGCCACAGATTTTTTGTGGAAAAAAACCCCATTTTACTATGAGGAATTGACTCATGATTAATATTTCGGTTATGTGTTGTCATGGCGCCTGTGTGCCAGTCTAACTGTCCTGTGTTTCAGGATGGAGCCCCAGCAGCAGGAAGTAAGAACAGGACTCCTGTCCAGGTCAGAGCATTTAAAGCCTCACCAAACAGTGGATTACGGAGTTCCATTTGTGCCAAAAATATGTTTGCGTGTCTGTAGTAAATGATGAGATACTCCATTGTACAATAACTCATTCTTTAAAAAGAATGAGGTTTCTTAACCTGCAGATGTAGATTACTACTTTCAGGAGGCTTATTTGACGTTATTTTACAACAACAGACTCGCTATTTTTCTAAACAGCAAATAATTCTTTTGGTTCTCTTCTCAAAGGCTTTCAAACATGACACGGTTTGGAAGGAGCGCCGTTGGTCCTGGAGAGTCCGGCCTCAGGAGCCAGAGGGCAGATGGGTGAGCTGTAGTTCTTCATATGTAGCTTAGCATTTAGCCTGATGCTTCTCACTCTGTATCAAAATGAATGAACTTCTCTATTTGCTCCCGTCGCAGGGAGAAGCGGTGGCCCCTCGCTGCACAAAACACAAACAACTCCAACAATAACGATGGGTGAGCCACGAATGATCTCATAAATTAATGTCAGACGAGTTGACATAAACGCCTCTTTATAAAGCTTTTTACTCATAAGGCTGTGACGGGCATAAAACCCAGTTCAAGTCAGCAGATGGTCACACTGTCCTTTTGCCAATGCTTCATTTCAACCTTGAATCAGAAAGTCTGCGTGAGAGTGACGGGTTGTGGAGTTGACCATGAACGCGTCTCCATCCCAAAGTTCAGGACAATGAATGTTACTTTTAAATGGTGTAGATGTGTTCATATGAAACACATATCATAAACTAAAAAGTGGGTTTTCATTGGCTCTGTGTGCAATTGATCTATACAACATATCAGATTCATATTTTGAATTGATGAGATGAGTCATGTGAAGTATGCACATGTATCACTGTATCATAAAAGCATGGTCATAATGTTATGCCTGATTTGTAATCAGAACCACCAGTCTATTAAACTGGCTTTTTTACAATTGCTGTTTTTAGGAAAAAAGAGGAAAAGAAAGATGAGAAAAAAGATGAGAAAAAGGACGAGAAGAAAGATGATAAGAAGGATGAAAAGAAAGACGATAAGAAGGATCCAAAGAAGGATGACAAGAAAGATGACAAAAAGGATGATAAGAAAGAGCCACCGTAAGTGGCATCATATTTGTTATAAAGTCAAGCTTTATGGTTTTGGTAGTACATTGTCGTCACTGATGAAGTTGTTGTTGTTCCCGTTGCTTATCAACCAGGAAGGAGGTGTGGATCATGGATCCTGCTACCGATACGTACTACAACTGGCTGTGCACCGTCTCCGTGCCGGTCTTCTACAACCTCATGTTTCTCGTGGCGAGGTTTGGGGTTTACGTCATTTTCTAAATCGATTTCACGTATCGTTTTGTTTTCATTCATTCTCGTCGACTTTTTCTTGACGGCTTTGCTTCCACGCAGGGCGTGTTTTAATGAACTCCAATATGCTAACTCAACACTGTGGTTGGCTTTGGACTGCGCATCAGATGTTATCTACTATGTAGACACCTTTGTGAGAGCCAGGACTGGTAAGCAAAGGCAGAGTTATTTCTTTCGGCTTTTTTCACAGACTTCCTAAAGCTTGCAATGTTCCAACAGGTTTCTTGGAGCAAGGACTGCTTGTGAAGGACGCAAAGATGCTAAAAGAGAAGTACATGAAGACCCCGCAGTTTAAGTTAGATATGATATCCATCATTCCTACTGACTTTGTGTTTCTTCATATTGGAATCAACAACCCAGAGTGGAGGTTCAACCGTCTCCTTAGGTTGGCGCGACTCTTTGAGTTCTTTGACCGGACGGAAACTCGAACGAACTTTCCAAACATCTTTCGAATTGCAAATCTGGTGCTTTACATTATCATCATCATTCACTGGAATGCTTGTCTGTACTTTGCTGTCTCCAAGATTCTCGGTTTCGGTTCGGACACATGGGTTTATCCGAACATAAGCAATCCTGTACATGCTCGTCTGGCCAGACAGTACATCTATTGTTTTTACTGGTCCACCCTTACCTTGACAACCATCGGAGAGACCCCACCTCCAGTCAGGGACATAGAGTACTTTTTTGTTGTGGCTGATTTTCTCACTGGTGTTTTGATCTTTGCAACAATTGTAGGCAACGTTGGTGCCATGATTTCCAACATGAATGCTGCGCGAGTGGAGTTTCAGGCCAAGATTGACTCGATCAAGCAGTATATGCAATTTCGGAAGGTCACCAAAGATCTGGAGGCAAGGGTGGTGAAGTGGTTTGACTACTTGTGGACGGAGGGGAAGTCCTGCGATGAGAAACTGGTACTAAAAAATCTTCCTGACAAACTGAAGGCTGAGATAGCCATAAACGTCCACCTGGAGACTCTGAGTAAAGTGCGTATCTTTCAAGACTGTGAAGCAGGTTTACTCGTGGAGCTGGTTCTGAAACTTCAACCTCAGGTCTTCAGCCCTGGTGACTACATCTGTAAAAAAGGGGACATTGGCAGGGAAATGTACATAATCAAAGAAGGAAAGCTCGCTGTTGTGGCAGATGATGGGGTGACGCAGTTTGTTGTCCTCAGTGATGGGGCATATTTTGGAGAAATCAGCATCCTCGGAATAAAGGGCAGCAAAGCAGGAAACCGGAGAACTGCCAACATCCGAAGTGTTGGCTACTCAGATTTGTTTGCACTATCCAAAGACGATCTAATGGAGGCCCTCATTGAATATCCCGAAGCTAAATATGCTCTGGAGGACAAGGGAAGGGCCATTTTGATGAAGGATAATCTCATAGATGAGTCACTGGTAGCTGCTGTTGATGCCAAGGATTTGGAGGATAAAGTCAACCAGATTGAAGGCAGCGTGGACATCATGACGATCAAACTTCAAAAGCTTAGAAATCAATATGAATCCTCTCGGCGTAAACTCAATCAGCGGCTCACTAACTTATCAAATGAGGTCAAAAGCCTCCGAGTTGACGAGTGACGTTGGCCCGGAAATTCGCCTACGAAGAGATAGTGAAGGCTGGTCGTCTTTGGCGCTGTAGAACTTTTATACTCACTAAACGAAACAGTTGGACATACAAAATACAAAATATTCTAAAATATAAATAAGGTCATAAGGTCATAAGGTCTACAGCCACTGAACACAAAAGCAATGTTAACAGAACCATGATAAATATCACCCAACCTATTATGAGAACATTATGCTTTTCTACCTAAAATGGTCAGAAAAGACAAAGAAATTGAGATACTATAACAAGTAGCCTAATGTGCCATTTGAATTCCTACCTGATACTGCCATCTAGTGGGGTTTTAATGAAGGCATTCAGATTAAAATATCCATCATATTTTGCAGATGTTCTTTGGAACCGAGTAGGATCATCCCAGGAACTACCAAGGAATGATTCTTCCCATCTTCCGGAAGTTTCTGAAACTCCACTGCCATAAGCTACAGTGAAACCGCCAGAACAGAGTGCGCCAACCAAAAACAGGGTTCCACATTGAAAATCCAAATGTCTTACAGTTGGATATGAGACATAATGTCTGTTTAGACAGGTCAAGGTGACGCATTCATATCTCAGGACACACTGTACCAAGTACCCACATGTTGCCAGCAAGAGGCATCAATTGTGAGGATGCCTGCATGGGTACAAAGTTACTGAAATATTGAAGGTCAGCATTGCTCAGTTTTATGTAAGAGCTATGCAATTAGCTCACAATTACCCCTATACCTGTCAGATTTAGAGACAAAGTCCTTGGAGTTAACATGATTTGGAGTTGAAATTTGCCAGAGGCATGAGTAATGTCAGGTTGGTTTTGGAAAGAATGTGCAGACTAACATTAAAGATTCTGGAAATGTCTTCCCAGAGTGCAAATCACAAATTTGATGGACTAATCTTAAAATAAAATGGTCAACGGATTCCTGGAATCAGACATGTGGTGAGGCAGAACCTCAGAACCTGCTGGGGACCATAGTAGTGGGTTTATGTATGAATTAGAGAACATCTTATTAAACTGAAGAACTGAAAACGTAAAGATGGACAATGTTTGAAGACAAAATGATGGGCATTTGTGATACACGATTGTTGGTAAAATATAACAAGATCTTTTTCATAGTTCCTTTTATTGTTTCTGCCTGGTCTGTATGCAAACAAAATGACATTTACATTCATAGTAATTTCTTTAATGGTTCATAAGGAAGTGGCTCATATAGTTTGTTTAGATGATGCATTTCTCACAGCATACATCAGAGAGATCCAAATACAAGTCGGAATGCCTTCCCCAGATCAACTGCTAGGAAAGTCACCATGGAGCTTTGCCTGAGACTAAGTGACTTTGATTTTCTGACCGGTCAGCAAACCTTTGGTAGGGTTCTTCTACTCATAGTGGTGCTTGTGTCCCATAGCGAGTAGCAAGGATGGTGTTGAGCCATCCCACTGCTGACTACAGTCCAAGAACTAAAGACCAGAGAAGCCAAACTGTTGAGATCTATTGGTATCTTCTTGACTCTGCCTGTGCAGAAGGTTCCAGATAAGCTGCTGCAGTGTGAGCCTCCTAAGTGTTCAGCGATAAAACCAAAAGTGGATGAAACAAACTGTGGAGTTTTCACCTGACAAGCAGTTAGTAAATGAATCGAGCTGGAACCAGATATTTACATACGCCACAGCATGAAACATCCAACCTTTTCATTTTCTGTCTGACGTTAAAGCTGTTGTAGGGCCATCGGGATTACCGAAATTATTTCTATTTGCTAAATATAAGACGTGACAATCTTTTAGCTATTTGGGGTATAATGCAGATGAAGTTTCTGATGTATTTTAATGCAAGATCTCAAACTGATTCGTTGTGTGAAAGAACTCGGCCAAGAAATTAAAACGATTAAACAAGTCTGGTTCGTGTTTGAGATACTTGAAGGTACCACACATCTGCTAAAACTGTTTTATGCAACTACAAACAGCATGGGAGCGTCTCGACGTCTCACTGTGGAAGAAGATGGGTTTTGTTTCCCCACAGATGAACGGGTTCTGGTGTGGAATGTGTGACTCAACACCAGAACAACAGCTAAAAATGAGTCCTGTATCAAGATGGCGTCAAACGCTGCTCAGCAATGAAAAAGCCTCAACTGAAAAGCCAGATTACGGTTGAATGAAATTAAAAGTCTGTGTTTTGTAGTGTCTACAACATCCTGAGCTCAGACATGAGAAAATTTGTGATCAGAGCTGAAAAGGTGGGTAATGAAACTCTACTAACTGCTAACTGCTATGAGAAGTTAATGGAACAAAACCTTCACCTGACTTGAGCTTAAAGGACAATTACACCAAATCCTGCGTTCTTTGAAGAACGTTTCCCTACGCTGATATTAACCAAACCAAAAAACTTTTTATGAACCTAACCAAGCTAAACAGGCGTTTAGTTTTAGCTTGATTCATTGTCACAAATAGCTAAAGCAGGTTGTGTTTTATACACAGCATTTGTAAATATCTGGTTTCCCTGGTAGGTTGGCACATGGAGAACATCCTCTTTAGCCTACATGTGTAGATGTTGTACAATATGGTGCTGCAGTTTCTACTGCACTCATATATATAAACACTGTGTTTATTTGGAATTGTCAACACAGGAAGACAAGGAAATGAAAATCTCCAAACAATCATGGCGACCTGTGGCCAAGAGAAAAAAAAACAAAAAAAAACACAAAAAAAACCCCAAAACATTCTGAAAATGTCTAAGTGCACTTTACACAGCTCTGATCTGATAAGATTTGATTCTAATTTGTGGTGTACCCCCATCCCACCAAACCCCGACCCAGAGCAAGAACAAATGCCCAGAAACAAACTTGAACAGTAATTTAGATGATGTGCCATTTTGGACCAAAGGACAGTAAATTTCCCCAATGCTTACCTTGATCTGAATTGTGTTTAAGCAACAGTAGAGTGGAATGGTCAGTGAAGCTCTTTCTTTAGTGGGCAGCCTTCAATCATCTGTTAGACCAGGTTATCTTAGCATCCTGTTTTTATTGACTGGACTCTGTCCCCCTTTTCCCACATTAGGGAAGCTAACAGGCAGCCATGAGATAACCCACTGAAACGTAAAAATAAATAAGAAAAACCATCCTCTCTGTACATGGAAAACCCAAAAGGAGGCTGCGACACATTCACATACTGTGGATGTGGGAGTGGGAAGTTCAGGAGGCCTCTGTGCTTACACTGACTGATGGAAGATGATGCAGGCACAGCAGCAAAACTACTAGAGCGCTCAGTTGGAACCGTTTGTCCTCTCGTTCTCCTCCTGGTCTGCGTTCTGTCACCGTTTGGATTGGGTCTGATAAAGGAGGGGCGGGACGGGGCGGGGCTTCATGGGCTTTCTGAGAAGGAGTCTGTTAGTAGTGGGGGCTCAGAGCATGCCAAACCCTTTGGCATAGGTGATGGCTTTCAGCAGTCTCTCTCTCAGCTTGTCCTTGTTGCTGTATTCTGGCAGCAGCAGCACGTTAAAGCAGGTGTGGGATGTTGGTAACCTGCAGACAGAAAAACAATACGGCAGGAAGTTCAGGACAAACTAAGAACTAAAGAATTAAAGAAGGGGAATGCGCAAATGCGCCTCCTACTGGTGGTGTTACAACAGTAATATTTTAAGCTCAATACTGATCCTAAGAATTCTGACTCAGCGAGACAGGAAGCTCTCCTTCTGACCTGGGGAACCTTGTGTAACTGATCGGCGGCCTATTGGAGCAGGATGGCTGTCATGGTGACACCTCACCTGTCTGTGTCTGGACCGTTCTTGGCTATGATCATCTTCAGCTTGCCGAGCCCGCCCACAGGCGCTCTGTCAGTACCAGTGGTGAACTGCAGGAAGAGGCGCTTCTGCTCCTCGCTGAAAGAATGCAACGTCTCCCAGAATTCCCTGCGAGAGACAAATCCCATCAGTCAGAACAAAAGCTGTCATCACAACCACTGGAGAAAAACTCTTCACCTGCTGGTTCTTATCACATTCTGCAGGTTTATGATTTAAGTTCTCTTAACCAAAGGTAGTGGAAAAACTACAGTCTCCAGCTTAGAGTCACTAAACCTTCAGGTTTACATCAGAACAGATAGGAGGGAGTAAGAGAGGAAGGAAGAGAGGAATGAAAAAAAGCAAATAAAAAAGCAAGAAAGAAGGTACAGAAAAAGGAATGAAGGAAAGAAACAAATTAAAGGAAGGAAAGGAAAAGTTAAGAAAAGAGCAATGAGAAAAGGAAAGACAGGGAACAAATGGGGTTATGGTGAAAAGACAGAAAAGTGAAGGAAGCAAGCACAAAAGGAAGGGAAGAATGGAGACAAGGAAGAAAGTACATATAACACAGTCCACATCTTTAACACACAATAATAATGCAGACCTAGAGAAAAAGTTGCTTTCTTACCTAATAATTCGAGAGTCTTTGTTATAACCGCCGTCGTACTCCGTTGTTTCCTCCAGAGCTTGAAAGTCCAGGTTCTGAAAAAGAGAGACAGGAACTCGAACCCAGATTCTCAGACACAATGAAAACCGATTCCTGACGGATGTGTCCGGATCTCACCCTGCTGCCGCAGATCAGGAGCTCGATCTCCTCTGGTCTGAACAGGTACTTCAGCGGCGACTCGTTGGTGACCATGTGGAAGCCTCTCCTGAACGCTTTGAACTGTTTCTCAACGCTTTTGTTTAAAATATATTCAGAATACAGAGCTACAAAGTCCTGTGGAAACACACATCATCAGCAGGTAGTAGCAGAAAGTGTTACAAGCATGGCATCAGTTTGGCTCACCTTTCGGTTTTCATTCGTTACTGGAATCTTCTCCCCATTTTCCCTCAAATCGTACATGAGTCTGTTACCAAACGGGTCCGTCTGGGAGATCTGGAAGGTGATCATCATGTCCTCCTCCACATTGCCCTCGTACTCCCCCAGCTCCTTCAGACTCTGGTGCAAAACCTTTCAAAACACAACTGAATGTCAGCAAAACCTTCAACTCATCAACTCCTGCTTGAACCGATCCTGAAGTGAAGCTCACTGGGTTAGCATCAGCCAAGTCCCTGAAAGTTCCTTTCTTGCCCATCAGCTTCCTGTAGACGACCATGGGAAAGTGCACATCCAGGATGCAGTTGTTATAGATGGCCAGGCCAAGGACAATGCCGATCAGCGTGTACTGGCCTTCATTTTCAAACGACGACGAGTTGAACCAGAACAGCCTGGTGTGCTCATCGTATGTGAACATGCCTGAACGAAGGAAAAACAAAAACATGACCGTGGAACGGAAGCATCCTCATCCTCAATTTTGTGGAATTAGTCCAAGTCTGTTCAGACCGTCAGGGTAGCATGTGGGTGACACGTTGACACTTATAGGGATTTCTTACCAATATCAGGGTTGAAGATCTCCTCCACTACCAGCTGGAAGAACTCTTTGGACACTCCTCCTTCATCAACACCTTGCTCGCCTTCGAACTCCACGTACAATTGCTTCTTCAGGTCCGCAGGATTCTCCATTGCTATCATTTCCAGCTGCAAGAACAACAAAAACAACCTGCTATGACTACACCTCGTTGGTTGCAGGAGCTAGCAAGCATCAGCATTGTCCACACGTACCCTGACCAGAGCGTCATCAATGATGTGGTCTCTGCGCACTTTGAGCCTCAGGTAGGGGTTGAGCTGCTGGCCCTGCACCAGGCTGTAGAGCACCGTGATCCTCCGCTCGCTGTACATGCGAATGCGGTTGTCGTAGTACAGGCCCAGATTCTTGGTGACAGCGTTCAGGACGAAGGGGCAGGTCATGAAGGAGAACTTGTTTTCTGTCTCCACCTTAAAGAAAGTGTAGTCTTTGTCCATTTCCAGCACTTCGTTCAAAGGCTCGTTCACAAACTCCTCAAAGGGAATGAGCGGCCGCCTGCAGTCATTGGTGCGGACTCCCAGCTCCGTCTCCAGAGGGTCCACTCGAGGGCCTTTTTTGTTCCGTCGTTCCTCGCCCAGCAACTCCTGCAAGGTGAGCTCACTGGACTCCGGTATGGGCTCCTCGTCCTCGTCTTCGTTGTTCTCTGTGTCCAGGTCGCCTCCGAGCACGTTTGCATAGTAAACAATCTTCAAGCACTTGGTGGCCGCCACGACCGCGTCGTCGTCATTGACCAGGTTGCGGCTGCTGAACTCGTTGCTGATCACCTTGAAGGTGATGAGCTGCTGGAAGGTTTCCATCATCCGGCGGATCTGCTCAGCGCTGTAGTGGGACCACAGGCGAGTCAGCTTGGCCTGGGCGGCCAGAGGGAGTTTGCTCATGGCTTTGCAGAATTGCGGCAGAGCGATCTCTAGGTATTCTGGACTGTGCAGGTTGTTGTTCTCCATCACTATAACGAACAGGTTCAGGTAGTTGGGGTCTCTTGAATACACATTGTGGTATGTCAGGTCACACTCGACATTAGGTGAGAGGTAGACGAGTGCATTCAAGAAAGCGGCCTCTATCTTCTCGTTGGAGAGCAGGCGCTCATAGACCCGCCGCACGGCTTCGATATCCACCGAAACCTCATCAGGGGCCAACTTCTGGACGTCGTTTTCTCCTGAGGAGCATTCGCCGAGCCGTGACGATGAGGAGGTGGGGGAGTCTTCCTCCATGGCTGTGGCAGAGCACGCAGCCGCCTCCTTTTCATCTTCATCCTTGTCCTCGTCCTTTTCTTGGAGGGACTTTAGCTCCTCCTTTGTGTGAGGTTTGGATCTCCGGAAGCTCTGCACCAGGCCTTCGGCGCTGGAGAATACCCGACCTATTACCCGGATCAGAGGAGAGTAATCCTCCTTCTCTCCACAGATGTCCAAGATCTCGTACACCTTCTCCTCTGTCAGGTAATTTATATCTGCGTACAGAGACAAATGTTTCATGAAGAGAAAAAGCAAAACTTCATCTTAGCAAACATTCCTTATGTCTTGAATGAACCCACCTTTGAAATTGTCTCTCACAGCGTGAACATCTTTATGGTTCAGCTTCCTGTTGCTGCAGGCCGAGTTGCTGTGAGCGCTGCTCTCCAGGTACGTGGACGCGGTGCCCTTCTTCGAAGGGTGTGGGTCACATAGTTTGGCGTTGATCTTGTAGAGCTCGAGAGCTTTGACTGCTGCCGCGTTGTTGTCCATGCGGCTGAATCCCGCTGATGAGGCACACCAGGAGTTGGAGCAAGACTCATTCCCACAGCCCTCTGTTAACTGGTGGTAATAGCGCTCTATTAGATGTTTGGCAGCTGCACGCTTCCTGTGTTTGGAAGAAACGGACCAATGAGCACTAACCAATGAGGAGGACCACAATAGTAGAGGTTATTTTCAAGGCTCCAGAGCAAACTTGAGAGAGAAGTATAAATGATCTCATTTTGATACATTTGATTGGCATTTTTTGAATGAAATAAGTGGAAGGTTGGAAGACCCAGTCATGAAGGGCTTAAAGTAAAAAAAATCTAAATTTAAAAAACTGAGCCTGAAACTTTTTTGGTGGCAGTGATAAAACGATATTGTTGAGCATTTATCAAAAATTGTCAGTTGTTTGCAATTTCAAATGGGCGAACACAAAGTAATGACTTCAATGAGGTTCCAATTTGGCCCAGCGTGACTATTTATTAATACGACATGGGACAGTTGTATAGTTGCATAGTATTTTGTTTCAAAACTTGAAACAAGGAGGATAGGATTGTCTGGATTTTTTTATTTATTTGTTTCACAGTTCAGGTGTCCCTATGATGAAAACTTTTTCATTCTTCGGAAGAAGAAAAACTTGAAAAATCAGTGGTGTATCAAATATTTACCCTACTGTAACTGTTAAAACAAGACCAGACAGAGCGTATCAGTAACATTTCTACAGATTATACCAAACCGTCAAGTTCTGACCCTGAACCAAAAGGATAGTTTGATTGATTTTTGGAGACATAACTGATAAAACTATAACTGAAGTATTTGGTCTTAATGAAAAAGTGCAAAGCTTTCAAGCTTCAAAACACAGGACCTTATTTTTTATTAGTCACCTTAATAAAACTTTATGTACGTGGTGGGAGCATCATGTTCCAGAGGTATCTGGTCTCATTTTTAACATCACAGAAACCTGACATAACACCTGAGGATCACTGTATTAGGTCTTCGGTGAGCAACCATGTCCTGAAATTTCTGTTTTTGAATGGAGGAATGGAAATGGAATGAATGAAAATGTGTAACTACAGATATTTTACTTACATTCGGCTTGCTTCTGGGTTTTCTATGTCAGGCTCCTCTTGTTCTCTAATTAAAAGGAGAAAACAAAGATTTAAAGTCAAGACCTACTGACTCATCTGAGCTGTTCTGATGCAGAACCACAATGTAAAACCTACTAAGAAAAAGAGGAAGCAGACTTTGTCGCCTACTGAATTATGTAGCACATTTCTGCTGCTATATCACCGTAGTGCCACGATTAACAAGTGGTAACTGCTGTGTTGTAGAAAATCTCGCAGCCATTGTCAGAGAAGTCACTCAGACAAATGTCACGGACAGATTCTTTCTGACGCTGACCCAGCAGGCTAAGATAGCGAACCCATCAGGCTTCCTCGCTCCAGCTGCATTGTGTGCAGAATTCTAGCTAATAACTTTACAATACATATTCCTCATTAAACAACCAAAGCCGGAGGAGAACAGCATCTGCAGATGGTCTGCAGCCACATAGCAACTCGCAGCAACGGCTAACTAGCTAGCAGGCTAGCTATTGATCGGTTCGCTCCTCCCCGGCAGCCCCGGCTCCCTCCTCTTGGCTTCCTCACCTCGCAGCTCGTCTGGCGGGGCTGGTCTCGGCCTGTGGTGTCGCACACTCACAGTCCTCCTTCTCGTCGGAATTCATACGAGACTTTATCCTCAATTGTTTGTTATCTGCTGCTGTTTGGAGTGTCTCGGCCTTCCGCAGGCGGCGTACAAATCGGCGAACGCGGCGGTTTTAAGCCCACTATAGAGGCGGTAGAGCTGTGTGTGTACCGTGCTTCATTTACGGCCTTCTTCCTGCAGGTTCTATCCTTTGCCTGAGAGCCGCAGCCATGTTGACTTCACCAGTTAGCCACTATCCCACAATGCTCCGCGCGCCAGCTTCAAGACTTGCTGGCCTGGATCACAACTCCAGGGACTGGACTCAACCTCACAGTTGAATTACTATAATTTCTTAACAAATAAAATATTATTAAGAAGTTAATTTATTGAGGAATGAATTAACTTACGTTATATGAAATATACTTGAAAACCAGAAAATTACATACAGTGAATAAAACGACACACATTTTCTCACTGTCTGATAATAAATTAGACCAAACTTTAATTAGAATGACTAAAATTCTCCTTTCTTTTTTAAGCCAGGTTTTTGAGATATAGATCTAATTTTCAAGAGGGACCTCAGAAGAAATCCAAGACACAATAACCTAGTTACACAAAAGTAAAACAAGTCAAAACATTAAAAGAATTTCTAGCTGCAGACGTCACAATGATAAGAGAAAATATGTCAGATGTATTAATTTAGCATTCAGAATGACAACTACCTGTCTAAACGTTGAGGCACCATAAAGTATTTTTAACCTATCAGAGGCTTCAGAAGCCTCTGATAGATTAACTGAGACATTTGACTTAATCCACAACACACCTGAGGATGTATTTTAAGGACACATCTGGAGCACACTAGTTTCGTGATGGGAAAATACTGTGATTCTCCACTGTAAAACCTGTCTGCACCCACAAGGGCTGAAAGGCCACTGAGCAAGGAGGAAGTCATTTCACCAAAATAAACACCAACAAGTTAGGATGCAGTTTTCAAACACACAAGGACAGAGACCTTCATTTTTGGAGACATACCATGTGGTCTGATGAAAATATAATTAAAGTGTGTTGTGTCATTTGTAAAACTACACTGTGAAAATTTAGCAGCAATAACATTTTTTTGTCACAAGACAAAAAAATGGGGGTTAATTTTTCAGTTACAAATATTTAGCTCCAAGCTAAATATTTGCTACCTAGCTAAATATTCAGTTGGAAGTAAAATAGTTTACAAACTAGATATTTATTTACCAAGTTAGATATTTAGTTAGCTAAATGTTTAGCTAGCAATCTAAGTATTTCTCTCCAAGGTAAATATTTAGCTAACATGCAAATTTGCCTGCTAATAAGAGGAAGTGGAATCTCAAAATAAAAGCTGGGTCTTGAGAAATAGAAACTCCTACTGGTGAGGCTGAGTACTTCAAAAAATTATAGTAACTTTTGATATAAATCCATTGGTAGACATCTCTACTGCCTTTAAAACAGCTCATCCTTTGTTTTAAGCTGAAATATTTGACAAGAAAAAAAGGAAAACAAATAATAAGTAGGTGAGCTCAGAGCTCATATTTAGCTTTGAACTCAATATGTTTGCTTCTAGGTAAATATTTAACTTGCTAACTAAATATGTTATTTGAAACAAATATTTATAAATGAACAAAACACAATGAAATGACTTTGAGACATAATACGCCTTTTTTCCCTCTTGCTGTTAATTTTACTGTAACTTTACAACATAATGCTGTAAAAGTGTTTTTCTGAAGAAAAACATGAAAAAATAGCATGTCACCATAATCAGGATATATCACAAAATGAGTTACAAAGTGATATAAAGACGACAAAGTCAATCTATTGGAGCATCCATTAAAAATCTTCATCTTAGTCCCAGAGAACATTAGTGATAAATGCTGTAATGGAGTGTGTGAGTATGGAGGCCTAAAAGCCTTATGCAGTTTGACCAGTTCTGTTAGACAATATGGGCAAGAACAAAACTGTGCATCCATTAACTATTCACAGTGCCTCACTTTTTCCACATTTGATGTTACAGCCTAATTCAAAACTATAAAAAATATTAATCTCTTTACTCAACTTAAATGGAGTCCATCAGCAGTCAATTCACTTGATTGGTATTGATTTGGAAAGGGACACGCCTGCATATATAAGATTCCACAGTTGACAGAACAGGTCAGAGGTCAAACACGAAGCATGGAATCGAAGGAGTTTTATATAGAAATATATATGGATATTTTTAATGGCATGTAATTAAGAGCAATCATTTCTTAATAGCGAAACCACAGACATTAATCACTAGAGAGAAAACATAAAGGGTTATGAGCCTGTGATGTTGTGTTTGTTGTGAGGAACGTTGGTCAGCTGAGCCTGTCGTAGATGTGCTATATACAGTAAATAAACTTTGACTTGACTTGACTTAACATACCAAATCCTTTTTGTTACTGTGGGATTGCTAAGAGTAAACAAGTATTGCTTTCAAACTATCAGATTTTCACAGACTGTTGGAAAATAACTATTGGTTATTTACACATTTCCACGCTATGGGAATGACATTTATCAGTATAATGTTAGTGCTGACACTTCAGTCCAGTATATTTTATTTGTTGTGAATTTAATCGATTAATTATATGATGCTGGAACTTAACTTGTTTAAATTAAAAGGCTTGATCACATTCGCAAAGGTCCACCAGCATGTCTCAAGAAACATTCACATTCAAGTGTTTGCAAAGCTACTTCAATTATTTTCACATTTATCCTTTTCGATACTATCTTAGATGTAGAAACTCACAATATAATTTCCGTATTTGACAGTTTTTATTTATTCGAGCCACTGAAATAAGCTAATATGACAAGTGAAGCGGAATAATTACGAAAACAAAGTTTGTTTAGCGTATTCTCAACATTGCTCCAGTAGAGCGGGAAAGAAGCGGACCTGGCAACCATCCGTGTCATCTACCCTAGCTCGTGGGGTCTCCGTCACAAACGTGATTGGAGAGCAGACGGAGGCAGTAACAAGAATAGATTTCTCCCCGAGAAGCTAAAGGTAATGTTAGCTAGTTTATTATTTTGACTGCTTTTTAATTCCCACTTACTATGAGAAAAGATTAGTCATTAAAACAACGAAATAAAATGACGTTTGAGTCTATTTAATCTTTTAGGTCAAAGTTAACAAATTTTTATAAAGAGCTCTGTTGAAAGTGCAGTGTTATTATCACGCCGATATAACTTGAAATGTTAGTCGTTTCTATATTGTTAATTTTTATGAAAAATTACGTCAAATTTAATATGCTGAACGGGGCCATGCTTCAGCGAGTTTTCATGTCTCGGAACATGTGCAACCTGTAACAAATATGGCGGCAGAGCACCAGCGCCAAGCTGCTTCTTTGATGTTTGGAGCAACATGGCGGTCGTGGCTTCGCATAAGGACGACACTGACATGTGCTGCAGTTGTGTTAGTGACATAATTAGCGGGAGACCGCATTGTAGGCTTCATTTCTCAATTATTCATGACCAGACCGTCGTTAAAACATTAGCTTGCTAGCAGTTATCGCGGTGTTTGCCGGGTTATCGAAGCATTGACGTTGAAGTTTGCGTTCAAATGATAACGGGCTATTGAAACAGGGTTGGATGCAAGAGAAAGTTCTAGCTGTGGAGATATTTCTATATTGTGGTTTGGCTTAGAAAAATGATGGCCCTGCTTCCTAAAAGGGTTACATATTTTGAAACCATGATCCTGATAAGTTATTGGTGATTCATTAAAACCCTGAAGAAATTTTCAAGGGGAGAGAAAAAAATTAAGTTGACATTTTTTTTCTTTTTTTGAAAGATTTCCATAAATATGGACGAGTGGGAAGAAGAGGTGAGCTACTTGACTCATAATTGACCAATAAATTTGCTGATAATTTTTAACTTTAAAGCTGTGGTGTTTTCCAACTGTCAACATGAGAGTTGTTGTTTTTTTTTTTTCCCCCTCCAACATGTGATTTAACTTTTTTTCATTTTTTTAAAACAGGAATCTAAAGCAACTACATTTACAGCAGCCAGCTATTCCTCTAATGATGGTATAGTTTCAAATGTCCCCTGCTGGTTTTTAATTAACATTAACATTCTATTGCATCATATTTAGCTAAATGTAACTAAGTTAAAAAGAAAACAAAAACAACAACTAATCTTTAAACTTTTTCTAAGCGGGAGGAAGAGACTCATGGAAAAGTGATCATAGTGAACTTGGACGAGGTAAGGAAGTGCTGTAAGCACTCTCTGATCTTTCAGTTTAAAGTCACAGAGACTGAGTAGATGTTTTCCTCTAGGTCGAGGAGGCAAAGGGAGAGGCAGAGGAGGATTTTGGAACTCCAGCGCAGGTCCTCATTACTTTTTCAACAGAAAATTTGGAACAGTGATCCATCATTTTCAATGCTGGCGAAATCAGTGCACCATGTGGTAAAAACATTTACTTGTGTGGATACAAGCCTAAGAGTTTATGAGGTTATATGGTGACAATTTTGAACTACTTTCTCCAGAAAAGAGAATCATTAGATCAAGACTATAGTTATCTCTAACACATTCATCTCTAATTTCCAACTTTAGTGCAAAATTAGTTTTTCATTTTTTTTTTAAATTTCATCTTAAGAAATAAAAAAATGTCAGAATATGTAATTTATATGGTCCCACTTATGTATGACTTAACACCATTTATCACGATTGAATGTTTTATTCAATTGTGGTAAATATTGGCAAATTTAGTGCGAAAATAAATTTTCTTTTATGACTGGTGGCCATTTAAATTTATTTATTTATTTTTTTCTCAACCAACCAAGACTTTGAAAATATCTGGTCCAAGCCAGGTTCTTGTATCCATATGAAAGGTTTTGCTGCATTTTTAAACAACCTGCTGCAGTATCAGGGATCAGTCAGCATAGAAGTGATTTTTGAACTCTAGTGTTCTAAGCCTTCAGGTTTGTTTCTGCAGACGGAGACGGCAGGGAGTCTAACGAAGACGGGGAAAGACATGGTTTCAGTGGGAGAGGAGGTCGAGGTGAGACTTGAACCAGACTGGACCTTCATTTGTCCACATAAGGAAAAAAAAATAAAAAATCTGTTTATGTTTAGCACTAGATCAAAGTAACCCAGTTACATTAATATTCAATCTAACTCCAGTACAATCAAATAAAGATTTGGCTTCACAAGTATTTTAAGTATCTTATTCTCCAGCTATCTACAAGAAGAGCTTTAGACTGACTTTGAGCTTCTCTGTTGACTCTACCTGTCCTATTATCAGGGCGTGGCCGAGGATTCAACAGGACGAACTCAGACGGCTTCTCTGGTAATGTTTGTAAATGTTTATTTTGATTTTGTTTCCTGGGATTTGATCAGCCTCTAAGAGTTTTGGTCTCTGATATGCAGAGGATGGTGATGGAGCTCATGAGAATGGTAGGAATGACTTGAAGGTTTTCCTTCAGCTGCTCCAAGAACTCCTGATTGGCTGATTGTTGTTCTGATTGGCAGGGTTCAGAGGGCGAGGAAGAGGAGGTCGGGGAGGAAGAGGAGGATTCAGACAAGGTACCAGTAGATGCACAGCTTTCTGCAGACACAGGTGTTGCTGTTGACTAATCACTGCTTGTGTGTTGAAGATGCTGAGCAGGGAGGAAGAGGAGGCTTCGGTGGAGGTTGTTCACTCAGACCTTCATCTTGAGAGGAGTTTTCTGTCAGCATGAGCTCACTGTTTTGTTGTTGCAGGTTACCGTGGAAAAGATGAAGAGGCTTTCAATCCAGGTTTGAGACTTCAGGATGAGAGAATGAAATTAAATGTGTGAATCTGTAATGGCCGTTCTGTGTGCTGCAGGAGAAGATAAAGGTCCAGTCAAGGACGACCTTGACAGTGAGAGTAAGTGATCGTCGGGGCTCTTAGATAAACACAGCATGTTCTGCCGCCTAGAACCTGGTGTGTCTGTTCTGACCCGCAGAACCAAGAGTCACATACGTTCCTCCAACGCTCCCTGAAGACGAAGACTCCATCTTCTCCCACTATAAGAGTGGAATCAACTTTGACAAGTATGACGACATCTTGGTGGACATCAGCGGCACCAACCCCCCCAGGGCCATCATGGTGAGTCCCTCAGCTGTGCGTCTGATGGAGGAATGCAGCCACACTGACTCTGTCCATCCCTCAGACCTTTGATGAGGCGGCACTGTGCGAGTCCCTGAGGAAAAATATCAGTAAGTCTGGCTACGTGAAGCCGACCCCGGTGCAGAAGCATGGCATCCCCATCATCTCTGCAGGCAGAGACCTCATGGCCTGCGCCCAGACCGGCTCTGGGAAGACGGTGAGATCTTAAAGATAGGAATTCTGTAGGAGGATAAAAACGTTTTACTTTTGGATACGATCCAACCAGTGTGTGAAATCTTAAACTAAGCGTTCCTTCCTGTCCTCCAGGCTGCTTTCCTGCTGCCCATCCTGCAACAGCTCATGACGGACGGCGTGGCGGCCAGTCGCTTCAGTGAGACACAAGAACCCGAAGCGGTCATAGTCGCTCCAACTAGAGAACTCATCAACCAGATCTACCTGGAGGCCAGGAAGTTTGCTCATGGGTAGGTGTGACGGTTAGAAACCAGCTGGAGGAGCAGGCAGGAGCTGAACTCTTCCTCCTGGTGTTCCAGGACGTGTGTCCGTCCCGTTGTGGTCTATGGAGGAGTCAGCACTGGATACCAGATCAGGGAAATCCTGAAAGGCTGTAACGTGGTGTGTGGAACTCCTGGACGTCTGCTGGACATGATTGGGAGAGGAAAGGTGAGGACAGGAACACTTGTACTCCTTCGGGTAAGGCAGAGAGGAACCCAGTGGGTGTGTTCCAGGTGGGACTGAGTAAGGTGCGGTACCTGGTGCTGGACGAGGCCGACCGGATGTTGGACATGGGGTTTGAGCCAGACATGCGGCGCCTGGTTGGCTCCCCTGGGATGCCGTCCAAGGAGAATCGTCAGACTCTGATGTTTAGCGCCACCTACCCCGAAGACATCCAGAGGTTGGTCTGCTGAACACACAGGCTTCCATCTTCACCTTCATGACCCCGCCTCATTCATGGTTCTGCTCCTTAAACAGGATGGCTGCTGACTTCCTAAAGTCAGATTATCTGTTCCTGGCTGTGGGCATTGTGGGTGGAGCCTGCAGCGATGTGGAACAGAAGTTTGTACAAGTTACTAAGTTCTCCAAGAGAGAGCAGCTGCTTGATATCCTCAAAACCACAGGTACACTGGTGACTGGGAACTCTGTTGACTTTATATCTGTGCAGGACTTTAACTGGTTAGGCAAATGAGGCAAAACTTGGCCAGGTTGTCCATTTACATAAATTGGGGAAAAATATCACATAAAATCTTTTTTCTCTCTCTCCAAATCTTTAAAATGCTTTTTGCAGTAACTTTAGCTGTGTCCCAGGTCCAACACCCGAATCCAGTGTTTAAACCAACTGTTTATGGACTTGAATCACCCTGACATCAAAAAGTCTTCATGTTGTGGTTTTTAGAGTGAAGACTGAAGTTCATATTGGTATTTGTTTTAAAAAAAAATACTACTAATCCATGAATATTTTTGACTGGAGACATTTAAAAAAACAGAATGATTAAAGTTGCTATATAATTTCACGTAATGGATTAAACACAAACTTACTGTTTCAACAGGTGGAGCAGATAATGACATGCTGCTACACCAGTGAGAGGCTGAGGGTTAATGACCTTTGACCTCTGTGTGCAGGAACGGAGCGTACCATGGTGTTTGTGGAGACCAAGAGACAAGCAGACTTCATCGCTGTGTTCCTGTGCCAGGAGAAAGTTCCAACCACCAGCATCCATGGGTATCTCACTCCTCCATCTCCTCCTGTTGATGTTGTTGTGCTGTTGCCTACATTAACGGTGTGTGTCTGGCAGTGACCGAGAGCAGAGGGAACGGGAACTGGCTCTGACAGATTTCCGCTCTGGGAAATGTCCTGTTCTGGTGGCCACCTCTGTAGCTGCCCGTGGTCTGGACATTCCAGATGTTCAGCATGTGGTGAACTTTGACCTCCCAAAGGACATCGACGAATACGTCCATCGTATTGGGAGAACTGGGCGCTGTGGGAACGTTGGGAGAGCTGTGTCATTCTTTGACCCAGAGGTTGACGGGGGGTTGGCCCGCTCTCTGGTCACGGTTCTGTCTAAGGTGAGACTCTGAGCTCTGATTGGCTCTCAGCTTGTGATGACAGCCTGTGTTTTTCTCTCCTGACAGGCGCAGCAGGAAGTGCCAGCTTGGTTAGAGGAGTCTGCCTTCAGCAGCCACGGCGCCGGCTTCAACCCCAGAAAAACATTCGGCTCCACGGATTCTAGAAAGGTACTCTACTTCCACTCTGACTCTGAGCCATGTCTGATTTTCTGCTCTTCTAACACTTTTGCTGTGTTGCGTGTTTGCAGACGGGCTCCTTCCAGGAGAACAGCGGGCCGAGCCAGGCTGCCGCCCAGGTTGCAGCTAATGACGAGGAATGGGAGTGACGCTTCTCCAGATCCCAGACTGTTGATTTGGTTCTTTGGTTCACTTGTTGTTTCAGTGTTTGTTAAATGAATCCTGGGGAACCTGAGCTTGTGAATGTTGAATGTAGAACCCCGGGCTTGCATGCAGCTTTTTTTTTTACTTGGTGATATTGTGAAGTTTTGATTTCAATTTTCGATAAATTAAAATTGTCAGTCTGCTGATCAAAGTTAGTGTTTTTATTTCTGAGCATTGACACTCCTGAAATGAAAAATAAATGGTGAGAAGCCTGAATTTTTCCTGTTACTGAAAGTCAAACACGAGGCAAGTTAAGAGGTAAAAGCTCAGTTTTCCAGTTGCAATACAACTGCTCTGCCACAGTCAGTTCTCCAATCAAATCAATGTTCAAAGCAACAGTTCAGTAATGTAGTCAGTCTGGAGCAGAGCTCCAGGTGATGCAGTAAGAGAGGAGCTCATCCTCATGGTGAACAGCATGGAATGCAAACAGCTCCCTGGACAACGCATGTTTAAATGAACTTCAAAAAAATTACTGTAAAGGAAAAACGTTTGAAAAGATTTGTTAGCCCATTTATTCTTTTTTTTGGGTTCATATGTGTAGATCTTTCCAGGGTTGGATAACTTTGTAATGTTTCCAGGCTATATTCCACCATCTAATGTCCCATCAGTCTGTCAGTCATCAGTCTTAACTAGCCACTCATGCAACAATTCCATCTAACATTTGCTTAGTCCCGTATCCTTCCAGACGTGTCAATTCTATAAGACTTTATTCATACCAAAATGTGACTGAATTCAGCTCATGCAAATCTTGATGGATGCCCTGCAGCAGTCTGTATTCCAGCGATCTGAAGAAGCATCAATGAAGAACTTCAAAACAGTCTTATGAAGAGGATGCTGAGGGTTCTCTCATCTTCATATTCTGAAGACTCCACAGTGGTCCCCAAAACTGCAAATGTGCCTCTGAGGTATTTGTAGATTCCATATCTTAAAACCTCAATTAAGAAATTAGTTTTTCTTTTATTTACACTTGAAGGTCTTGAAACTACTACAGAGTACTAGGGCCATTGTAGACAGAAATTAATTTGGCAAAGTTCCGCCAAAAAGTTATAATTTTGAGAAAAAAAAAATACTATTATTATTTGGAAAACCGGGAACATTTCTGAATTTCAAAAGTAAAACAAGTTCGAGTTTTCAAGTTCAGAAATTTCCGAGGTTTTTGCTACAAAACTGGGTGTGGGCGGAGTCATTTGCAATGATGCGTTCATGGCACCTAAGAAGCATTCGTTATAAGTGCGGCATTCTATGAATTATATTAAGAGGTTTTTCAATTTGAACTTCCTATTGGTTTTTAAAAGTAGAGTTGAAGAACATCCAACTTTCCGAGTCGGAATTTCATCTTCAATTTATTTTTCCGACTTGGAATTCTAAATTTCCGAGTAGAGATTCAACGCAACATAAAGCTATTGGTCAGTTAAGATGTCGTGCTTCTCGCGGAAGTGATTTGTTTGAAAGTTCTTTCGCCTCTGGTTAGCTTAGAGACATCTCCACGTCTAGGTCCATCTGCTGGCTTTAGAGACTGGCTGTGGGGAAACCATGAGTGGAAAAACGCGAGACAAAGTAAGACTTCCGGATAGCTGAAGGGGTTTAATCGCTACATTAGCTATTAGTCTGAAACATGGGATAAAGACGGGGTTATGTCTGACCCGGGTGTGTTTTTCTCCTTATAACCGCCAGGTGGTGACATCGGGAAGACTGACAGGAAAAGTTCAAGTGAGCCGGTGAGTTTGAACGTTCAGAATAGATTTGAAACGAATATTTTTTTATGTTGTCCTTGTTTTGTGTGATCAGAGCGCCTCTTGGTAGAGGACCTCCACTCCAACCTCAGCCCAACTACTCTCTGTACTCCACGGACTCAGAGGACCAGGTAAAAATCATCCAGGGATTTTGATCTCCAGGCCCACAACAATGACAGTGAGATCAATAAATAGTCAGCACTGCCCAGATTTTATACTGTTAGATTCTGTAAAACCCATTCTCTAAGCACCATGAAGCCCTGACCAGGATGAAAATCATTTATTTGGAATAGCCTCTTGATTGGTTGTTAAGTTTTCGTTCTGCCCTCAGGTCTCCACTCTACACAGGGGCCTGGACAAGTGTGCTGCCTTGCTCAATGGCATTCTTATGGCAGATGAAGCAGGTCAGATGTCTTTCCTTCATACCTGGACTCAAAAACTGTGACATTTATCTTAGGTTTGTGAGTTGAAGAACTGTTTGGCCTCAGATCTGTGGTGTTTTCTGACGTGTACCAACCTGGACTTAAAGGCCGCTCAGACAGGAAGAAGCCATCATTCTTTTTGGCTCACTTTTCTTTGAAGAATTGTATTAATTTTGACTCACAAAGCTGCTTTTTTCACCATTTTTCTGCATCTGAAGCCATGTTTGTGGACAATGATGATGTTTTCATCCAAGGTTAACAGTCCATCTGTTAATTTGATTTCTGACGTGTTTTCAGTGAAATCCTTCCACAGGTTTCCGTTGAAGGATCCTCCTGCAGAATAATGTGAAAAATATATCCAAAATTGTGTGTTCAAGAATCAGCAGATCTTCAGAGAACCCCGAAGAAAGTAACAAGCAAACAAAGATCCTCCAGTTTCCAAGGAAAAAAGCCTGGAAAGAAATTCCCAGCAAAGGCAGGTAGTTTAGAATCCAGATTCTGATTTGAACCCAGTTTGAATGAAACGGTGCCCTCCAACACAATGTACTCTGATAAACCAACAGAGTGGAAACAGAAATTCCAACATTTTGTTGCGTCGGAAAAATCGGAGAAGTGTGGCATGCTTCTGCATTTAGACCCACTGAGTCAGAACTGTGTTCTCTCTCTCTCTCTCTCTCTCTCTCTGTGTGTCTGTGTGTGTGGAAGCCACTCCAACTCTGTTGAGAACTGTAAAGGGCGGCACAGACAAATCAAGAGGATCCACCTCCCAGGGAAAGGCGAGTGAAAAGAAACTGGTCACGAAATCAACTGGTGAGTATTGAAGTTTTTACAGGTTCAGCGTAGCTCATTGAATGCAAGTTGGCTGCAGAATTATCGAGGTTTAAACATTATGCACAATGAAACTCCATGTAATTTGAAGATTTACACAGAAGGATGTATTTCAAACATTCTGATTAAGGAAGTAATTGAATTTTAATGGCAGTACCGGGTTTCTGAATCGTCCATTTTTTTACTTGATCGAATAAAGTTGATGTAAATATTAATGTTTTATGGTTTTTGGCCAAAAACATAAAGCAAAAGGTATTTTTATGAATTTGAGATTTTTTTTTTTTTTCATATAAATTCGTAAAATCAAATGAATTTCAAAAATGATTATTTATTAAACTACACCTGCATACCTCTGTTTCCTAAAACCCCAGTGTTTATTCTGCCTCTCCACCCTCAGCTGCTCAGAGTTTAGAACGCCGCCAACCAGCAGCCGCCCATAACTTCA
The DNA here is from genome assembly GCA_922788865.1 of Poeciliopsis turneri. Classification (NCBI taxonomy): domain Eukaryota; kingdom Metazoa; phylum Chordata; class Actinopteri; order Cyprinodontiformes; family Poeciliidae; genus Poeciliopsis; species Poeciliopsis turneri. The sequence continues at coordinate 596,512 of CAKLNU010000787.1, forward strand.
CCCCTCCGGCTCCACACTCCGGAGTGAAGCTTCACCCTCCTCAGAAACCAACCGTGCCGGTTCAGTCTCTGTCTGTGGGTTGTGAGACATCCGCGCCCCAGTCCGCCTCTGTCCCTCCTCCACTGCGGCCCAGCGCAGCAGTGAGGGATCAGAAGCGTTCCCGCTCTGCGTCTGCAGTGTGCGACGGTAAGGAGGAGTGCGTCCCTCTGGGAGATGCTGATGGTGCAGCCGGCTGCATCCTGAGGGAGAGCTGCTGCAGGGAGGAGATGCTCCGCTCTCTGCTGGAAGAAGTCCGGGCTCTGATCGCTGGACAAGGTGCGCAAATGAAAACTCTTAATGCTCCTTTAGATGTATATATATTTATAGATATATATGCGTGTGTGTAGGGAGTGTAGCAGAGCGGCTGCTTGGCCGTTTGGAGCAGACTGTCTGTGTTTCAGCCAATCAGAACCCTGACCTCTGCAGGTACGCTGTCATTTCCCTTCATGCTCTACTCACCCGTGGCTTCAGACACACCTCTGTCCTGACATGTGCATTTGTGTGTGTTTCAGTGGCAAGAATCGGCATGAGAAGGTGGAGGAGCCACAGAAATGCCAGACACTACTTTCTTCAGAAGGTCAAGTTTTGACATTTGCTCATTGCTAAACAGCAGCAGATGTTTTTAAAAGATTAAATCAGTGGGAGTTGAATTGCATATTTACTCAACCTCTGCGTCTGATGTTAGCGTTTGACGACGTGACTCACGACACCATTATGACCCAACCTAAAGGAAGTTGTCACCGCAGCATCCTGTTCTCCCCACAGAACCGAGCCTCCAACAGGAAGTCATCTCTGCCCAGTCCAGCCTTCAGCAACTCCAGGACGACCTGACAGAACTACGGAAAGCTCTTCAGGACACACAGAGCCGGCTGAGGGACACCGAAGCAGAGAAGGCCCTCATAAAGACAGGTTCAGATTGTGTCCATAGCAACTCACTGCAGTGGCAGAAAGAATGTGAGGAGTGTTGAAACGCAGTGAGACAGTGGTGAGGTGTGAGATAAGAGTGAGAGCTGGGAAGTAAAACTTTTCTACTGTTACATATAAAATATGGAAGATTTTTTTTTTTTTTTACTGGATTGCAAAATAAATATTTAGTTTAAATCTGGTGATTTAAAACGTTTTTGCTGCTTCCTGAAGTGGTACGGAGGGAAGAAGTTGGTTTCCTTTGGTCAAGCAATGTGTGTGTCTGCAGAGTTGGAGGCGGCTAGAAACCGGCTGCTGGAGAGCGAGCGAGAGAGGATCGACCTCGCATCAGTCGCTCAGCGAAGACTGAAGGAAATGGAACATCTCAGAAGGTAGGTCTGGGTGCAGTTCTTAAAGAGTCCACCTGGGGGAGTTTTGCTTCACCAAATGTACTAATATTATCTGTAATAATATTTTCTTTAAAATCTAATGTTTCTCTGAGTTACTATGGTTACACTCCACCATTTGCATACTGATGAAACTGTCTAGATTTTCACACTTCTACACTTCAGTCAAAATCTAATTATTATTTTGATGTTGCATATAATAGAACTGACTGGCTGTGTCCTCAAAAGCAGAGATAAGAAAAGATGTTTGGAATTGGAGCTCTGCTGCTGCTAACATCTGATCTTCCTGCTTCCTGTCTGTTTCAGGCTCCTTCAGAGTCACTATTCATCAAAGCCTATGGATGTCCAGAACACATTGTCCATCACCAAGCAGTATTTTGGCCAACATAATCAAGTAGTGGCATCCACTGACCGCATCAAGGAATACCTGATCTCCCTTTACCAGGGGGAGCCCACCCACGCCGAGAATCTGCGCGTTGCTGCAGAACGAGAAGAAAACTCGAAAGGCGACGGATCAAATCAAAGGGAACAATGTGTGGAGGCGTTACTTCATCACCAGGATCACCATCATCACCTCAACCTATCCATGTCTGAGGACGTCCTGCCATGTGAGGTGGAGTCTGTGTGGTCCAACTGGAGCATGAAGTCGGAGTCGACATTTAACACCAGAGATGAGGCGGCGTTCAGAGACGGCCTGGCAGCTCTGGATGCCAGCATCGCCAATCTGCAGAAAACCATTCAGCTGGATCTGAGGAAGTGACCCATCGACCTCCAGGTCACTACAGCTCAGTGTTTGACCTTTTTAATATGTGTAAGGATTCAAATAAAGTATCTTCCCTTCTTTTTATTCTTCAACCAACCTCTGATCTCAGCTTTCCATCAAGGAAAGAGATTTATTAATCACAACAAAAACTCAGAATATGCTGCCATGTTTAAAACCGGTTTTATTAGGAAAGATCAGGACAAAATAGAAAACTAGCTCTGAAGAGCTCTGTTGCTGGTGTAAGGCAGATGTGGCAACACAGCTGACATGGCTTGTCCTTTAGCACGAGGTTTCCCGTTCCGTAAAACATAAATAAGTCTGGATTAAGTCCCTGGAGACAGAATCATAGCGTGGTACAAAATGTTCCCTTTGGTACATCGAGGCCTTCAGTTGAGTTTCAGTGCAGCGGATCCTCTCGGTGATGGACAGAGGGGGCTCATCTGGCCACCCCTCACAGTGCAAAGCAGTAACGGGTGTAAACGTGAATACACCACACGAGGTGGCTGGTAGGAACCGTCAGTTTTGCAGGAGCTACCGCAACCAACCTGGCAACTTTGCAAGTTGCTCATGTCGATGTTCCATGCTTTCCAAGAGCTCCCAGCTCTTCAGATTATTTTCCAAGCACCTTAAATTTATATATATATATATATATAAAACTAACTACAGAACCAAAGAAAAGTGGAGACAAAGTTCCAATAAAGGGATAAATCACAAAGGAAAAAAATGAGGGTGATGGGACTAAAGGACATCAGGAGGAAACTGAAGGAATGAAGGCACAAATTATGGACAAAAAAAAAATGAATAATGTAAAAAGTAAAGGAGGACACAGGGAAGAAAGGAGACAATGTTTAGACAGTATGATGGAAAATAATGTCTGGAAAACAATATTTTTACATGCTCATTTTTCTTCTCCATACTTGAAGATCTGAAAAACACTGAACTCCCACTTCCATCGTTTTCCAGGCCCAAGAAGAGCATCTGCCTGAGTGAAGTTGGTTCCCCCGCTTCCTTCAAATGAAGCAAAATTGGCATCAAATCTTTGTGCTGCTTTTATTTTGAAGATGTGTTGTTGAAAGTTCAAAAGTTCAACCGGGCCCCTCCACATTACCCAAATAAACATTTGTGGAGGGAATTTTCAGTGGCACACAGTAGCACAGTTTGACTTGAAATTAGTTTGCTATCATAAATATCGGAGCGGCTCGTTGACCTTGTCTGACCACTGAAAACGTAAAAAATGCTTTCAGCAAAACGACAAATTGAGCTGCACAAACATTTGACCCCAATTTGGTTTGTTTTGAAGAAGGCTCAACTTGACTCGGATGAAATGTTGGGGAAAACAAACAAGAACAATTAAGACTTCAGGACAGTGAAAAAGTTTCAGTTCCTGAACTCTATTCAGCACCAAAGTTCCTGACGTCTCGCTGCCGTGACTCTTGAGCCTAACGGCGTCTCAGCAGATTCATTTATGAGCCGTGGTAGAGGTGGACGGTGCTGGTCAGAGGCTGCCTGCAGCCGCTGTCGCTCAGGTCTTCGGCCGTGTCTCCAAAGCCGTGGTAGTGTCCGTAGAGCAGCGAGTCCCCGCAGTCGGCTCCTGTCAGCCACCAATGTTCCGGCCGGTTGGAGCCAGAGCTGCCGGTCAGGTGCAGCGAGCCGCACATTTCGGCCGGACTGGGCAGAGAGTGGCGTCGTTCTTCCGGATGCGTGCTCTCAGAGGGAGGGGTGAGCTGATGTACGCCGAGGAACGCTTTGGTGTTTGCATCTGTGCGTGGAGAAAATACAGCAAAAGCAAGTCTGTTGGAGTTTAGGTGGAATGTTTTAAAAGAAATCTCCCATCGTTTGGCTGCTGGATCCGAACTGGTTCCATTCTCACCTGAGCTCAGCTCCATGCTCACAGTCTGCACCTCATCACCAACGCTGCTCTGCACCAACACTGCAACAGTTCCGACACACACTTCTGTACTACACGGTTGTTTTTTTCATTTGGCTCCAATAATTGGTCACATTTCTTACCCTCCGCTCTCCGCGCCTTCTTCATGTGATGGTTCTCCTTTTGGGTCAACTGCCTCTTCCTGCAGTGCTGTTCCTGCCCACAGGGGGCGCAGTCTCGAAGCACACCGAGCTGGACCAGCTGTGTCTGGGCATTGGAAATGATGCAGAAGCAGTCGTGAAATCCGTGAGCTTGGGCAAGGTCAGCTGCCGTCTGTCCGCTGGCGTTCCTTAACCTGAACAGGAGAACTCAGGAATTAACGGTAGAATCAACATTTTCCAGCCTCAGTTTCCAAGACTTCTTAGTCCTTTACTTTATTTTAAAATGAGAATCAAGTCTCCAGAGCATAAGCATTTCCATGAAACCCAATCTGTTACTCCAACCGCACACCTCACCACTGTCTTCCTGTCCTTGTTGCTTACATGTGAACATTTACAAATATTTCCTGAGCCCTGGTCTTCAGTTTACATATTGTTGGTCTTCAGATTTGGAACCACCCACCTGTTAACACCAAGATCTTCCAGAAACTGTTGACCCCGATTACTCACTGTGGTTCTGCTCCGGCTATCAACAGGACCTGAACACACTCCAAGCTTCCGGAGCGAGCCGCCTTGTGAATGGGAGCCTCACCGACGCAGTCCTGAGAACAGAGGACGCGGCTCAAACGCCTGCCGGTCAAAAGGTCAGCCGAACGCGTTCCGCAGACGCACCTGTCTGTTGATGTCGGCGCCGGCCTGAGTGAGCCACACCACACAGTGAGGGTGCCCTCCGAACGCAGCGGTGTGAGTCGGCGTCTGGTTGAAGCGGCTAGTCGCCGTGTTCACCTCGCATCCCATCTGCACCAGGTGCACCACGCACTCCAGCTGGTCGAACACAACATCAAACAGTGACACGGAGGAATCCTAAAAGTGCATTCCGGACGGATGTGGGACGCCTGGAGGTTCAACCTCTTTATCTTGTCAAAGCAACATTTACAGTGTAAATACACAACAACCCAGAGGTCATGGTTAGGGTCTGACATTCCTCAGGAATCAAGGTTAGGAAGCAATCAAGGACACAAAGAAGGAAAAAAAATTAGGGAAGTTAAAGAGAAAAGGATACAAGGCAGTGTTATCCAGATGCACACAAATTTCTTTTCAACTTAAACTTTATGTTTTAGATTTGTTTCTTTACTTTATTAATCATTTAAAAATGTTCATGTGAATAGGTTATTTATGAATTCTATTAAGTATTTTTTATTATATTGTTTTGTAAAAATAAACAAAATTAAAATCCTTGTAATTAAACCTTTCTCACTTACGGAATTTGTTCCAAGCCCCAGTTTTTCGGTTCTTTTTTTTTTTTTTTTTAAACCTTAAATCCTCACATTTCACAGTTTTTTTTGTATGTTTGCTTGTTTTCAACAATGTTCATAGCATAACTCTTTTGCTGTTAAAAGCAGCTATTGCAAATTATTAAAATTAAAGTGTTATTATTTAGGAATAGAAATTGTGAAAAGGTCATCATGTTTGTGTTTTTAATGTTTTGTTTATTGCCAAAAAAAAAAAAAAAAAAGTTTAGAAATCGATCATTTCAAAAATGCATAAAGAGCTCAATTGTGGTGATTATGTCTAATGTCGTAAATTGAATTATTAAATAAAAGTGCTTTTTTTTTTTTTTTATCAGATTCTGATTTATCAAATTGCATTTGTATATAAACACAGCATTTCCGGTTTTCGGCTTCGCGCCAAAGCAGTGATTGGCTCAGCGGGGACCACTGAGGGCGCGGGGTTGGTTAGGCTTTTGTCTTTTTTTCTTTCACATAACAAAACTTTATTGAGAAGCAACCAAGACATTAGACGCTCAATAAAACAAACACGTTTAAGTTCATACAAACGGCTTATGTTGCTGTTCCAGCCCAGGTTAAACACACAGTTACAGACGATGTGGCTGAAATTAAACTAAATATTTCTAATACTAAGAGGCATTCTTTTTATTTTCTCTAATGTAGCAAAAAAATAACTTCCGCAAATCAAAACCTTACCTTACCTGTCCATAGTGAGCAGCCCAGTGAATGGGAGTCCATCCATAGCAGGAGTCCTCAGCGGTCAGATGAGCCTGGTTTGACAGCTGCTCCAACAATGACATCAAAGCCATAAGATCTCCATCCCGGCACGCACGGTGGATGGGAAACTGCTTAAAAAAGCCCTCATCGCGAGACAACTCGGCTCCCACTCCCACCGACATAAGACAATTGTTCACGCCGCGTGGATTACAGCGTTTCTCTGGGTCACTTCTGGTCTCAGCGGAGAGTTTGAAACACAAAAGAAAAGGGGGATAATGCTGCTTTCAATTGGAGCCGGAAACTCGGAATTTCCAACACCTGAAGTAAAATCAAAATAAATGTTATTAAAAGAGAGGGATGCCTAATTTATGGATAAGAACAGTTTCCTAGCCACCAGTTTAAAAATTTTCAATAAAAAGTCTTGCATATTTAACAAAGTTTTTTGTTTTAAATTTGTAATATTTTAAGAAGTACAGTAATTTTGACCATTGCTGCAACTCACGGTGAGCAATCTGCACAACTTTCGAAAGCATATTTGTAATGAACAGAAAAGAAACAGTGCAACTTAAATCTACTTTGTACGTCGAAGATGAAAAGCACGGACATTATCTCAATTCAAAAAGCTTCCATATCCGAGAGACACTGAACGCTACATAAGCCTCTTTGAACGTGCGGAGAATCCAAAGACCCGGACTGGAGCTTTCTGGCGGTACTTGGTCTGGCTTGGACAACTCTGGTAAGTAATCGATTTGGGACGTCACTGAGGTGTCAGCCGCACTTTCTTTCACATGTAGGCAAATATTATTATTGTTATAATGAAATAATGAGTGATGTCGGATTTATTAACTCAATTAATTTCTCTGTTTTCTCACTTCAATATTTCGTACTATCCAGTTAACAAAATAGTTAGCTAGCTAACATGAATGTTACTGTTACATATATTTAGACTGATTTGATTATTGTATTGTCAAAAAAAATATTAACAATATAGGAGAACTCTGTCTTCTGTAATCATCAGAGCTGAAGATGTCTCTATATGGCGGGAAATCTGTGGATCACAATCACAAGGTAAATTAGGTAAACCAATCAGGTTGTATTTTTCTGCTTTAGTGTTGCCTTTACTGAACATTTCTTTCCTGTTTTTTTTTCCCTTCAGGATGCGTTTGTGAGAGTGCGGAAGCGGGATTTAGAGAAATTAACGACAGAAGTCATGCAGCTGAGGGAGTTCCTGCCCCGAGTCCTGAATGGTGATCTGACTGAAATGCTTCACAAAGCCCGCAGAGCAGAGACAAGTATGCTACCATAGCCAGAGATCCAACACACTTTATGAGGCTTCAAGAAAAACCTTAAGACCAAAACCAATCATATCTGGTCCCCTTCTCAGATATGAATGGGGTTTGGTGAGAAGTGTCATCTATGTACCAACAAGAGCTGAAATGCCGCTGAGAGAGGAAGAAGCAATAGATGTAGCATAAATCAGGGAAAAAGATTTTTGAAGAGATGCTCTGTGTTTTGACGCTGCTTATTCAAAGTTGTCACATCAGAGCACTACATATGGAAAGAAAGAGCTTGTTTTCTTAGGCCCGTGTCATATTAGAGGAAGTCAGTAAATGTGGCTTTGTGTTTAGAGAAGGAACACCTGGAGCAGGAACAGAATCAGCTGAGACAGGACTGCTCGCATCTTCAGTCCCGGCTGGAGGCAGCACACTCTGAATGTCAGAAAGAAAGAGAGGTGAGGTCAGGAAAGGGTCAGGCCCGGGGCGGCGGGGTGGGGGGTTGGGAGGAATTCATGTGAAGGAAAGTGACAGAGAGAAGAAAAATAATCAAATGTACGATTGTCCTGGATTTAGCTCCATTCATCTCCATATCAACTTAATTGCTAAATAAAACCTCCTGCGCCCCCAGCTGGACTGGTGGCAAACTGCATTTAGCTTTATTGTTCCACCTTTGTGGAACAATAAAATGTGGAACATTTTAAAGACAAGAAAGTAGCATCCATGCTTTTAGTTCCCTGTGTATAGTTTGTGTGTACACAAAATATACACACAAAATACTGTGTGTATAGGAGAAGTTACTGTTGCGTGAGCAGCTGTGGCAGAGCGGAGTGGAGCTGCAGCAGCAGGCCGACTTCTGTTCCACCCTGGGATCCGCAGCCTGCAGCCTCCTATGGAGCGACTCGTCCATGGAGGAGACGGTGACTACCTGGCTGGCTGACGTGAGTCCGTGTGCTGTCGTCCCCATGACAACCACCGCTGATTGATGTCTTTATCTCACAACACACTGCACATTCAGATTCAGCTACAATATAATACTTTACTTCAGATGTCAGATTTTGCATTCAGATGTTTCGATATTTTCTGTGTTTCCGTGGCGAAGGGAAAGCTCCCCTCCTTCCTGACTGTTGCTGCTCAGACCCTGGAGAGTTTTGTTAAGTCCATGGATGACGAGATAAAAACTCAACCCGGGGACCACAACTCTCAAGCACATCAGTTTGTGTTGGCTCTGGTTGGGACAATCACAAGTGAGTCCAATATGCTGGAATATATATATATAAATATATGTATTTAGTTTGACTGAATGTTAAACAACTACTGTTTTTCCTCCTATTAGATATAGCAGCAGTAACATCTGGGCGGGACTTCCTGTCCAGCTCAGGACACGTCCTGCTGGACACGTTAATGAAGCTGCTGCAGCTGATGAGGCCTGCCATCTTCCCCAAACTGAAAGTGTAGGTACCCAACTTTAGCTGTTATCAGAACCACTTTAACTACGACACTCTTGGACTCGAGCCGCTTGCTGGTGTTTCGCTGCAGGTTGATGCTGATGGCTTTGTATAATGTGAGCATCAGCATTAAAGGACTGAAGTTCATCATTGAGAATAAAGATCTCATTCCACTCATCTGGATGCTGCTGGATGGTAGGGTTGATAATTCTGACATTCTGTAATGATGGACTGCTGTAGTTTAGAATCCTGCCCTCTGATTGGCCATCTTGCCAGACGAGCACTGGGAGGTGTGTCTCCAGTGCCTGCGCCTCCTCCAGTCCTTGCTGCTGGAGGAGGATGTTGCGCTGCTTCTCGGCCCCTCGTTGCTGGATCCGGAGCTCCAGGCTCGGGTTGGCCGGCTCACCTCCAGCCTGCAGCCCAGCCTGAAGGCCACAGCTCAGCAAACCCTGGAGGACCTGCAGGCCCTCCGAGGTATACAACCCCGCTGTAAAGATGGAAATCTGTTAAACATTTGGCTCTTCTCCGTGTGTTTACAAAGCTGTGTGTGTTTTCCAGGTCTGGTTAGATAAACCCAGAAGTGTGAACTCTGGATTCTGCATCTTATTGTCACCCATTGTGATCTTTCAGTTAGATTTGAGCTGACCTGAAGGGGTCTGAATTGATTGATTTTTTTTTTTACTTCTATTGCTACAGTTAAACTGTTCTTCATTCATATTCATGGTATGTTGAATTGATTTATTAACTATAAAGATGATGGTTACACTCCTCAGATAATTGTGTTTCTGTTGGTGTATCCATAGTACACCTACTTATCTTTGCACCAATACAACATGAAAAAGTTTTTTTCTCCTGGATTAATTAGGTTAGTCAGATGGACTAACCTGATCTATCAAGTTCATCGGACGAATTAATGTAAAAGATTAGAAAGCAATCAATATTTACACCACATGGTGGAGTGTCCTACATTATGTTTTGTCATAATGGTGAACTTACCAAATCAGGAAAGAACCAGATGTTAGAAGGATGTTGGAATTGTATTTACCTACTTTACCATGAAAAACATTTGATTACAGACCACTTAGTCTTTCTGTTATTCATGCATCCCAACTTCAGCTGAATCTTTGGCAATAAATCAATAGACTGGTTGCAATTTGTTAATTATACAGCTTTATTATATGTTATTAGCAGATATTCACTGAACAAGGTCTACGCTACATTACAGGGTAGGACAAAAGAAGAAAGGGTTTCGAGCATCTTACTTAGCAACCCTTAAGGACTCATCTATGTTATACTTAAAAACAATGATACTATAGTTCTGGATGAGGATGCTATAGAGGAACTAGAGAAAATGAAGGAAGAAGAACAAGAGTATCCTTTTAGGGACTGTAGAAGAAGAAATCTCTGGTTGTCCATCCCAGACTAGCAGATTCTTGGGGAACTGAACCGTGTTTCATCTAAGAGGATGGAGCAGCATTGGGTTTGTCATCACGGGTGACGGGGATGCTACGCTCACCACGACCAGATTCACTTCCTCCGGATAGCTTCGGACCGGTCAGCGTCAGCAGACCATCGGTTGACAGGGTGCAGGTGATGGCTGATTGGTCAACAGAAGTGGGCAGGCGGTATCGGCGATGAAACTCGCGAGAGATGTAACCATGGTCGTCCTGAAAACCAAAGCGGTCGGTGCCATAATGTTTGGGTTTAGGATTATAAATGTATGTTTTAGGAAGAAATATTAGGACCAAACTTTGCCATAGCTCAATCTCAAAAGATGGTTGTTCTTACTGACATGTGGTTGGTCTATTTGTTTTTCTGGGCTTTGAGATGACTTTTCTGGGTGTTGGTACCAAAGAAGTAAACTGAATTGATTTGGTCTATCCAGTACAGTGGACCCAGTCTGAGTCACCTATTCATTGATATTTTTCTGTGGAACTTAATACCAAATTATTTGCAGAAAAAACTGTCCATTTTTGATTTGATTCCTGGCGCATATCTAAAGTATTTGAAAGAAAATGTAACTTGGGAAACTAAAATACCGAGGCGCAATGCCACTTGACATACTACCGGCTGATGTTAGCCAATTGCGGAGCGTCATTCATTTTCCTTTGCGCCGTGTCATTCTCACCAAAAGTTAGTCCTGATTGGAGAAAAATCAAGAGCATCACCTGTCTTTCTCCATGCTTGCCCTGGATCTCCAGGTAGTCATCAGTCACCTTCACGCTCAGCTCATCGGGGGAGAAGTGCTTGACGTCCAGGTAGACTGTGAACTTGTCCTTGTCGGACCTCAGCTGGAGAAACACGCGGATAGAGAGATTCAGTCAGCACTGTGGAAAGACCTTGTGCATTTCACGCCAGCTGACATCAAGAGGAATATAAAGAGCTTAAGGAACGTTAGTCTGTTCTCAACTGTCAGGGTCTGAACTGTGCTTACCTCAGAGATCCCAGAGTTGGAGGAATCCAGAAGGTTGCGGAAAAGTGAGTGTCTGTAATAGGGGCTGATGGTGGAGGCGGTGTAGGGGAAAAGATCATAGTCGAACATTCCCTCTCCGAAAAACTGGTCAAAGAGTCGGGTGGGGTAGATGGATCCCAGGGCACGTCTGAACAAGGGGTGCTGGATGGCAATATCCATTGTGATTGGAGGCGGTTTGGTCTATGTTTGCTTGGTGTGGCTCAGGTTGGCAGGTCCACCTGCAGAAATTGCAGACGGAGCAGGAATAGGAGAAAGAGGCAGACAATAAAAATCTGTGAGTGAAGAATGTTTCCACGGTGCTTCGTCCCCTGCTCTACAGCTGACACCTCTTTATATACCTGAGGTCCAGAAAGACGGGCTTTAACAACAATCCCTCTGGAATGACATTATCTCATGGTGGGTTGGTCCCTGTCAGCAGAATCAGAGGTGACAGAAGGGGCGTGGGGGGAAACCATTACTACCATACCCTGGAGCGACCCAATGCCCTCCAAACACACCAGACTCACATGGCTGCCAAAACAAACTATGGGTGGATGGAGGAATTCTACGTGAGGAACAAAAAGGCCAGGAATCTGGTCTGCAGACACACAGAGCGACTTTACCTGCATGAAACAGATGTTTCGTTTGATCTTCAGTGCCTGTAGAGCACATTGAATGAGCCAAGAGATGCTTTTGTAGGTCTGCAAAAATAAAAATGAGGTCCAAATCCGTTACAGGCAACATGTCTGACACAAAGGGAACCCCCAAAATGGAGACCTGCAGGTGGTTTTTACTGAGATGGGAGCATTGCTTTTGACTCCCTTTTCAGTACTATTGCTTCACAACTGTCTTGGACATTTTCACATGTTATTTTAGTGCAAGAGTTCAAATAACAGAATCAAGCCCACAAGTGCTATAAATCTTCATGCTCTCAGCTGTCGTGTGTTAGAAGATGTTTGGTGATTTTCACAAGCCCCTTGTTTCACCATCACTGGTTTCCCATTGTATTCATTAGTGTAATCCCTCTGGGCTTTGACTAGCCAACAGGGGGGCTTAGTGGCACCATGTAGCCACAGGCTGCCTGGCCCAGGGGCAGCTTGGGCAGTCTGTTTGGGTTCGGGGGTTTTTAGCAGCTACACACTGGGTGTGGATGTAGTTCGACTGACTGCAGTTCAGCACAGTCAGCATTCTCCCATTTTATCAATGGGCCAGACAATACCAGCTCCAAAAGCCCATTTTAGCCAACAACGTGGAAGCCTACCAGAATGGCATTTGTAATATTCAAAGGTTTTTTCATTGAGGCAAACACAGAAGAAGATGCAGTTTAATGAAGTTTTATCATGTGCCACCATCATTCATATGTAAAGGGAATAGATAGTACTACTTAAAAGGAGTAAAAGGAGCTAAAACTTCAGGATTTGGAGACTATTTGTGAAGAGAAGTGGATTCTAGAAGCTAGATAAAAAGAAGAGTCTGCAGGGTCAAGAGGCTGGAGAGTCGGCTTCACCCCAGGATCCACATCTGGTGCCTGCAGAAGCTTCTTTTTCCACGCTCACACATCGGTAATTTGAGCTTTTATTAGGGATGGTTCAGCAATAATAACAGGGAATGCTCCACCTGCTCCACCTGCTGTGATGGGCTGAACTCGGATGACACACAATCAGTTTCTTAAGTCATGGAAATACAAAAACTGTACACAAGGTGGCGCTAGTAGCATTAAAGTAGCTTCAGTGGTATGTTTATGAGTATATTCTGATGTCTATAACTATTATTAGAGCTCTTTCTGTCTATATTGTATTTGATATTTTCATGCCCTGGTCGATAAAATTAGTTTATGGTATGAAACAGATAATCATCATGCACTGGATCCATGTTTGTTTTTCTCTATTTGCGGAATAATTCCAACGTGTTTATGTAACCGCAGGGGTTCGACCCCCATCCTTTGTTCCTGGGATTGGGGAGTACAAGTTTTTGTTTTTCTTTCATTATGCAAAAACAGTCAAGCACCGTCAACTTCTCTTGTCTGCGCTGCCTTTGGGAGATGATAAAAACGCTCCCTACCCTCGGCGCGTAGGGCGTCGATTCTGCCTGAGTTCTGCCCTGAACGCGGAAAAACACAAACTATTTGATCCAGGCTCGAATTGATCTTTCATAACGGCGCCATTCCTGGCAGAATTACGTAAGATCTCGGATCTGAGAGATTATTAATGCAACTAAAAATCGGCCCCTTATCTAATCTATAGTTTACTAGTATGTGGTCACTCCGCTTACATAACAAGTGACTAATCATTTGTTATATCAAAGCAACCAAAAAAAATCAAGGGATACAAATATTTTGTCCGGGTTAGGAAAAGCACGGATGGACTCACTTCTCTGCATCACTTTGCATCAGGACATTTGTAGTTTTTGATATATTAAAAACATGTTTTAAAAAAGAATATGTCCTAATCAAAGTCAACACAAAAAGGACAAAGTTTGTTTCCACTGCAGGAGACTGCTTCAGAAATTAGGGTTGTTTTCTGAGACAAAACATCAATTTTTTGTCATTTTTTTTCATTGAACTACAGGTAGTTTTCTTCTTTTTGTGCTCTGAAGGTGCTAAACATTGCTCTTGTCCCCAATCAAGTCCCAGTTTAAAAGCCTTAAAATTGACTTTAAACGATGCAACATGTTGGATGAAGGGGTTTACAATCAAATGGATTGTAAATGCAGCCGTCTTTTTGGTGACTTTAATGTGATTTTACTTCTGTTTCGCATGTAACCGCTGGGGCTGCACTGTGTTTCTTAGGTTCAAGGCTCGATTGCTTCCCTAATTATTTTTGTTCTTGACTGTTCATCCTACAGAACATCAACATTAGTTATTAAAAAGCCTTTCCAGCCTTAGATGACCACATTTTTCAATCAGTGTTTCATGGTTCTGAATCGTGACTGAGCGGCGGCGTGCAAGCGGATATCAAAGTGCGGTCGGGTAATTGGCCCGTTCCTCTGTAGCTCTGTTTCAGAGCCGTTCCTGTGGGCCGGGTTCTGGTGGAAGTCTCCGTGACATCCGCAGGCAAAACATTCCAACATTTAGCTTCAGACAAACTGGAACATAGCTACAAGAGTACCAGTGTGTGATTTTTAAACGTTTTTCTCACTCATTTCTCATGTTAGATCAGTCACATTATAACAATGGATTGGTATTTTTGAGTTTGGGACAATTTATAGTATATTCCCAAGATTCTGTAATAAGTGTGCAATTACATTTTTATATATATAAATTAATCTTTTTCTTTTTGTTTTAAAGCATTTTGTATTTACTCAGGTAACTTTGAAAATTCAAGTTTAATAATAATAACAATACAAAAACCCCACAGGCCAGTAATTTTACTTTTAAAAAATCAATTGACCCAGAAACAAATTCAATTAATACTAAATAATTAACAGTGCACACAACTTAAAAATAGGTCCCATTCCAATCGAAAGCTTTTAAACAGCCTCAGCTGAACAGCAGAATGAAGGCCAGTCATAGAAGAGGAAAATGTTGCAGGAAACCCCCCCAGCAACGAGGACAAAAGCAGGGGAACGCCGCGTACGACAAAGGGAAGCAAACTGAGGAGGAACAAGCAGCAGCAGGGCATCCTCCAGCATCTTCTTCATTTCTCTAAGCAATTAATCCAATTAATTAAAAGACAATTTGCATGGAGGAACAGTTGGTAGCAATGTTACTTTGCAGCAAAAGGGTCCTGGGTTAGAATCCCCGGTTGGGTTCTTTCTGTAAGACTGTGCATGTTGGTAGTTAGTTGTGTGAATAGGTTGAAATAGATTGGGTGAGGGCTAATGACTGATGCTTTGGTGATGATAAACTGTAGAAACAGTTCCACTGGCCATATAGTTGTGTAATTTGACATTTAGAAAATAAATTTGCTTACTGAAAAAACACATTTTTCATTAAAAAGTTTGCCACTGGGATGAAGTGTTTTTTTTGTTGTTGTTGTTGTTTTGGCCACCCTAACATTTTATTTCACATCATATGAGTCACATGATCAAAAATTGGATGTTGCCACTGCTACAAACCACAAAGAAGAAGATGACAGGAAGTAGTCGAAGGATCGCGACGCGTCATGTTTTTTAAACGACGACGTGGGAACAAACTTTCTTCACATGCGATTTTTAATTCTGATTTAATAAAAACACCACAGTTGTGAAATTGTTTTTCAAACTTCATGTATTTATTCATGCTGTTATGGAAGTTTATTTGGTGTTCTGAAAGGAAACAGGTTAAATCTGTAGTGGGTAAATACTTATTCATAGACTATATAAATCGTGTGACAGCATTGTAATGTGTGTGGGTGTATGTAAACTCTGCTAAATCGATAGAGTAAAATGAGTGCCCTCTGCTATTCGAACACTAACACACCATTTGGACTTGTTTTTCGTGGTATCATAGGTGTCCATGCAGTTAAGTTGAGATATAGTTATAGCTATTGTACAGCTCAACCAGGCGGTTTAATTGGACAGCTGTCATTGTCCTGGTATGCATGCATGGAGGGAGAATCAATTTATTGACAGAAGTGTGTCCAACTGGGCCACTGTACAGTAGGTGGAGGTGAGCAGCAGTGTCATTATACAAACAATATGGTGAAGGGAAGGACAGTTAAGCCCCAAATTGTTCCTGCTGCTGGCAGATTCAGGCTTAATGGAGTCTTTCAATTTGACCAACGTGCTTCTTTTGCCTGGAAGTTGCTGACCTACTAAGACATGGATGTCTAGTTAAACTTGCAGGTAAGGAGAGCATCAATCACAGAAGCAGAACTCTTTTTTTTTTTTTTTATTGCTGGCAAATATGTTGTGCTTTTACCCCAATTGCAAATGTATTTGGAAGCCAGAATATTCAAGGTAGGAGGGAGGAGTTATGACCTTTTGAGACACATCCTTTGTGTTACAAACAGCCAAAGTCAAACTGAAACTTACCAATGGGTAGAAATCCAAAACTAACAGCCTTATGTCCTTGATCTTAAACTTTTTCGAGGAGTTTTTGCATACATCCACCATCAAAGGAGAACACTTAATCAAAGGCGTTGCTGGGATTTGAACCCAGGATCTCCTGTTTACTAGACAGGCGCGTTGACCAACTAAGCCACAGCGCCTTGTAAATATTAAAATGACCATTTCTCTAAATGAAAGTCAGGTGATGTGCGAAACAACCTAATTTTAAAATAAATACATTATGAACACCAATAATCTTTTTTTTTTTTCTTCAGGTTTTTGAATCCAGGATCTTCTTTTGATAAGCAAAGAGCTTTGCCACGCAATTTCTGGCAAGCGTCATAGTGCAGCTTTCTTGAAATTAAATCAATGTTCTATGTCGTGTTGTTGTTGTTTCATATAAAAACAAAACATCCAGCGGAAGTTTGTGTTTGGAACCAGATGTGGAGACGTTCACTGGGTGTGAAGATGTTTCTGTCTCGCTGCTGTTGGTGCTTTGGTTTATTAAATCCTTTCGCCACGATTACATAAATCGTTTTTATTATGAAGTGTCAGCACAATTATTCACAATTATCTTTTTATGTTCCTCTTCGGCAGCAAGTGCAGAACCACTGACAGTATTTATTTATTTTTTTTTACTATTCTAATGTTATTAGAGCTCAGATCAGTGAAACTAAGAAGACAGCTCATGGGTTGTTTGTGTTGCATAGCAACCACAATGATGAATGCTTGTTTGGCTGTTTGATCTCCTGCTCTCTGGTGACTGAGGATACTCTCTGGTGTAGTTTGGAGTTGCATATGAGAAAAATAGCTCATTTATAATTATGGGCTATATGCTCGATTGTTAGTACTGTGGCGCATTGTTATTAGGAATTCATTCGTTCAGTGTCAGCAGCAAAGCACATTGATGTTCGCACATCACAGCCTCAGGGCGAAGCTTCACACTAACCAGTAAATTACTTCTGCAGCTCCCCCTACGTTAACGCATAAGACTGATTAAAAGCTGCAGAAAGCAGAGTTTCTCTCATTGTAAACATGAAGCTGAGATAGTTCCTGACCTTTGACAATAGGATCACAGTCGCTCCTGACCCAAGCTCTCTGTTGGAGGATTTCCAGGAGATGTTCCCTGAGAGTAAGAAGTGCCTCACATTTGACCTGTAACATTTCTCTGAAAACTATTGCTCAAGAATTCCAAACTGAAGTTTGAGAACTTTGCGTGAAATGGGTTTTCAACCCATCAACTCATCAAGCCATTAGCTAATAAGGAAAATGCTTTGCTTGTTACCGTTTTGAAAAAGGAGAAAACTGATGCAAACGTCTGATTGTTTTGAGATTTAGTAAATGCAAATAAATGATTGTGTGAAATTGACATCGTTGGATGAGGGATTCAATTCATTTGCAACTGCAACAAATACCCGTCCTTTTGGAGATTGAAGGCATTTCTTCTATTTCCAGGCGTCGCTTCATTGAGGTGAAGAAGTGAGGAGCAGTTAGTCAGATAAGTTGACTGTTTGTACTGTAGGTTTTTCTGCATGAGCCCGCAGGCTCTTTGCTCGGCTCGCTGCTGCTGCTCAATTTGACAGCAGGGTTAGATAAGAGCTGGGAACAAACAGAGATGAGTGTAGGAGAGGTGTTTACTTCAGCCAGCCTTTCTGTCAAAGCTCAGATGAAAGGTAGGAAGTTCTAAAGAGGAGAGAAGTAACTTTCTTTGGGCTGCTCTCCTGTCACATCGATTGGAAGTTGACTGCTCGCAGTCCGTCTCTCCTGTGAAACGCGGAATTGAAGGTCTTGCACTGAAGATGCCAAAACAGCCCCGATCATCACACAATATTTACATCAATCCTGTTTCATGCTAACAATTCAGAGGAATTACTGTAAAGGTTTTCTCTTTAGTTCCTCTGTAAAACATCACACACAACGCGGGACTGGAACTGACTGCTACGCCTACAGTGTGAAGCACGTTTCCATTGACAACAAGTCTGCAGGTCCTATGTTCATACTGGAACATGCTGTATAAAAATGGTGTTCTGGTCCTCAGGCTTGGGTTCTGATTTTGTTCTTTTCTTGGGGTTTTAGGTTTATATTTATCGGAGTTCCATAAATTATTTGTATGTTAGGGTGTTTTCGGTAGATCAGTTCCATTGGGGAACAAAATTGTAACATTACATTTTCAGCTGCTGTAGTTCGCGCCAACATTGGACCGTCTAACCCTAATGACCCAAACTAGCTGAAAAACCTGCTGCACCAAGAAATGAGAAACCAAAGGAACCAACACAAAACCCTCTGTAGATTTAGATCATCAAATGACGTTTGATATGAGAGAAATATGAGCTGCATAAATACAAGATGTGGTTTTCAAATGATTTTGTTTAGTAAGAAAAAGAAACTTCTGTAAGCAACCATGGAGTGAAAAGTAACGGACAGTGTTTTATCCATTCCTGGCTATTTTTCCTCCCTTTAATTCGGCTACTCTCGAAAACTTGTGTCTGTTTCTGTTGTTGAATCATGAACCTTCTTGCTTTGGATGTGGATCTGGACGAGTTGACGTTTTCTTGAAATAATTTTAATGGCCGAAACATTTTCCTGTTCTGTGTTTTCCCCATGTGTGGATATAAAGTATCTCTGTATTTCTCTGAAAATGCCTTGGTAAGGTTTTCCAGACTGGTAGATATTGGTGAGTTTGTTTCTTATTTGTTGTCAAAAGAAGGTAACTTTTTAAAAACTTTTAGCCTCCATGTCGTCAGACTCTACTATGAATCAGCATTTCCATTGACTATATACACACTATATTTACCAACATAAACGTGTTTAATGGAAACACACTCATTTAGAAAAGATATGGACTTCAAAAACCTGATTTCAGCTTCACATATAAATTCAGCAGAGCCATATGTGAGTCCAATCTTTAAAACAGAAAACAGAGTAAATAATTTACCAGACGAAATATAAAAAATAAACTAAAAGACTTCAAAAAGGCTAAAAAACAAACAACACAATAATCCAAATAACTCATGGCTAAAGTAATTTAAGTTGATCTTTTCTTGCAGTAAAATAGTCTACAACGGAGAAATGCAAAAACATTTAATGAGAGTACATTTTTGTGATCAAAAGCACAAAATGTTTGGAGTTATCACCATCAGAGTAATAACGGCATTTGACCAAGTTCACCATGGAAACCTCCAAGGTTTCCATGGAAGAGACGTTCTTCATAAATAACAACAGCCATGTTTTCCTGTTCACTGTGTTTGTTGCTGAAAAAAAAAACAAAAAAAAACAACTCAATCTTTGTCACATTTGACCAAAGAACACAACTCGAGTTGAAGCTCCAGAAGAGTTTGACAAACTCTACATGTTTGAGTTTCTGACTGCAGGACAGGAAAGTGTTAATTTAGTGGTTGTTATGGAGACTTGGTGATAGCAGACGCTGCTCTCCGTTGCCGTTTCGACTTTCTATCCTTGGGTATTTGGGGTATTATATTAACACCAACAGGAAGTCAACAATTACAGACTAAAGGTTCCCAGGGACTCTGATCAGCCAATCAATATGAGACTGACTTCCTGCTTTTTGCACATCTGAACAATGACTATGTTTAAAGGGCAATGTCCACACATTCTATCTTTCTGACTTGAATTAAAGTCATTATCTTCTTAACGCTGATTCATGTCAAGCAATCCTTTGAATTCGGCACGTCATTCAACTCTTTATGAAACTCGGCATATTTCAAATACAAATCAGCGTGATGCAATTTGACAGATTAATGAGAGCTGTCAGTGCAGACAGCAGCGTTTTGCAAGTGAAGCTCTCAGTATGTATAGTCAGATTTTATTTTTTGATTCATGTTTCACTTCATTGTAATTAAATGTCTCACCTGATTTGGGAGTAAGATACGGCATATGAATGGAAATGAACGAAAAATCATAAATGTAATTTATCTAACAGTCAGCTTTGACCTCTGTAATGTACTACAGGTTTTATGCAGTTACATTTTGGATAGATTCCCCCCCCCCCTTCAATAAAAGGAAACATAATAGTAATAAAAACTTGAATTTTGAAAAAAACAGTTTTCTTTGATATGAGCATTTGTTTGATGATCTGAAAGAATTCAGGCTGGATAAAGTCTCGGAGTCACACCAGGGGGTCTCTGCTTGTTTGTGTAACCAGGTGGTATTAGTTAAAAACAGTGTTTACAGAAGTGGCTGTAAATTCAGCCACCCTAACTGCCTCTAACTGAACCGAACAAAGCCAAGCACCGTCTGCAAAGATACACTTTGATCGTGGTAACAGATAATTGTAAATTATTATTAGATTATTATAGACAAACAGAAAAGATCCCAGCAGGTGACGTTCGTTCTAATGATGAAAGTGGATAGGTGTACTTCAGACATGCCTGACCTAATTAATCACGCCTCCGGCGTCGCAAACAGCAGGCAAACAAACCCCGAGCTGACATCAAAGGTACGTCTTTACAATAAAAGAATTATTCATTAAAGTTCCAGACATCGGAGAAGTTCATCTGCAAGTTCACCATCTCTTGAACTTTTCCCTGTTTTGTCAGGTTACAGACACAAATGTCT
Organism: Poeciliopsis turneri; assembly: GCA_922788865.1. Classification (NCBI taxonomy): domain Eukaryota; kingdom Metazoa; phylum Chordata; class Actinopteri; order Cyprinodontiformes; family Poeciliidae; genus Poeciliopsis; species Poeciliopsis turneri. The sequence goes on from CAKLNU010000787.1 coordinate 617,372, forward strand.
TGGTTGTTATTCTGGAATTTTATGTGACAGAAAAAACACAAAGTGCAAAAGCGGTCAGTTAAATCTGAAGGATTTGCTCGACAAAGAGGAAAAGGATGTCGATATGTTTATCTGCCATATTTGTTTTTAAAATAATGTTCTGAGAGAATCATGATGCAGATTTTATGACATCAAAATCACCTCTCATCTCAAACGCTTATACTGTTCCAAATCTGTTATTTCTTCATCTGTTTTGTGAAGCACACCAGTCCCTTTCGCTTCATAAAGCCCCCCACAGCATGATGCTGCCACCACCGTGGGATGATACCACCCTTCACATTTCTTCCAAATGTCGTTGTGACGAAATCCGTAAATGTAGCTTTAATTCACTGGAGCTGAAGAAATGCCATGACGTCATCGTCTTCACTTCGACAAGTCGTTTTACATACCTTCATGTATGAAAACTTGAATTTGAAGAAAAGAAAACTTTTTCTAGGTTGATTAAGGGCTTACCATATTCAGCTTATTTTGTTGATTATTGCCATTAGGATTTGAGCTGTTTGTGACATTCTTCCCTCTACATTTAGTTTTTCCATATGTTAGTGTTTGGGTTTTAGCTCCACATGTATTTTCTGTGTTTATTAGTTTTTCCTCAGTCTTCCAGTTTGTTTCCTTCACGCTCTTCAATACTCTTTATCAGCTCACTAGTTTCCATTGATCACCTCTTGTGTGTGTTCAGTTCTGCAATTAAATTCAGTTTCATTCAGCAGGTTAGTCCTGTTTGTGACACAATGAATATTCCCCTGATTGTTTTTAATAAAGATCTATTCTAGGTAACATATTGAGCAGGCAAAATGTAAACAACAGTATTACATATATGCTTTTTTCTCCACTGTCACTTTTCCGTCACCTTTTTTCCAGATCTGCATGCAGCTGATTTACATTGAATCGCAGAACCGTTAGAGAGAGAGAGCTGACCTTTTTTCACAGTTCTGTTTGTTTTTGTAGGAATAAAAGCTCATAATGTGTAGGTGTCACTTTCTATCTGCAAAATTCCAGTCCTTTTTCTTTCTTAATAGTGCAACTAGGATATAAAATATGGTTGTGTGTCTGTGGATACCACTTTTTATTTATTTGTTTGTATTTTTTTTTTTTACTTACCCCTCCCCCACACGCAATCCTCTTAACCATATTTACACAGACATGCTCCCACAGATTAAATTCTCACCTACAGGGACCTTTTAGAAAAGCTGCCGGATGGTTCAGTGAGGAAGAAGAAGACTCACAGAAACCATCTGGAGTGGGAGGAGACTTCTTTTACCCGCCACAACTCTGGAGATGCTTCAGTGATTCTCTGTAGGTGGGATCCGTCTCTTAGACTAGTATTAAATCTGTCCGTCCTTCATCTGCTGCTTATCCAAGACTGGGTTGACCTAGACATCTATCTGCTCTTGCAACATCCTCCAGCTCAAGCAAAGAGGTTCCAAATGTATTGCCATTGGGAACCCAGATATATTCCATCTGGTTATGATCATCAGAAAGGTCAGAACATAGACGGAACGGTAAATCAAGAGCTTTGGTTGTTGTTTCACCACTACAGACCAGAGCAGCACTTTTGTTATGGCAGATGAAGCCCCAGTAAGTCTGTTTCCATCAGAACAAGACACCAGAATACTGTTAGAGCCAGAGATTGACCCCTGACCCAGAGGGGGCAGTCCAACTTTTTTCCAGTTGATGACTATGGCCTTAGACTTTGAGGAGTCGACTCTCATCCCAGACGCATCACTCTGAGCAGCCAAATGAAGAACCCAACAGAATGGCATCATCTGTGAAAAGCAAAAATTTGATCCTCAGGTTCCTAACCAAGGCAACCTCTTCTTTGAAATCTTTTTTCATGAACCCTTCAAATAGGTTTGGAGACAATTGGCAACCCTGTCAAGTCCAGTTATTCATTTTCGGCTGTCATGTCCACTATTAACTTCAGGTTCATTCAGTTCTTTTCCTAATAGATGCTACATGTGAGTTTCTGCCTTGGCAGAAAGTCTACAATTTGATCATTCTCAGTCTTAAGATGATGCACTTGACTCTGTCTTAACCCTGTGTGTCCCAGAGACAAAAACCACTGAAGGAGCTATTTCTGTATGTTTCACTACTTGCCCAGAGGTTACACGGGTCTGTGTGTTTCTCACTAATGGATCTACAGCTGCTTCATCCATTGTCGTCATTTGCAAAGTCAGTATGAGGGATTGCTGCAAAATTGGAGTGATGCAATCTGCTGGGTTTCCTCAGATAAAAAAACTTGGTAGCACTTTATTTGACGGAGTGTGCGGCATCATGACTCTGTAAAGCGTGCAGCAGTCTTGAACGCAGCAGCGGCATTTACAAGGGAGCGTCAGTGTTCTGCTTTTGTGTAATCGCTTTGCCTCCAAGGCTGTGAGCGTTTCACAAGACGTGCGTACATAAAACACTCCCCCATGCAAAAAACTCACGTCAGCGCGTGAGTAATCATATGTAGCACTTGTAGCTTCTCTGTCTAACCTCCACTTCACTTCAGCGCCTTCGAGGAAAAGCGGCAAAGTTTTGCTCTCGCCCTCAAGGTAACTTCCTGTATGTGCCAAGCAGTATGCAACAAAACAAATTGTTTTCTTGAGATGCAAAATACTTATGTTTCATGAACCAAAATGTTTTTAATGCTTTAACCTGATTCCTCTCCTAAGCTATTGCTAGCTAGGCTACAGCTAATTAATGGTTTAGGCATAGTTTCTTCTAAAATTATGTCTTCTTTAGCAGTTGGCAAACAGGAACTGTGCTTTTGGGTCTAGCTGTAGATCTGTTATGTTTTATGAGAATTTTAAGTGAACTTTAAAAATGTTGCAAAAAAATGTGAAAACTCTGAACATGTGAACAGGGTGTGTTTCTATCTGGATTGATGTGAAACTGTGAAAGCCTGATTTCCTCAGACGTTGACGCTGCACATGGATGCAATTCTGTTTTAGAAAAGCCAAAAAACCACATTAAGCTGGTGTAAAACCTGCTTTTTATTTTTTATTTTTAACCAAAATTGAGGAGGTAATTTTGCGTTTTGCTGCTGTCATCAGCAATGCGATATTTTAGAATATGCATAAAAAAGTGAAGGAAACTAGGGCATGCAGAGCATCACTGTCCAAATTCAAGGACCGCTTGCAGAGACCAGAAGTGAGCGTCAGCTTTACTCTCAGATCTTATCTCAGCGCATTTCTTGTCCCCTAGCAACCATACCAAGACTAAACATAAGCTGGTAAAAAAACAAAACAAACTGTCTTTAATTAATTTATTAATAATATATGAAGCAAAACATACATTACATTTATTTATTTATTATTATTATTATATTATTATTATTATTTATTTATTACATTTTTTTTTGTCCCTATTTCAATACTTTTCATGTAACGACGTTTTTCATTATGAAGCCCGGTGTGTAAATTCAACTGAAATCAATTCCTTGTTTGGTATTAAAAGAAATGTTAGAGAGGCAAAACAATAATTTAGTCTTAAGCTGTTGTTACAAGTTGAAAGTTAGTCTTTTTTTTTTTTATCCTTCTGTGTGGGAGGCTCTTGAGCCACGGGTTTATTGAGTAAGATCGAATTCATCTATGTAAATATACCAGAAACCATCGCTTCAGTGAAGGAAACCATAGAGACCAAAAAAATACCAAGAGATGGATTCAAAAGGCAAAATCTGTGTAAAACGATTTGTATAAAAAAAAAAAAAAGGGGGAATAAATAAAGTAACAGGTGGAATCAGAGTATTAGCAGAACAACACAACTGATCCTAACGCTTCCCTTTGGCGATATGTGTGCGTGCATTTATGCGTGCGTGGCCCCTGGCTTTAAGGGTGCACGCACACACACATCCACACGCGTGTGCATGCGTGTTGGCGGGGTGATTTGTAATACTAAGTGCACCGAGTGGGAGGATGAGGAGGAGATGAGGCAGAGGGGCCGAGCGAGGCAGAGATGGGTTTAGGAAAAACACAGGAAAACAGTGGATTGGAGAGAGAAATGTAATGCCTACCGTAGCACTCCAGTCACACAAATCTACTGTACTTAGACAGACACACAGGCTCTCACACAGGAACAGTAAAGCCAGCAGCCCACGCAAGTCCAGAGGTGAGCGTTATTCCTCCCACTGTAATTACCTTCTCTCCTCTGTTTCTCTCCATCCATCCCTCCGTCTCCCTGACAAACACCGAGAGACTCCTACACACAAAACACTGTTTTAGTTTTTATTTTTGAAAGTTTTGACCTGGTAGTTTCTCTTACCCCACCCCACCCCGTTGCGGTTCAGGGACGACACGTTTTCTCCTTCTGCAACAGGTAAAGTCTTTGATTTGAGATTAAAGAATGTCTGCAAATTTCTTTTGGGAAATGTATGAAAACAAACAAAGAAAAAAAAAAAAAATACTACCATGTCCAGGCTTCATGCTGTTTTTGTTACCATTCACAAACCACTGCAGATCACATGTGGAGTGGGGTTAATTTACAGTGATCATCAAGTCATTTCCTTTGCATCAAAATATTGCCGTTACACTTACAGTAACTCGCATTACTGTCATTTTCCCAAAATTTTCACATATAAATACAAATTTATAGTGATTTTTATTTACAATGTTTAGCTCATTTAGCTGATGATGAGAAAAATCATCAGCAGAGATGATAAAAAAACAAACAAACAAAAAAAAAAACCTTTCCTCCACTCAGAAGGAGACATTTATTTTCTGTCTTCTGCTTCACCTTCTGGAAAACAAGACATAAAACGGACGATGATGTTGGCTAGTAAATAAAACACACACTGCCTCTCAGCCTCCCCAAGAACATTTCTATCAGCCGCTAAAAGGTTGCTGGTGAATTTTTTCGTTGTAAGGGAATGACCTGGAAGGGATGCTATTTGAAGTCAGTTTCTGTAACATTGTCTGTAGGCCACATGCAATTAATGTTTAATTGGAACGCTCTATAAAAATGAAAAATGTTTTTTCTTCAGCCAGGTTTTTTTTTCTTTTTTTTCAGACTAAAGACGATGTTTTCATGTTAATATTTCAGAGCAGCTATGGTTGATACAAAACATTTGCACAAAGTTGAGAAAAAAGACACATGACCATTTCATCCAGTCTACATGAAATCAGACTTTTCACATTTTTTTTGTATTTGCTAGACGCCAGAATAATTAGACTTTATATATCCAAGGTTTTACTTTTCCAGTTTTCTGGAACAAACGCCCAGAAAACTACAAACCTGCAGAAACACTGAATTCAAGACGTTGCTTTTCATGATTTCTACCTGTTATTCTTTCATACTAATGTCATCTATGTCGATGTTTGCACCAGTCCCTGTTGCAGCAAAATGCTCACACGTCATGATCAGCATCTCAATTTTAGTTTTATTGGAAACTGGACATAACATAACATAAAAAAGAAATAAGGTTTAGTTCTTGAATTATTTTTGAACTATTCCTTTTCATGCAATGGCTTCACAGGAAAAATAGGAGAGTATTTCTTTCAGAGTTAACATTATTTTCATCTGAAAGAGTCACGTTTATACATTAGAGAGTGAAATCATTTCAATTGGTCAATAGAATCGGAGTAAAAAAGTAGAGGAAATTATATGGGTGCAGTCAGAAATTAACCTGGACATAGGAGGGTTGGTATGTTTATCTTCACTTCAGTTTAAGTGGATGTGAGAAAGTTTCACAAAATGAGTTTTAAAACCTTCACTTCATCCGTTCTCCGGGTAAATGACAACTTTTTAATTCGAGACGCTTGCCTTCATGTCTTCATAAAAATCGGTTCATGTATCCAGCTTTGCTTGCGATCCATCGTGCATCCTTTCTGTTTTCATGCACACATGCGGCGGCTCCCGTAAGGGTCACGCAGAGCGGCTGCATCAAACTGAAGAGTTCGACGGAGCAAGTGACGCGTCTGTTGGTGTGTTGGGCTTACAGTCTGTCTTCTCTCTTGTCCTCTGATGTCGAAAGCCTGCCTCTCATTTTCTCGGGTTTATGTAATTCCTTCCCTGGGCAAAATTCATTTAATTCCAGCATTCAGAGTGTGTGTTAGGCTGTGTGGTGTGTGTGTGTGTGTGTTGCTTTTATTTGTCTTAAAGCCACAAAAGCTCTTAGAGGTTTTTGAAGTCTACTTTCTCTCTCTCTCTCTCTCTCTGTTCCTTCTTCTGTCTGTCTCTCTCTGTTCGTCTCTCTATCTCTCTCTAACACACATGCACACACTCCCATTAAGCCCAGCATAACTGGATTAGCACTCAGCTATTTGGAAGGAAAGGCAGCGAAAAAGTAATGAGGTCAACCTAATACTCATTCATCTCATATCTGAACGTATAGTCAGCACAATAACAAACGATATTATGAGCCACTTCCCTGAGTTTTCACGAGGCCCAGATATTTAAACAGTAAATATGTTTAAATATCTGTTTCTGTTATTACTGATCACATTTCAACGCATCTTGTCACTTATTATTGTTAAAAAAAAAAAAAAGAAGTAAATAATTATTTTTCTAATTACTCTGCTATTTTATTTTTGGTAAAAAAAATTTATTCGTGCTTTTTTAAGTCCTCTTAGTTTGTCAAAGACTTCATGTAAATATGAGAAATCAACATATTTTTTCTTCCTAATACATAATTGTGAGTTTTAAAAAAAGAATTCTGCAAAATTCTTTTTTTATAGGAAAAAACATTTTCGTGATGCTGCCTCACACCTGTAGGTGGCAGTATTTCTTCTGCTCCCTCAGCCTTACTTGATGTCCTTGATCAATATTGTGAGTAACCAGTAAGCTATATGTTAGAGTAATAATTTGCCCCACTGTTCTTGGCACAATAACTTCAGTCATGTTACACTGGAGATTTTTTTAAGCATCTATCACACTTAAGATTTGCAGATTGACCCGCAGAGCTTCAGATGTTGTTCTGGGTTCATCTGGGACTTCCTGGATGAGCCATCGATGATCTCTTGGAGTTATTTTGCTGGTTCAGACTCTCCACTGATCCATCGTCTCTCCATGTGGATAACAAATCTCACTAGCTGCATTCCCATTGACCATACAATGACAAACTGGTATTTCAAAAATAAATGTACTGAATGGAAACATGGTGAAAAATAGTTTTTTAAATAAAAGGTTGTAGCGCTCTTTATGTTTTTTTGACTGCATTGGCTATTGCAACCTTTTTCATATCCCATGAGTCATATGATGCCCTGTGATGAGTCATATGATCAGTGACTGCGTTGATCATATCATCCATCCAATGATGCTGCCACTGGCACAAACCATGAAGAAGACAACAGGATGGTGGATGATGAGGGCGGCAAAGATTTTAATGACGTATTGTGTATGCAAACGCATACACGTGTGATTTGAATTGCATCTAACATTTAACGGAAACACATCAATGGTGTTAATTGTGTTACTTCAACATTATTTAAATATTGACGAAGCGTTACATGATCTCCAATCATGTCCAATCAGCTTATACTTTTTATAGAAATGTGTTTGATGTAGCATGTGAAAAAAAAAGAAAGAAACTGTAATTTGTCACTTCCCTGTATTTCTTAATATCTGCCAATCTTTTAGATGCTGTTCCAGTGAGTTGTGACTTAGTATCCAAATTAAAAGAATGTAAGAAGGTATAGACACAAAAACACCCAGAAGCATAAATTGTGATTGGCTCCCAAAGGACAAAGTATAAAATCCATCTCCCTTGCCCTCATTATAGAAAATGGACCCACAGGTATCTTATTTACACCAGTGTGCAGCTTAACGTTTGCAGCCTTCTGTCCTTGAGCATATTACAAAAGGATGGCTTTAAAAATATCTTAAAATAAAGTTTGACATTAAATTACAGAGCAATTTGTTGTGTCTACCACTAGGTGGTGTACGAGAGTAGTAAGAGAGGAGAAGAAGAAGATATAAGATGGTGGAAAGCTGAGCGAGTTATGAATAAAAGCTGTTAAACAAGGTTTTTTGCTGTACCAAAACACTGTATTGCTGTATTGTATCGAATATCGATTCGATACAATCGAATCGATATTAGTGTGGTGAGATCGATTCTGTAGTTTCAAATTTCCTCTTAGATTTTTATTTTATTTTTGCATTCCTGTTTCTCAACTCACATAAAAAACATAATTTTCCTTTGATTTGCTCCCAAATGATCATTTATTACACTTAATTTACTCTTGGAAAATACACCCCCCCCAAAAAATTTTTGTTTTTCTGTTTTATGTTTATCATGTTAATATGTTATTATTATATTTTGTAGACACCTAATGGCTTGGTTCAAATTCAGTCTGGGATTTTAACAAAAATAATTCAAAGGAAAAAACACAAAAAAAACACAGAAGACTAATGACATATCAAATTTAAATCAAAGTATTGGTATCGATATTGGTGATACTGGCCCAGGATTACTGACCTAAAATTACAACCACACACTTCTGTTTTTTTTTTTTTTTTTTTAATTATTATTTTAATTTGTGATAGAAGAACATAGAATAGTGAATAATTATGAAGGGAAATACTGAAATTCTGTCATTACTAAGAAAAATTGCCTTTTCTTGCTTTTACAGTTTTTAGTTGTGTGTAACTACAAATTGAAATATTTAGGCTCATTGTCCAGCTGTGAGTAATTAATATGCACTTCCATCCCTCAAGCTATTTATGACTTACAGAAGTTACATATAGTGGAAGTCTTTTAAAACATTAACTCAAATTCTGGTTTTTGGATGCAAAATTATTTGAAACTATAAATCTAACTATGATAGAATTATTATATCTCCCTTTAGGTTGTCTGAGAAACTTAATGCACAATTCAGAAAATTTAAAGTCAAGTATTGATGTAAACTTGCTGTAGCTTGGTTTTCTCCCTTTTGTTCAAAGTAAGAAAATAAGAAGCTGCATGAAGGTCCAAAACTTCATATTTAATAGATCTATGGATGTTTTTATCTTCCTCTCTGAAAACTGCAGCCGCTGTATCTTCCTCGTCGGTCCATATGTTGCACTATTATCAACTCTGAATGCCATTTTGGCAGCTTTGCAAACCAAATGTGTGCTATAATGATTGGTTTGATTGACACTTTTCCATCTCTGCAGCTACAATCACCTCCACAGATAAACAGCCGACAAACTGGGTTTGTTAAACTGTCCCTCATGAAAAAGAGACAAAAATAACGGCAAAACATTTTGCAGGTTTGTAAGTGGTGAGTGATTATGTGTGTGATTTGGTCAGCAGCCGATATGATGAAGGAGCAGAAGATCATCCTGATCTCTGGATGTAAATTGTAGTTTCATTCTTTTATGGTTTATTTTCTTAAATTGAATCATTTAGTTAATCCCTTGTGTCAGTTCATTGGCTCATTGTTTGTGATTTGGGTTTGTTTCTTCAGGTCAGAGTCTCATTTGCTCCTGCCTGCTCCTTCCTTCCCCAGCTGCCTCTGCTCACCTGTAATTAGCTCTTCTGCTTCCTTCCTCCTCATCTTCATAAGCCCTTTAAAAATAAAATTGTTCTCCACTGGCTCCTTCTGTTTCACTCTGTTTCTGTCCATAGTCTCACTTCCGATTTTTGCTTATGCTTCCTCCTCATTCTATTGCAATATGCCTCATTTATAATATGAGGATTCTGCAATTAGATTCAATATAACTGATGTTATTTGAGATCAAATGGTGAATAAAAATGTATTTTTGTCATCAAACTTATGCAGCTCAGTTATTGGATGCTTTTACTTTTTACATTTCTCTCTCTTTCAGATTTTGTTTTTCAGCTGAATTATACAGGATATTGGTCATGCTAATGGTTGCGGGTTAATAAAATTGTTCCTCTCTGATATTTTGATCAACCCTTTTGGACACAGGTGCCATCTTTGTCTCTGTAACGGAATGGAGACGTCATCATGTCCCGCTTAACCAATCAGTCGGACTAAAGTGAAAGTGATAAATCCATCTTGCCATTTTTTCTGAAGCGCCTTTCTGTAGATGTCAGACTTTTTCTGAGTTCCATAAAGGTCAACTGAGTTTATTCTACTTGTTTTTTTTTTTTTAATAAAACATAATTTTCATTGACTAAAACGTCCAAATTTAAGTATACAATAACAACTGCTAGTGAAAGTTTTGACTAATTTGAGAACTTTTACAAAATGTCTTGTTTTTGTAGAAACATCACATCTGTTAGTAGTTTCCATATAAAAATCAAAACTCCTGGGTGCTTTGCTTTTGTTTTGTCTGTGATTTTCATGAAGCTGCGACACAAAAACAGAAACTGTTGGCCAGAGAGCGATAACTTTGTTTCTCCCGTCTCAATCATGCCGCGGCGTTTTTCTCCACGTTGTTGAACAGCGCTGGTTTAGTTCTAGCTCTGTGTTTTTCCATGTGAGGTCTCCCACTCACATCATCTCCAAACATTCCCACATGCTTATGAAAATCCGCAATGCTACTTCGCTCTGTTTGTACAAACTGAAACAATGAGTAAATTGCCCCTTTCTAGTTAGCCAAAATGACCATTATGCTCCGCTCCTGTCTGTGTTTACATTTAGCCCAGGCGTGTAATTAGGGACTTAGGGAATATGTGACTCTAATGGGCTGATCAGAATTAGTGTGACTCATAGAGCTGCAACACACGCAATAATGGTGAAGCAGCAGGTTTGAGCGAGTTGTTAGAGCTTTCATTAAAAAAAAAAAATGTAGTAACTAAAATGTCTTTTTTTTTAATTATTTGTCGTGGAATCTATCGACGTGTCTCCATTAGAACAGAATATATAATGACAGTTGTCCAAATAAACATGACAGAGAACAGAACGCTGTGAGCAGGCATCATTATAACCCTTTCTTTTCGAGCTGTAATATTTGCGCTGCAGTGGCTTAGCAGCTCTGTGGGGTAGCTGTGGTAATTGCAGCTTGGCAAAAATCACCGCTTGGGACAAAAAAAAAAAAAAAGCAACAAAAAAAAAGCCCCGTTACCATTATGGGGGCTCCTCTGTGTCTTTGCCTTTGTGTTTTTTTTGTATGCACGTGTGTGTGAGGATGCGTGTTTTACACACGTGTGGTTTCGAACATGCATCTTGTTTTGTGTTCCACGGAGGTTTCAAGAGAAAAACCTCTTAACTGGTTAGGCTCAGCAATGACCTAGATACAGTAAGAGAGGAAGGAGAATGCAGGAGGAGAGACAGACAGACAGACAGCAAGAGAGAGAGAGAGGGGAGGGGGGGGGCACAGATAGGCAAATTAGAGGCAAAGACAACTCACCAAGTACAGTCTTTGGGTATATCAATTATCCCACAGAGGGTGTGTGACAATCGCCATGTTGCCATGACAGTCCATGTTGTTCCAATTAACACTTCATGCTTGCGGAAAGCAGACCACATTTCACTTTTTGGCGCTTGGTTTGCAGAAAGTGTCAGATTTCTGCCTTCAGTATCGGAGATGATGCAAGGTACAGATCGGTCCTGACAACTTATCCCGGGTCTCAGGGGAAAACATAGGCAGTGTGTATATACGGCTGCACAAGAATTCACTCTTGCAGGATGTTTCCTCCACGCTAAACAGATGAGCCAAAATAATTTACTCAGTAATTGAGCCTCTGCTTGATCTCGATGTGAATAACTTTTCGAAAATCCTGTATCGTTGTACAGATTCTGTTTTTCTCACAAGGCAAATAAAAACAATCACAGTTTGGACTCGTGTTTAAACTCACGGTGAAATGTCAGTTTGAGAATTCTGCTCATGCACAACATGCGGAGGGTCCGAACACCACGGCCAGAAACTTCAACGCCCTGAATCCCAATGCAGTTTGGTTTTCGCCTTGGTGTACATAAATTGTTTGCTGTCTAACCATCAACAGACATGATTTAGAAATGGCAAACATGCAGGATGCTTTTACATTTAATTAATACTCAGCTAGTTGGCTTAAGTCCCGTCCTTATCGCAGATTGTTTCAGCCTTGCTCTGTCTCAGATTGAGGCGGTTGGACATTTTGCAACATATTTGTCACAAACTGTATTAAGCGCCTCAGAATCTGCATGAGAATGTGTTGAATTCCTTTTTCCAGAACAGATTTGACTAAAGTGAGGCTGGCAGGCAGGCAGGCAACAGGTCAGGCTGTTGTTAACCTCAGCTGACATGTACTTTCACTAAGCAGAAACAATAGTTGTTTTTCTTTTGAGTGCTTTTGAAAAGATTCAGAATCCAACAAAAATGCTACATTTTTCTGTCCGTTCATAATAACTGTACTGCTACTGAATATAAAATTCACCTCAGTCCATTCAGTTTAAGGTGCATTGATATCTTTCTTGGTCGACTTGGATGTTTGTCTTCTGTAACCTTGACACTTTTTCTGCAGCTTGCTCAGAATTTTCGACACAATGAGCACAAGTTCGCTTCAGGGCATTAGTGGATACTCTCCTTGCTCTGACACACACACGCACACACACACGCACACACACACACACACACACACACACACACACACACACACAGGGACAGAAAGTCACAATAGAACAGATTGGAATCACATAAACATAAGAAAATAGCTTTGTCAATAGATTCCCTCTCTCTCTCATTGTGTTCATTGAGTCTTTCTGCTTACTTTGTTTCTTTTTAACACTCTGTACTGAAATGCTCCTGGTTTTTGTGTATATCTTAACCAGGCAGCATAAACTCCACCAGTTTGAAGACAGCGTTTCTGAACCTGAAGCTGCTGATTAAGGGCAAGAACGACATTTTTGTTTTTAAGGAAAAGAAAAGGATTTTCCCTCTTACTTTTGAGCATTCCATACACGAGTCGCTACGTTTCTCATTGAGCATCAGTGAGAGGATTTCAAAAGTAGCAACAGGAACAGGAGCGAAGTGCAGATGTAGGGTCAGTTCTAGTACGACTCTAAATGCTGACAAGATAAAGAGAAATCATGGGAAAAATCTTCAAAGTCTTCCTTATCTGCAGCAGATTGGAACAGGCGATAGACTAAGAATGAGAAAATGAGGCAGAAACGAGACGTGTGCAGCAGTCACTAAGTTAATCTGGTGCCCACAGATATCACTGTCCCAATTATCTTTATGCTTCTTCGCACAAAAACAATTACGCAGAGGAACAGGCTGTTGTTCTGCGTTTTGACAGTGTGGTGACGGCGCTGGTTCCAGCTACAGATGAGGCTAGTTTCACGTTTCAAAGAGCGACAGTTAGAAGGTCAGGCGTAAAAGCACCGAGCGGCAGGTACTAAAATCACATTTATGGATCAAAATTTAGAGCTTATGATTTCAGGAAATAGTAAATGTGAAAGGGAAATCTTTTCTATTACAGAGCTCTACTAATCACACATCTAATATGACCTAATAAATGTATGTTTTGAGAATAATAATGCTGAAAAAAACAATTATTCCATTTGAGCAGTGGATTTATGGAATCAACTATTAATGTATTAGTAATCACAATAATATACTCTGAGAAACAAACCAGACAAATAAGCATAAAACCTGCAGTTATAAGAGACAAACGCAGGAAGGAAGTTTCACCTTTTGACCACAACAAGAGGATTTTTCACTTTGGTTCAAAATCAAGCTGGTGGATCGTCTCTCTGACTGGGAACCAGTTGGTACCTCCCTCTGTCTCTGCAGACACCGTCCTGTTCTTTTGGATTGTCTCATCGATTCCACCTCGGATTGATGTTCTTCTTCACTTGGGACACCAGTCCAGTCCTGCTCAGTCTGCTTTGTTTGAGGAGCTGTGAATGCTTAACTTGAACTCTGATGCGAGCTAAAAGCTCGACTCACTGGTTGACCTCATAAAGAGAAAAGAACATGAAACTTTTAGCCTTGTTTGAGAAAGGTCTTTTGATATGTGATGCATGAAGCCGAGCCGGCGGCGGCTTCAAACAGAATCACTGTTGACTCTAACAGAGATCCTGGGAAGCTTCAAGTGAGTTTTTCTCCCTGAGCAACTGCGGAGGAACCGCAGACATGACGACTGGAAAAGACAAAGAGTTAACGATGGGGTGGAGGTCAAAGGTGATCGGGGACAGGAAGTAGACTCCATCAGACTAGGTTCTAAAAAAGTATCACCTGCTTTTAAATGATTAAAGTGAACATTTAGGATATAAGCGCACATGTTGATACCAAATGTGAAAAGGTTTATGTAGAAACTCAATATTTATATGTACATTTACATATTAACCAAGACAACATGCTTCAGTCAAATCAGTTTAGATTATTTTGAACTAAAAATATGAAATTTTCCAAGATTAAAACTTGTTGAATCTGCAGAATCAGTGAATTCTCTGATTCTGAAAGCATCTTTCAGTCTTGTATAAACTCATTGGTCAGTTATTAAGTATCATAAAATTGGGAAGCCAGAAACTATTTTTGTTTAATGGCTCCTTATGAAAATGAATGAGATTAATTACTGCAGTTCATTGGATCTGTAATAGATTTTTCTTCTTTTTTTTTTTCTTTTTTTTTCCCAGACTTGCCTTCACCTTCTGAAGCTGCAAAGAGGAGAAAGCTGCATTTGTTCTCCTTAATTTCTGTTCCAAACTTCTCACCGTGTTTTCATGTCTGTCTTTGACTCGTCTCAGAAAAAAAAACAAAAATCTTTTATTTTCTCTTCCAACTCATTTAATGAGTCCCACCTTTGTTGTTACTGAGCTTCTCTGCAGCATATAACTGTTATTTAAAATATACATTACACTGCCATGTTATTGAAAACCATATTTAACAGCTTTTACAACAGCACAGTTGTAAAAGCTGTAGTAGCCGCTCCATTTAGTTTAATTAATAATCTTCATGTTCTCATTCACATAAACACAGACGGATCCTTGATGCTGTTGTGAAATTGTTTGGTTATTATAAAATTCTACACTCATCAATTTTACACAAGTAACTCCTGCAGTCACCAGCACCAGACTCTTTTTCTGAAACTCTGTCATCACAACATGGCTTCTCTATTAAACCTTAAGCTATGCTTGTACCAGAGTTTCACTGAGGAGTAGCTCCTATAATGAGCTCAGCTGATACACAAGTCTAGCAGGTTTTGCTAATTGCTGCTGGCAAGTCTGAAGGAGCTTGAGTGGACTGGAGCTTGGAAAATGCAGCTCTGAAGAGGAGCTGAGTCCACAAAGAGAGCTTTGCCATGGTCGCTATGGGAGACTGCAGGATTTCTCAAACATATATCGAAGAATCACAGCAGCACACCAAGTGTGCCTTTGATGTGGGAACATTATAACATGATGTAAAGCTCATAGAAGTTGATTTTGCATCATAGTGTCCCTTCAACATGTGATTTCTGGTCCGTCCTTCCTCCTCCTTCATTTTGTTATCTCTGTTTGTTTTCTCTGATTGCTGCGAAATCCACAAACATGTTCTTTTGTCCTCCTCCCATCCCAGACGTTAGGACTGTTCCTACAGAACCACAGAGGGGTCGCTGCTGTCCGCCAGCTGTCCACCGCTGACACAGCCCACAGTGGGCCCAATGGGCCGGCCTGCTGAGAATTCCTGCCGCTGACAGGATGTTAGACTCCCAGTTAATCTGGAAGTCTGGGGTGCAGTGGGTGGAGAAGAACTGTCAGAGTCCACTCCCCCCCTCACTCCCTGTGCTGCTGACCACCGTCAGACACACACACACACGCACACACACACACACACACACACACACTCTTCAGCTGCACCAGCAGTGATGTGTCTGTCAGACAGACAGCCACTCTGGGATCTGAGGAAGCATCCACCTGTAACTCCAGCCGCCTCTCAAACAGCCATGCAAGTTGGATGATGGTAAACAATACCACTAAAATAAATTAACATAAATCATCTTTCATATTCCGCCTGCTTCGATCAGTCAGGTTTGGTGAAGTGAGCTTTCGCTAAATGAGGTGATGATTCCATGTTCAACTCCCAGCCAGATCAGCAGCCATGGGGTTCCATGAAAGTTCTCAGGGCTCACGCCGGCATAGATCAGGTCATAAACATTAAAGATGACACAACCTGCACATGAAAAAAAGAGATCCAAACCAACCTAGCCAGAATGTGAAGAAATAATTACCCCCTGAACTTTAGAATTTTGGACACATTTAGCAAGTTTTGTTTTAATTCATCCACATTTGGAGAGTTTTAAGTACGAATAGCCAGTTTAAGATTATGCCAAAAGCACATATGTTGGATTTATGTCTAGACTTTGACTAGGCCACTCGAAAACTTTCAGTTTGAGATTTTAACTCACTTCACCAGATGAATTGGTGGCGTTTTTCAGTTTGTTTTCCTTCACTGTAAGGATGTTAAAAACATCAAGAGTAAAATTCTGTGAAATCAGCAAAATTCAGTAATATTGTGTTTTTTTTCCAGTGTGACGTCATATAATGTCAAACCAAAGACCAGTGTAGATTTTACAATAAAAAGTTAAAAGTAATATTGTATTTTGTACAAAGAAAAGTGGTGTCCTTCAAAACAAAACCCTAACTTTATACAATTTTGTGTTTTTGCAGTGTATAACATGTTCTTTGTCTATTTGATTTGGAATGTCCCAGTGAAATAGAATAAAACTTTTAACCAGGAAGTCACATGGGCTTGATTTTTGGTGCAACTGATAACTAACTTTT
Source organism: Poeciliopsis turneri (assembly GCA_922788865.1). Lineage (NCBI taxonomy): Eukaryota > Metazoa > Chordata > Actinopteri > Cyprinodontiformes > Poeciliidae > Poeciliopsis > Poeciliopsis turneri. The sequence goes on from CAKLNU010000787.1 coordinate 633,961, forward strand.
ATGCAGATGACAGTTAAATGTTCTACTTTGAAACAGCTTTGAATTCTTTAAGATGTCTGAAATGTGTGTACAAAAATTGTAAAAGCTAACTCCCTCACTTCACCTGAACTCTGTTTCTTGTCATTTCGCTGTTCCTCTCATTAGACAACAGCAGGTTTGAACTAAACCACCAAACCAAATCTAAGGAGTTCAGGTGTTTTCAACCAAGTCTCTCTTAAAGCTGACTCAAAAAAAAAAAAAACTCATCTGAAACTGTTTGTAAGTTCAAACTTATAGAGAGAATCAACTTTTTCCTTCAACCCATCCAACTGGCTGTACCTACTCAGAGTTTGTCCCATCATCCGGTCATGAACTTGATCATGTATGTAGATTTTGGTTAATCTTAACTAATCAGTATGATGCCGAATCAAACCAGTTGCCTTGCCTTTTGTCTGTCTGCTTCGTTATTTTTGTTCTTATTTTTTGACAACCAGCTCCTCCCTATCTAGGTCAGCTCTTGTGTTCTGATCTCTGTGCTCCATTTCATTGGAATCCTGCACCGGAATAAATTATGTGTGTAGTTTCTGTGTGTGTTGCCATGACTACCACGTGACGTTGGCATTTTAGTGCCAGCAAGAGGGGCTATCTCTGTTTTCCAGACTTAGAGCTAGTTAACAGAAAATAGAAATGCATTGACAGATCATTACATGTGTAACAAATGGAAAATACACAAATGATAAGAATTATTCATCTTTCATATCTGTGCCTGTACTCATAGATCCTTATATTGAATTTTGTCACATTGAAACTAAAGTTTCAGTAGAACTCATCTGAATAAAATTTATTATTTCATCCAAATGAAATAATTAAAAATACAGATATAAGGTTTGTTTCTGCTTGGAGTGAAAAAAAACATCTTTGAATGATCCAACATTTACATCTGTAAACCTCTGTCTATGATAAACTTATTTGTGATCAGGCAGTTGCAGGAGCATTTAACAGTCACAGAGGATGTGTGTGTGTGGAGTTTCAGAAGGGAAGCCCAGACATCCTCCTGTTGTCTCCATGGTAACATCCTCCGTCTTCTCTTGGGAATTCCAGGACATTTCTGTCCCAGAGGGAAGTTCTAGTTCTGCAAGCTACAAGTCTCTAGTGGAGATGAAGTCTCAGTAATTTGAACCGCTTTGTAATCTACTTATTTTAATGTACAAATTATGTTTAATTTTTTATTTTTTTTTTCCATCAGAACAAGTAAACTCTAAGTATTGCTGATGATGCATTTTACGGTTAAGATTAACCAAAACAAATCAAAGAGCCAGTAAATAAATAGTGATCAAACTAATTTAAAAAAAAAAAGTTTCATGAACAAAATAAATAAATAAATAAATACATTTCCATGTTTAGATATGGAAATAAAAATCCAAAGAAGATGAAATGAATGAAAATCAGTTTGTAACAATGTAACTTCCATTATTACTTAATTATAATAAATTCATTTTACTTCCACACAATATGAACAACACATAAAAGTAACATCATTAAAATAATAATAGAAAAAAAAAATCAAGATATAAAAGTACTAGAAAACTACTGGATAAAACTAGACAAATGAAAAGTACTCAAAGATGCTCGTTAGGATGCTGGTGAGTTAGACAAATCTAAACAGATTGGTTCTGACTTTAAATGTGGCTTGTGATGAAACTGTAAAAAGTCCAAATGGAGTGCATACCAGAGTGGAGAGGCAATGCCTCTGTCTGTAAGTATTATGTTCTGAGTCCATCACCCAACACAATGGCAACACATTCCTGGCATGCATGATGTCGACACGGCGAGTGGCAACACTTGCGTCACTGTGTGCAGGATTGGTTCTGAGCCTGCTGCCATCTGCAGTTAAAATCTTTCTGTAAGTGTATTCTAGAGAGTTCTGCTGCAAAACCTTCCACCTGTTGGTGGGTGAACTTACATTTTTTTTTTTTTCAAATACTCTTTGATAGAGAACTCTTCTCCACCTCCATCACCTTTAGCGCCGTCATCATAGGATCCAGGTAAACAGCAGAGGAATCGCAGTGTTCATGTCGTAGCAACAGTAGAGGAAGAGCAGGCAAACAGTGGAGAGTGAACTGCAGGTTTGTGTCATTTTTTCCCCCCCATCAGCGGAAAAATAACAGCTGAAGAACTTTTTCACCTTTTTTACACCAAGCTGATTTGCATCAGTTTCACATATTCATGTTTTGAAAATTGAATGAAAAAGGAACACCAGCTGCTTCTTGTGTCTTTGAAAACGATTTATTTGAGCACTTTTTAAATGAAAAATACTAAGAGAATATACAAACAGCCATAAGATATTACACAGACAAAAAAAACTTCACATCAGGGGGTTTCCCCCAAAAAAACCACCACTAAAAACCAAACCAAGTGATAGACCTGAGTACAATGAGTCTGACTACTTGTAAGGGTAAATCAACCACAAAGTGTAAAGAAAATGAAAAGCACTTATTTTACTCCAACTTTTATGGGGCGTCTTTTATTACTATTATTATTTTTTTTGCTTACATGACTAAAATCCTGGAAGTATTTAAGATGGATGAGTTTTGTGTGAAGGAAGCAAAGTGACCGCCAGTTTAAAAGTGTAAGAGTAGAATAATTATGAATAAGCCCAGAGACTAAAACTGATCCTCCAAATCATTTGGTTGTGTTTAGCAAAACACAACCAAAAACATAGAGACATACAACACGATACTGCCTACAATGCGCCTCACTATCAGGACATTTGAATGTATTTTAGGCCAAAATGCATTTTTTAGTAAATAGTTTGGCGATTTAAACCTATCTTGTACAGCAAATCTCAGCAGAACATCCAGGTCAAAACAGTCAATCTGGTCTTAATCTTAATTAGGTAACTTCAGTAGACAGCCGGTTGATCTACCAATTACATTCAACCAGCCAAATCTGAAATTGAAATACAAAGACTCAATGCTCGTCGGCTTTTACAAAGCAGCCAATCCAGAAATGTCATTCATTTTTCTTGGCACTGATTGGCTGAACTCCAAGAGTAGAGATAAGAAAAACTGTAGATGGTAGCTTCTGTGGTCCAGACATAGCAGTTTCCAAAGTGCATATTAATGAATATATTGATATATTTGGTGTTTGAACTACTAAAATGGACATTTGTAAGAGGATCTCAAGTATTTATGGGTTTTTGCAATTTGCTGCTGACTGTAGTACCACTGTACATGCTACATTTTTTAATATTAAATGAGCTACCATCACTTTCCAGAGGGTTAAAAATTGTGCATTTGACTCAGAATTAATGTCATTTAAAAATTACGAAAAAGAAAAAAAAAAGAGTTGTTTAATTCAATGGGTTATCTAGAGAAAGCTTAAGTTCACAGTAACAAACAAATCAGCAACATTTCAACTTAGTTTGGTAGTGAATCACCAAGAACTTCTGTTTAACATGGTAGGAATCTGTTTCGTTTTGACCGAATTAAAATCTTTAATCCTTTTTAATCTTCTTCCATAACAACATTGTTGAAGAATATATTGACGACTTGAACGGGCGTTTGCTGTTTTACAGTTCGATTACGTAAAAAAAAACAAAACAATAATAATAATTTAAAAAAAAATAAAAAATTGAATGTTTTATGTTGATTTACCCTTTTTACAGTCATTCTGGCTGCATCTTGTACGGAAATGTGAGCAAGTTGCAAATATAATTCAAAGCATATAACAGATATTTACCATCATACATAAAACATTTATAGGACAAAATATTTGAGTTGAATGTTTCTTCAGTGTATATATTTATAGATACATTATAATATTATATATATATATATATGTATATATATATATTATATATATATTATACTATTATTATACATATTTGACACCTAACACTCTTGTTTTGGTCTTTAATATATTTGATGATAATCTGAAGTCACTTTTAATGCTATTGGGACAGAAAAGGACTAGAATTGACATTTCTTTAGATTACTAGAAACTCCATGCTCTCTACACAGAGGTAGAGAGCATGCGCTCTATGTACAGAGCATTAAATTTTTTTTATATTTTTATATCTATTTTATAAGAACACAAGGACCATGTCTCGTCTCTTTGGAATAACATAGTAAGCGATGCAAAACCCTGAAATATTCACCTTGTGTTGAGTATTTACAGTCATGCACAAGAAATATACACATGAACATCCAGCAGTGTATCTTAATTACACTTCTCAAAAGCTTTTAAAAGGGTTTTTTTTTCTCTTGTGGATCTGTCTCAGTGGAAGGCGAAAAACCTGTCATTGGCTGACATCAAACCAATGCTCTGTCCCGGCAGTATGTTTAAAACCAGTCTGAGGCACCATCTAATTACCAGAGACAGAGGCTCTCTGCTGGGCAGTTGTTTGGGTGATTATTGGCCTCTGGCTGAAACACTGACTCTCTCTGACTAAGACACATAATTCCAGCTTTCACAGGAAGAACATCTTCAAAAAATATTTATTTTTGAACATGAAGTCATATTTAGTTAAATGATTTGATGTATTAAAATGTTTAAATTTAGGAAATATGTTGAATGGATAGTTAGTGACCAATCTAACTAGAGTGGTAGAATAGTATGGCCACCAACTGTTTCCATCAGAAAACATACAGAGAGCTGCTTCGCTACAATGATTCAATGATTCAGGAAACGGGCGAACTCAGGGAAAGAAAGAGAGAAACAGGAGGGTTCATCTTCATGCGCATGAGATTAACAATCCTAAATCTAAGTAAAGTAAAAATGTCACCATCTAACTGTCTCATTTTCAATTGTTTTAATTTGAATAAATTAAAACAATTTAATTGTTCATTGTGGTGAATTACAGACTCAAGGGGCTGGCCAGAGAGCACTTTTAAATCCCTAAACTGTGCCGGTTTGGTAGGTCTCAAGAGGTAGTTCATGGACATTTCTTCTGACTTTCTCCTCTTCAGTAGAAAAAATACAAGAATTTGAACTTTATCAAATAAAATATAAATTCATATGACAATTTTTTCCTTTTTCATCAAGCATTGTTCCATAAACGCTTCTTACAGTACCTCGCCTTATATTGGTTTATCTTGCCTGTGGAAATCAAATTTAATTTACTGACTTTCTTCACAAACAAACACAAAAGCATGTAAAAGTTCAGCCGGAATATAATTGGGGTGGATTTAGAATTGATTTGTGTGAAATGAGCGAGGCTGCATTTACATAACTGTTTTTGTCTTGAATCTGTTTACCTTCTCAGAGTATCACTCACTGGTGATTTTCCATATCAAGTGATGCCAGATAAATACACCTGAATTAAATTAAATTCAGAAAAAAAAAATGGACTGACCTTTCCATTAGGGTTGTTTTTCTTTTCTAACTCCAGAACGGGTAAGAAAGGGGAGCTTGTTTATTTGGCTGCAGTGACTCATGCTCCCTCAAGTTGCACCTTTGTGGCTCTAATTGCCCTCAGTGAACTCTGGCTTCGTTCTTCCCAAAACTCTGCAGACTACCATTCACATTTATTCACTTCAAAAATCTTGAATTCTCACTTTTTGGACAAATTCATTGCGAAGTTTGGAAATGAAGTCGTACTGCATTTGTGCCAAAGATTTAACTTCCTGGATTATGTTTCGAGATACTTTGTGAAATGCACTGCTCCTTTCTCTGGCAAAATAAACTCAGCATGGAAAGGTGTTTTTAGTCTTTCAAGTTGATCAGGCATTTTTTTGAAGATCCAGGACATTCTTTTTGTTTTCTCCCTGAAGGTAAAACTGTTATTTTGGATCAGATATAGACATTAATCCTCAAATAGTCAATGTAAAGGACTTGATTAGGCTGGAGGAAAAATGAAAGTACAATATTGCTTTTTCTTTGTGTGTTGTGAACAGGTGAACCTTTATCTCTAACAAGGTTCATCTCAAGTGTTTCCGTTTGTTCAACCTGACTAATCGCTTATTAGTAACATTTAGCTTTATCTAAATGCAGGAAATACATCACAGGCAGACAATGCCGAGCTGAAAGAAACCAGGAAGCAGGAGGAGATTAATCAAAAAAAAGAGATTATGTGATTTAACACTCTGAATCTCAAAGAAGTGTCATTATCAGCTACTTAAAAAGGGACAAAGAAGGATTTAGGTTCTGAAAGGTTGGATTTTGTTTATCTGTCTGTAAACAAATACTGTGTTAAAATGGGACTTGAGAAGAGAGAGGGACCCAGATGTGACACATATGTGTGTTAAAAAAAGTGAAATAATCTGATTATCTCAGAATGACACGAGCTAACACACATAAATAAAATAAAATGTGTGTTAGCTTTTTATTTATTTTAGTTCTTTCATAAGATGAAATCATAGTTTGACCACTGCAGTTTGTAATTGCTTTCATAAGATGAAAGAACTACATGAAAGTACAACATTTACTTTATAGGGTCTTCCACCATAAAACAACAACAACAACAACAAAAAAAAACAGCTATCTGACTGCAGTTTAACTTTCCTTGGATTTTGAGGACAAAAACTAGCTAGCATAGCATTCTTAGCCCTTTTTAACATATAAGTCATCCTGCATTACTTAGGGTACACAGGCTTTACTTCCATACCATAATTACTTACTTACTTCCATATTTTTGAGTGTAAATGTATGTATTTTGGGTCAATGACACAGGTGAGCTTCGATAAGAATGCTAATCTCGTTAGCATTGCTAGCAAGTGAAAACAATGAAAACTGTTCGTTGTGTACAAGCTGAACCACTGAGGGGAAGAAGTTTATTCCCACAGAAACTATCTATCTATCTATCTATCTATCTATCTATCTATCTATCTATCTATCTATCTATCTATCTATCTATCTATCTATCTATCTATCTATCTATCTATCTATCTATCTATCTATCTATCTATCTATCTATCTATCTATCTATCTATCTATCTCTGCTGAAACTAAGAGGTAATATTTCATTGTTTCAGATGGCAGTATACAAATGCGCAATAAAAATACTTGAATCTGAATGAAGTCTAAATATTATCAAAGGTGGATGCTAATAACTCGTCTTCTCCTATAATTTCTATTATTTCACTGTTTCCACCTACCTGTCACTCAACTGTCTATCATTAGCAGGATTTGCCATCAATGTGTCCGTTAAACAGAGAAAAGGCGCAGATGCTCTGCTGTAAGTAAAGGCTTCTTTGCATTCTTTCCTCTCTCTAAATGTGACAGACTGCCTACCTCTGGCCGTAGGAGTCACAGGAAACGGCTGTAGTGTTAGTGAGATGTTTTGTCTCGTCCCAGAAAACTTTGTGATTATGTTTCTAATGTCGGAAAGCAAAGTTGGATTAAGATGATCTCATTTATCCAAACAATTTGGTGTGCTGGAAAAAATGTCACCACACCTGCCATCAATGTTTGCTAGAGCCGGGAATGAATTTTTCTGCAGAATTTTGTCCAAACTTTGACTAGGCCATTCTGAAACCTTCATTTTTAATTCTTCATTGAACATGTCATTTAAAAATGAGCCCTCATCTAGAATACTTTGTATTGTTGAGAGACCATGTTGTGCTGAGATCAAACAGAAGAATCCCACTAAATCTTCTACTTGTCTCCTCTCTCCTCATTTTGTGTTGGTGGTTCCGTTACATATTTCTATAAAATTTGGCACAGATTCTTCACAAAGGCAACAAAAGCCGGTGCTGCATGTCTGCTGAATGTTGTGAATCACTTCTGTTGTAGCCCAGTTTTCTAAAATTGTATGCTATGAATATGGAAATGGAGTGAATGAAGTAGGAATGAGGGTTCTACAAAGCAACTTGTACCTGAGCGCAGCAACATTATGACAGGGGGATCAGGAAAAATTCATGAGTCTCCATCTGGGTATGTTTCTTTAACCCGACACTGACATACTAAGTCTGCCAGTGTCCTCAATATTATGCACATCAAACCATTTATTTCTTGTGTTTTTATTTCCTGTTTTACTAAATATTTTGTTATCTTTTTGAATATCTTTTGAGTATTACAAAATGTATTCAGTTTAGTTCAAATTCATATTATGACTTACAATTATGTTTCCACAGGGTGTTCTAATTTTTTCCAGCAAAAGCTGATTTCAGTAAGACAAGCTTTTTTATATTGGATCTAATATTACATATCAAACTTCACCCTGTCATCATTTCTCCCGTTTTCCTTTCTCAAAGCGCTTTAAGTAGGCCGTCACCACAGGCTTTCTCCTAAATCCCTCACATCTTTATGATTCTTCATATTTCTACCTTCCATAACCCACATCAGCAGGGAAAAAGTGTTTATTTAGTGCTGATTTCAGCATCTCAACATGTCTCTCTTTTCCAAGTTCACTACTGTTGCTTTTGCTTTTGAACACATATCACCAATAAATTTCTATATTTGAAGCACACATGACCGGAGAACTTAATTATCCATTCAGACACATCCAGTCCAACCCACAAAGGTCGCTCAGATATATCCAGCTGTGAAACTGGATTTCAGGCTATAAACAACAACTCATTTCAAGGATTCCTGTCTGTCTTTTTGTGAAAATGGTGTTCCTGTCACCTGCAATCCCAGATATCACCTGTTGGAATGAAAATGAATATAAATACTGCAGGACCTTTTATTATCCATGTCTCTCTGAATAGCGAATCCTCCTGAAGAAGCACAGGGAGCTTTAAGGTAAGTAGCACTGAAACCTAGCTTATGTTAATGCAGTGTGACTGACTTCCTGAAACAAGAAATGAAGAAATAGAGGATAGTACCACAGAACGCTAAATGTTTAAGGACAACAGCAGAGCCTTTAGTTTCCTACACTTTGCATCATCATTACACTGATCATCAAATAGAGGTTTTTCCCCCCCCCCCAACATGGCTCAGAGGAAGAAAAAGCTAAAAAGGAAAAAAAAGCTAAAGGAGTTTTGATTCTTTAAAAAGCAGAGAAAGTATTCATTAGACAGAAACAACCTGAGCAAATACAAACTGCAGTGGTCAAACTATGATTTTCTTTATTAAAAGGTATAAAACCTGATCCACCATGGAAAGTAACAACAACTCCCTAAACCTTAATGCTGGTGTTTTGAATTGTTTGTGTTCATGACAGCTATGAAGAAATAACTATTGTTTTGTCTCCTTATTGCTGACTTATGAACACTGAATTTTATTATTTTGGAATCTCCTGAATGTATCATCAATATCAGGACGTGTTCAGTCTTTTAGATCTTAATATATTCATATTCATATTTAATATTTCTATAAACTAATGTTTATAGGAATATTGTTTATATAAGTACATAGATTGGTTGATTGTATGTTCTCAGCTTATTTTTTTAGATATTAAAATGGGATGATCTGAAACATTTTTTCTGGCTGAATGGTCCAATGAAAGGGTTTGTCTTTTCAATGCCATCAGTGAATAAAGCAGCGACATGATGAACGAAATGTCTGCATGTCTCGGCTGGTTTTCTCCAGTGATAACTGCAGGAACACAGCAGGGATGGAAAAAAAAAAAAAATCTTTTCTGGTTCCTTATGAGAATAGAGATTCTCATAAGAACCAATGAACTCTCCATGCAACATTTACAACACAGAGTAAATGTTGTATTATTAGCCTGTTGGTGTGATTTTCAGTTTTATTGTGTCTCTCTCTCAAGTTAATTAGAACTAAATAAAGGATTCCTGTTCTGCCTCATTGATCCATGCCCTACTTTTCCTTCTCAACCTCATCATTACATTTCTCTAACTCCCTTCTCCTGCCTCTGTCATTTTTTTTTTGCATCAGCTTTCTTCTTTGATGGTGAATGAACTGAAATTAGAAGTTTTTGAGCACCTTACAGTCAAAGCCAAGCATCTTGACATGCAGGGAAGTCAGGAATGGAACCATAGACATGGTGACAGGTGGAAAAATTCTATATTTTAATTTTAAATTTTTTGTAAAATTGCATTTATTTATTTTGTTATTCTTCAATATCCCCAGTCTTTTCCTGTTCTTCAAACATGCTAAAGAGAATATCCTAAAGTCAATAGACATGGATTCAATGTATTGTTTTTACAGAATTTCATAGTACTTCAAAAATGATTATTAGCATTTTAAACTTTGCCTCCATAACTCCAGAGAATTTGCAGAGACTGTGTCAGAGTGACTAGATTGCTCAATTGTGAAAAGAAAATCATAAGACATCCTCTTTGCAGTTTTTGAAGAAAGATCGAGCTAAATGTCAAGTAATTCTGAAAAAATAAATAAATAAAAATGTTTGAGGCTAAAAGAAAACTTTAAAAATACAATCTGAGCTGGATGCTGTATGCCAAAACTGATCAATCTGTTAGTTAAGAAATTAAAGTGTGTCAAGATGGAGAGTTTCTCAGTCTGAGCTCAGGAGTGGAGTCAAAAAGAGAAGCAGCTATAAGCATCAGGATCAGGATTAGCAGGAATGAAGCTAAACTGGTGGTTTGCTGCTCTGCTTAGTGCAGCACAATCTCAGTGAAATGGACCTGAATGTGTTGGTGTGTTTGCTGTAGTGTGGCAAGTCAGACTGGAAGGCGGCTTGCATTGGTTCATTGAATAATTAGAACAGATCTGATCTGAGCTGTGTGTTCCTTCTTGGTCGCACACCTCAGAGATATTAATAGGAAAAACATCACAAAAAGCAAGGATGCTATAACAATATGCATTTCCTCTTACAGATTTAATCTGGATTTACTTTTCTGTCAGCTGAAAATGTTTTAGCTCATGAAACAAAATTAATATTAGACAAAGATTAAAAAATTGTATTTTTTTTTGTTGTTGTTGTCAAATTATGATTCCTCAAGACTATGATTTTCTAATCATGGTGTGTGATCTCTGAGGATTTAAATCTTGCCATGTGAAGCAGACATAAGACTTCCCTCCAACCTGGAGCAGCTCATTCGGGGGAATCCCTTGGCATTCCCAGCCTATCCTAGAGGCAATCCCCTTCAGAGTTACTGGAATAGCTCAGAAACACGATGAAGAGGACCAGTTCCTAAAGGCAACCTTGGCAGAATCCAACTCTCACCAGAAACAAGCCTGATTTAAATATTCCTTAAACCAGAAATTAAGTTTTCCCTTTAATACATGACATGACATTTTGATCCGATGTTAAAATCTGTTTGTTGAAGGGGGTAAATACTTCACAGCGATGTGAAAAAGCTATTGTTTTAAAGAAAATAGCTGTTGCTTCCTTCTTCTGAGGTAAATTCACTCCAGTCATATCTTTGCTGCGTCTGAGCCGACTGCCATATGGAATCTCCTGCAGGGCTGAAGCCAGAGCGAACTCCAAGACAAATCCAGGGATTGTGTTAGAAAACGAGCTTCTGTGTGCTGTTGGATTCTCCTCACATTAGTCTGTTTGCTCTGCTGCACTGACGAGTTTATGAAGGATTAAAGAGAAAGCGGCCGACTCAGCTCCTTGTGATTCAGCTATATTAGGGAAATCGGTCTCCTGCTTTCACTTCATCACTATTTAAATTACTAAAGGAATCTGTTGAGGGCAGCTCCTCAGTTCTGTCTCTAATGAAGGCTCCTGTCTGAATCTTGTCACGCCGGATTCAGACATGGTGACCAGAACCGGAGCTAATCACAAACCCATTTCTGGTGACGACTGGCTCCTGGGACAAAGCGATGAGCTAATTTGCCTTCTTGCTGGGATGTATGAATCTGAATTAATTAAGGTAACTGAAGTGTTCTGAGAAAGCAGCTCCTTGACTCATTCATGCTCCCTCAGAGCCAGTTCTTGTGTTGGATCTCATTGAGCTTCCCTCATTCAGATGTCCCAAGATTCTCACATCAGCAGCCCAGGGCTGTTTAACAATTGAGATCTTCTTTTGATGACTTAGCTCATCTCAAAAAATCTGAATAAATGACTGAGAAGAAAAGCCAAGTTTAACAGATATTTGGTTTCTGTTTTTTTTTTTTTTTTGCAAAAGCAACAGACATAATACAAAGTTTTAAAGAATCTATTAAAATGATGTTGGACAATTGTCCTGATTCCCATTTCCTAGTACTATCCAAATCCGTTCATTAAGGATGTGGTTAAATGTTCCACTGAAGTGTCTAACAGTCGAGGATATTTTTGATTTGATTATTACTTTTACCATTTTTAAACCCTGATTTGTGATGAACATTTGAGCAGCGGAAGGTTTGGCCAATTAAATCCTCCAACACTTTATTCTGCTATCAATCGTCGCTTGGCGTCAGATTGAAGTTGGAAGAAAACTTACATATTGGCAATTTAAATTTTTGTTAAACAAACAGCCTTGACTCCTTTAAGGTCTCTTCCACGTTTCACCTCTTATTCTGAAAAATACCATTTTGAAGCTCTGTAATCATCATGGTTTGTCAGCTGGGAGGATTTTAAGAAGCAGCAACTTTCTCTAATCCACCTGCCTGCAAATCTTCCTCCTTCTGTAGTCATCACTCCCCCACCGGCTTCCTCTCAAATTTGTCGCTTATCCTGATCTATTTTCAATAAACAGGGTGACTTCAGCCACCTCACCCTTGCTACTTGAAGTTGCTGCCTTTCCCAGTAGCAAGTTATATAAGCTCGCTCGCTCGCCCTGTGAGAGTGACAACAGAGAGATACATCAATGAATCTCTAGCAGCTGGAACCGTTCCTTCCTCTTCTCTCCTGGGAGAGAGTTCTTCTTTGTTTCCGAGACAGACGGCAATCTGCAGCCATCTGCTATTATGCTAAGCCTGAACAGCATCACTGTCAAACTCATCAATTGAGCTTTTAAGCTTTATAGTGGTGAGAACTTCTACCAAGTTCAATCTCATAATAATGATCCAGTCTGAGAGGGTAGAGAGGAGAAGAATTCAAGCAGAACTTCGTCTGTAGCGCTCTAAAAAGGATTAAAGATTCAATCTTTTTTGTTGAGTTTTTTTTTTCTTGTTGTTGTTGACATTTGAAGGTCTCGGCCCATCAAATAAGTTTTGATGTTTTCCAAATACAAAAGATGTTTTTGAGAGCTGATTTTTTTTATTTTTTTTTATAACATTGAAAGTCAAAGTCTTTACAAAGAACTTTTACCTTTAAAAGAGACAAAAACTGAAAAAAAAAACAAAAAAAAAACTACTGAGATTTCAATTGGCCTAGTCAAAGACCAGATTTAAGTCCAACTGAGATGATGTGGCATGACCTCAGAAAAGTTTATGTTTGCTAACAATCCACTTTAGCTGAACACAAATACCAACAAAACAGAGTAAGCCAAATTTCCTTGTATTAGTTTAATCCTTTAACTATCATGAAGATATTGAAGTCCATTGTCTAACGTTTAAGTGTTTTGAAGGTGGCAGTTAAGGGGCTTTAAAGATCTGATAGGAAAAGCAAAAACATTTAACATTTAATTGGTGTGTTTTTGGGCTTATAGGCCAAGTTTGAGCTGCTCTACAGAAACAACAGAGACTTCCTTTGACTTTGTGATAAATGATAAAAACTTGATTGACTTTTTTTACTTTAAGATGCAAAATGCTAAAGCCAATCTTAAAGTTTCATTTGCTGCTGCATGCAAACACATACAGCGTCTGCAGACAGCAAGGACTTTTATCCGCGTATAAGATATTTTTGCGAATACGTTCATTAAAGTCCAGTGACTGGATTAGCACTGAAGTTTAATTTAAGGAAAAAGTAAGCATTAAATAATGTAGAGAACTTTAGCTTCAGCTTCCAAACCCTCACTAAAACCATTTCTAGTGTTAATCGTGACCTGACCAGACTCTATTGAAACAGATACTTCTAATTTTGGAGTGGAAGCCTCTAACTGAGTTTCCATTATATCATAAATGTGTGCAAACATTTTATGTCAAGGTAAAGACGATTTCACAATTGCAAGTGTTTCCATAAAAAAGGAAACGCAATTAAAGTTATACGTTAAGTTTGTTTGTGTGATGTCATTAAAACATGCTGCATCATGATCTTCCTACTACTTCCTGTCTTCTTGTTCTTCTTCATAGTTTGCTCCAGTGGCAACACGTGATGCGAAAAAAAAGTGTTTCCATTGTAGTTTTGCAAGACAAACCAATTTCAATAATGCTGAAAAACCACCTCATCCGAGTGCTAAAATGTTTTTTTTTTTATCCAAAAAAATTCGTTTTTTTAATTTGCATATGTTTATGGAGCAAATCTATTTTTAAAATTGTCAAATTGCGCAATCATGTGTTCAATGGAAACGATGGAAGCTACCCTTTTTCTCTTATTTTAATCCCTCTCTTGTTTCCTTTCTGTACAAATAGCTGATTTCAGATCAACTGCAGGATCAAGAAGAACTTTTTAATGATTCTGCACCAACAGAATTCAACTATCTAGTTGAACTGTCACAACTCAGCCAGTGGCCAATTACCCACACAACTGCCCTCGGTACTTTGATATAATAGAGTTCATCAGAACTTGAATGCATGTCCTTGTGGGGATTTTTGCTAGAGAATAATTCATCATGGGCAAAATGACAGAATATCCAAACTGTCCTCAGTTGATCCGAATATACATGAAAACACTCAAACATGAGCAGCGCCTCTGCCGCCGCTGAGTAAGTGCTCTGCTTTAGTTTCATCTCCACGAGCTTTAATTTCCATTCATGGTCTCCACACTTTACACTTGTTCCTTCCTTCCCTGCCCACATTCACTTTGTCTTACTGCTGTAGCAGCTTTTCCACTCTGTGGATCCCATGTAAAGGGAGGCTGGGGAGCTCTCTCGCCTGTTTGCTTTAACTTGCAGAATAAATAAATGCATATCCCCCGCCATATGCCAGAACTCGTTAAATTTCACACATTTATGCTTCTATTTATCCAGCCGTCTTGTCACTCACCTTTATGGTGTTTCCTCTGTTCCTCCTTTGACGTGGCTTACATCTCCCCCTTCCCATGCCCTCCCCTCCCATCCCACCCTTTATCTTCTTCTTTCATCTCATCTCGTACCTATATTTTTATACTGGCACAGCAGCAGGTTTTTGAAAGTCTTTTTGAATGTGGCATTGCACAGTGCGTAACAAGCTGGGTTGATGGTGGAGTTGACATAACACAGCCAGTAGCCAATCGCCCACACAGTGTCAGGGACACAGGACTGACAGAAGGTGGATATCAGCACCATGACATTATACGGTGTCCATGTAATGATGAAAGCCAGGAGGATGGCAAAGATGGTCTTGGTTACCTGCAGAGAATAAGAAAAAAAAGAGAGAGCAGAAGATTGGACTTAGCAAAACAAGAGTAAAGGTACAAGCAGTTCCAAATGAAAGATGCCTGCTATTTTCTTTAAAAAGACACACAGGGGACATTTTTGTCTGGTTGCTTTTATCTAAACAGTTAAAATCTGATTACAGTGCCTTTTGAAAATCCAGATAATGCAACAGATTTGTTGGCTAATGATGAAGAGGTGAGACAAAACATTTGAGTTACACGTTGGATCACCTGTGGATGTGTTTGAATGCAACACCACAAACACACTGTGACACTGTGTCACACTGTGACACTGTGTCAGAAGTAGAGTGGAAGGCTGAAGAAAACCAAAAAAAAAAAAAAAAGTTCAAGTTGCTGGAGGAAACCCAAACATTTGACCAAAATCATGCAGCTTAAAAGCAGGTAAAACTCAGACTTTATAGAAAAAAAAAAAAAACTAAAAATATTCACTCTTATTACTCAGGTATCTTGCAGGTGGAAGGTTTAAAGAAAGAGGGAGAGAAAAAGTCTTAATGCACAGTGAATGTAAATCTCTGGTTTCAACTGTATGTGTGAACTGCAGCTATAATAGCTTTAGGACATGATTCAGTGTAAAAGCAGAGAATGCCATTACGCCCTTGCATTCAAACCAAGCATTTTCAAAGGCATTTACTTTCAACAGAAATGTATGAATTATTCAAGTGCAAAAAAAAAAGCTTCTATTTCAAGGGATGGACCACTATTTTGTTTTTACATAACCACAAGTAAGCTGTTTTGAATTGTAGCTTTAAATGCTGTTGCACAGAGGCATCATTTGTTCCACAACTTTAGTTGCATCTAAATGCCTAAAATGACAGTCTGACTTCATAAGTGAAGCAATAATAGACAAAGGCTTGTTGTCATGCCAACCTGTCCAAGACCTGAACATGGTAGATTCAGGTGACATGAGATTCTGTGCAGCTTGGTGGACATAACCATCTTGGAGGGGATGATTTTATAGCAGGAAAGAATTTCAGGAGAAACTTCTAATTCTTCTTTGTCAGTTACTTATGTGTTCAGGGTCAAACAAGGGTTACAAACTACATCCCACACATCAGTCCTTTAAGACGATTGCCAGGTTAAGCATTTTACCCAAGATGTCTTCATGTCTCTTATAATACAACAGCTGCAGAAACGTTTAACATGATCTGGAAACTTCTTTAATATAAGAACCCATCTTGCAGAAATACAAAAACACACTCAGTAAATAAATGGTCGTAAGTATAATCAGTTCCATCAAAGATGAAGCAAGGCTAAAAATGAAATTTTCTATTACAAGAGCAATAAAAAATAAATAAATAATTGAAAGTAAACATATTGGTGTAAAGTAAAATGGAAGGGGAAAAGGTTGTGGTTCATACATATCATGAAGTATTTCATGTCAATGGATCCCCAACCAACTATTGAGTGAATATAGTTTATGAAACTTTAGAAAGCTTAGAAAGAACTAACTTCATCTCAAGTACAAAATATAAGAAATATGAGCATTTATGAAAAAGTGAATTCATTGTACTTCAAGGGGAGTGCTGTAGTGAAACACAGGCTGCAGGATAAGGTGTGTGCTTCACGCTCTCTTTTTGTGATGAAGATTGAGGCTGTGCTGTCTTTTACGCACAATTTGAACGAACAAAACAACCCGATACTACCAGAGGCAAAAGCTATATGAAGTGGGGATTGGAAAAGCAATATAGTCCAGTAATGCATGTATTCACGCTAGACTTTCTAAAAAGCGTCAGCAGTGCAATCAACAATGATGCAGCCACAGATGTTCTTTTGTTGATAAAATCAAGGAGAGATTGCTCCATGTAGTCGTGAGCTTAGCCATTTCCTTCCTTCTTCTGCAGCCATGATTCAAATACAGCTAACAGAGGATGGTACTGATCATTCATGCACATCCCTAACTTTGCACGGTACCATGTGCTGAGTTAGGTTATTAACAGCAAATCCTGTTCTGTTCAGTCACATCGCCACAATGCATTCCTTGCATGGTGCACTAATTTGGAAAGAGGAACCAGTAACATCACTGTAAACTTAAAGAAGCCACTTAGGAACCTTTCTTTTATAGGTAACATTCACCATTGTGCTTCACAGAAACAGTGAGGCGCCTGATGTTTGGAAAAATAAATTTGCACCAATTGATAAATAAACTATAATCATTAATATTTAACAGTGTTTCATGTAATACCTAAAGATTGCAAAAATATTCATGTACTCTAAAGAAAGGCAAAATATATAGATATAGTCTTGAGTCAACTCTGGACTGTTAATATCTTCAGAGAAGCATTAATGCTTTCAAGTGTTTACATTTGTAGAAATATAACCAACATCCAACTGATTTTAGTTAAAGAGTTCAGATAAAAATATCTGTATATTATGAAAGACTTTTAAAGACATTTATACTGAGTTATTAGTCAAGAAAAAAAAAGTTGTAAGGCATGAAGATATTGAATGCTTTATATATTTATATTCAAATAGATCAATTATTTTCTTTAATTGCATACTGTAGCATAAAAGCAGAACTATTTGGGTTCAGGGCTGCAAGGGAATGGAGCCAGAAGGCAAACCCAGGTCAATATTCCTTCACAGGGTCAACAGAGAAAGACTAAATGAATTTCACTCCTGCATAAATAAAGCTTCAGAGTGCTTATCATTTGGATAAACCACACTGGATCATAACAAGATTTGTCGACGTGTGTTTACACGGCCCACTGCTTCACTCAAACATAATGTCCCTGTGGAGCACGATGGCAAGGTGCTCTAATTGAATAACACAAATAACTGGATACTATTCTGAGTTTTCCCCAGTAGCTATTTTCTCACTGCAGACAAAAGTGGCTTTTACACAGTTTATAGTAAAATGACTCTCCACAGTCAGTTCAATTTCAAAATGTCTGTCATGAAACATGCTCTGAAAATCCAACGCATGGATTCTGCTGGGTCAAATGAAAGATGAAAAAGGTCAAGAGGCAAAAGACAGAAACTAAGAACAATTACTGTAATTGTGTTGCCATGTTAGTATGAAAGTGTGTGTTTAACAGCCAATATTTGGGGGAAAAAAAAGTTCCTTCATGGTAAGAACAATGGGGTTAAACATATTTACTTCATGGCCAGAACAATAGCTAAAGACTTTGTAAAGATACTCATTATCCTCAGTGAAACCAGTCGTGTCCCACCATAGGCTGAAAGGCCACTCAGAGAGGAAGAAGCCGTTATTCCAAACCAAACATTAAACCAGATTACAATTCAGGAATCTACTCAGAAACAAGAGCTTTGGAGACATGAAGAAGAAACAAAAATGTAAGTTTTGAGCCCTTCTGACTGTTGTCATATTTAAAATAAATTAAATAAAAAAAAAATAATAAAATAAAAATTTAAAAACATCAAGAAAAAAGTGGAAATTAGAGTCTACAGACATCAGCCAGAAAGTTAAAGTTTGAGAGTAAATGGATCTGTAATACCCACCAGTAAACATGCCAGTTGGGAAACAAAATGTTTTTCAGTAAAACGTTTGTGGTGCCAGGATTAGGTGAACTGCAATGGAAAACTTTTTTCCGCATCACACGACTCAGGCTAACCACAAAGAAGGCAACAGGAAGTAGTTGGAGATCATGATACGGCACGTCTTTTAATACGTGGACAAACTTATTCATACTTGATTTTAATTGCGTTTCTTATTTAATGGAGACACCACAATTGGGAAAATTGTGGTGGAATATTGACAAATTTTGCTCACATGTGCAGTGGTTTGTTTCAGATTGAGC
Source organism: Poeciliopsis turneri (assembly GCA_922788865.1). NCBI lineage: Eukaryota > Metazoa > Chordata > Actinopteri > Cyprinodontiformes > Poeciliidae > Poeciliopsis > Poeciliopsis turneri. The sequence continues at coordinate 652,912 of CAKLNU010000787.1, forward strand.
AGGAAAGAAGACTTTAGTGGGTGGAGCCTAAAGGGTGTAAATCAGATGACCTAAAATGGTAAAAGTTAAGTTTGTTTTAAAGTCAGATAGTAAAAAAAAAAGTGTCTTTTGGATACAGTATATGGAAATATGTTGTTGCAACACTATCCAGTTTTCATCACATGCTTACTCAGTGTAAACACTCACTTTCTTTTCTCTGGCAGCCATTTGTCTTTTCCTCTTCACTTGGCTTCTCGCGATGCTGGCAAATTTTCTTGCCACAGTTCTGGGGCGGCTGATTGGGATGGAGCGCCTCTCCGCTCCCTCCACTGGCGGGACGATCTCTATTGCTGTGATGCATTCGTCGCCCGCCTGCTTCGTCACTATCTTGATCTTGGACCACCTTGACGATGGGTTCATCTTGGTCAGAGCAGAGTTGGATGTTGTCGTAACAACTGGATTGGGATTTGCAGCTGCCTGCAATCAAACGTAAAAGAGTTTTATTAAATTTCACCAAGCTTTTCTTTTTCATAAAGTGTACAGTTAGAGTAGCTAACAGTAGACCGTGACAAGATGGCCGCTCACACTGAACTGGAGGTTTCTTCCCGTTAAAGTTAAGTTCTTCTTAACTTTAAGCATTCCTATGAGGCAGTGAGGCTCCTCTCCAGCAGCAAAGCAGGTAATTAGCAGTAAGGTCTCACAGCAATTCAGTTCCTGTGAGACCTTAAAGGGTTGAGGTGAAAGTTAATGTTCTACATCAAGTCAGTAACACTGAGCTGCCAAAAATGAGACAGTAAGTACAAAAGAATGGGCAGTTAATTAAGTGAATACAAGTAGTTGAGATTTTAAATCAAGACCATAAACTAAGCCACACTTTATACTGATTTGCTGCATCAGTTGAATGTCTGCTGAGAGAGGCTCAACATTTTAGATTGCTTATTTAATTAAATTTTAATGAACTTTATTGGATATAATAAATGATGCAGCACAGCAGTGGATCTTATTGCCCTCCCAGCAGTTTATATCTCGTTAAATGAAAAATGTTACATGGAAAACAAACAAAATCTTTTATCACCTATTTCTTTTCTTTTATTTGTGTTTCATAGAAAGTCACGCCATACGCGTCCAGCGACGTTGCTTTACCTGCTAAACACATTGGGCACACCCATCCATTATACTTTACTAAATACAGTTTTAAAACAAAATTACAATTTTTGTTGCTGGAAATGCACAAAAATATTCTATTGACCAACAACAAGTTAGATAACTACAGGAAACGAATGCAAACGTCATGCTACTGGTGGTTTTGTTAAAATATTAGTTGTATTTATTGTTGTGTAGAAAAAGGAGGACGAATTCACACTTTTTCTGTTTTCATTTGGAGAGAAAAAAGCTCATGTTGGCCCAATTCAGACGGCTGTTCTCCATGATGTATTGGGTTATGCTGACGTTACGCTCTTGTGCTTCACTGACTGCATCCGAGCGAACCTTCTCCTCGCAGATTGAGGTTACAAGTTGATGTGAGGGTGGAAGAGGGAAGTACATGATTGTGGTCTGATTTCCCAATCAGAACATTTTTGAAGAACTTTATGTTTGCAAACATCTATGTTGAATAAACCTTCCATTAACCCTGACCGTTTAAAGTGGAGCTGAGCAAACAAGAGTGAGACCAGAACCGCAAAGACTAAATCCAAAAGGTTCGTTGTGAAAAACTGAAGCAGAACTACACAGTTATATGCCAATATATGTCTCACAGATGAATGAGTTTATTGTAAAATATATCAACCTCAGGAAAAAAAACAAGATATCATGCCATTATATTGTTTTGTTATCCAAAGTGAAATGATTTCTGTACGTTATGAGCTCAGCAAGGAGGAAACCCAAAATTGACAAAAAAAATTATTTGGAAATTTGAAAAGGAAGTATCTTTTAAGCTTTAGAAAAACAAATTCTGTAGCATGATGATAAAATAAAATTGAAGTTTTGGTCATAATTTTCGTGTGCAGATGCTCCAGGTCAGACATATTCATGAGGTAATTCCTCCAATTACTACAGATCTGTTTGGAAACTGTTGAAGATGAACAAAGAAAATAGAAAATGAATTCTCTTTAATTCTTCAGACATATTTAAAATGGAAACAGTTTTGATAATCTTCACTAAAACAGAATTCATCTTAGACATTGAAATATGTGTACATTATACAGTGTGTATAAGAAACTGGTTTCAACTGTGTTCTTATTTAATTCAAGACAAACTAATTAAAACATTTTCTAGTGCCGTTCTAGTTCTGGAGACTCAGGAAAGAAACTCGCACATATTTCCATTCATTGTCATGTAGCTCATCTTTTTCGGATCATTGTCTTTTTTTTTTCTAAAGAAGCTGGGAAGTTCTCGGTTCAAATCCCAGTCCAGGTTCTTTCTGCTGGGACCTTCCATGTTCTCTTCAGGGACTCTGACTGTTGGGTTAATTGGTCTCTTTAAATTACCCTTGGGTATGAATGTGTGTGTGCATGTCTGTTTTTCCTCTGTGTTGTGATGGGCTGGCTGCGTCTCCAGGGTATGACCTGCCTCTCACCTGTTGACCTCTGGAGATAGGTCATAAATAGTTATTAGATGGATAGTACGTACTGCTTTATACTAATTTTGTTTTTATTTTTCAATAATTAAAGACAATGAATAAAAAAAAGTTGTGAGATGAAATTCTAGCCCTATCGTTATTATTAATAGTAGTACTATAGTAGTAGTAATATGTTAATTTCTTTACACCTTGTGCCTATAAACAAACATTTTTTCAGTCTGTAATATTTCTGTTTTCTGAATTTTTAAAATCTTTTTTTGAAAATTTATGGCAATAAAACTATTTCTGAAAGACTGACAAAGGCTTTTTCTTATTTAATGGATCATATATGCATTCAAACTGCACCAGAGTTCATTTCAACCAAATCGAGGCCCAGGTTTTTTTATTGGTCAGAGTTTGATTAACATCCCCAACATAGTAGAGTTTTATTAAAGAACAAGGCTGGTGTGAATTCAACATAATTCACATATTTCCTACAATGTGTCTTGGTTGCAAAGTCGGATCACAAAAACCAAATAGGCCATATATGTCTGGCCTTTTATTTTATTTTATTTATATTTTAATTTTTTTTTTACACACACTGCTGTTTTTTAGAAGCGCTGTAAGAGTTCCAGAGTCTTTACTTGCATCTGGGTTCACCAGTAAAATGTCTAAAAGATAAGCAAATATGAGCCAGCGCATTTGCGTGCTGATAAGAGCCGCTGTGTTCCTACTCCTATCTGCAGACGTGAAACATGGCTGCGTGTGATACGAGTATCCATCAGGTAGCCAGTGTAGAGAAAACACCGCGATCTCGGCGTCACGCCTCATGGAAAGATGCTCCCCCATGTCTTTTCCCTGGAGCTTCCTGCTGTGAGAGCTCATCTCCAGCAGAACATCTCCCGCCCTGAACAGGCTCATGTCAACAGCATCTGGGGAAAAGAGCCCAGTCAAATTGTCTGTAGAGTCTTGTGAGCATCTCTTTGTGGGTGAATAGACCTAATGGGAACATTAATTAGTGATATGGGGCTGGAATGTATTAAAAGTGGATTTCCCCCCCTCCCCCCGCCACTGATGTGTAAAATACAGAGCGCTGGGAATTTCTTTATCTAAATACATGGGCAGGGCTTGAGGCAAGAGGAATCTGTTTCAACAGTTGTTTTGGCAAAGAGCTTCACAGTTAAAAACTGTTTTAAAAAAAAAGCCTCAGTCTGAGTGCTAAGAATAAAACTCAGTGGGGAAAAACGGTTGGAGGATGTGTGAAGAGCAGTTTAAACACCTGGAACAGTTTGTTTCTATGGGTTAGAGAACAAAAAAGACTGCTCTGAAACATTCTGATCTAAAGAAGCAATGGCATTTAATCACCTTTTTCATTTGAATCGAAAATATGTCAACTAAAGGACTGATTTGCTAAAAACTAAATGATTTTGAGGGTTCCCCTTTTTGCAGATTTTTGCTGCCGGCTTGTGCTTGAAAAACAGCCAATCTGGGAGCACCGCTTATTTTCCTTGACATGGCGCCTTCTGGATATTATTGAAAGAGTTAAGATTCATATTTTCGCAAGAAAATTAAAGTATAAATCAAAAGCAGACAATATTTCAATATTCAATATTCCTACTGGTCTCTGCAATTAAATTATATCCCCATTTACTGTCACTATTATTTTACTTTACTTAATCTGTAGAACCCTGACATAATATGTGCGTTGTGTTTGTGTCAGAGGTCAGTGCCAGATAGAGAAAGGTTAACGTTAAATGTCACTTTTTCAGAGTTTCAAATATCATCATATTTACTCTGATATGTAATTATGACTCTGATGGTGTGAAGGAGCAGGGATGCGATGGACAAGACAAGCAAAATTTGAAGCACAAATTCTTAAAGTGTTTTATTGAGGAAAAAGTGAGAAGACGTCAAATAAATAACGATATGAAACGGCAAGTATGTAGCTAAAAATAATCCAGACGTCAAACACATAGAGCAGGTCAGTCAGCATCTGAAGGAAAGCGTCCAGACCGGCATCAGATTGGTTTGCGTCAAACCTGCTGTCCTTACATGCAAATTCGGACTGTGAAAGTTCCATCTTGATTGTTTTGTGCTTTTTTTTTTTTGCTCTTCTGCATAATGGTGCATTCATCTGAAAAAATATTTGCATACGTCACTCAAACAGAGCTGCCATTTGCTTCCCTTTTTGTGTCATTATATAATTCTCCTGCTTGTCATTGTGTCCATCACTAAACCACAAGATTTTATTGCAACTGAATTTTAAATCTCTATAGGCTGAATTGACTGGGTTGTAAGAATTATGTAGGAATTAGTCCAAATAGAACAAGTCATCTTCGGAATTAGATCCTTTGACTTTAACATAGTGATGTCCAAATCCAGGAAGTTGTTTTCATCTTTATCAGAAGATAAAGATAATATTACATCCAGATTCAGTGAATATTGTCAAAGTACTTGAGCTATTCACTAACAAACATATCTTTTTTTATCTGAATCTGAATTATACTGGAATAAATTTTTAAATTTGGGTTAATTTGAATACAATTGGACTGAACATGTCTGGTTGTAGAGTGACTTTAGAGGATTTTTGTGAAAAATTGCTATATTAAGAAACCTAATTGAAATAAATCATATTAATATGATGAAGTTTAACTAAACTATCATGTAAAAGCTCTAGACAATATAGCCACTACATAGACCTTAAGCGTCGAAGGAGAACGGCCCTTATCAAAAAGGGACTGAAGAAACTCCAAAATAGTGGGTGACTGGATCATCATTACGGGCAAAACACCACCGTGAAAACAGACGCCATCTGTTTTCATATTGCTGACGAGTGGAGAACGCGCTGGCACTCAAAGTAGTGTGCCGGACAGGAGCTGAATACCCAGTCAGCTGCTGTTCAAGCCTCCCAGTGGCCATAGGCGTTGAAGATTGAGATGCCATATCTGACCCCCCAACTGAGACAGTAAATTCCTCCTGGTTGGGAGACACCATGGGACATTGTTACACAGACTCCACAATACGGAGCTACCAGCAACATCCTGTCGGCCAAATCAGGGAAAGGGGCAGGAAGGCATATAGGAGGACCCTGGGCCAACGATGGGCCAAGGCGTCCTGGCCCAGCGCACCAGTGGCCCCTGTAAGGGAAAACCATAGAGGACAATGAGTCGATTCCTCTGCGGCGAACAAATTGACCTCTGCCTGACCGAAAAGGTCCCAGACCAGACGGACTACGTCGCTGTGGAGGGACCACTCTGCTACCAGGTCGTGCAGCCCCGGCAAGTACACCGCCCGCAGGGTGGATAGGTGAACAGATTCCCAGTACAGGAGATTCTGGAACTCTTTCAGAAGCTGTGCTGACCTGGTGCCACCTTGATGGTTGATGTGGTAGACAACAGAGGTGTTGTCCAACCGAATCAAGACATGTCTCCCCTCCAGGTGGGGCAAAAAGTGCCTGAGAGCCAAATGCTTGTTGATCCACCTCTCCAAAGGGCGCAGTGACAACAGACCTGAGTAACCGATGTTAGTTTGCCCAGCAGCCACAGGAAGGCAATGTAAGGAAGCCGCTTGTCCAGCCTGAATGTCGTCCACCCTCTGGACAGATGGGTAGGCTGTCATGGAGGGAGAATCCAAAAGCACTCCAAGAAAAGTAGTTTTCTGCGATGGAATCAGACAGCTCTTCTCCAAGTCCACTTTGAACAGGCAACTTGTATCGCGAGATGCATGCTCTGGAGACGAGGCGTAGAGAAGCCAGTCGTCGAGGTATGGCAGAACCTTCACACCACGGGCTTGGAGAGCAGAGAGGGCTGCCTTCACGCACCGAGTGAGCACCCTCGGGGAAAGGAAGAGGCCAAATGGGAGCACATGGAACTGCCAGTGGTGATCCCGATAGGCAAACCTGAGAAAGCGGCGATGTTCCGCCACAACAGGTACATGAAAGCACCTGTTGTACTAAGGTCGATTGATGTGAACCATTCCCCCTGTGTCACTGCCCAAAGAACCTCTGTCATCGTCATCGTGAGCATGTGAAATGGCAGGACCTTTAAATACTGATTGAGTCCCCTGAGGTCCAAAATGGGACGAAATCCGCCCGTCTTTCTCGGCACGAGGAAAAAGGTTGAACAGTAGCCTTTGGGTTGCCGCAGAGGATCCTCAGCCTCGATTGCATAATAATAAGTATTGATCATTTAGCAAGCCACAGTATTCAGATCACCACTTCTGAACAGAGACTTTGAAACTTAAAGCAGGAAGTTACAACAGGAGAAAACACACTTGGTCCCAGAGGATCTCTATGGTTATATCAGCAGTTCGTATTCTCTTACCTCACAACTGAGAAGTACTAAAATGTTACAGCCTACATGAGTTACTGACCATGCGCTTCCCTTTATGGCCACTGACAACATTACCCACATTTTGGACACAAACCTCAGTCGTCGCCTCGCTCTTAGCCTTTGGTTCTGTTGGAGGGATAAAAGCTGTGGACGAGTCGTTGGAACTCTCCTTCTCCTCCTGTAAGAAAGAAAAAGCCACAAACTCTAATGCCACTCAGTTATGTAATAAATGCAGGCTCATAATATAGTCTCTCTGCTTTCATTTGAGGGCACTCCAAAGCTGCAAGTAGGGGTTAGAGGACTGCAGTATTCTGTAGATGGCTATGAATTTAGAATCTGCTTCACTGAGAGCTGTGAGAAATTCTCGTTAGATCTCCTGATTAGTAGAACAGGGAGGAGGATTGCGGGAGATTCTATATGCGGAATCTGTATTCTGACTTTAGTGTGCGAACTAACAGCGGTGAAAGTGAAAGGAGTCATTCTTTGACGGGAAAGAACTGAAACAGAAACATCAAAGAGGTAGAGCGAATACCCAGAGTGGAAACCTCCATTAAAACAAATTAAACTGACCTAGGGGTCAGTCAGATTACTACAACCATGTCGTAACCTTCATGTTTATGTCAGTCTTATTCACAACCCGTCAAATAAAGTGTTGCTGAAACGACTGATAGTAAATGAGATAAAATCTGTGTAAGTTTGTGATTTAGAGGAGAATGTTCTCTGTTCCCATGACATTTACCAAAATAAAAGCTATCCCAAGGATTTTGAACAATGCTCACGTTTTATAGATGTGCTATTATTTTTGAACCAAACTGTAATTTAGCATAAATACTCCATACTGCCATATAGCTGCAGCTGGAGTTGCATGTAGGCCGGGGGCATTCAGAACAAAACGACTCTGACAATCATATAGGTACGCAACGCTCTGCCTGCACAAAAAAAGTAACAGCGAGGTTTTCAGTGTTGCTATGGAGATCTGTCTCAGTTTTACTGGGGTGTGGTCTCTCAGTTTTTGACCTATTTCACCTTCTCTCTCTCTTTGTCTTCACAGCTCCCTCTATCATCATCTTTATCTTTTTCTTTTTCTTTTTCCTCAGCAACACCAACACACAAAGTAAGACTGTCAAACTTAAAGTTTCATTGCTAAATTCACTCTTGTGTCTTTGTGCAACGATAATAAAATAAGTCTAACATCGTCAGTGCTCAAAGATGTATTTAGAGTTTCCTCTCCTCATTTTCAAACATCCAGACAGAACAAATCCGAGTGAAAGCATTATTTATTTATGATTTAAAGAATGTGACAATGTTGATCAGCTTAAATTTCAGATTTTTTTTCACTATTTGGAACAATACAAGATAAACATCCTGCAAGTTTAATCAAAATGGATGCAAAGACCATCATGTTGAAGCTTAGAGTTTGATTTTCCCAACAACTAAACTTTCTAATGTCTAATAAGGTTTCGAATAATAAGTCAGTACCTGTGCCAGTCTGGGACTGGGGTGCCCCAGGGCTTCGGCTTGGGAAGGTTTCTGTTCCTCCACCTGGCCGTTCTTTACTCCATCCAGAGCAGTGGTGGTGGAGTCCAGGCTGGCCTTGGGAGTGGAGCGAGGACTGACTTGAGGGCTGGTATCGTTGTTGTTGTTTTGTTTTATCATGTGACTCTTTAGCAGGTTGGGAGGTCTGAGGAAATGGGACAGTTATTATATTCCATTTGAAAATATGTTTAAGACTCTAGAGAATGTTTTTTGGACGTTGCCAAAACTGTTTTATAATAATCTCAAACAGTAACTCCTTTTGTGTCCTGCTACCTGATATTAACACATTAGAAAGTTATCCTGTTCAATTAAATTTTCTAAATGAGAGCCAGACTGAAAAGTTAAACCAGATTTAATGTCAGAGTGAAGAAAAAGACTGCATCATTATATACAGGCTATGCAAACCTCTGGTATTTTTTTAAGCTAGGTAGAATTTGAGAAAAAAAAAAAAAAAAAAATCCCTGTTATGTCCAGAAGGTATTTCAAAGAAGTTTGATGTTTAATTCACTGATCAATCTTACTTGATTCCCTTCTTCTCTTTCTTCTCAAGTTTGTGTTTGGAGACTCTGCTCCTGGAAGCCAAGGAGATGTTGATGTATAACACTGTCATAATAACGACAGGCAGATAGAAGGCAGCTATAGCCGTCCCAAAGGTCACTGCGGGGTTAGAAAGGAACTGGAAGAGGAAATAGAGAAAGAAAGAAAGAAAGAAAGAAAGAAAGAAAGAATTGACCAGATATTATTGTTTCAAATTGGCTTTCCAATCATATGAAATGTAGAGCAGGCCATGTCATGTTTTTGGACTGTGTGTATAAGGAAGAGGAGTATCCAGAGCGAAGCTTCACGCAGAAAGACTGGCTGGGATTCAAACCTGGGACCTTTTGACTAAATAAATTGTTGCAAAATCATGGTTATAGTTAATAAATATGCTTTTTTGTCCATTACATATCTTCCTCAAAGTCCTTATCTACATCTTTATTTTACTAAAATCCACCATCTACTAAGTAGTCACATTTTTTCCCCAGCATTCATAATAAATAATTTCTTGTGAATGTAGCTAGTGCTACAGTTAGCGTTGGCACATACTGACACCAGTAGAAAGGAAACAAATTTGTTGGATATTTTCAGGATTTATATCACATTGTGATGCCAACATTGGGAAAAAAATAATTCATCTTCACTGGCAAGATTGCTTTTGTCTAGTTTGATTGAAGTTCAATTATTTTCATTCCATCATTTTCTCATAGGTGAGACTGAATACTGAAGATGAAAGCCAGAAGCCATAGAAACATTACCACCATATTTAGGTTTCACCTCACTGTTATCATAAGAACTCACTATGCTATAAAAAATAAATATGAGATGAAGGCAATACGAGCAAATATGAAATTCAGATTTTAATTATTTCATTGATTATGAAACACGAACATAATTGCTTTGTTAAAGGAGAGGAAAAAATGCACACCAGTAAATTTGCTGGGGAGAACCTCAGCTTGAGTAAGATTGAAGCTTTTGGAGTGGCCTAGTCAATGTTCAAACGCAAATCCTACTGAAATACAATAAAATCAGTTTCAAAAGGCCTTTGGAACAAAGAAGAATTCTTGACATCTTTAAAATATAGAGACTGTATTTAATAAAGTGACAGTCCAGTATTCTTTAAGCTGGGTTCAACTGACTTTGTGTCCAATTATTTAGAAATCACATTAGTTGCTTTCAGAGGGTAGACCTAATGACCTGTATGAATGAAGGGGAAATGCAAAACTCGCTTTATGATCTATTAACCTGATACCATATTTGCATTATGCATTATGGTGTGGAAGCCTGCTGTAGTACAGTGTGGACCTCTTCTAATGACTTTCCATGTGAAACATTGAGCAGATATATATAGCTGCTCAATGTTATATATATATATATATACATATATATATATACCAAATATGACTTAAAATTTTTTGACTTTGTAATTTAATGCCAAGAAATTGGGTCTCTGTCTCTTTAAAAACTCCTGCTTTTTCTGAAACTCCCTTTTCAGGAAGTCATCACAACATGGCTCCTCTACTAACTCTAATAACATTTTACCATCATTTCACTGAGAACAACGGCTCCTATGAGCTCTGCAGTTCCAGCAGGTGTTTGCTAATTGCTGCTGGCTAGTCTGAAGGAGCTGGGGAGGGCTGCTCTGTAAGGCGGAAGCTTGGTGGTTCATTCTCAATAAGACTCTTGGCAGGCATCAATGTCCCTGTGGATCTTCGGATTCAAACCATGAAAATCAAAATTTTAAGTAGTCATGGTCATACTTCCTTCTTTCTTTATTATTATTATTATTATTATTATTATTATTATTATTATTATTATTGCTTCATTCACTGTTTTTCCTTGTCTTTGTTAAGTCCTAGTGTAGGGTGAACTGGCAAAATGTATTTCATGGTTTCCTTTCCAGAGATTAAATTTAAGAAAGTGGAAGATGAGACTTTTATTTATCTCCTCTCATAAAAATGGTTGGGATCATCATGTGTGTGAAACTAATTTGTATTCATGTAAATGAAGACACAAAGTGAGTTATTTATTCCAATAACTTCCTGGAAACTAACCGCTCATGACACCTAACTTTAAAAATGCTGACTTTTCCTTTTAGTAACGTGAGACATTGACAATCGTACGTGACCTGTAAAATGTACCTGAATGTAGCATTCTCCTGCCGGCACTGTTCGCTCGCCGACAATGAACTGCCAGAACAAGATGGCTGGAGCCCACAAGATGAACGACAGGATCCAAGCTGCAGCGATCATTAGTCCTGCCATCTTGGTTGTCCTTCTGGTGGGATACGTCAGGGGTTTGGTCACGCAGAAGTAGCGATCAAAGCTGATGATCAATAAGTTCATCACAGAAGCGTTCGAAACGACATAATCTAAAGCTAGCCACAGATCGCAGACAACCGGTCCCAGTGGCCAGGAGCCAACAATGATGTAGACGGTGTATAAGTTCATGCTGAAAACTCCAATGATCAGGTCAGCACAGGCCAGGGAAAATAAAAAATAGTTATTGACAGTCTGTAAGTGGCGGTTCACTTTGATGGACAGCATGACTAATATGTTTCCGGTCACAGTCACAAAGCTCAGAGATCCAGTCACCAAAGCAATAAAAAACATCTCCAAGGTTTTATATGAACTTCCATGGCTTGAATTGTTGTCAGGAAGAGAGCAGGATGTGGAACTGTTGGTCGACTCATTGCAGGAGATGTTGGAGAACAGGTCAGCTGACTGGTTACCAAACGACCCTGAGGGAAAAACCAAAAACAGAAATTAGAAGATGGTGGGGAACCATGAAATGTAGCTAAGTTTGAAATCTGGAATCACTGTTTTATAGTAAACAGCACCTCTTCTTGTACTTCTGTGTGCTTCAGTAAACAGATTAAACAGATTTACATTGAGAAAGAGAAGTAAAAAAAAAATGAGACTGAGATTGTGGACAGGTGTTAGAAATTATTTCTGTTTTATGGATTTCACTCCTGAAAACCACCTGAAAATGAAAACAGAAAACCCAAAACATATCAAATCCCCAAACCCATCCAATTAGTATCCATGCATAACCTGACACAAACACCTGCTGTTTGCACTGCCACCAGGAATCTGATAGAGCCTGAAACACACTGATATCTCTGCACACTTCCACATTATGTTTCGAGACACTTTGACAAACAATGTTCGACATGACAGACAGACACAGATAGATGAGTGACAGCAGTTTTAAAGATGGGAGAAGCCTTGTTTGCTGATATTCGTCTCAAATGATGTGAAGACTGAGTGCACTAAAGAAACTGACTGACTCCAGCTGTCAAGCCTCAGACCCAGAAGGGAGCAGCGTGGCTTTGGAAATGTGGAGCGGATCATTGTTCAACTGGTCTGCATGCGTGGATGTGGAGAAACAACTTAGCTTGTGACCCTGAAGGTTTTTATGGTGGGTTTTGCATGAACATGAGGTTCTATGAGGAATATAATCAAAGCAAGCAAGTAAGAGTCGTTCTCAGTGGGGATTGGACTACACCGTTCCTGTTATAGATACAATTCTAATGAAAATTAAAACGATCGATCATATTTTTTCTGCCTTAGCTTCACTTCATTGACTCCCTGTTGAATCCAAAACAGAGTTTAAGATTCTTGTGGCAGGCGGCTGCTTGCATTGAGCCCGGTTCTGGTTCTGCTGGAGGTTTCTTCATGTTAGAGGGGAGTTTTTCATTTTCCTCTCCACTGTCGCCTCATAAATGCTCGATATGACGCATTGCTGTAAAATCAACAACAATGCAAGTGATTGTGGCAACTTTTGAAACTACTTTGAATAATTAACTGGGATCAATTCAGATATATCAATGATTGAAATACAATTATTATTTTTTTGTAAAGTGCCTTGAGCAGACATTGGTTGTGAATTGGCACTATGTCAACACACTGAATGGAGTTGAATTTCTGGGGAACAGAACCCGTGAATGTGGGATTTTTCAGCAGCAAGGCATTACAAAGTGCTTTACATCATAAACACAAAAACACAAAGCCATGCAACATAATAAAAATACATTGTTCCATATTACGTTTCAAATTAAACTCTAAACAGCTGCGTTTTTAGTTGAGATTTAAAGGAAGTCAGGGTTTCTGCTATTTTACAGTTTTCTGGAAGTTTGTTCTAAATTTGAAACACTCATGGTGAAACACTGGAACAATGGAAACAGGTGATGTGGTCTAGATGCTGAAAGCTGCTTCTCCTCTTTTGGTTCTGGTTCTGGGGATGCAGAGCAGAACCAGAACCAGAACCTGAGAGGTCTGGCAGGTTGATACAACAACAGCAGATCTTTAATGTATTGTGGTGCTAAACCGTTCAGTGATTTGTAAACTAACAACAGTATTTTAAAATCTATTCTTTGAGCTACAGGGAGCCAGTGGAGGGACTTTAAAACTGGTGTTATGTCTCTATCTTCCTGGTTCTAGTGAGAACATGAGCAGCAGCTTCTGGATCAGCTGCAGCTGGAGGATTGATTTGTTGGACAGGCCTGTGAAGACGCTGTTGCAATAATCAATGCGACTAAAGATAAACGCATGAATGAGTTTCTCTAGATCTGGCTGAGACTTTAGTCCTCTAATCCTGGAGATGTTCTTCAGGTGATAGAAGGCCGATTTTGTTACTGTCTTTATGTGGCTCTGGAGGTTCAAGTCCGAGTCCATCACTACTCCCAGATTTCGGGCCTGATCTCTAGTTTTTAGTTGTAATAACTGAAGCTGTGCATTGACTCTAGATCTAGAACTCTAGATCTATAGCTATAGATCTATAACTCTAGATCTAGAGCTCTAGATCGTTCCTCTTTAGGTCCAAAAATAATGACTTCAGTTTTGTTTTTGTTCAGTTGGAGAAAGTTTTGGCACATCCACACATTTATCTGTTCTAAGCATTTATTCAGAGTCACCTGGTGACATCGTAATGTAGAGCTGTGTGTCATCCGCATAGTTATGGTAGCTAATAATATTATATTAGCTACCATTAGGGGCACCTACATTTTCAAAAAGGACCAGGTAACTTTTAATATCATAAGAAGTTAAAGATATTTCCAGAAAAAAACAACAACATATAAATAAATAAACAAATAGAAGTAAAGTCACATTGTAGCCTTACAGAAAACTAACTCCAAGAACCTCATTGGTGAAACACCGGAACAATGGAATCGGGTCATGTGGTCTGATGAGTGCAGATTCATCGTACTGCAGAGTGATGGGAGCATCAGGGAAAGAATAGCGGCAGATGAAGCGATGCCCCCATCATGCCAAGAGCCTACTCTATAAGCCTGTGGGGGCAGTGTTATGATTAACTCCCACTGAGGAATCAGAGCTGTTACAGCGGGACAACAATGGGATGCTGAAAAGACACCGGGATACATGGCATCATGTACGCTCTGGAGGAAGAGAAGCTTTACAACCTTAATACAAAAAATATGAGAACCGGCCTAACGGTGGTTGAAAATGACTAGCTTAGTTTGTAAATTAACAATACAACTGTTGAAATCAGATGTTTATATTAACCATATAAAGACATTATCTTCTTTAATTATATTTAAATTTGTTAAATAATTCAATTTTTGATCAGAATTTCTAAAATTTGTTAGATTTGCTACATGCCAGAATAATGACAGAGGGGACATTTTCTGTTTTCTGTTTTCTTTAATCAACTTTTTCAACTTAAGTTATATAAGCTTACGTTTTAAGCCTATGATGATGTCACAGCTTTGTATGCTTCCATTTCATTTACAACAATTCAGTTACTAAAAGGCAGAAGGGATCTACATCAAAACCTCAAAACACTCCTTCTCCTGTGACATCACTGCAAAAATAAAAAGAAGTAAGTCAAGACATCAGGAAGGGAACTATGGACTTCCAGTCCAGGTTGTTCAATCAGTTATCTGCAGGTTCTCAGTGGAGACAAGCAGCAGCTAACAAAATCAACGGCTAATGGTCATCCATGTCAAAGCATCTGTCCCAATCAAATAAGCAATAAATAAAACTTAGATAACCTGCACCACAAAGACAGCAATGAAAATGTTAAAGCCAGCCCTACAGCTCTACAGTTCATCATATCGTAGAAACAGTTCAGATACACATTAATGAACCAGCAGATGTTCAGAACTGTACAGCTGTCAGTCATTCCATACTTGGTTCTATAACTATAAACTATAAAAAAGATCCATCCATCTTTTTTTTCATTCATTCAAATTACCGTATTTTCCAGACTACAAGTCGCAGACTGATACTCCGGAGCGACTAATATATGTATTTTTCTTCTTTATTATGATTTTATGGGGACTCCGGAGCGACTTATAGTCTGGAAAATATGGTACATTAAAATGATAGTAAGGTTTAAATGGACTTTTAGGTTTTAAGTCTTGTTCCCATGAAATTTTGTTTTTAGAAACGTTTTATGTTTGTCCTTTTTAAGAAGTTCTTAACGTCACACAATTTTAAAAAGTGGCCTTGGCAATACAAGAAAACCGACACCAAGCAAATATACAACCTACAATTTAGTTTTCATCCTCATTTAAATAATGGCTACTTCTTTCCTAAAAAGTTCAAATTCTGAGCTGGTCCTAAGGTATTTGGTACATTAAAGTATGAAATTACTTACTAGCAGACATAAACTTATGGGTGAATAGAACAGAAGATAAACTGTCTGGGTATGACAAGTTGGATTGGCTCTGGAGCCCCCTGCTGGAGTGGAGGGGAATTGAACTTGACGCCAAACTGGAAATTTAGCAGTTTTGGAAAAATGGAGCGAGTGTTTTCCCTTGGCTCTTTCTCTAATTCGGTTGTCAGTACGGATGGATGGATTAATTAAATTGTCCAGAGAGCCCCGCTAGTCCCTGCAGACTAGTTAAATGATTTGAGATCGATCTGGAATCTGCCTCAGGGTCCCAGTCTTCTCTAAGCACCTCATGATGAGCCTTAACGAGCCGCAGCTGGGGCCTGCACCTGCCGGCCACACCCTGGAGAGACAGGATGAGGACAAAAACACCCAAACCACCGCACACAGCTCTGTGGACGCCAACTGCACGCCTTGTTTTGACGTTTACACCGAAAATTCTACAATATGTTTTTGATTTATAATATAAATACATTACAGAACATTACAGTATTTGGTAGCTTTTCCGAGTTTCTCCACTTTCAACGAATAAAGGTCAGTCATTTTAATCGTAAACCTCGGCTGTGGAAGACAGAATCTAAAACATCGACGCTTTTCCCCCTATGACCTCAAAGAACTATACGTCATGTTCGCCACCTTCCTGACCAC